>CAOKZL010000174.1:1200000-1937694 GCA_948472985.1 Iguana delicatissima
CTGGGATTTGCATTTTAGTTTTCATTGTAGAAGTAGTCAGATGCTGTTAAGTCAGCTTTGACTTATGGCAGTGAATCTTAACCTGGGGTCTGGAACCCTTGGGGGTCCACAAAGCCCTCTGCTGGATACCAACTACAGTGGCAGCAACAGAGACATAGCAACAGGGGGTTGCAGGTGCCAAACTGCAGACAAGGGAGTACTTTGGGCAGGCACACATGCTTGCTACCATGCCCCTTCATCAGAGATATGGCAGCAAGGGGTCTGGGTGCTGAGGGACATGGTGGCAAGTGTGTGTGTATGCACTCAAACTGCTCCCTCATTTGCAAATGAGGGAGCAGTTTGGGCACATGCACGTGCCTACTGTCGTGTCCCTTTTATCAGACGTGTGGCAGTGGAGATGGGGAGTGCAAGTGTTGAAACTGCTCTCTCATTTGCAAACGAGGGCACAGTCTGGGCATGTGCACACACCTGCCTTTGCCTTTCTCTGAGACTGAGAGAATGTGACTTGCTCAAAGTCACCCAGTGTATAAATGGGGATTTGAATCTTAGTCTCCAGAAGCCTTTAATAAATAAATAAATATTTGAACATTTAAACAAATATTTGAAGATTTAAATCTAAATTTAAATATTTAAATCTTGAGTTAAGTCTTAGGGTCATGAGCAACAAATTATATTTACAGGGGTCTCCCATAAAGAAAAGGTTAAGAACCACTGACTTATCGTAATCCTATGAATGAGTAAGGATGGATAGAATATTCAAAAATATTTGAAAAATGGTAAAGAAAAATATGTTTTTATGTTGTTGAGAAACCCTGACAAGAGATATGCTAGACTGACAAGAGTCTTTGTACTTCAGGACTTGTTCTGTACAAAATTCATACATGGTTGTTTTGCATAGAAAACATACATTTCCTGCATGGAAAATAACACAGAAATATTAACTCCTATAGAGAAAATGTTGCCTTCTGTTGCAGAAAAAGCTTTAATTGTATTCTGTTTAAAATTCACACATGGTTGATTTATACATTGAAATATTATTTTCCATGCAGAAAATTCTTTTTTCTATGCAAAACCACAGTGTACGAATGTTAAAACAGAATAAATCCTGAATTGCAAATAGCTTTTGAAAATTGCATGGTTTTTGAACACTTTGTTGCAGTGAGAAGAAAATTATTCATTACTACCTTTGAGAAGAAACTTAGTGGAGAATTACTCCCCTGCAAATGAGATGCCTCCAGCCCTGTTAAGTTCTTACAAGCTCAAGGTCATGGCTTCCTTGATTGAGTCTTTCCCCTTGTAATGCTGTCTTCTTCTTTTCCTACCTCCTTCCACTTTAACTGAGCATTTCTTTTCTAATGAGTAATGTCATCTCATGATACGACCAAAGTACAATAATCTCTGTTTAAACTTTTTGGCTTCTAGGGATAATTCAGGCTTGACTTGCTCTAGGATCCATTTATTTGCTTTTGGCAGTCTTTGGTATCCACAGAACTCTCTACCAGCACCACACTTCAGATTAGTTGATTCTCTCCCTGGCTGCTTTCACAACCATAAATAGAAAGTAGAGAACCAATAGTATAGACAATCCTGGCTTTGGTATTCAATGATATTTCTTTACACATGAGAATCTTATTTAGTTATTTTATAGCTGCCCTTCCAAGTTTCTTCTGATTTCTTGATTACAGACTCCATGCTGGCCCCTAGTTGTATTTGGCACTTGGGAGTGTAGGTTTCTGCAATCTGAAATCTATCATGGTACTGATGCTCTAGTACCTCCAACAATGGTAGGAGAATCCAGATGAAGTTGGATTCCAATCTGTGAGATAGCATGACAAGTGGCCAGAGATAATGGGGGATGTAGTTCAATGGAAAGGAACCAATCCTTTCCCTCTGATATCACAAAGGGTGAACAAAAAGAACAAAAATGCATGCACTGAATGCTTTGTTTTTTGCACATTTATGTGTGCCTTCTGGGGAATATGTTGATTCCTTAAATTCTAATGGACTGTGAAGTATCACAGTTTACAAAGTGGTATGCCTTAGCAACCAAAAAATAAATGAAACTTTGCAACAATCTTTCCTTTGGATTTTTTAAAAACTCAAGTTAATCAAGAGTTGAGCTGGTTAAAAGCACTGGGATTATGCTCTCATTTTTTCCTCGTCTTCCAGAATGTCAAAAGCCCATTAAATTCTATTTATACAGATCATTTTTAGAACAATGTTTACATTAGGGGGCGGTGAGCAAAAAAATCTCTGTCCAAAAAGTGTCTGGCAGGAGATTAAAAAGATTCCACTTAAGAAAAGGAACAGTGCAGCAAACATTTACACTTACAAGGAAAGTCACCTAAAAAGCAACCCTACTCCAGCCTCCTAAGGCATGAGTTTGAAAACTCTTGATACAAATAGCTTAGCAGATACTAATTTATTAAGTCTGCAACTGTAACAGAAGCAGCAAAAGGTTGGAAACTGGCTTGCTAGAGCCTGTGACTGATTGGACTTTAATGACCTTTCATTGCTTCAGTTACAACAATTTCTCAGTTTGCACTGATCTCCATGTGTGGTTAGGATTCTGTGATGGAGAGAACCAGTTTGTTAGCAGCAGACAATTCTTGGCATGGAGGCCAGGATTGGGCCCATTCTGCAAGTTTCTGCTGTGTCGAAGTCCAGATTTAAGTGTCTTTCATTCCAAGATGCACACAAGGCACATGGGGTTTGTCAACAAGTGGCTAAAGATGGTTGACAGGGGAATCATTCCAGCCAAAGGGGAGAGATATGTATGGGATTATTAGATTGTGGAAAGCAATAGGAGCCAAAGCATTGAAGGTTAATCATTATCGAGGAAAAACTAGGGATGGGACGAATCCAGAATTTTCCAGATCCAGATCCAGATCCAAATCTCTGGAAGGTTCTGGGAATCCATGAATCTCATGAATCTCGAATCTTTTGAATCCTTTTTAACAAAGGGTTTAAAAAGCAACTTTAAAATTTTTTTAAAACTTTTAAACACTTTTTTTAAACAGAACTTTTTTTAAAGAAACTATTTTTTGGTTGGTGGATTTGAAAGATTTGGTTTGCCTATTTTTGCACAGGGATTCAGATTCACGAATCTTGAATCCTTGCTGAGGATTCAAGGATTTGGATGGCCCATCCATAGAAAAAACAGTAATTAAGCAGCACCTCTGAGATGGGCCAGTATAGGGTAGTGATTTAAACATTGGACTATGACTCTGAAGACCAGGGTTTGAACCCCTGCTCAGCCATGACCTTGGGCAAGCCATATTCTCCCAGCCTCAAAGGAAGGCAAAGGCAAATCCCTTCTGAACAAATCTTGCCTAGAAAACCCCATAATAGTTTCACCTTAGGGTCACCATAATTTGGAAAGGATTTGGCACACAACAACAACAGCTCAGTGGAAACAGGCACTGACAATAATGGTCAATTAAAATAAATCATTTAAGAAAGACAATTTACATTTTATTAATAAAAAAATAGTTGCAGTGCTGAACGGGGAGCAATAAGAGAACACAACTTGTGAAGAGGAAATTTTTACTTAAAGGTACAGAATCCCTAAGGGGAGCCTAGGTTGACATTTCTTTGATTTCTGGGTTTGCATCCATTCCTTGGTTGCTGGAATTCCAAGGCGGGGTTTTATCTAGATTCTTGAATTGTGCTCTCTTGCTTCTACTCCTTTTATGGCTATCATACCATCCAAGAAACTTTTTGTTTCTTGCATCTTTCCTTTGTTTATGTATACTTTTTCCCACTCATTCCCTGTTCAGTGTGAGAAATGGGCTTTCAAAAGTTAAGATCTTTCTCTACCAGTCTCAAAACAGGGTAAAGGAAGGAGAAGGAATGAGGCTTCATTCCTGCAAGTTTTTTTTTTTTTTGTGTAGCAATGTTACATAAATTTAAACAATACCCTAAATTTAACTTAAGTGTATTAAATATGCCATCTTCAAAGTAAACATAGTTAATGTAAACTTTGTAGTGTTCATTTTAAGATAAATGTAACATAGTGGTACTTTTTCACTAACTTTCCTGTAAACATAGCTAACGTAAGCTTTATAGTGTTATTTTTAGGATAAATGTAACATAGTGGTACTTTTTCCCCAGTCTTTCCTGTCTCTGTATAAAAGGAAATGCTCAAAAGATGGCAATTCATGAAAAAAAAAAACTACTACAGAAGCAAACATTTATTTGAGATATAGGTTAAAGGTTAATATTCACTCATACACACAATCAATACAGGTTCTGGCTTGTTTTAATTGTGAGCAGAGTAAATGGGCATGCCAGAACATGGCTCCTAGATTATTATTAAACTCTGTACTAGAGAACTGTAGAGTCCCTTGAAAGCTTATCAAGCATTCTTCAGTGAGACAGTTATTAACAATGGGCACACTTCTTTGAAAGACAGCTTTCTCATCACTACCAATCTTCCCCAACAATGGACTGCTGTTTATGTTTCAAGACCATGCTAGTTAGAGGATTCTGGAAGCTGTGGGCCAAAAGGTAACTTTTCCTATCTCTAGTATGTTTTTGGCTCCACTCTTGGTTCACATGAGGCAAGAAGAGGCCTAACAGACTCAACATGCACTCTTGAATCTGAGACAATGCAAATAACATCCATGGCAGATATTTGAAAGGGTCTGTCTATATTTGATGTGTTGACTTCTGGAATACAGAAAGTCTGAAAACTACTGTCCTCAGTTATTTGAGTTATTCCATGGCAAAGGGTCAAGGAGCAGTTCATAACTCGTCCATCAGCTATCTGGCTCTTTATGTTATACTTCAGGAATCTCTGGATTAATATTTTGCATACTATTTCATATAAAAATGGCAGTATAACCAACAATAGCTACTCTTTTTATGAAGCTTTAGAACAGTGGTTCTCAACCTTCCTAATGCCGTGACTCTTTAATGCAGTTCCTCATGTGGTGGTGACCCCCAGCCATAAAATTATTTTCATTGCTACTTCATAAATGTAATTTTGCTACTGTTATGAATCGTAATGTAAATATCTGATATTTAGTCCACCATAAATGATATAAAGTTTGAAGATTTGGTTTCACTGCATTCAGACTGAATTAAATCCAAAAATAAATCTGGCATGGGAACAACACTAGATTGTGTAGGCTTATTCCTTACAATTGATGCAACATTCTTGTTTTTATCAATATCTGAAGTGGCACTCTCCAGACTGTCCAGTCCCAGAGTTACCAACACCTTTTTCATCAAATTTTTAAAAGAATCTGAGGAAAATAATCTCACTTTATTATCCTCTTCTGCATCCTCCTCCTCGGAAATAGAACCATCTGATTTAGAGTCCTTATCCCCATGAGTATCTGCCAAATCTGGTTCCTCATCATTTTCAGATTCAGTGTTGATTTGTTCAGAGTGTGACAAAGCAGATTCCTCAACTCTAGTCACTTTGGACCTACAGGTAGACTTTTTTTGGTAAACACACACCAGCATCATTTGATTCAGCTTGAATAACTTTTGTATCATTAGGAAAATCACGTGAAAATGGAGGATTCATGGAAGTAGTTTGTTGACTGCTTAATAATGACATTGTATTCAAATTCAATGAATTGTTCAACTTGCAATACATTTTTTAAACTTGTTATGTATTTTGTGAAATCACTTCACTAATACTGTTTCCCTATTAACATGCACCTCCATTTCTTCAGCAATCATTTGTCTTATCACCTCCCTACTACACTCAGACACATTCCCCTGGGAAGACATTGAGGACATAGGAGGTTCAAATCTTACTTCTTTACGTTCCATAGGCATTGCGGTTTGACTCCTAGTGAATAATGACACCATACACAACGCTAAATGGCCCTGCGCTACTGTATTCGCTCATACAGAAGGGCAAGGAACTGCTGACTGAGAGGCTGCCAGTTCTCCCGGCAGAGGCTGCTCGCATGCTTGAGTGTGACTGGTTGTGTTGCTGGCGAGCTTGGATTGGTCAGGAGAGCTCTTTCCTCTCATAGCCCCCTCCCTTGCTTTCTGAACGCCTCTTTTCAACAAGGCCACCGGAAGTTAAAGGAGCGGTTGGGAACCCTTCCCTGCCCTTAACAGACTTAACTGCATTACCAGGGTAATTTTCCTTTCACCTTCTTTTTATTTTATAATACATATTTTCCGATGGTCTTAGGCGACCCTGTGAAAGGGTCGTTCGACCCCCAAAGGGGTCGCGACCTACAGGTTGAGAACCGCTGCTTTAGAAAGTCATTTCTCATATGCAGAATGTTTTGTGGTTGTTTAATCCAGTTTGTATTTAGGATATCATAAGGGATGGAATAAGGGATAAGGGATGGAAAGGGATGGAAAGAAGGCATAAGTGATGGAAAGAAGCTGGTGAGATTGTCTGTACAAAGAAATGTGAGGAGGTTGCTGGGTGCTTTGTCACTGTTACGTGCCTTCAACTCAGCAGTGGAGCTTGAAGTGTGTGGAAAGGGGGCGAGGGGAGGGGCTACCGTGTCAGGGCATGGCCACAGTGTGCAGGGCCATGGATACAAGCCAGGACACCTCAAAAATATTGACGTCACGGGTGAACCACCCCCATTGCCCCCCCCGTCCCTATGCAACTGCTTCAACTCTGCCCTTGTGGTCACCCTATCTAAAAGTTTCCCTGGCAAGATTTGTTCAGATGGAATTTGCCATTGCCTTCCTCTAAGGCTGAGGGTGCAACTTGCCCCAAGTCTCCCAATGGGTTTCCATGCCTGAATGAGGATTTGAACTCTGGCCTCCAGAGTCCTAGTCCAACATTCAAATCATTATACCATGCTGGCGTTCCTTCTGCATCTCTCCTCCGTGCATGTACTTCTTTGTGTATGTATGTGTAAACTGGAAGACTGCTCTACTGAAAATGAAATCTAGATTTTATGATCTAAAGAAAGCTTGGCACAATGGAAGGAAGAGAAAGATGATGTTTAACAATAGTTAATATATTGGTGCCCACTGTATGTTCTAGTCTACAACTACAACATACCTAGTTATTGCTCATGGTGAATGGTAATGGCAATGTAGTCCCTGGAAGGGAATTGATTGAAAAAGACTGAATTGCATGTAGTTATCACTGACTTTCTGTTGTTACCCTGATTTCTGGGGTCCCTTGGAGGACACCTCAATATGCCCTATGTGATGGGGAATGGAAACTAGCCAGAGCACAAACAATCGCAATGAGAGAGGCAGGATAACTTAGTGGAGTCTTTTTACCCAGTTTTTACAGGGTCAGGCCAAGCCAAAAACCAAACAAAAATGTCCAGTAAATGATTTTATTGAAAAAAAGCCTAACACACCAACGCACTCACACACACACACACACACACACACACACCCAAGAGCTATTAAGAAACAAAAGAGAGGGAATTGGATAGGGGAGTATTGAAGGGGTGTCACTGGGGTAATACTGCACCTTGTCCTGAAGTCCATGGTCTGGGAAGACAGTGGAGAGATGAGACTCAGCACGAGGAGGGCTGAGGGGATTACTCAACGGATGGAACAACGGTCTGCTGGGAAGACAGGGAGCAATCTGAAGAAACGCTAAAAAACGGGACTATTTGTAAGGGAAAAAGTACCTGGAGGACTAATCTTTTCCCACTGCAATAAGTGTTGCAGTGGGCATGAAGCTCCACAATAGTAATTTCCTTTGCGTGATGGGATTACAGGGTGTTACCACAGTCTCAGGATCTTAGGCTGTGTTTTGTGGTGTGACTTCTTGTAAATGGTCCTTGCCTGATGGGATATTTGCTCAGCTTGGGGCAGACATGCTAATCCCCTCAAGTCAGCTTCTTGGGGCTGTGGACCCTTTGTTTATTGGGGGTTTACACACATTGAGGTCTCCTGGGGCTACGTAACTGAGGACTTTACTGGCCTGACCTGGTTTTCAGTCGTTTGACCGTGCCTGCCTATGTGCTCATCCGGGCGACCTCCCTGGCACACGGAATCATATTCAATATCAAATTGTAGACCCCAGCATAGGGTTTTTCCATTGGAGTAACACTGTGCTCATTCTCTTTTGCATGTGGTTTCTGTTGCTGCATTTCAGTGAAGAAACAGCATCCTCATTATTCTCCTTTTCAACTTAACCAGTTGATCTCACAGTTTGTTTCAGATCCTTTAATCTCAGTAATCATGCACTAAACTATTCAGTCTTCCAGGCACTTATAAGCATTGTACACGGAAGCCAGATGAAGACCAAGTGTAAGGAAATCTGGAGTAAGTAACACAAATCCAGAAATCAGAGAATAGTATGTGCTTATTCTGGAATTGCTGCCCTTTGTGTACTCAGCTTTTATGAGTCACCTGCATAATGTCGTTATGAAAGAGTTGTTCTCTTCATCTTCTCCATGCTGCTTGTGTTTCAGTGGGAGCTCCTCAAAGATGCTTTTATTGTTGTTGAAAGATTGGAATGACAGTGCAATTTCTGCATGTGGACTATTCTGTCTGTTTTTATTTTCTTTAAAGAAGTATAGATAGAGACCCGGTGTGGTATAATGGTCTGAGCATTGGACTGTGTCTCTAGAGACCAGGGTTCAGTTCCCCACTCAGCCATGGAAACCCACTGAGAGATCTTGGGCACATCACACACTCTCAGCGCCAGAAAAACTCCATGATAGGTTTGCCTTAGGTAGCCATAAATCAGAAACAACTTAAAGGCACACAACAACAAGAAGAACAAAGTGGATGAGCCTGTCCCCATGCCTTTTCATTTTGGCATGGCTTCTTTGTTATTTTTCCCAGTAGTACCATTTTATTATCATGTTAATTTTAAAACTGAGTTTTTAATTTACACTACAATGTTTTCCCCCATGTATATTATTGGGATAGTAGCACAATAATACTTAAGTCAAACTTTGCATTGATGTACATTTAAAATTAACTCCCTCAAGCTCTCCATTCAAATCTTTCCATTTCATTTCTGTTTTCCCCTCCTGATCTTCCCATTTTTCCCCAAATATTTTGACCCGAGTTCATCTTTTTAGTCCAGCTACAGTGGACCCATTGATTCAACAGAGCCTAGATCAGTGTTAATTGAAAGTTCCCATTGATTCAGTGGACCTGCTCTAGCTGAGAATAACAATTGCATTTAGGTCTTTACAACTTTTTAAAAACCCTGAAGTTTTGGGATTATTTTTCTTTCTGTGCAGTTTGGAATTATAAAGGGTGTTTAGTGGTATGGTCACACTAACAATGGACCCTAAAGAAACATACATGTATAGTACCTCCTCAAAGTGTGGAAAGTCAATTGCAGTTCCAGCTACTTTTACCATTAAACTTTAATGCTTGCAGACTGGCAACTCTGAGAACTTGGAAGTAACTAGTTACAAACAAGTTATTTTCACTTAATTCCTTACTACAGTTAACAAAGATATAAATGTATTACAACCGTAACATAACATGGGATGCCTTCACTGTGCTGTAAGTGTAACATTCTTGTTTGCAGTTTTAAGGCGTGAACTCATCAAATGGCAGAGGAAGAATATGGTTCAAATGCTGGCTTGTGCTGCTGCCTTGTGCTCTCATGTAGTGTTGAGGCAACAGTGCAGAAGATAGAAGTAAAAATGTGTTTTGAACCACACTTGTAGCATTTACAGATTCACATACTTCTGAAGTAACAAAGAATCTATTTTAGTTACTTTGCAGAAACCAGAAAGTAAAGAACTACTTTAAAAAAATGACAATGATAGGTGTAGTGCCTACTCTTTGGTCTCTGGAACTGGAACTTTTCTTAGCTTCTTTCCAAAAGTAGCTTTCTTTCCTCCAACAGCTTCTAGTGCCACCAGTCAATGGCATGGTGTGACTATTGCACCTGTAATTTGCGGGATGGTGTGGGGGAGGGAAAATGAAGAAGAAATGTTGGGGAAACATGGGAAAATTACAAATGGATGGCAACATTGTTTTGGATCTTCTGAAAAATTCATAAATGAATCAAGGCAGTTGTACAATAAAAGCCTCATCTGGAAGTACCCTTGGTACTAGCAGTGTGGAAGCACCCATAATTTGAGGTGGGGGGATAAGAACCTCATTCTGATGCTATTGGGATTAGAGCCAGGACACATGCTTTGTTTGTTTTAGCAGAGAAGTCTCATAATGTCAAGCACAGTGGTGTGGCATAATAGAGAAAAGCAAAGTGCGGTTTAATTTTGATGCAGCCCATTAACTAAACTGACCTTCTTCTCTTTTCTCTTGTGCCACCCAGTGAATTTCCCTCTTTTATATCCTCTTTTCCCTCACAGGGCTTCCCTCTGCCCCTTCCCCACCCACCGCCAGACTGTCTTCCACTACTGTAGTTCCCCAAGTTTATGACCACCCTGGTTACTCCTGGGCACATGGAGAGCAGCCAGGTGTAAAAAAAAAATGTTGGCTGGGCATTACTAAAGTCTAAACTCTGATGTAAAAGTGAATAATTAATAGGATGGGGGAGGCACTGCCTTTTGAGTGCATGCTTGTTAACTGAAGGGCAGTGCGCGCGCGCACACACACACACACACACAAAACAGAGGAAGGAGAGAAGAGGCTGAAAAGAGAAGGGGCAACAGCAGGAGTCATTGGGAGCGAGGGAGCCCTTCTGCAGGATCCATCAATTATATGGCTGGGGGGTTTTGTGTGCGTGTTTTGTTTTGTGGAATCTGAACTGAAGCTCAGCTGATGAGGGCAAATTGGAAGGGGACGTGAATAAGGGATTTTACCCAATCCAGTGACTCTGAATGGGAGTTTCAAGCTACACTGAGAGGCCTGAGGCTGTGCAGGTTTGGGGGGGGGAGGAATTCTGGGACTTACAAGGGAAAAATGGGTGGGTGGGTGGGGGTTGGCAGCACCCAGAGGGGTGGGGAGGAAGAGTAAGGACCTGGTGGAGAATGGAGGGGGTGTCGAATAGCACAATAATGGGAAAGGGGAGGCCAGGCTCTGGAGCTCTCATTTCAAACAATGATTCCCATGTGGTTCTCTTTATCTCTAGCCATTCAGGAGTCAATAGAAAGGAGGGGTGTTTTTTATTTCAACTTTAAGTATGCAATTCCCCCCTCCCACCCCCAAGTTCCCCTACATCCCTTTCCCTCTCATTTCAGTAAAAAGGGCTGGGGGGCAGAAAGAGATCTTTAACAAAAAAAGAGTTTGAAAGAACATGGGGAACAGTTCAGTCAACAAGTGTTCTCTTTCCTCTGAATTTATGTGGATTCAATGTGGTCAGATGGAACTGATCTTAAGGGTGACAGAGATATTTTGCTGCTTTTGCCACCCACATCCTCCCTTCCCTGCTTATCTTCTACTTCTGCCTGTCACTTACTGGCATTTAATTTTTCAGCATTTACCTTTCTATATAAGTTGCATACTCAAAAAATCAACCCTTGTGTTAGAACAGTCTTACAGGTGTGTAACATAGCTGATAGGAGGCTGTTAACTCTTATACCATTAAATGGCCTTAACAGTGTTACAGCATTTGCCAAATGAAAAATGCATTGCTGTAGCACTGCATCAAAGATCTGCTTCTTCTAGATGGAGCAAAGAATGTTAATAAAAATGCTGGTCTCATGGCTGATAAGCCCCATCAAAAATGTGGGAAGTATAACTTTAAAATGGTCATCTCTGTGCTGAAATAAATTCCCCTCCTTTTTTGGCCAGTAGGGAGATTTTTCAGTGACAAGAATCACTATATTTTGTTTTGTTCCCTTTACCTGTCTACAAGGTTCTGTACAAAGTATTCCTGGAGTAAGAAAACCCAATGAAATTTATGGGGTCACCATAAGTTGACAAGTGACTTGAAGGCACATGCATGCCAACAGTGGAAAGTGTGAAACAGTTAGATTCATGTTTAAAAAGTAGAGTTCTTGTTTTCAATTTATGTTGTTTTAAGTTTGGTTATTTTTATACCATCTTTACTTCAAGGAGTTCAACATAACATCTTTACAGGAAGGTTAAGCTGCCAGATGTTGACTGGACTAGTCACTAGTGTATTCTAGGAATGGAGAGAGGGAAAAGGTACAGTGGCCCTCTAGTTTTGCAAGGGTTCAGGGTGCAGTACCCTCGCAAAAGTGGGAAAACTGCAAATAACTCCCTCTATTCTCTTCTGGGGCTCCCCCTCCCATTCCCTTGCTTTTTGCCCTGACATGTGTGTGCAGAAGACAAGGGAATGGGGTGAGGCGCATGTGCACCTTCCTTTTCCATGCACAGTGCTCCCCACTCCCATTCCCTTGTCCTTTGCTTTGGTGTGTGTGTTCTCCATGCCAAGGCAAAAGGCAAGGGAATGGAGGGAAAGGCATGTGCATGCCTTCCTTCCCTCTGTGGTGCTCCCCCCATTGCTTTGGCCTTTGCCTCAATGCATGTTCTCCATTCCCAGGCAAAGGGCAAGGGAAAGAGGTGGAGAGATACAGGCACACCTTCCTTCTCTGCATAGTGCTCCCTCTCCCCTTTTCTTGCCCTTTGCCTCACTGCTAGGGATGGGACAAATCTAGAATTTTCCGAATCCAAATCCAGATTTGAATCCCTGGAAGGTTCTGGGAATCTACAGATCTCACGAATCTTGAATCTTTCTAATCCTTTTTTTAAAAAAGGGTTTAAAAAGCAAGGGAAAGAAGGATAATCTTGGGGAAGACACACTCTCTCAGCCTTAGCAAAAGCCTAGGCAAAGGGAAACCTCCCTCTGAAGAAATCTGTCCAGGACAATTGTCACAGTCTTGCCTCAGGATCTCCCCAGATTGAAAATGACATGAGGTCCCTTTCTATGCAGGCAGGAGAATGTAGATTAATGTCACATTTTCCTGCCTGTGTAAACAGGGCCACGTACTACAGTAGAGAGATAATCCAGGTCAAAACTGTTTTTTCTTTGCATAGCTCCTTATGGCATGTTGGGGTTTGTAGTTTGATGGTGCACCAGCACCCTTTGGCAAAGAGGGCTGTGACATCTTGTAAAACTCCAAACCCAGAATTGTGTCTGAAAGAGCTTTGCAAGGGAGCTATGCAAAGGAATGTTTCAGCTATCCTTGAAATCTCAAGAAGACTGTACCTTCCAGTCAAGTCTCAAGTCCTGCAACAAGGCAGTTTAAAAAATACACCAGCCTCTAGTCCAGTCTCAGTTCAGCACTCTGCAGGCTCAAGTCAAGTCTCAAGTTCTGCAAGAAAGCACTTCAAACAACAAGAACAACAACAACAACAACACAGCATTTCCATCTCCTAGGTTTTCAGGTGTCCCGGTCTCCAAAACACTATTTGGTTGGTGGATTCAAAAGATTTGGTTTGCCTGTTTTGGCGCAGGGATTCAGATTTGCAAATCTTGAATCCTTGCTGAAGATCTGAGGATTTGAGGATTCGGTTGGCCCATCCCTACTCAGCGCATGTTCTTCAGGCTGAAGCAAAAGGCAAGGGAATCAGGGGGAGGCACACAGTCCTTGTAAATAATCAAATTTGCAAAAGTTAAACCTATGAATGTGGAGGGAGGATGTAATACAGAGGACACTGCCCAGCCAAATATAGATAGTTTCAAGGTCCTTTGATTAATGGAATAGAGACTATGGTTATGGATCCTGACTGAATTCTTATTTAGACATAATTCCTGCTGGGCTTACTCACTAGTGTTTGTGTATAGAACTACATCACAGCAGTCCTATGCATGAATTTAATGAGAATAACTCTAATACTAGTGTGTATAGGATTCAGACTTAAGCTACATAAGTAGGTTTATAGAATATTTGGTTCCTGTGGCCAAGTGAAGAATGAGCTAGAATAAGGTTCAATGCATTATTCTTTCAGGTACACTATTTTAAATACTTCATCTATTTTAAACCTATGAAGATATTTTCATTGTTTAAAAGTTAGAATCATTTCTTTATGAGTATTTATAAACTGCATAGATCTGAGAATTTCAAAGTGGTGTACAAGAGAAATAGAAAGTAACAATAATCCGTACACAATAGACAAAGTATCATATAGCACTCATGTGATTTAGGAAATATATGTTAGATTAGACTGCATTGGGAAGGCTTTCATAAATAGGTATACTTTCAACATACATCTAAAACTAAAGATAAATGGAACATGTCAAACTGTTGTGGAAAAGGCATCCCAGATATTAAGTACCATAATGCTAAATGCCTGTTCTAAATGAATGCAAAGCAGATCTCAGAAGCTTTCCAGATGGCCCTAAAGTCTGACTGAGTCTATAAGGGAGAAAGTGGCCTCCCAGGATACCAGGTCCCAAATTGTTTAAGGTGTTATAAAGTAACAACAAAATCTAAAATGTGGTCTAGTAGCAAAGAGGCATCCAGTGCAATCCCTTCAGCAAAGGTGTTGTGTGCTACCCATGCAGAAACCTAACCAAATGATTCTTCACTAGTTTCAGTTTCCAGAGATGCCCTAAGGGCAAAGACACTGAGAATGCATTATGACAGTCCAGTCTTGGGGCTATCTTGCATACACTATCCTTGTCTAACAATAACCTCAACTGGGTTACCAGTCAAAGCTGATGAAATGTACTCTGAGCCACAGGGGTCTCCTGAATCTCCAGTGACAAATATGGATCCAGAAATACCCCAGAGAATGTCTACTTGATCCTTTGGAGAAAATGGAACCCCATCCAGAACAGACAGTTTACCTATCACCCAGATGTGGGAACCACTTGTCTACAAGGCCTCTGTTCTGCCAGGATTCGGCCTCAGTTTATTGGCCCACATCCAGCCCATCACTCCATCTGCACACTGTTTCCAATCCTGCAGGGTCACCCCCAATTTAGATGTTGCAAAAATACTGTTCAGTTTTTTCCCCCTGAAACTAAAACTGGGAACAGAGACATATACTTCCCATTCCCCAATGTCCTCAGCACTTGGAAGTGAGTTAGACATCTGGATATAAATTGGATGTAAGTGAAGGTCCAAGGAGGGCTTTGTAACTGCATTCGACTGAAAATTATTGCAAAGCTCACGTAGGCAAAAACTGAAACTTACCAGCATGTTTTGAGGACACTAGGATGAGACTTACATGAGCGCTTATGTTTCCATTTCCAGTTTTTGTCCAATGTGTTAGGTCAGTGATTCTTAACTTGGGGTCTGGGGGGCCCCTGGAAGTCTGCAGAGCCCTGCTGCTGGACACCCACAACAGCAGTAGCAACGGGGATACAGCAGCGGGGGAAGGGGATTCATGGGGGTGAAACTGCTCCCTCATTTGCAAACAAGGAAGCAGTTTGGCCACACTTGCACATATGCTTGCCATTGCATCTCTGAAGAAAGAAACAGACATGTGCATGGCCCCAAACTATGACTCTGGAAACTAGGTTTGAGTCCCTACTCAGCCATTGAAATCCACTGGGTTATCTCAGGCAAGTCACATTGTCTCAGCCTCAAAGAAAAGCAAAGGCAACAAATCTTGCCAAGAAAACCTTCATGATGGATTTGCTTTAGGGTCACCATTGATCAGTTTTCAAAGGGGAGAGACATGATGGCCAGAAAGAACCTCCCCCTGTCACTTTGTTGCTGTGTGCCTTCAAGTCAATTCTGATGTACAACAACCCTAAAGTGAGCCCATCATAGCATTTTTCGGGTGGGCGGCATGATTCGTTCAGAGGGAGTTTGCCTTTGCCTTCCTCTGAGGCTGAAACAATGTGACTTGCCCAGCGTCTGAGCAGAGATTGGAATCCTAGTCTCCAGAAGAGATAGATAAATAAATAAATAAATAAATAAATATCTGAATATTTAAATAAATACTTGATTATTTAAATCTAAATGTAAATATTTAAATCTTAAGTTAAATCCTGGGGATTGGGGTTCCTGGTACAAAGTTATATTTGCAGGAGATCTTCAGTAAAGAAAAGTTTAAGAACCACAGTTCAGGTATTCACCTAACAGTTACGTGAATACCTGAAGTGGGGTAGAAAACAGATTTAAATGTTATCAGCATATTGATGATATTTTGCTCCAGATTTCCTGATGAGTGCTCCCAATGGTTCATACAAATATCAAACAACATTGAGTAAGATGGTAACGTGAGGTGCCCTATGCTACAGGTGCCAAAGAACAAAGACACAGTCTTCTAATACCATTTGCTGGAAACTGCCCTGCAAATAGAAGCAGAATCGCTGCAGTGTCCCCAGCTACCAACCACAACTTGATCCAGAATGATGGCATAAGTAGTATGAAAAGCCACTGAGAAGTCAAGCAAGAGCAACAAGGTTGAACTATCCTTCCTCCCACACCCACACCCACACCCACTAAAGACAATTCATCAGAGTGACCAAGGTAATCCACTCCCAAATCCAGAGACAACCCCAGAAATGAGTTTCTATTGTGGTAGGAATAATGTGGCCCTCCAGATGTTGTTGGATTGCAAGTCCCAGCACTCCTAGCTATCATAGCCAATGATGAGCAATGCTAGGAATTGTAGTCCAACAATATCTGGAGGGCCCTTGTTTGGCTACCTAATATCAAAAAAGTGCATGACTTTTCACTGCCATAACTTTCTCAAGGATCTTGACCATTTGCAACTGGATGATAGTTGTTAAGAACCATGAGCTCCAAGAAAGGTTTCCTTTGGAGTGGCCCCATCAAGCATCTTTAAAGACAGCAGGCAACATTACAAATGAAATAAACATTGAAAGATCATTACAAATGCTTCATTGCTGTATAACATGCAGAAAAGGGAACATTAATAAATGCATATGGCTTTCATTCCTTTGCTGCTCTCTGCCTCATAACCTTAGCATAAATCAGAGAAAAACATACATTATACTACAATTAGTTACAGTGAGCAAGAGTCATGCAGTCAGCAGCCACCCTTGCAATGAACACTGGTCATTTTAATCAGTTACATGCTTTTGTAACTTACTGTACAGACTCACAGTTATTTAAAAAGCCAAGAACCTCTGAACATTGAGAAAATCATTAATATCTAACTGTTCCTCCACTCTACATACAAAGGAGTCAGTTGGCAGCGAACTAATGAAGTGGCACTAATTACACTTACTGGAAGACTACCTAGCACAGTCTGTGAACTACAGAGAATTCTAAGTCCCTGCTGAACTAAAAATCCCAGAATTCTATTGGATGGAGCTATGACAGTTAAAGTAATGTCAAAAATGCTATAACAGTGCTATGCAATGTACTTTTAATGAAGAGTCACATTTTCCCAACAGCAAAAAGTTGGAGTTTAAGTGCTGGCAAAATCTAACATCCCACAATGACCAGATAGCAACAAAAGTACAGACTTGAGGGAAAATGCCAGGATAACCACGAATAACAATCATATATCTATTGTGCAAGGGCACAGTGGGCCGTATAGGAAGTCTGACACAGGACCAAACTCCGCTTAACCTACTTTCTGAAAACTTGCAGTGATCAAAATTGTAATCTTGGGTTCAGTGGTTACCAGCTTTTGAAACAGGTTAGGGGGCTGTGTTTTTAATACCCATTTGACCTTAAGTACTTAGGAAATAAGCTTGTTTATCTCAATGCCATTAAAAGCTTCAGTGATTTCTGTAGTTCACACAACAATCAAAGACACAGGGGCCACCCGAGGGACAGTTTTCTTCTGGCCAGTTGGCAATCCTGCTAGTGCTCAGACAATCTGCTCATCATGACTGAATGTGGCTGAATGAAAACATCAGCCAATCACATGCTCAGTGGACCTTTCTGTAGCTCCATTTGAAAAAAAGAAGCAAGGCTGCCCAGGTGTCACGAAGTTCTGGGGGTGTGGCTATCTGAAGTGCCAGTGCAGCCTAGAAGGCAACCAGAACAGCACCTCAGGAGAGAAACCCAGCCCAATAGTGTTCTCATGGGGGGGGAGGCGGGGGTACTTGTGGCTGAGAAAGAAAAGTTATATAAAGCCAAGTCCTGTGAGTATTTAGATTCCTTCAGTGAGAACCTAGCAAGGAGCTGGAGAGTAGAGTCCTTCAGTCAGACACAGTGACTGGGAAGGGTTAGTACGGTACTCAGCAGAAGCCTAGTGAGAGGCGGAAGAGTAATTAAACTCTAGTAGGATCTGGTCAGAGAGTGTGACTCAGATTGGGAGATAAGCCTATGGTGGGAGTTTAGCCAAATGGCTGCTATATTATGCTTGTGCCTTACATGAAAGTCTAAAGATATAATTGAGCTGTTTCTGAGCAGGAAGTTACCTGCTACATAGTCTAAAAAGTGCATTGAGGAAATGTATCACTCTTGACTTGCATATGAAGTCTAACATGCTACTTTATTCTTATCATTATCCTAATAAATGTTACCATTTATTTTTGTAAATACTGACTTGGCTTGAGTTGTATACAGTATATAAGGTAACACAGAAAACATGCTACCATAATATTATTAAGTGGCTCTGAATAAACATTGAAACCACTCCCCCTTTTACACAAAGGTGATGTTATGAGGGGGAGGCAGAGCTGTGGGGTAAAGACAGGGTGCCTGATCAGATTGTGAATTGGCCATACTACCCTGAGAGAAGTAAGAGCCCATCACACCGGGTTATATACTTTAAATGGTAACTGCAGTGGTTTCAAAAGAACTACTATATCTCTTATGAGATTAATTAGCCTGAGAGAATTTTATGCCGGAAAAAAAAAAGAAAACCTGCTTCAATAGTTGCATATTCTGGTTATGGATAACTATTTAGCAGTTTATGAACAGAAGGCTTCACCAGATAAGCCTCTGGTCTGTTCTTATTTTCTTAAAGAACACACAGTCCGGTCTAATGCAAAGTTATATGCAATTTAAAAACATACAGGGTCTGGAAATTCTCCCAGTTAAAGTGCCACTTTATCTCATCCAGCTTTTGTTCGCTGAAGCTAATAGAGCAACAGTTTTCTCTAACGGTTTGGAACGAACTAGCTGCAAATAACACATTACTTATAATTAATTCTTTTTTTGCGATAACTAAGGTATAACTAATTGTACATTATGTAACTAGTTATACATTACTATTGCATCACAATGAAAGATAACTTCACTCCTTGTTTGGCGTAGCTGTTACTCTCTTTTAGTTACCTATACAGTTACAGAGAGTGTGTGTTTCGTATGAGTGGTCAGTAGCTTCTAGCATTTTGATACTTTTTAAGCATAAGTAACCAAAAAGTGAGAACCAGCATGGTGTAATGGTTTGTGTGTTAGACTATAACTGTGGAGACCAGAATTCGAATCCCCACTCAACCATGGAAACTTACTGGGTGGCCTTGGTGATATCAAATTCTTTCAGCCTTGGAGGAAGGGAAAAGCAACTCCCCTCTGAACAGATCCTGCCAAGAAAACCCTGTGATGGGGCTGGTTTAGGGTCGGCGTAAGTCAGAAATGACTTGAAAGTACACAGCAATAGCAGCAAAACCAAAAAGTAACTGCTTTAGTTACTGTGAAATGATAAAGATTTTCAACTGGCTGGATTAAGAGTTCTGGAGAACTCACAAGTTTGTCATGTTTCTAGCATTCTGTTGATCCTAAAAAAGGTATTTTAGTGATCCTAATAAAATTGCATGGTTCTAAATTTTACTTTTAATATTGTAACTAGGATAGTACCTAACTATTGGAACTATAACTATAAGTAATTAATTTTTAAAAGTCCCAATGAAAAATCTGCTTTCTCTGTCAAGCGGCATTTGGCAGGAAAACGAAAAAGATCATTGCAATACATTAACAGAGTTATAGTCAATCAGTGGAGACTAGAGTGTAAGTATTGGTTAAGACTAGGCACCATTTGGATCTGTAGAAAACAATAAACTAGTAGCATGGCTGACAGAAAGGAAGCTGGATGTGAAAATCGGGAACTGCAGAAGTTATCTTCACTATTGGCAATGACAACTAGTTTGGGGAGTGTCTAAAACATTACTCTTCAAAAGGACAAAAGATACAAGGTCTGCAAAGGAACCTGTCATCATAATCAGTCCCAAACTTGTGGATTCAGTGTTTCCAGTTCATTTTAATTTATCCCCTTAAAAGCCATTACAACAGATGGCCGTGGAGGGGCATTAAGCCTTGTTCCAAAGGTGTCAATATTATTGGGAAAAGAGAATTTTCTCCCTAGCCGATTAAATTCATTCTCTCTGGGGCCTCCTTCATTCTCCCCTGTCCATGGCTCTACTCTATACACAGAAACAAAGCCTGATGTATGATAGCGACACACATGTTAGTTACACTCTCGCCTTGAGAAGAAAACAGCACAATGGGTTGCCTGCACATTTCACACTACATCACGTGCTAACGGCACTGGCAAACTGACATTGCTGCTGTGGGAACATTTCACGCTAAATAATATCTTCCATTCCCTTCTCCCACTCTCTGACAATTTGCTGGCTGTCTTTGCAGCCGGCAGTCCCAGGCAATTAGTTACCCAACTCGACCCCAAAAGCAGGGAGAGCAAGGGCTCTTGACCCCATCAGTGATATATTTATAATCAGCCATAAAAGTCTCCCTCACTCTCTCCTCTATCCTTTTAAAAGAAATCTCTGGTGGGGGTTTATGATGGGATTCAGAGAAAAGGTAGGGGGTTTTTTTTTTCTGTTTTGTGAGGGAAAAGTTAATAAATTATTGTGACCATTTAGCCTTTTCATGCACTGACATTCCTACCGATGCTCTCCCCCTCCCCAGCATTTTGGAAATCATATGACTTGTGTGTCATCCTCCCCTTACTCCAACAAGCATGGTATGAGGTAGGCACAGAGAAAAACTTTATAACACATGAGACCTACAAATGTGTTATTTCTTCTGCTGGATAGAAGTCTGTGGTCCAGATAAGCTGAGCCTTGAAACAGAGAGAGATCCATTAAATCATTATTGGGTTGTTGCTTTTGTGCTTTTAACTACTGTGTGACAGGAGGCAGGGCCAGCTAAAGACATTTTGCTGTCTGAGGCAGAGGAGAAAATGGGAACCCCATCCTCCCATCCAAGTCAAGGTGTGTGGTGTCCAAAGCCAGCCAGGTTATTCTAGGACATGAGACAGAAAACTGCTAAAATCCCCTTTTCCCATTCTTGCAATAATAGCAAGATAAGTATCTAGCAAGAGCCAGTGTGGTGTAGTGACTTGAGAGTTGGATTACAGCCCTGGAGACCAGTGTTCAATTCCCTGCTTGGTCATGGAAACCCACTGAGTGACCTTGTGTGCGTCACACACACTCAGCCCCCAGAAAATCCTATGATAGCTTTGCCTTAGAGTCACCATAAGTCAGAAATGACTTGAAGACACACAACAACAACAAGTACCTAGCAAGCTGTTGCCCTTTCATGACATCCAAAATCTTTCACTGAGGAAGCTGCCTCATTCTCCATGTTGATAAGACAGATGAAATTAAGTAAGTGGATTTTCTCTCATCCTTGCACTGCGATATTGGGGCAAAGTTCTCTTTAATCTCTTTTTTCTTGTACCGTAACTATAAAAGAACCACTTCAGGGGAAGGGAGGGGATGGCTGTAATTTTCTAACATTTACCACTGCCAGTAGTACTGACCCAGTACCAGAATTAGGGTTTTTTTAGACAGACAGATTCTAGAATCAAAATATATGCTGTAGCAATTATGTTCTTTCTTTCATAATAAATTTCTTTGGAAAGAAAAATGGGGCAATTTCACAATGGAAGTCTCATCTAGAAGCACCTGTACAGTACTGCCTTCCTCCCACCACCTCACCAGGTCTCTTGTGTTTTTAAAAACTATATATAAAGCATCTGATAGGTACCAGTGACTGGCACTAGTTTACCATCAACTGTGAATGTTTGAACACTAATCAGCAATTGAAATGGTCCTTCTGAATGGTCTTAGGAATCTACTAAATTTCTAAATGGCCATCAGACTGCATTAAAGTTTAAATTAAATCCTGATTATTAGATTAAGGGATAATCCACTGGTTGTCCTCTATCCAGGTAGATATTCAGAGAAACAAACATATTGTTTGTCTAAATGACCACAGGGCAAGGTGTTATCCTGCTCCCTGATTCAACATAAAAATCATCTTATCAGCCCTGTTTTGAAATGAACACTGGAATGCACTGAAGTGAGATGGATCCTGGTTGCAGTATGGATAAAGCTCTGGATAAAAACATTTGACAAGTCAAATACATTGCAATGGCCGTTTAAAGAGAGTATCAGTATCTTGGACCATCTTCCTTCTGTGGAAAAGCTAATTTTTTTTTTGTTTTTTTAGTCTGAGAGGGGAAAGATGATTAAAAGGGCATGATAGAAGTTTGTAGAACTATGCAAAGTATGGAGTAAATACAAAGTTTTATTGCTTCTGTCTCATAATAGTTGAGTTCAGGTTTGCAGAATGAACTAAGCTGGCAATAGATACAAGACTGCCAAAAGAGCACACATCTTCACACAATGCCTGATTAACTCCTGGAATTAGCTGCCATAGAATGTGGTGATGGCCACTGGCACAGGGCCAAACTACACGTAATGTTAAACATGTCACTTGGACTCACATCAGTGTTTTGTTTGTTTTTTAAATCAACTGTGTGTGTGTGTGTGTGTGTGTGTGTGTGTGTGTGTGTTGTAGGATTTTTGCTGGATGAAGGCTGGATGCCTTTTTATCCTGACCTATACTCCTAACAAAAATAAAGCAGGTGTTCAACCTGAAGAAAAGGGGTGCATTGCTAACTCTGGGACTAATGGCATCTCAAAACAATTTAGCATCTGAGAAGAAGGACAAGATGCTCCTCCATTCTACATACAAATACTTATTTCAGTGCTGCTAGTTCCACTGCATCTGAGGGCCTCAAGGTCCACTAGGGACCACAAAGCAGACTGTGTGATAAACAAATAGCTCCAATGGCATAGCTTGGAGTGCGTGGAGGAGGAGCGGGGGCAGGACTACGTTGTGTGAGAGAGGGGCTATTGCATAGGGCAGGGCTACATCACAGGGAGTGGGGCTACATCACTTGGGGTAGAGCTATGTCACGTGGGGCAGGGCTACGGTGCACAGGGGTGGGGCTATGGAGCATGGGGAGGGGCAGGCAAGAAGCGGCAGTGCCCCCCAAAAATTCCCACTGAGGGTACACCACCCCCATCAACCCCCTTCCCGACATGACTGAATAGCTCCAAGTGCCAGCTCCTCACCATTACTTCCTGCTTTTCAGCATCTGCTGTCTAAAGTCATTTCGTATTCAGAGTTTACTGTGGAATTGCAACTGGATGCCATCAGCTGAGGGGTATATGGAGTGCTCTTCATGTGATTTCACTGACCTTCCATTTTCATCTACGTTTAATTCCATATTTACCTCATCCCCAAATAATCCATTAATAGCTCCCATCATGTAACTGCTCTGGCTTTGGGAGTGTGGCTACAAATGATCCATTTTGGATTTATCTTGTGCCTTTGTGACCAGATGACTACTGGTGGGTGTGCTGTGAGTGTGTTGGGTGGTAACCAGATGTAAATGCAATCCTGAACCTTTTCTCAGTTGATTTCTGGGGAGAGCTCACGATGCCTAAACACAATTCTGGCACTAATATTTTCCTTCAAAATAGCTGGCTTCCCTTGGAAACAGGAAAAATGGCTGAGTTACTGAAAGAACACATTTCTGTTGTTACAGTGGAAAAGGAAGCAAATGGACCTGAATTTTGTGGGCTTTGATTCTGTTTGAAAGTTGCAGAGGGGCTACTACAATGTACTTTCCTGGAATTAACAGTATAAAAGGCATCTGGACATTGAAATGGGGGCTCTAACATGAGTGTGAGAACCAGCATGGACTGCAACCCTGGAGACCAGGATTGGATTTATCACTCAGCCATGGAATCCCATTGGGTGAGCTTCGGCACATCACACACTTTTAGCTCTAGAAAACCCCAGTGATTAGTTTGCCTTAGAGATGCCCTAAGTTTCAAATGACTTGAAGGCACACAACAACAACATGAGTTTGCACTTCTGGCATTTTCTTTTTTAAAAAGGTTATTATAGTGCAAACATGCTACTCTGGTAGGCTCAGGGGTATAGCTATGAGAAAGCAAAATGAGAGCATTGCCCTTCAAATAAGAACGAAACATTTTTCAATGTCTCATTCTCTGCAGTGCTAGAAATTGAAGTTCAATTGATTGCTACTTTGCTCACATCAATGTGAAAGTGTGAAAATTTATCTGGCATCCTGTTAGTAACTCACAAAGTGTAAGTTCAGCTTATGGCTCCATAATTCACTGTTTTGGTCATTGTGAGGTCAGAAATCTTTACTGATCATACAACAACCAAAGCCCCCACCTCAGCATTAAGCTGCAGCAGATCCTTTATGATTCCACTTAAACTATCATGGCAACATCCTATGGAATTCTGGGATTTGGAGTTTAGGAGGGAACACTTGGGCCCTTTTCGCACGGCATTTCTGATGCAAAAGGGCCCCTTGAGCATCATGCACATGTGAGGAGCGGTCCACACGATGCACTCACATTTGCGCGACACTCAAGGGCCTGACGCGGACTGCACACGCATTTTTTCATTTTCGGCTTGAAGCTGAAAATGCTGCATGGTCGCACATCACTCCAGGGCCCCACACTCACTTACGTGGCGTGCGGAGCCTCAGGAGCCGGGCCGGTCACGCTTCCTGTCCAGTGCAGGCTGGGAAGGTCCCAGGCTGCACTGAGAAAGGAAGAGGCAGGGCTCTCACACAAGCAGGAAGCTCATGCAGAGCTGAAGGACCCCGGATGTGAGAGCCTCTCTCCAGAGGCTGCTTGTGCGAGCCCCACATCCCAGCACCACAAAAAGGTAAGGTGTGAAAAGGGTCTTAGAGGTCTCAGCCAGAGAGCTCAAGGGCCTCACCCAACTGCAGACTGCAGGATTGCATAAGATGTAGCCTGGGCAGTGAATGTGGAATATAGTGCTACAATGTTTAGTGTGAAAGGACTGTGTGAGCCACTGACTTGGCTGGAGAAAGACCTCTTACTGCTAGCTCTGCATAAATTTCTTACAGAGACTAGTTCACGGTGTCTGTAAGGAAGGGTTGGTGAAAAGGAAGAGTAAATGAAGATGTTTTACATGGGTGTTGAGCAGGGAGTTGAAGTGCTGTGTCACCACTTACAGTGGATGAAGAAACGTGGATGGTGAGGGAACTGCAGTGATCTGCAATACCTGTGCCATGTTTGTTTTCTTGCCTAAGGATGTAAGGTACCACACCTGCAGTAAATGCAGGCTGGTTGCCCTGCTGGAAGTTTGAGGCCCACCTGGCTACACTTGGACTAGTCATGGAACAGGAAGACTTTTGGATTAGAGCAGAACAAACTGTACTAGATGAGCAAAAGAAGAGGGCTGCCTCTGGAGGTGAGGAAGATGGGAAAGAAAAATAATAAGGAAGCAGTTGGAGGGAATGATTCATGGGCCCTTTTCGCATGGCATTTCTCATGCCAAAGGGTCTCTGGAGCCTTGTGCGATGGCGAGGAGCGTTTCACATGATGTCCTCACAATCGCACACTGCTGCTGGGGCCAGCAGGCACCAATCATGCAATATTTCATCTTCACTTTTGGTTGAAAATGATGCGCAATCGTGCATCGCTCCGGGGCCCCACACACACTTACCATCCGTGCAGAGCTCCAGAGCCTCAGGCCTTGTGCTTCCTCCCCCAGTGCAGCCTGGAAAAATACCCAGCTGCACTGTGGGAAGGAAGAGGTGGAGACTTCATGCTGCCTGCCGGGTGGCAGGCAGCTGCTGCAGACCAGGAGCAGTGGGGATGCGAGTGCCTTGCAGAAGAGGCTGCTTGCATGATCCCTATGCGACGGCACCAGACGCAGGTAAGCTGAAGAAAGGGCCATGGTTTCAGTTGTCTCTGTACTAATGGGCTGGATCATCAACAAGAGAGAAGAACTGGTCTACAAGGCAGAAGTACTGGAAACCTCTTGGGCAGAAATGACACATTTGTTTGGAATTTGTTTTACAGAGGAAAAGGAAAGCTGAGAGGAGTCAGACACCGTTAAGAAAGCTGAGTTCATTAAGCTTAAGGAAATACCAGGTGAAATTCTATGGTCTGGAATATTCAAAGAGAAGAGAATTCTTAGTGGAGGTAGAATATTGAAGGCAGATATACACACAGTTCTGATAAGAAAGAAAAAGAACACAGGATGACTGCCTAAAAAGCTTTCAGATGAGCCAAGATTTAAGAAATGGAAAGAAGGTGCAAATCCTCAAGGAACAGTACAGACAAACCACCAGTATTTCTTAGGGAGATGGGCAAGAGGAGTGAACTTCAGAATGAGCTGAGATGCTAATAATACTGAAATGTTTTTGGTTTGTTTGTTTGTTTGTTTGTTTGATCTATGTCGGAAGTAAGAGGAAGAACAATGAAGTGGTACATGTGCTGCATGGAAGAAATAAAACAAATTCTAATGGGTAGTAGAGAGAAGATGGAGTTGCTCAACACCTACATTAATCCAATATTCTCCAAAAAAGAAAATAATGTTCAATCAGCTGGGGGGAGAAAGAAAGAAATGACATAGTCATAGAGCGCAGCCCGAGCCACATAAAGAGATTGTGTGAGAGTACCTAGCTACTTTAATTCAACTCTCCAGGGCCAGATGAATTGTTTCTCAAGGTACTAAAGTGATTAGCTGCTGTTACTTCAGAGTACCTATCTATAATCTTGGAGAATTCTCAGAGAACAGGTGAAGTTCCTGCAGACCTAAGCTAGCAAATGTTATCCCATCTGCACAAAAAAGAGAGGGGGAAGGACGACCTGTCAGCTCGACATCAATATCAGGAACTGTTCTATAACAGATCATTAAGTAGCAAGTGTGTGAGCACTTAGGAAAGAATGCTAAGAGACACTAATCTTCCCCAGTACCTGGCAACTTGGCTATCATGGTAGGCACCATGCAGGATTTTAAGATCTACAGGCAAAGTATTATTATCTGTTCCACTGACACAAATAGCTCTGTAAAGGCTGTGAGTCTTTCAGGATCTGCCTTTGCATCTGTGGAATGGTCTTCCTTTGGACCTCCAACTGGAGGAGGATCTCATCTGCTTCTGTAAGAGGTTGAAGACCTTCCTCTTTGATACACTGGATTAAGCTGCTGATTTGTGCCTGAAGTTGCTGGGATGAGTGGTGGCTGCTGGGATGTTGTGGATTTTATATATATTTATAGTGTTATGTTTTCTTGTCTTTATCTCTGATTGTATGGCCCTTTTCACACGGGGTAATTAAAATGGTGTAGTGTAACCTCTAACGGAGCTTGTCTACACCGTGGAGCGCGCTGGGTCATTTATAATTTTGAGGTTCTACACCTCAAACCACTCTGAAGCGACCAGAAGTGGTGGTGCCACATGTTTTTTAAAAACCTATTTTCAAGAGGTTTTTAAGAGGCACGGAGGATGCAGCCCCGTACAACTCTGTTGCATCGCCCTGGTGTAGATTTGCAGGCACGCGCAAGTGCGTGCCTGCAGATTTGCTGGGGCGGGCTTCTGGCTGGCGAGCTTCTCCAGTTGGTGGAGAGCCTCCGCCAGCCGTAAGCCGCCATTTTGGATGCCACAGGACACCGCAGGAGTGTGGAGCAGCGAACTCGCGCTGCTCCACGTGGCAACGGGCTTACCCGGCTGCCGGTAAGCTCCGTTTCAGCATGTTTTCCCTCGTTTCTCCCTCCACGTGTGGAAGGGGCCTATGTATTTGATTTCTGCCTTTTGGTGGAAAGGGTGTTATATATAAATGTTGTTGTTATCCTGGAAAGAGGTGACAAGCAGAATGTCACAGAGTTCTGTCTTGGCTATGATGTTATTCAACATCTTCATAAATGGCTTGGATGAAGATATTGAAGATGATACCACTCTGTATATCTACCAACTGGAAAGATAGCAAGTTCCTCAGAAAACTGTATCAGGATTCAGGATACTCTTAAAAGAAAATAACAGAATTATACTGAAACAGGATTTCAATAAAAATGAATGAAAATTTCTGTATCTGGGGAGAAAAAAATCCCAAGATGCACAAATAAAGGAACAGCAATTGGTTTGATGATAACAGGAATGAAACCAATCTAGCGGTCTTGGTTCATCACAAACTATACATGATCATCACAAACTAAACATGAGTCAACAATGTAACACAATAGCAAAAAGCCAATGTAGTTTTAGCCTGCATGAATGAATGGGTAGTGCCCAGATCATGGGAAGTAACAGTAGCACTCTATTCTGCTGTAGTCAGACCTAACTTAGGTCCTTTCTGCACCATACCTGAATTCCACAATGTCCCAGCATCATCTCAGCATTGTCATTGCCAGGATAGGAGTGTCCTGAGTGCTCCCCTCTGCACCCAGCCAGCTGCCAGCAGATGGTAGTGTTCAGGACATGTTCCTTCCTTCCCCAGTGCAGCCCGCCTCTTCTGGTGCTGCACTGAGGAAGGAAAAGGCACTTTAATAGCACTTCCACCCTTTCCTCATGGCTCCAGCTGATGCAATCATCATGAGAAAGGGACCTACTATCAGATTTTTTCCGATAATAGCCTAGCATGTCATTGTGATGGCTGGAGACATGACAGGAGTGGGACTGCAATGACGTTGTGCGATAGCACGCATTGCAGATCGGCTTCAATGTGTCCCCATGCTGGGATGGGGCTTAGTGCAGAAATGGCTTTAGAGCACTGTATTCAGTCCTGGGTACCAAGACTTAAGAAAGATATTGACAATCTGGAACATGGCCAGAGGAGGCCAATCAAAATGGAAAAGGGTCCAGAAATCAAACCCTATGAAAAATGATTGAGGGAGCTTGGCAGGGTTAGACTGAGAAAGAAAATACAGAGAGGTGATGTCATACCCCATCTTCTAAAGGGCTATCAGATGGAAGACAGTTGTTTTCTTCTGCTTAAGAGAACAAGACCCAAACCAGTGGATTCGAATGACAAGAAGGCAGATTCTGACTTAAGTTTCCGATGTCAAGAGCTGTCCAGCAGAGGAATAGGCTACTTTAGAAGGTGGGGAACTCTAAGGTAGTTAGATATTTGTAAACAAAGGTTGCATGGTGTCTGTCAGGGTGCTTTAGGTATGGATTCCTGCATTGCTGTGGGTTGGGCTAGTTGCTCTGTGGTCCCTTCCACCTTTTTATGAACTGGGTCACAACTGTTTTATATTTGTATGAATCGCTACTCTGGCATGCCTCCTGCAATCAGGAAGGATGATCAGGATCCAAGAAGGGGGGAATCAGAAATGCCTGCATAGTTTTAAGTTTTTAGCAGTCACACATCCCTAAACTGGATCCAAATGAGATTCCAGAGAAGGAAGAAGTTTTAGCCCCATTTTCCTGATTAATATCACATCACATTATACCTCAAATTAATATTCATCATGGAGGCATAAGAATATCACAGGTGTCCTTAGGATACCTCTTGTTTTCTTGTGCGGAGGAAATAGCAGATAGAGCCTGGGGAGTGGGAAGGTTTTAGGGGAAGGGTGGGGAAAGAGCCTTCTCTCACAGTGGCACCTGCATTTTTCTCATATATTTGAAGGGAAGGACAAGGAGCTGTCCCATGCTTAAGAGAGCACTATAAATTTCTTCTAGCAGAGGACTTGGCATTTGTGTCTGGACGTTCTTCCGAAAATCCAAATGAAATAAGGTGAAATGTTCTGTGAGAGGTTTCATGCACTTTAAAAATCAAATAAAATAATGCTGTGAAGGAAGTCAGCCGTGAGCAAAATAAACTAAGTTATGAACTAGCTACAGAATGTTCTTTGTAAACTTACTGGAGAGCCACTATGCCTTTGAACTGCATTTTGTCAGGAAGGGCCCCAATAACTAAAGAGCAGGCAGTTCTGCAAGAAGTCAGTTTTGCTGCAATCTGCTAGCAGAAAATTCTCACATTTACCCACTCTCCAACTCCACAGCCCCTACTAAAACTTGTGTTCCTTTTCTTATGTTTTTATTTGTGGGGATAAAAATTGCAGAATCTGAAGGAAAGTGTTGTTTTGCACGTGTGAATTATGTATACACACACACACACACATGCAGTTCAGGATGAGGTGTTTGAAACAGCTCCTTTCGTGGGTGGCCAATGAGAGAAAACAAAACAAAACAAGGTTTTAGAGCACTTTTATTCCAGTAGGTCAACTTTCTTGAAGTCTCCTGTACGAAGAGTTCTCACAATTGAGGACAATATGCACGCACACACATGTGTATGGATGTGTGTAGATGGGGGGCAGGGATGGCCGTTAAAAAGCCTCGCTGAGAAAGGTATTTCTTGTGGAAGAAAAAAGGCAGGCCTCTTACTCCCTACTGAGACCATTTCTCCTGCTTTGCCGGAGCTGTCAGGCATGAATCCCAGTAGCATTCCGTAACTAATTGACAGTAATGGGGGCCATTGGGAGTCTAAGAATACATGGCATTACCCAGCATGCATTGGAGCAAGGAGGAGGGAGGAGAGCTCAGAGGGCAGCTGTGGGGGAAATAAAGAATGTCTTTTAAACTCTCTTCTTCTCTCCCCCCACCCTTTCATTACAGAAATAGGAGGCGAAAGTTCTAAGAGGCAGCATTATTTCTGGGAAACTTCATTTCTCTAAAATTAAGAAACAATGCACGATGATGCACACTTCATGCATGTCATCTGTAGTATCTCAATGTCGGCTCCGGGCATTGTAAGAAAGAAACAGACGGAACTTACATTTAAAGTGAATGAAATCTGAAGAAAACTTTTCTTCAGTGGTATTCTTTACCCCACTCCACTCCTCACCCTTCCAATTTAGAATAAAGCAGGAGATATTGCTGACACTTCTGTTGAGTCTCATTTTCTAACAGACCTCATCGGTTGAAAATCCCCTCCAGGTGAAGGCCTTCTTCTTTAGACATTAAAAATAATATCCAAAGCTCAGGTTTTTGCTGGTGGCAGATGAAAGTGGTGAGGGATGACAGTGAAATCTCGCAGGTTTTCCTGGCTGCTTGTGGTAACTATATCAGTGGATTTCTCTGCTTAAATATAGAGAGTTATTTTCTACTCCTTTTTCCCTGAAGATTTTTTTATTCCTTATAAATATGTGCAACATTCTTCAAATTAAATATAATTTTTAAAGATAATTAGCTCTGGAATATTGTGGGTTTCAGATCTACAGCTCTTAAAGAGATACCTCCCTCTGTCTTACTCAAATAATAAGCTGGGTTACAATTCTATAAGTGTTATTTGAGAGAAGGACAGCTGGTCTATATGATGGTTAAACTTGCCAAAGCAATAGCAACCATAGAACAACCTGGGGTGTTCACCCAGCAAAATGGTACTTTTATCCATAACTACACAACCATACTTAATAAAAGGCATGTACTCACTATAATACAATACACTGTAATGCAACACATTCTCGACAAAATTAAATCAGAAGTAGCATTTCTATTGACACCAAGTATGTATTAGTTAGTAGAGGCAAAAAAATATACAAGATTTAGCACTGTAGTGAATAAGCAAGTTCCATAAAACTCCATAGTACTTCAGGGTAACCATTTGGACTCAGGCATAGATGGGCAGTTGCATCTCATACTTTATCTGAACAGTTGTATACTTCCTTGTGTTAAACATCAGTATAGGCCAGTGAAGAGAAAGTCCAAGTAATCCACTTGCAATGTGGCATATGAAAAGATATGCCATTTAGGTGGGAAGTGGACAGGGAACATGTGGCCTTCTAGATGTCATTGGACTTCATTTGTCTGCATTCCTCAACACTACCTACATTCATGAGGGCAGGTGGAAGGTACAGCCCAACAACATATGAAGGTCTACCTCTTCTCCGTCCCAGTTCAAGGAGAACAGTTCAGCTCAAGGAAAACAGAACCCTTGTATCTTCAACTTTGTGCAGATTAAGTTCCATATATGAAACTGATCTCACAGTGGTAAGCAAAACTGTCCGTGCTAAAATTCTCATTTCTACTCAATTTGTAAAGAAACGCAAACCCTGTCTACTAGATTTGGTCCTGCAGTGCAGCAAGTGAACCAACCTTCTTTAGGTGGCACTGGGAAAATGATTGGATAACGATAGGAATGTTGCAGGAAATTTTTTTGTCCAGTGTTGGCATGTGGGAGGGACATGTGGTGTTGTGGGTGAGAAGGATGTGTCTGAGGAGGTTGAAAAAAATGTAGTATTGGAGTCTTCCAGTCAGCAGAACATAATGGTTCAGCACTGCTGTTTTTCCTTGTCTACAATCACTCAATTAGCCTTCGTCTACTTCCCCTTCTCTTTCCTTTTAAGATCTGTTTTCTATGAGATGATTTTATTTGCACTGCAGTTGGTTTCCCAGCCTTTGGCCTAGTTTTCACAAATAGCAGAGGAAGAGGCTAAAATTGTTCCTGGACCAGTCCATTTCAGACTGGCAATATTAAATGCTCCTTCGTATTGATATCTAGTTCTCTATGCAGACTTTTTTTTCCAAGAGAGAAGTTCCATCTTTAACTTTCTCCTTAAATGCTAGTTCCAGGATTCAACCCCCCTCCCATTGTTCAGATTGCCAACATGGTGTAGTGGTTTGAGTGTTAGACTAGGGCTCTGGAAGACCAGGGTCTAAATCTCCATTCCGTCATGGAAACTTACTGGGTGACCTTGGGCAAGTCACTTAGCCTTAGAGGAAGGAAGCGGCAAGCCTCCGCTAATTAATCTTATAACAAAACCTCTATGATAGGGTTGTTTTAGGTCAAAATCAACTTTAAGCCAAGTCCAGGGGACAGTCTGTACTGGAATCGTGCATATGTGGGCTTCTTGATGTTGTTGAATGGCAACCATCAGCATTCTACACCATTGGCTTTTCTGGCTGAAGGTACTGGGACTTGCAGTCCAATAACATCGGGAGGACTGCACACTTCTTGCCCCCATCTTATACTAAATTTGTTTTCATGCTACCGCAAAGTCTGGCTCAATCACAATGGACATGACAGACTGGCCTAGCCATCATGCTATTTCTGCCTCTGTATCCTTGGATTTATTAGACAAATTTTTATCATATTTTAAAAGTTTGTCATAGTTTCCTAGTGGCATTGATTTAGATGTGTTTGTCAGGGATGGTCTCAGTTAATCCTCTGCTGTCCCATTTCTTCAGTTTCTTCTATAACGTCCCAGTTTCTCTCTCTTCTTGCCACTTTCCTCCTTTGTCTTTGTCTTACCTTGCTTGCTGCAAACTGAGTTCAAAGGGCAAACATAGTCTGTACTCAATTACCTGAATAGAGGAAAGAGAAGAGGTGAGGGCAGAATCTTGCCTTCTCCACTAGGCTCAAGTAAATGCAAACTGCTACAGCCTCACTTAGCTTGTCTGCTCTTCCTCATTAATAACTTTTGCCATCTTGATGGCATTGTGATGTTCCTGACAACATATGACCCCCGTAAAATGTTATGAGAAAGGCCAATGTGCATGTTTGCTTCAAAATGTAGCTCTTAGAATATAACATAAGGGGAAAAACAGTGGAACAAAAGGTCAGACCTTAGTTTCACTGTCATGGTCAATGGGTGTGGATCAGCTGGCATCTGCCTGTGTTATGCTTTGCTAGGACTTCACTACCTTTGTGCATTATATTTAGTTTAAAGGTGATTGCAGACTATTCTTAATCATCATGCACTGAGGCCATTTCCACACTATGCTGTAATAGTGATATTGTTTCACTTCCAACATCTTGTGGAATTCTGGGGTTTGTAGTTTACTGAGGCCAAAGAGCTCTCTGGCTGAGAATTCTAAATGCCCCTCCCTAAACTGCAAACCTCAGGATTTTGTAGGATGTTGAAAGTGGAATAATAGCACTATAACAGTGCAGTGCAGAAAGGACCTAAGATAGGACATTGTAGTCCCCTAGAATCATGTGCTGCAGAAGCCACCAAGAACTAGCTACAAATGGTAGAGCATTGTAAAACAATGTCGTCTACACAGTTGTTGTTTATAAGGAAAAAGAAAAACAGCAACAAAACGTTCGGGACAAGAGAAGTCCCAACAAAGCTACTGCTTTTTGCTATTACGTTAAATTCTTTTCCCAGCCCATAGCACATATTGGGACTAAAAATGTCCCACACTGCCTGCCTGCCTGCCTGCCTGCCTGCCTTCATTCTTCGTGAACCATGTTATGGCAAAGCAGAAGTGCTGTACTCTGGCTGGCCATAGGATTCCCCCATCCTTTGAAGGAGAGCACTGGAATTCACTGGGTTTAGGAAATATCCCACAATATAAAAAAATATGTGTGATCATATGTTATCTGAGTTTACATGATTCCACACACACACAATTTCTTTAGTCGTGCAACATTTATATACCTTGCAATAAATATATAGGAATTCCCATCAAGGTCAAAGAATATAATGCATAAAAAAGTCTAGTACATATGGGTTAATTTGGTTTGTGTGTGTCCTGCCTTCTATGGTGGCAAGTAAGTAGCATGACTTTGCCGCAGTTGGTTGCTTCGATTTGGCAGAATTCACCAGTAGACCAGATCACAAACAACTTGTCTTTAAAAACACAAACTTAAAAGGGTGACATACATGGAGACCTGCCACCAAAAGGGAATGATTTCTTGATACAGAGCATCCTGCTACTATTGCAAATATAGGATACTTTTCTCTAATTTGGTAGCAGCTCCAAAAGTAGACCTCTGAGCAAGAACTATGTTGTGCTTTTACAATACCTGGCACTATATAAACATTACAAGCTAGAGCCGTAGATTTTTAATGGAAGAGGTATCTTTTTTGAACATGTTCATACAGGGTCCATTAAGTGGACGTAATGTTTAGGAATCAGTCTGCTGCATATTGCAGTCATATTGCATATGAGTTTACAAATTTGGCCTTCCCTGTTTGCATTTAACAGTGGAGGGGAAATAAATGAAGCCAACATCAGCCATCAGTGGTGAGGATGTGAAGCATGATTTTAATTTATTTATTTTTTTACAAGATAAGTGATGAATAGAACAACTAATCCCAGGAAGCCTTGAGAATATTAGAGGAGAGCCTGTGAGGCCTCCCTTTTTCTCCTTTTTCTTTTAATTTTCTCCTCTTTTCTTTAATTTCGCTGCAGCACATATAATCAATTATGGCCTGAATCGGGGATAAGGGGTGGGGAAGCACTTCAATTCATAAATCAATTTTATACGGTCATCAGTCAGGTTGTGAATGCAAATACCTCTGTCGGTTTAGGTTATTCAGAATTAATTGACTCCCACCGGGCTGGGCTGCAGATGGAGGGGAGCTTTCTCACAAAGTCTACTTGGGCTCAGCATGGGGGTGGGTGGACAGCCTTCTCCCTCTTTTCCTTTCCCTGCTCTCTTGTATTATGTTGTGGTATAGAAGATGGAGGGAGGTAAGCTCTCTGTGTATGTGTGTGTGCCTGCATAAGTGGGAGCAGGGGAGATACTTGAAGAAAGAAAGGGATATGCAAAGATGAAAGTGCCCATTGCCTCTTCAGCTCATGGACATTTTTATGTGATTAGAAATGCATTGCTTTCAAGGGTTGCTTTAAAAGACTCCAGCTTCTCAAGAAAGAAAACAAATAGAAATGCGCTGAGACTCAGGGCTCAGTGTCTGAGCTGGTCTCATGTCATTGAAAGGGCCACTTACTATTGGCAATGTCAGATGTGGACTCCTGTTTTGAATTCAGTCCAAGGTCAGGAGTGACCATAAGTCACTGACTTCTAGTGTTAACTGTTTACATGTCATCACTCTAGGGAGACAGAAGCCCACCTTCATGGAAATACTATCCTTTTTAAACATCTGCTCTCTGGATCTAGGACATAGTAGACTCAGGCTAGATCTACATGCACCTTTAGAGTACCAGGTGATTTATTTCCCCGTGTTTTATAATGCTATGTCTCTGTGTCTGCATATGTCACTGGACACTGGACATAGAGGCCTTCAAGTTGCCTGCTGACTTATGGTGACCCCACGATTTTCATAGAGTTTTCTTAGGCAAGGAATATCCAGAGGTGGTTTTGCCAGTTGCTTCCTCTTAAAGCAATTGGTGGTCTCCCATCCAAGTACTAACCAGGACTGACTCTGCTTAGCTTCCAAGATCAAATGGGATCTGGTGTCTTTAGGGTATTTAAGCTGGACACAGATGACAAGCTACTATAAAACTGGGGTTCTCTGGCTATCTGATGTTTAGTACCAGCAATTATTATTTTTTTCCAATGTACCAGGGACTGGCACTGCATTTGTGCCCATTGGGTACTATTGTTTCTTTCTTTCCTGGAAACTTACCAAAGACAGGCAGCCAGCAGCTTTACTAGGGCAGGAACGACTACTCTGACTGGCACCGCTATAAAACACAGTCTGAGCTTTGCAGCTGCATGCTTACCAACTTAATCATTTAATGGATTTTGCATCCTTCTTTTTGACTGAAGTCCCCATTACAGCTCACACAGTATAAACACAATGTAACAAATACATTAAAAGCTACACTCTTACACAAAACAAAACTTGGAAATGATAGACATGGAGGAGAATTTTATTTGGTTAATATTTTGATAAATTGGAGATTTGCCCTTCAAAAATCTGTATGGCAAATGGAATACAGTTTATCCTTTGATACTAGGGCTTCTCACAATTTTATTCTTTCGACAAAAGAAGTGTGTATAGTAGTTGGAAGTGTGTACAAAAAAGTATGTACTAATTATTTTTTTTAAAAAAAGCCCTTGTTTGTGACATTAACAACAATTAATTCATAAGAGAATTATATGGAAGAAATTACATTCAAAAAGTATGCATTAGGTAAAATTGCATACAAAAATACACCTAGTTAGGACAAGAGCACACAAATGTACATATAATTGCAATCTTTTTTTTAAAAAAACAAAATCAAGATGAAATGAATGGAAGATTGCAAAAATGAGAGTTTCTCATGAAAGAAACTAGAACTGAAAGATTCCTCCAACCCTAGGAAATGGTTTTATTTCAAGGAAGGAAAGAGTCAAGTTGGGCAGGAGCACCTTATCGGTTTTGTTTAAGTGCAGATATCTGGACTTAAAAGGAGGCATCTCCCCAAGGTCAGCCCTGCTTAGATGCTAGAAGAGGTTGGTCTTGTCTATTCCACCTGAAATTCCCAGTTGTTTCCCTCCCTTGGAGGACAGAATTGAATGCCCTAAATGGAGAGGTAGAACACTGCTGAGAAACTCTTATGAATGGCACTTTGGAGTTTTGCACAAATTATTTGTTATTGCTTTGTTGTTGACATATGCAGGGAGTTTGCTGTTCTAGAATGAAGCCAGAAAGAGGCAGGTGTTCCATAGGGCTCTCTCTTGCCCCCTAGCCCCCCAATCCTGGCAAATCCACATCATTGCTAACTTTCTGAACATTTTGCTATTTTCTCCAATAGCCATAACCCATTAAATAGTCTTATTATTGAAAATCTATGGTGGTAAATTGAGGGATTGGGGAGGTTAACCACTCTTTCACTCTCCCACACCATGTTTCCAACTGTAAATGTTTCCTCTAGTTCCAAATGATATTTGTCATGGAGGGCAAAATAGCTGAAGTTTGTTATAGTGTGGAAATAAGTAATCAAGAGAACAATGTTCATGTATAGAAAATAAACTACTGTTAAAGTCACAGACAGAGACATTTGCTTGCGAAGATGGCAACTCTACTTGGCTGATATTTTGGAGTGTGGGGATTTGGATATGCCTCCTCCAGGATGATGACAGAAAGTTATAAAGGACTTTCTAAACTTTTTATTTCATACCTTCTGCCATGAGAGCCTGTATAGCATAATGACTGAACGTCTGAGCTGGTAGCGGCATTCTTGGTTTCAGTCTTATCTCTGCTACCACTTCATTAAATGGGTGAAAAAAGGGTGGTTTTATTTGAAGGATTCCTGGTACCATCAGTCAGCATAGCTTTGGAGTGACTAGTTACTTGTAATGAATTTCTTTTTGCAAAACTTTAACTATATAAGGGTTTTAACTTAGGCCCTTTCCGCAACTCACCTTTTTGAGGAGCCGGGGTGCGGGGATTGTGCAAGCAGCCTCTTGAGAGAGGCTCTCACGTCCCTATTGCTTCAGCTCCGCAGCTGCTGCCTGCTTGCAAGCAGGTAGCGCGAGAGCCCCTCCTCTTCCTTCCGCAGTGCAGCCTGGGATTTTCCCAGGCTGCGCTGAGGCAGGAAGCACAAGCACCGCGGCTCCAGAGCTCCACACACATAGCAAGTGCATGCGGGGCCCTGGAGCAATGTGCAATTGCGTACCATTTTTGGCTAAAAGCCAAAAATGAAATAGTGCTCAATCAGTGCCTGCCAGCCCCTGAAGCGTTGCGCAATTGCGAGTGTGTCGTGTGGACTGCTTCTCGCAGTTGCGCGACGCTCCAGGGGCCCTTTCGCATGGCAAATGCCATGTGAAAATGGCCTTAATGTGATATGATTTTTCTCCTTTTGTGGTGAAACTATAACATTTTAGCATACTTACATAATTGCAGGATGTAGCTGCACTAAGTGCTTGAGGAGGAGGATCACATGATTCTAGTGCTGGTTTGCACTCTGTTTCTTGTTGTGTTGTGGGGGCTGAGATGACAACTAAATGAATAGAAGGAAAGTATGTTCTGTACCATGGGCCAGCAGCTTGTCGCAATCAGATGTTTGTTTTAAGTAACTAAAAAGAAACTTCAGTTACTTAAAAGCAATTATTTTAGTTACTTTTGAAAAACATGAACACTAAATGCTGCTTTTTTAAAAAACTGTAACTATAATGGTAACTAACTACTTGGGGTAGCCTTGGAATGATAATTGAATAATAATTTTATTCTTTTTATTCTTTCTTTCCTTACTAGATTTTACACAAGAGCATTATGTGAGAAAGTTAATGCCATCCTGATTGTGCATAAAATTCAGTGGTTAAAGCAAGGTAGTTACAGTATAAAATCAAGATGAAAAGCTTAATTATACACCCAAGGTTCCCTTCAGTATTTCCATCTGCAATATAAATGATAACACCACATATTTTACACATGCCCTCACATGACAGCATGTAAGCAATAAACAAAGCATAAAAAGTCATAAAAATAAAAAATTACCAGCATTCTTAAATTAATATACACAAAGACCTCTACAGTTCTTCATGTCCAGAAGACAGCAATTAATAGAATCCAGGTTGAAATATTCTAGATATGATACTTAGGGCTAAAACGTGAGTTTGTGATGGCTTGGAGCCAAGCTCTACCTCAGGCCTGGGCAGATGGCAGGCCTGCAGGATCTCCTCTGCCTTTACTAGCGGTCTGAAGTCCAGTAACCAGAGCCAAGAACAAAAGGGCAGTAGAGGCCAGAATGAGTTAGAACTAGATAAAAATGGTGGCTCAGAGAATAGAAGAAGCTACCACATGATCCATATATTGGGATGACCTGCATCCACAAAATTATATCTTGGTATCTGATTTACTATAGAACAGAAATTCTAACAGCCTAATTTATGGGAGGAGAGGTACTGGAAGACTTTTGTTGTTGCTTTGGTTAAGTTGGATCCAGAAAAAATTGCTGATGAATTGCAAATCAGAAACTGCAAGCATTGTTTTGAAGCAGCTACATCTCTCAGAATCCCTCAGAATCTCTCAGCTATCCTGGCCATTGGGCATGTTATCCAGAGGATTCTGGGATTTGTAGTTCCCAAAGGTAAAACAAGCTCTGCTGTAAACCATAAACTATCCAGCAATTTCCTGTTACATCTTGACTTTTGCTGCCATGTGCAAAACTGGCAGATTCTGGATGGGCTCACAATGTCTTTCTGGTTTTTCTTCTAAAGAAGTACAGGAACTTTCATTTTTACTGAAGCAGCACCCTTCAGTAGATAGCACTGAGTCCTTTTTCTCATCATATAAACATAAAACATCTTAACACACACACACACACACACACACACACACACACACACACACAGAGTACTTCCCCCATACCAGTAGGGCCCACAAATTGTTCCATATGGGGCAATTTAAAGAACAGGGAAGAGGGGGGATGAAACTCTCTTGCCTCCAGGGCTACTGTTCTCATCTCATCTATAAAGGAGTCCTTTATAGAACCTAATATTTTTGTTAGAATAGTTCAGAGAGCTCATCAGGTCTGTTTTGGACCCTAAATTAAGCCCTAAACAAAACATAGAAAAATCACACTGAAAATGTACAGCTGATGCAAGTGCACACAAATTGGCCCATGCATTATTACTTTTTTGTAATAGGCAGAACAGGATAAGTGAAGATAAAGTGCAAGATGAGATAAATAGGGCTGCTGTTATTATGTGCCTTCAGGCAGTGATGTAGACTTGAGTTGACTGACTCAGACTCAAGTCGGACTTAAGTTGCTTTGGTGACTCGACTCAGAGCCAACTGGACAATAAATGATACATTGACTTGACGAGACTTGAGACTTGTATGTTTTTAGTGACTGACTTGCTGCTCTTGGTTCAGTAACAACACATTCATCCAGAACCTTACAACTTTGAACAACACTTCTATCTCTTTTTGCCTAGTGATCATATGATGATCTGTCTCAAGCCCACAGTGTGGACGCATTTCTCAGAGGGGAACAGCAAACAGGTTAGGCAATGGGCTTGAGGCAGGCTTAAGGAACCTTCTAAAACTTTTCCTAAGAGCAGAAGACAAGACTCGGCCCTAGAGTGCAGGCTGCATTTCTCAGAAGGGAACAGCAAGTGTGTTAAGCAGTGGGCTTGAGGAGGAAGGATCCTTTCTTCTAAGGCCCTTTCCCACGGCATTTGCCATGCGAAAGGGCACCTGGAGCATTGCACAACTGTGAGGAGCAATCTGCATGACGCACTCACAATCACGCAACGCTCCAGGGGCAGGCAGGCACCGATTGTGCACCTTTTCATTTTCAGCTGGAAGCCAAAAATGGTGCATGATCATCCATTGCTCCAGGGCCCCACACGCACTTACCTGGCGTGCGGAGCCGCTGGAGCCGCGCCAGTCACGCTTCCTGCCCCAGCGCAGCCTGGGAAAATCCCAGGCTGTACTGCGGAAGAAAGAGGCGGGGCTCTTGCGCGAGCAGGCAGCTCATGCGGAGCTGAAGCAGCAGGGACGTGAAAGCCTCTCGCCGGAGGCTGCTTGCACGATCCCCACACCCCAGCGCCAGAAAAAGGTAAGGTGCGGAAAGGGCCTAAAACTTTTGAAGCTTCACTAACAGGGAGTAAGAAGGATCCTGTTCCCCACTTCCGAAGCTGCAGACTCTTTTATGCCCATTGGAACAAAAGCTTCCAGTTTCAGGAAGTTGGAGTAAGAAGGATCCTATTCACCACTTCTGAAGCTAAAGATGCCAAAATTGCAAATGTGGAGGGCAGACTCTACTTGAATTGTTAAAATGGACTTAATTTGACACTGCCCAGAAATTCTGGAATATAGGTATAAAGTTGGCTCCCAGACTTGAGGCTTGACTTTGAGACTTGACTTGAGACTTGAAGGTAGAGATTTGAGACTTGACTTGAGACACGGAGTAAAAAACTTAAATGCATTATTGTCTTCAAGTCATTTCCAGTTTATGAGGACCCTAAGGCAAACCTATTGCTGCATTTTCTGGACTGAAAGTGTATGATGAGCCCAATTTGGGTTTCCACAGCTGAGTGGACATCAAACCCTGGTCTCCAAGGTTGCAATCAAATGCTCAAACCACTATACCACACATTACCAGAGTGAAAACTAGACAGAGCTCTCAATGGTTGTGCAGAAGAGGGAATATAAGCAGATGTTGTTTGCCATGCCTCCAGGTAAAATATTCTCACAGGGTTGTTTTGAGGATTAAACAAGCAGTGTCAGGCAGAAGGCCTTGAAATGCCCTGAGATCCTTGGACAACTATTGAGATATAAATATAATAAATAAAAAAAGTTATCAAGTTTATTTTTTCAAGGTCAAGATTGATTTCTGAAGTTGAAAACCTTAAAAAACTTTAGAATTGCATACTTAGTGAGAAATCTTTACCTCTTTGCTTTTCCTTATTATTGTGATTAAATTGTCTTTGAAATTTTAGTAGTATTCATGGTAGACTTTTTCTCAAGTTATAAAATATTTTATTCTTACAGAGCAATCCCATATGTCCTTATTCAGAAGTAAGTACCAGTGCATCCAATTAAGTTTACTTACACATAATTCTATACACATTTAACTGGGAGTACATCTTATTAAACTCAGAAGCATAATTTTTGAGTTGATATGTATAAGATTGGTCTGGCTGTTTCTTATTCTTGAGTATCTCTGTTGTATATTATGATAAAACCAAAACATTATCTGTGTGGTAATTCCTTATTTAAAGTGTGTTTGTCTGTGTGGGCTGGGCTGCAGAGGAAGGATAAATAAAACAAATGTTTTTTCTTTTCAAATCCTGTTGAAATCTCTCCATGAAACTGACTTTGAGTCATCATCTTGAGGCTAGTAATATTTGCTGGAATCTACCAATTAGATCAAGAAGCAATTGCTTTAGGTTATTTCTGACGTGAGCAACTCCCAAATTTATTGCAGAGCGTCTCTCATAAAGCCCTGAGAAAAGAAAGAAAGCTTTAACACTCTTGGTGGGACTTCTGAAGAATTTACAGCCCTCTTTCCTAGAGACACTAATGTTTTTACAGTCTTGACACCTATGATTTCAGTGTCCTATGAAATTCAAATCTCAGTTTATGCCAGGGGGCCAGAGCTCATAAGCTTTTGGAAGGCGGCCAGCAGCATAGCCTGTGTGGAGCGCTTTATTTCCAAAAAAAGTGAAACCCAGGAGGGAAGAAGCAAGCAAATGATACTGGTTGTGGTGGGGAGTCACTTGTATAGATATTCATATGATCACAATCAAAATAATTGCATATTCCTCTTGACCATTCACTATAATAGAACCTTGGAGAACAGCTGCTTTATTAAATAGATAAAGAAATAGCACAGGCCCTGAAATTCACAGACAAACAGAATTTATAAAGAATACCAAGGTAACTCCCAGCCACTGAAACATAGAACAAGAGATCCCACAATGGAGACAGAAAGGCAGAGTGGCAAGAGAGTGAAGGGAGGAGGGGACGAGGGCACTGCTCCCCCAGATAAGAATTTGTCCCCCATAAAATTTTCCTTCACTCCCCAAATTTCTGGCATCACAGTTATTTATGGTAAATCACAGTAAATCCAGTCTAGGCGTCCAAAGAAAAGGGGCAGTAAAAGTTACCAAGGGAATGCCAACACAGCAAATACAGGAGTTCTAACCATTTTCCGTGGCTCATTTTTTCCAATGGTAGAAATTTGGAGGCTGAAGGAAATTTTCATGGTAGGCTGGAATACTTATGAGGGGCAAATTGCTCATTTTAACACACACGTCCCAGCAGCTGGACTCCTGAGGTAGTGGAGGGGGAGAACAGGTTTTCTCCATAAATGTACTGTCTTCCATGCATGTTGCAACCTATAAAATCATATGGTTTTACACCTAAACAATTATGGTTAAAATTAGATATATTAATGGGCTTAGAGATTTTGATTTTGATCCTTGCTCAAGATCTATAATCAAAGATTTGGCTGTCTGTTGTGTTCAGGTACAATGAATGAAATACACACTGTTCCCTTTAGAACAATCCATCCTTCATATTCTCTCATCATTTAGCTTTATTAGAAGAAATTCTGTGGCAGGCCTATGTGTAAAGTGCTGGCAGAATGTGGTATATAAACATGTAAACAAATGTGTTAAATTGCCAACACCAGTGTGGGACCCGAATTCAACACAGGGATGTTATTTCAAATCTGTTGGTGGAATGCTGATCTCATCATCATACCCTACAACACTTCACAGATGAAAACAGGGATATGTGTGGCCAAGCAACATTGCATCACATCATTTGGTCTGCTGCCTGTCCTTCTTCATCTGCCATCTATATCAGCTGCCTCACTCTGCCTAATGGTAAGGCCATTTCTGTCGTTACCATCCTAAACATCTGAAGAATAAGGAAATATGCTACTAAAACTGCATACTCTCCAGCATTTCACAGTTGAAAACTGAGACACATGCAGCCAAGCAACATCTGAGTCTAAGGCTACTTCCGCACTACACTGTTACAGTGCTATTATTCCACTTCCAACATCATTTGGAATCCTGGGGTTTGCAGTTTAGGGAGGGGCCTTTAGAATTCTCAGCCAGAGAGCTCGTTGGCCTCAGTCAGTTACAAAGCCCAGAATTCCATGGGATGTTGAAAATGGAATAATAGCACTATAACAATGTAGCGTGGAAATGGCCTGAGTGTCAAGACATCAGGAATTATTAGTGAGGAAGAACACACAAGATAGGAGAGGCTACAGCCATTTGCTTTGCCTGAGCCTACTGGGAAAGGCACAATTCTGCCTCCTCTTCACCTTTACGTCCTGCTGGATGAACCAAGTAAGAATGATTTTTGCACTTTGAACTCAGTTTGCAATGTTTGAAGTAGGCTAAAGACAAAGGGGAAAAGTTAAAGGAGGAGAGAGAAACTGGGACGTTTCAAGAGCAGCTGAAAAAGTGGGATGGCCAAGGATTAACAGGGACTGTCCCTTCCAAAATGACCATGCATAATGTCCTCAGCACACTTGAACCTCCACCATTTCTTCTCAACAATACACAGCTTCGTGAGTAAGTTGTGAGATATTTTTCCTGTTTTGCTTTTTCTTTCATGCTGTCCTCCTGTGTCATAAATCTTCCTCATCCCAAGGCTCGCACTTCATTTTCCTTCATGTCTGGCACTCTGCTCTTTCTCCTACCCCTATTTTATTCTCTATTTCCTCTGTCTTTTCCAGAATAACCTGGTCAGTCACAGAGATCATTAGCTAAAATCTTGTTCCAGAGGTCCTTATTCTGGATGGTTAGGTAACAATCTAAGGCAGAGAAGGACTCCTTGGCCTTGGCTTTCCAGTTCTGAAACATCTGCCTGATTTCTTACAGTCTTTTAGACCATGGTGGGGAACATGTGGTCTTCCAAATGCTGTTGCACTGCAACTCTCATAATTTTTCACCATTAGATATGCTGACTCAAACTTGTAGGAGTTGTAGTCCAGCAACATTTGTGGGGGCCACATGTTCTCTACTCCTGCTTTAGAGAGAGCAAATTAAAGGGAAACAGAAGTTTTACACCTTTAACACAGGGTGACAATTATGTAGTCTTCCAGATGATGCTGGATTGCAATTCCCATCATTCCTCATGCATTCCTCATGCACATACAGTCCAGCAACTTCTAGAAGGCTTTATTATTTCCACTCCTTCTTTAATGTAGACGAATTTCTAGGGCAGAAGTTATCTTGCAGAAATGAAGGAAACTGTACTTGCACAAATGTTTACATTTTGCAGCTACCAAAGGGACATAAATGCCACAAAGGCCAGCCTGACATGAACCTAAGAGAGCCAAGTTTCAGGCACTATGTTATCCTGAGCACTCAGTGGTATTTTATCTTAACCTGTTTCATTGTCATCATTGCCAGTACTATTAATTTTTTTTTTGTTACTTTCAGCTGACTAACAGATCTGTATTAATCAATTAATTCTATTTTTATCCTTTTTGTTTAATTTTCTATATAAGCCTTGCTGAAGTCCAAGTGCACGCAGGGAATGTACAAAACATTTTCTTGGCTAAAATGTTACTCTCCCCTTACAGAAACCCATTTTCAGGTTTATTTTCCATCCATAGCAGTTAAAAAAGTTAGCAAGCATTCCACGCTATCCCAGAGGCTGGTGGGGAAGGGAAGGGGCAGTTGTAGGTGGGCAACCATACAACATTGGTGTGTAAAAGTTATTCCATTTAAACACATATCCTATTGTGTCTGCAAATTTACGTGCAGGTCCAGAAGAACATGCCCTGCCGAACTAGGCACTTTAGAAAGTACAGTACACATACTTATTCTTGGTCTGAGGCAGCCATCCCAAAATCATAAAAACAGATCTACCAGACACTCAGTTCTGTGCTCCATACCCCCTCCTACTTATAACAGACAGACCTGCTCAGTATTACAGAAACTTGCAAAAACAATATTTATGGGCATGAGAAGCACCTTGGAAAGGAAAAGGAAACTGTGGGCCAGCAGAAATGCTGGCAGATGACATGAGAGCAGTACAGAGTTTTAGTTTACTGTACAGTCCCTCTTCACAAGCTGTGTCAACTTTTACGAGGCACAGAACCAAAGACCTCGGCTGCTGTCCTCTACCCAATTAGGTCTACCTAAATGCCATTGGTTTAAACTGTTTGCCCAAACTTAAAACTGTAGGGGCTTAAGCCACAGCCCCTGAGTGGCCACAATCATGAATGAAGTGGCTACCTTCAACTTAGGTCAAATGCACAGAACACACCAAGTGCTAAACCTAAACAAACATATGATTGGCTGCTGGTGTTCCATGCTACCTGCCCCCACCTTTGAGGTGTAGTGTAGTTGTGTTGTAGTTGTAACTGTCTCAGACTTTGGGCCTTTCTGCTCTACACTGTTATAGTGCTATTCTTCCATTTTCAACATCCTATGGAATCCTGAGGTTTGCAGTTTAGGGAGGGGCTTTTAGAATTCTCAGCCAGAGAGCTCTTTGGCCTCAGTAAACTACAAACCCCAGAATTCCACAGGATGTTGAAAGTAGAATAAAAGCACTGTAACAATGTAGTGCAGAGAGGCCCTTTGACTGGCAAATCAGGAATCTGTTTCAGAGGCCCTTTTCGCACAGCATTTGCCATGCGAAAGGGCACCTGGAGCGTCACGTGATTGTGAGGAGCGATCTGCATGACGCACTCACAACTGCGCAATGCTCCAGGGGCCGGCACGCACCAGTCGCGCACCTTTTCATTTTTGGCTGGAAGCTGAAAATGGTGTGTGATCACGCATTGCTCCTGGGCCCCTCACGCACTTACCTGGTGTACAGAGCCTCTGGAGCTGCACCAGTCACGCTTCTTGCCCCAGCGCAGCCTGGGAAACTCCAAGGCTGCACTGCAGAAGGAAGAGGCAGGGCTCTCGCATGAGCAGGCAGCTTGTACGGAGCTGAAGCCTCTCGCCGGAGGCGAGATGTGTGATCACACACCATTTTCTGCTCAGGTCTTGCAAATTCAGGGCCATGGCTTCCTTGATTAAGCCAATCCATCTGTAATGTGGTCTTCCAAGCTTTATTATCTTTTCTAAAGAGTCACGTCTTCTCATGATATGCCCAAAGTACGACAGTTTCAGCTTAGTCATCTTGGCTTCTAGGAAGAATTCAGGTGTGATTTACTCTCAGATCCATTCATTTCTCTTTTTCACAGTCTCTGGTATTCATAGGACTCTCCTCCAGCACTATGTTTCAAAGGAGTTAATTCTCTTGCTATCAGCTTTCTTCACTGTCCAGCTTTCACCACCATAAATAAAAATCAGAAATACAATGGCATGGAGAATCCTGCACTGGGTGTTCAAGGATATTCAATGTGGCATGTACATTAAGGAAGGAATCAGAGGAAACAATTTTAATACCGGGAATAAAAAAGTTTGGATTGACTGAAACGGATGTATACTAGATGGGAGTAGAGAAGAACAGGGTTAATCTGGGTTGGAAATCGCACAGTTTTCTAGCTGGTGTTGGACTGCAATTTCTAGCATTCTTCATCTGTGCTGTCTATGGATGCTGTGAATTGTAGCCTGACAGTATCTGGAGGCAAGGCATTTTCTGGTTTCCATGCTGAGGGATGTGAGTTGTATTCTAGACAGTCAGGAGCTATTTAAGGTGTGAATTCTATCCCCAGTATAGATTTAGGGTCCTGTATAGCTGATAGAAATAGAACCTACAATGGACTCACTGCACTGCAGACATGGAAGCCTCCATCCCCTTTCCAGAGGGCAGAATAATTCCATTCCTGATATAGACTCTTTCATTGGATTCAGATTGTCATTACCACCAAAATGGGTCATACTGTATATTAAAGAAATAACATCAGCCAGTATACAATTTTTTTTGTTTTTAATTGCTATTGGGAATGAAAAACAATCTTCCTAGACTAATTCAGGTCCTAATGAAGACCTCAACTTTTGGTAGCTACTCCTATGCATTGTGTTTACTATGAAGGCTTGGCTACTTCCCTGATTTCCTTATCAGTATATTAAAAGGATTATGGGTGTTAAAAGAAAATTTTCCCCCAAATACATCTAGCTGGAGGCAGTATGATTTTAATGATCTAAATCCAGGGCAGGCACAAGAAGATTAAAGGGAATCAAATGTCAAATAGATATAGATATAAATATAGGTATAGATATAGTCTACAGGGGAAACCAGGACTATCAATGTGGCCTAATCCAACAGGTGGTCTGGGCAATGATTGTTACAGAGCTTAGAAAAGTTACTTTTTTTGCATAATTTCTTTGCCACAGTGGCGGTGCTACCCATTCAGCTACTGCCATTAAAATCACTAGGTTTTTTTTAAAAAAATAATAATCATGGGACGCATTCCTCTTCTGCTTCTGGACATTCAAGAAGCATTTACTACTATGGAAAAGAGGATGTAGACTAGCCCCTTGATGCCACCAACACTCTTTCCATGGAAGAAATTGCAGATTTCCTTAACTACTTTGAAATCTACAAAAAGCAGAATTTCCTCTGGCATATTTTTGGGTGTACACCTGCTCCTAGATGCTTAGTGAATGCTACTGCCTTTTGAAGGCTCAAAGAAAAGGACAATAACTTTCAGTGCTTTTCATATGCTTCTGAAACAAACTGGGTTTTAGCTATTACAGCATGCCTTAGCACATAGCTAATACAGAGCAGGATTAAAGCAGAGTAATAAATGGCAGGGGAAGAAAGGAAAATCTATAAGCAGATGGAGGAGAGAAAAACTTTGTGTTTAGAAAAAGAAATAAAAATACTGTGTTGTCTTCACAAAATTAAAATGGCAAAGATCTAAGATTTACCAAACAGTACTGCTGTTCAATCTCATAGAATCATAGAATCATAGAATCATAGAAATGTAGAGTTGGAAGAGACCACAAGGGCCATCCAGTCCAACCCCCTGCCATGCAGGAAAACCCTCAAAGCACTTCCGACAAGTGGCCATCCAACCTCCGCTTAAAAACCTCCAAAGAAGGAGACTCCACCACACTCTGTGGCAGCACATTCCACTGCCGGACAGCCCTGACTGTCAGGAAATTCCTCCTGAGGTTCAGGCGGAATCTCCCCTCCTGCAGCTTGCATCCATTGCTCCTTGTCCTGGTCTCAAGAGCAGGAGAAAACAAGCCCACTTCCTCCTCGACATGACATCCCTTCAAATATTTAAACATGGCTATCATGTCCCCTCTCAAACTTCTCTTCTGCAGACTAAACATCCCCAGCTCTCTAAGTCTGTCCTCATAGGGCATGGCTTCCAGGCCCCTCACCATTTTGGTTGCCCTCCTCTGGACCTGCTCCAGCTTATCCATATCCTTCTTGAATTGGGGTGCCCAGAACTGGACACAGTATTCAAGATGAGGTCTAACCAATGCAGAATAGAGTGGTACTAATACCTCCCTCGATCTAGACACCATACTCCTATTGATGCAACCAAGAATTGCGTTGGCCTTCTTGGCTGCCGCATCACACTGCTGACTCATATTCAGCTTGTGGTCTATGAAGACTCCTAGATCCCTTTCACACATACTGTTAGCCAGCCACGTGTCCCCCATCCTATATTTCTGCATACCATTTTTTCTGCCTAAGTGTAGGATCTTACATTTCTCTCTGTTGAAGTTCATTTTGTTAGCCTTGGCCCAGCTCTCCAATCTGTCCAGGTCCTTTTGAATTTTGATCCTGTCATCAGGCGTATTAGCAACCCCTCCCAATTTGGTGTCATCTGCAAATTTGATCAGCGTGCTCTCTATTCCTTCATCCAAGTCATTAATGAAGATATTGAACAGCACCGGGCCCAGGACAGAACCCTGTGGCACCCCACTAGTCACTTCTCTCCAGGATGAGAATCTGCCATTGGTGACCACCCTTTGGGTACGGTCAGTCAACCAGTTACAAATCCACCTGACAGTAGCCCTGTCCAGCCCACATCTTACTAGCTTCTTTGCAAGAATGTCATGGGGAACTTTGTCAAAGGCCTTACTGAAATCAAGATATACTATGTCCACAGCATTCCCTTCATCTATCAAGTAAGTAACTCTATCATAAAAAGAGATAAGATTAGTCTGGCATGACTTATTTTTGAGAAATCCATGTTGACTTTTCGTAATTACGGCATTGTTTTCTAAGTAATTAGAAACTGACTGTTTGATGATCCGCTCCAGGATCTTTACAGGTACTGATGTCAGGCTGACTGGGCGATAATTATTTGGGTCCTCTTTTTTTCCCTTCTTGAAGATGGGGACAACATTTGCCCTCCTCCAGTCTGCCGGAACTTCTCCGGTCCGCCAAGAGTTTTCAAAGATTATAGCAAGAGGTTCCGCAATGACCTCTGCTAGTTCTTTTAAAATCCTAGGATGCAATTCATCTGGCCCTGGAGACTTGAATTCATCCAGTGTGGCCAGGTATTCCTGTACTACCTCTCTATCTATTCTGTGCTGCATTTCCCCCACTTCCTCACCTGCTCCCCAACTGCCAGGTTGCGTGTTTTTATCCTTTTGGGAAAAAACTGAAGCGAAGAAGGTGTTGAGGAGTTCTGCCTTTTTTCTTCCTCCTGTTATTAATTCACCATCTTCCTTGCGCAGTGACCCTATCGTCTCCTTCTTTTTCCTTTTGCTGCGGACGTATTTAAAAAAGCCCCTTTTATTGTTTTTAATGTCTCTGGCCAGCCTAAGTTCGATCTGTGCTTTAGCCTTTCTGACCTTCTCCCTACATCTCCTGGCTACTTGCTTATAATCTTCTTTGGTGATTTCCCCCTTCTTCCATTTCCTGTACATGTTTTTCTTAATATTTAGCTCAGCTGAGAGCTCTTTAGTCAACCATTCCGGTTTGTTCAGATGCCTTCCATTTTTCCTCCTTAATGGCACAGTTTTAGCCTGTGCCTTCAGTACCTCCCTTTTAAAGAACTCCCATGCATCCTGAACTCCTTTCTCATTGACTATTCTTGACCACAGGATTTCAGCCAGCAGCTCCTTCAGTTTACAGAAGTCTGCTTTTTTAAAATCTAAGACAAATGCCTGGCTACACTTGCCTTCTCTTCCCCACTGAATACAAAATTCTAATAGGGCATGGTCACTCTCTCCTAAAGATCCAACCAGTTCTACGTCATTAACAAGGTCTTCCCTGTTGGTCAGGATCAGATCCAGAATATTTGATCCCCTTGTCGCCTCTTCCACCTTCTGGACCATGAAATTGTCTGCAAGACAAGTAAGAAACTTGCTGGAACTTGCCGCCTTTGCAGAGTTTGACTGCCAACATATATCCGGGTAGTTGAAATCTCCCATTATTACTGTATCTTTCCTTTTTGAATGTGCAGTCACCTAAAATATACAGAAAAGTGCTTTATCTGATGATTATTTGGCTTAATATTTACTGTAGGTTCACCCCAGTCAAGTTAAAGTCAACTCTGTTCAACCCTGCTGTCTGATGAGGATCCAGCTCACTTCTTAACAGGATGTATTATTTTATAGTCAACAGAATTTGTGACTGAGGGAAATGATATCTTTGGTACTCAAGAGGCATCACAACAATGCCCTACAAAGGAAGCAAAGGTTTGCAGTTTAGGGAGGAGCCTAAACCTCAGGATTCCATAGGATGTTGTAAGTGGAATAATACCATCATAAATAATACCACCATAACAGTGCAGAAATGACCATAGAATTGGAAGAAACCACAACAGCCATTCAATCCAACCCCCTGCCATGCAGGAGCACACACTCAAAGCACACCCAGAAAATGGCCATCCATCCTCTGTTTAAAAACCTTCAAAGAATTGACTCCACCACACTTTGAGGCAGCATATTCCACTGTCGAATGGCTCTCATGAAACATAAGTGGGGAAACAAATGAGTTTAATGTATGAGATTTGCTTCCTCATACATCTTGTTGAAAGAGATATGATGCTGTGTATCACTCTTACGGCAGCATATGCCATGGTATGCAAGTCAGGCTTGAAAAAAGGGAAAGAGGCCACATGCAGTCCACAAACTGTACATCTGTGCTCTTGATATTAGCTGATGCTTCTTCAAAAGTAAAGGCTACTTTAGCTGTAAGGAAAACAATCCAAATACATGTTACTGTTGGCTAACTCACAGATCACAAAACAGTGGGCAAGCTTTTAAGTATGTCAGATCTCTTCATCCAGTAAGTTAGTAGATGAAAACAATGATGGGAGTGGGAGTGCCTGATACAAGATTAATGGAGTCTGCATTTAGTCAGAGTTACAAGGCAAAATACGGTGAGAGGATGGAGGCATTCAAACTGTAGCCAGTGGTAGTCTGATCTTGTCCTTCTAGAGTCAGTCTGGCCCTCTAGATTTTTTTTTTAAAAAAAAACTATCCTGAGAAATGCTGAGACAAAGAAAAAGACAAAAATAAGGCTGATCCTCCCTTTTGAAATTATTAAATCCACCCATTATACTGTACAGGCCTATCTCCATCTTTAGGCAGAAGAAACAGATATGTAGGTGGAAAACAGAAGCAGAGAGAAATTTGCCTAGTTTTATACAATGCTAACAAAGTTGGTGATGCTTTCATAGAATCATGGAATCACTGAGTCAGAAGAAACCACAGGGGCCATCCAGTCCAACCCCCTGTAATGCAGGAACACGCATCAAAGCACTCCCAGCCTCTGCTTAAAAGCGTGCAAAGAAGGAGACTCCACCGCACTTCAAGGCAGCATATTCCACTGCCAGACAGCTCTGACCAACAGGAAGTTCTTTCAGAGACTGATAATGCACTGGATTAAAGTGAGCAAGCCAAATTGGGTAGTTTTACCAAATAGTTGGAGGGGATGTTCTCTCAGTTTATTTGACAATGCCACCTGAACCTGTTATAGTAAACTGTAATTGTAAAGGCTAACCTTCTCTACACAAAAATGCTCAAATAGTTGTATGCAGTTTTAAAAAGCAGTTAATAAAAGCAAATTGATTTTAAGAATGAGTTAAATTCAACTTCATTTGAATAATTAAGTGGTGAAATCAAACATTAAGCAAGCTGCTTATTATTGTTACTATTACAGTTGTTACCATTGTTGTTATATCATCATGAACATCATCACACATACTTTTTGCTCTGGGAGTGACAGATGTTCAGTAAAGACCATAACAATCTCTCAACAGCTCCCTCAAATAGACTCCACTGTTATTCAATGGCCTTTTGTTTTGAAGTGTAGTGCTGCCAGTCCTGACTTGGGTCCAAAACTGTGGTAGGTTGAGGAGGAGGCTGGAAAAGCATTGAGAAGGTGAGGGCCAAGTATTCCAATATCTATTTTATACACACCGAGCCAGGGTTTCTCCCCCACTCCCTCTTTCTGTTTAAAAAGTCTGCTACTCACTCAGGGGTGCTCATTAAGGATGGACTTAATTGGGCAGCCCTGTGTGCTTCATGGGACCCCAGACCTCCACAGTTCAGCAATAACAGAAAACTTGTTATTTTACAACTTTGGTTGAGGAGGAGCTTTGTGCCATGTTTCTTGTAAGGAAGCAAAAGATAAGAAACCAGGAAGATGAGCTGGGGAGAAAGTTTTGCTTCTTAATTAAACCCTCTCCACACACTTTCCTTGTGTTGTCTTGCTCCCAACAAACATAGAGAGTGTATTGTTGAAAGGAGAGTGAATTGATTTCCTAGGAGAGTTTCAAAGTCAAGGGTTTCATTTCTTTTAAATAAATTGGAGCAGAAGTTTTCAACACCAGGCATGCCTCTTAAAGCTGCTGCTGTTTCAGCCCCTCCAGTAAAAGTAAAAATAATAGCTACAGAATACAAGCGGTTCTGTCATTTTTGTCACTTGAGCCACCTGCTCTGGAAGAAATATTTTCTGGTCAACAAGAATGCCTTGTTAACTGAATAGTTAACAGGCAGTGTTTTCCAGTTGAAACCAGTTGCTGAGCATTTGAAATATTACTAAAACAAAAACAAAATAACTAAATGAAACCATGCAGCTGCATGGGGGAAAGGGGGCTTTTAGGCATGATTCTTTTTTGTAAAGTTTACACTCAGCAGAAATAAATTGATTTCCTGTTACTTTTGAGTAAAGACTTAGAATAGAGGGAAACTGAGAGATACCGTGAAGAGCAGGAACAAGGTGGAAGGCCAATAAAACAGCTCATTATATACATTCTGAATGGAAATTTGCCCACAATTATTTTTCCTTGAAGTCACAGTTTGCTGGAATAACACAGTCTAAACATGCACCTAATAAACTGCTTGTGCCAAACATTTTTGGCAAGTGTGCCACAAATGCAGTCTGAAGAATGACACGTAATTGTGGAACAGAGTACAGAACACTGTCTTAAACTGCTATTGCTCTTGTCTTAGTCCACTGTCCTGAACTGCAGCGCTACAGATCTGCAGTCAGAGGCGTATCTAGGGTGGGGCAACTGGGACATGTGCCCCGGGAGCCAATTCCAGGGGGTGCAAAAAAAAACAACCCTTCCCACCCGGGCTTAGCCCACCCCACCCCCGCCAAGGTCCTTCCTAGTCTGGTGTAAGGGAGGTGGTGGTGGCAGCAGCAGTCCTCCCACCCACTCTCACCCCTTGCCAGGGTCTTTCCATGCTTTTCGTAGGCACTGTTGAGCCTAGAGATGCCACTGTCTGCAGTGGAAGATTTTAGATACCTCACCCAACTATAAATCCCAGGATCCACAGGACAGAGTTGTGGCAATTACAGTGGTAACAATCTCTGACAATTAGTATAGGTACACTCTAAGGCATGGTTTACCTGCCTAACAAAACAGTGTCATGCATCCTGATGTGATAGAATGGGCTGTACCACAACAGATTCGTATGCTCCAATGGCACTGATTTGGCAGACTTTTTTCAGCTACTTTTAAAAGGGCCAAGTTTCTCTGTCTTCCTTACGCCACTTTCCTTCTTTCTCCACGGCTTATTTCAATTGCTGCAGACTGAGTTCAAATTACAATAGTAGTCTACACTCAGTTAACTCAGCACGGGGGGCGGCGGGTAGAATTTTGTCTTTCCCAATAAGTTTAGGCCAAAGCAAACTGCTGCAGCCTCTCCAACTTGTGTGTTTTTCCTCATTCATAATTTTTGCCATGTTGACCATGCTCTGATGTTGCTTGGCCACATGTGCCCTGGTTTCCACCTGTGCAATGTTGGCATAATGTAGTTGTAGTTTTGTGAAATAGCTTCGGTTGAGTATGACAGCCTGTAGCTTGACAATACATCAGCTTTATATGGCTAAGATGCCTGGATCCATCTGTAGCATCTCTAGGGAGAGCTGAAGAGGGCTCCTATGTAAAAGCTATGCTGGAGCACTCCAGATGTGTTGGATTCTAGCTCCTCATCTCCTTGAGGATGAGACACACCTTACATCTGACAAATCTGGAGAGAGAACACCAGCACAAGAAAAGCCACATTAGTGATTTATGCAAAGCCATCCTGAAAATTTTATAAGACATGAGATGTAAGATGTGGATTTCTCAGGATCAGGACCATGGCATTACTGGCACTGGCACAGACTGAAGCATCTTAACATTTTTCAAAGGTTGCATTACAGTAATTCAAACAGGATGTAACCAAGGCATGTGTCATTGAGTCCTGATCAGAAATCTACAGGAAGGGTGCAGCTGGTACACTAGCTTTTACTGTGCATGTGCACTCTTACTCATCTCCAAAATCCGGGTTACGTATAGGACTACAGCCAAATTCTGAACCTCCATTTTCAGGGGGAGTGTAGCCATATCCAACACAGGCTGAAGCACTATTCTGAGGCCTACCTTTTGACTCACGAGGAGCACCTGACTTGACTAGCTTAAGTTTCAATTTGTTTGCCCTTAACCAGTCCATTATAGATGCCTGGCTTTAGTTTAGCATGGAAACAGCTTCTATGGAATGAGGTGGAAATATGTAATAGAGCTGAGTGTCATCAGCATACTGGTGACATGTGAACCCAAAATTCTGAAGGTCCTCTTCCAGTGGTTCATGTTTATGTTAAAAAGCAGTGAGGAGAAAATGAGACCCAGAGGGACTTCACAAGCCCAAAGCCAAAAGGCCATTTCAGAACCACACTGTTATAGTGCCATTGTCCCACTTTCAAGATCCTGTGGAATTCTTGGGTTTGTAGTTTACTGAGGCCAAAGAGCTCTCTGGCTGAGAATTCTAAACGCCCCTCCTTAAACTGCAAACCCCAAGATTCCATAGGATGTTGAAAGTGGAACAATAGCACCATAACAATGTAGGGCAGAAATGGCCATAAATCCCTCAGCATCAGAAAAGACTGGAGGCACTATTAAACCGTGCCTCAAAGTCCCATCCTAGTGAGGCAGTCCAGAAGCTGGAAACAACCTGAAGGCACACAACATCAATGAAGAGAACATGAAGCTCTGTTAGAAGACCCTTAGATGGAATAGACTGAATTCTCTCTAGAAAACCATTAGTGCAAACTAGATGTAACTCCCCTGCTTATTTAGAGAAACTTTTCGACTTCATAGCCCTTCACAGCAGGTGAGGCTGGAAAATTTAGCCTGCTGGTTACACATCTGAAAGTCTAATAGTCTAAGCTGCCTTCTCATTTTAAGCAGCTCCAAGTCCAAAAGTAGATTTCTTAGAATATCCCAGGATCTCAGGGTGTCAGACAGATAAAATCAATAAAAACCCACTTAGAACAATATAAATTTAAAAGAACGAGGCATAATTTACACTCTCTATAAAAATATATAAGAAAATAATGTTTTAAAAATAAAGAATTCAACAGTTAAAGCAGATAAAAGCAATTTAAAATCTTTACAGACAGTTTTGTTGGAAAAGAAGTGGGCAATCTGTGAAAATAGACTTTTAGGAATTGACTGCAATGAATTTTTAATGATCTGTTGTTTATCTATCCTGTCCTTTAGTTAATTTTAAAATGGTTTTAATTCTATGGATTGTTTCATTGCTTTAAAAAATAACTTCTCTTTACCTTACTGCTGTATTTATAAGTTTTTAATTCATTCTAGTATTAATCTCAGTTGCATAGGAATGGGGGTGCGGGGTGTGTGATTTGCCCCAGGTGGCAATGTTTTGTGGGCATCCTGGCCCATAGCCATGCCACCGTGCACCCTGGCCATGCCCCTACATGCCCTGGCCGTGCCCCCATGCACTGCAGCCCCGCCCCATGCACCGTAGGCCTGCCCTTCTACTCCCCCTCCACACACTCCAAGCCCCGCCACTGATTCATCTGTTCTAGTTTTTAATCTGTTCTGTAAATTATCTTGAGTCCCAGTATTTGGAGAACAGTAGGCTATAAATGAATATAATAGCAACAACCACAACAGCAACAACAACAACAGATCAGCAAGGAGAACGACAGAGAATTATCATAATAATGCACTGATGAGGGAAACATGTAATTTGCATGGCTTGTTGTTGTTGTTGTTGTTGCTGCTGTTGTGTGCCTTTAAGACATTTCTGACTTGTGGTGACCCAAGGGGGGGGTCATGGGATTTTCTTGGCAGAATTTGTTCAGAGGGAGTTTGCCCTTGCCTTCCTCTGAGGTTGAGAGAGTGTGACTTGCCCACAGTGCCCCAATAGGTTTCCATGGCTGAGCAGGGATTCAATCCTGGTCTCTCAGCGTCCTACTGCAACACTCAAATTGCTACACCACACTGGCTTTCTTACACTGCTTAGGTAAGTTTTATTTTATTTTACTTTGGACTGTTGATTGGAAATTCTCACAGTTGTTGCCCAAAATATACCTCTACCCAATTTTGGTGATTTCCCTGAAGAGTATAAGATGCAATGGCAGCCCTCAGAGTTTAACTCAGTTATCTTAAGCCTCCTTCTGGTGTTTCTGCAACAGCTTACTTGCTTTTTATATAACCACATCATGGCCCCTTCTTTAGGTTTTTCTCTAGCTCAGAACTATATAGTGAACACTAAATGTTCAGCAGGTTCTCGCTTTGTTAAGTGAGTTCTCCTGGGAAGTCTCACGCTTCATCATGTCAGAGTGGGCTAAACTCTGCCTAGCAGACAATTTGTTTTATGGACTGGCTGTGGAAGAACTGTTGGGCTGAGGTTTCCTATCAATAGATAAAATATGTTACTTTGGAACTGATGGCAAGTTTGGAAAAAATACTGCCATCAGTTCCCATTTGCTTACTACCTGCCCAAACTATACACTGCAATAGGCAACCTGATGCTCTCCAGGTTTGAAGTGCAGCTCCTATAGCCCCTGTCCATTGGCCACGTTGGGTGGGGCTTATGGAACTGTAGCCCAAAACATTTAGAGAAGTGCTTCCTAAATTTTTATTTGGCACAGACCCCCCTTTAAATATTTTTGTTGCCATGGACCACCAAGACTTAGGCAGCTTCTGACTGTATGTGAAAGAAATGTCCACAGTTCACTTGCATGCTCTCACCATGTGCAGAAGTAGCAAGTCTTGAGTGCATTTTTACTCATTTTTTTTAACAGTTTGAGATATTGTAATGAAACTGTGTACAAATGATGTCCATCACTGGCAAAAGACTCCTGCTTTTTGAGATCAATGTATGACTGCCCATTCATCTTTCTTTCTTTCTTAATTCATAACATTTCTTCAAGCCTTCATGCATCCCTTTTGAGAACATCATGGCCCTCCAGGGGTCCATGGACCACAGATTAAGAACTGCTGATTTAAAGGATGCCTGATCTCTGCTATACAGTAGTAGTAAATATACTGTTTATTACAAAGGACACTATGATTTTGCAGTATTCTCTCATTCAAAAGGAAGCTGGCCCTGTAAAATTGCCCTGTACTTCCTGCCACTTGGAGAATGCTTGAAGGAGTATTAACCAATATATGCACAGAGAATTGTACATGTATGCACAGTGTCAGAAACTAACAAGTGGCAACAGGTATCCTTGATTGTAATCTTCAGATGAGTGGGAAACATTTGTTCAGCCTGTTTCCAAAGTTACTGGTTAGAACTGGTTTATGAAAACAAGCACAGTGCCAAGCCAAAATTTACAAGCTGTCTTTAAGCAGAATCCTTTGAGAACACGCTAGCCCTTTAAAAAATAGATAGATAGATCGATCAATTGATCTCAAATTACTTGGAAATCTCTTGCGCCTCATTTTCCACACTTCACTATCCCTTGAGTACTGCCTGTGTGTGAGGACAAAAATATTATTTATTTATTTATTTATTTTAGTCCACTTGACAAAGTATCCACTATGGTGGCAGCTTAACTTGGTTTGCAGAGCCAGCATTTTCCCTTTCTCTTCCAGTGTCTGGAAACACACCGTCTGCCAATTCCCTCCAAAGGACTCTCTCTCGCGCGCGCTCTCTCTCTGCTTTAGAGAGCCAGTTGGCCCTGAAACATCTGGCAAACCTGACTAAATAATTGGACCAAGAAGAAGACCTTGTAGCGCCAACACCAACAGACATGACCTAAGGCCAAAAAGAAAGTGTCATTGAATGTGGGGAAGAAAGTCTCCTCAGAGAAGCCTGCTCATTTCTCAGCCTGATCCCTGAATGCAAAATAGAAGATTTTCTAGATCTCTAATGCTTTCAATGAACATCTTTATGAAGAATCTGGAATGTGCAAGCCTTACGATGTTTGATGGTCCCCATATTTATCTTGTTGTTCTTGTGTGCCTTCAAGTCATTTCTGAGTTATGGCGATCCTAAGCTGAACCTATTACAGGGTTTTCTTGGCAAGATTTGTTCAGAGGGGGTTTGCCTTTGCCCTCCTCTGAGACAGAGACAGAGACAGAGAGAGAGACTTGCTCAGTGTCACCCAATGAGTTGTCAGGTCGTAGCCCAACACTCAAAGCACTATACCATGCCAGCTGTCTCACATTTACCTAGTGTTTTAAAAAATGAGTAGATAATAATAATGAATCATCAATGTGTACTGTTCTCTATGGCACAGAAGTTGTAAGCAGATTACTGAAAATTGATACAAACAAGTATGTGTCAGATCTTGCTTGCATAGCAGGTTAAATGTATTTTATTGTAAGCCATACAACTGAAGTACGTATTCAAATCATGTTATTTTCTTTAGCGTGCTCTTAAGTCTGCAGAAAAGGTTACCACATGTTAGCATGCACTTAAATGTGTGGAAAAGGGTACAGACTTCATGAAATGTGGAAAATTAGTTTGGCCACTGAGCAGGAGGAGAAATGAATTTAAGCTGCAGTTTTCAAACCACATTATTCTAAATAGTCCCACAGGTGTTAAAGTCGTAGATGGACACAGCCATAGCAACATAAAACAATCTACTTATGGAGCAACAGTTAGAATTATAAAATTGCCCACACTCAATATGACATAATTGTATAATGTGGCTGGTGGTAAGGGAACCAGATGCCAAAGAAGACAGGGCTCCTTTAATGATTGTATGTAAGGAGGTTTTTAGTATGTGCAACTTGTCGCAGGAGGAGAGAAAAACAACATCAACTGAAGTTAACCCTATAGGGATCCTGGCTCTTGACCTTGATTGCCCAATCAGGCTGGCAGCAGCATGTCTCCTGATCTCTGGCCCATTTGATTAATGATCAAGACATTGAGCGAATGGGTTTGAAGTTGTGGGAGTATAGGGTGAAGCAGAAAGGGATCCACACTTGTGCAGAAGCCCCAGGTGATGCTTCAAATGAGAATCAGCATCTATGCGTACATCACCAAGTAAAGACTGACCACTATCAATGTTCAGAGCAAAGTGGAATGCGCTGGCTGATGATGCAGAAGCTTGAATACACTGAAGACAATTGAAGAAGGAAAGAGTTCTTCAGATCTCAGAAATGGAAGGGAAAAAAAAGAGTCGAGTGCTTGGGAACATATGAGTGTCTACCTGAACTTTTGATTGCCTCCTTCTTTCCTTAAATATTTAGTAGTGGATTTTAGAGAGCACTTCCCTGCCCCATACTGGAGGTTAAAGGAAGAAATATCAAATATACTATTGAAGATCTAGTTTGAAGTTCAGGAGTCTTCATATTGATAATTATGAAGTCACTGGGTGATATCGCTGGATGATTAGAAGCGAGCTGTCATCAATGCACTGAGGCTCTCTTTCTCTTCATCATCTGAACTGGGTGAATTGGTTCTCTTTCTCTTCATCACCTGAATTGCATGAGGCTATCCAAGTGCCCAACTGGTAAATGGATCTGGTAATGGCCAAACCGAAGATCAGTAAACTGAAATTGCATTCCAATGAGGCAGGTAGACAGGTCATGCCTGGAAACTGAAGGTGGAACCTGTTCTAGGTAGGACGTCAGCCCCCATGACAGACCAGGTGCATTGCACTGGGGCCTTCCTTGATACAGGTGTGTCATACAAAGCCTAGGTGGATTTTGTGTAGGAGTGCTTTTTCCCAGCTTTGGGTGGTTTGCTACCAATGAACATTACAGTACTTGACAGGAATATTCTGGCCATGGTGTTTCATAAGCAGGCAGCATCTGGATTTCTTTACTATATTATCATGATGAAGATGACACAGACATATCAGCCAGTGCAGAATGCAACAACTATTTTGTTTGTTTAACTTATGCTCTACCTTTGTTTCAGCAAGGGACTCAAAAGGGCTTACAAAAAAATTAAAACAAAGCTGCGCTAAAATCATATTTACAAAAGTTAAAAATCAATTAAACAGATAATTCTATTAAAAAGCACATTATTAAAACAGTTTAAAATAAATTTAAGACAATATTAAAGGTTAAATAGATAAAACTGTATTCAAAACATCCTTCTGCCTCATAATTTAATCACTAAAGGCCTGGCTAAATGAAAAAGTCTTTGCTTGCCACCAGAAAGGGAGCAGGTGGTGGTGGGACAACTGAACATCCTGTGGAAGGGAATTCCACAACCTAGGAGCAGTCACTGAGCAGGATTCTCTTGTGTCTTCACCAACCTGTCATGGTGGTGGGACCAAGAGAAAGCCCTCCCTGAAGATCTTAAAATATGGGATGGCTTGTAGAGGGAAATACAGTCTCTTAGATAGTGAAGACCCAAACCATGTGAGGTTTTAAATTTCATAACCAGCAGCTTGAGTTCTGCCTGGAAAAGAATTGTAGCTGGTGAAGCTATGAAAGTCTAGAACTGCAGCTGATTCTCCTGGTAGAATCACATCACATTGACTCTGAAAGAGGTGTGCTGGCATTCTGTTTACTTCTGAGATGGTTCCAAGGTATCAGTGCTTACTTTTAAAGCCCTGAGTGGACTGAAAAACTCTTGTTATTCTATGTGGATTGCATTGGTTGCTTGTTGAATACTTGCAATGTGGAATAGTTGCTTCAATTGCATGCTAGTTTCAATTTCATAGATTCAATGCCTTTATTCTTGGGAGCAAATAAATCTAGGACTAATGTTCACCACCCTGCCATTGAAAGCCAAAAATCTCCAAAGCTGAAATCAATCATAGCATACTGTATATAATAACTTGGCTATTAAGCTTGTGAATCAACAATTTAAGCAATTTGCCATAATTTTGAATAAATAAATGAATAAATAAGAATATGTCTATTAATAGGAACCCACAAAGACATTAATGTAACCAAGAAGGAGCTATTAAACTCTTACTTGCTATACTGTAGAGCACCCACTATACTTTGTAACCTATAATGTGGTTTTCTCGACAAGATTTGTTCAGTGGGGGGTTGCCTTTGCCTTCCTCTGAGGCTCAGAGAGTGTGACTTGCCCAAAGTCACTCAGTGAGTTTCCACAGTCAAACAGGGATTCAAAGCCTGCTTTCCAGAGTCATAGCACAATGCTCAAACCACTACATCATGCTTGCTCTCACCTGCTTCACTGCAGAAATGTTTTTGTCAAACTAGCAAACACAAAGCATAGATACAGTCATTTGTCCTTAATCAGTGAATATTGTGAGAGGGGTTTGAAATAATTTAAAGTAAATTCTGTTTTTGTAATTTTTTTAAAAAATAGCCTTTCATAAAGCACATATTAGGATCGATAACAGAAATAGTGGACTTCAGAAACACCTTCTCATATATCTGATGTGTATAAATGAATGGTCTTATTTTAAGCAAGAGCAATAGATGATTTGCTGGACGCTCTTGTATCCTTGTCCCACTGCCTCCCTCCAAATTCCTGCTGCTTCGGTCATCCCTTCCCATACCATTTCTCTCTATATAGTGGGATTAATCCATCAAGTCAAATGTGGGGGAGGGGCAAGGAGGGGTAATGATACTGCACTCCAGTGAGCATTGGAGTGGCCCCCATTCATGAGTCAAAAAAACCAGGAAAGATGCTTGGACTTAATCAGCCAAGCAGCATTCCAGCAGGGCAGATAATTAACATCAAAGACTTGGGCAAGCTGAAGACGAGTGAGCAGAAATCCAGTTCCCTTTCCTGCTTGGGGGAAAAAAAATCATGGAAAGAGACTTTTAAAAAAGTTAGGTAGATAGACTACACTGCATACACTGCAGTAAAAGATAAAATATAAAGCCAAAAGCGTTTAAGTAATAAGGCTTGCAATTTTTTTGATTCTCACCTGTCCATTTTGAAATGAATGCATGATTGGATTTTTCCTCCTATTCAAGTAGGTGCTTTTTTTTAAAAAAAATACTGCTTCTTTGAAAATTCTTATTTGCATACACATGTACTGGTTAATATATGCAAATAGCATTCTTTAGCACTCAGTGGATATGGTAGTTATTAAAAAGGTTTCCTTTTCTTTCCTAAAATATTTTCCCCAACTGTAATTACATATAAACTACTTGCAGATTTATCTGAGTTAATGCTTGCTGAGCATTAAAACCAACTTCTCCTATTAGAAGAACAAATGTCTCTGACCACTCTACCTTCTACTTCACTACACATAAGTGAGACCTTTTCTGTGTAGTATCCTGGTTCCAAAGCATATTCTTTAACAGAGCCTAGAAAAGCTAGTTATTGAGCTATTCTGGGGGGAAACTCGGGAAGCTGTAGTGCAAAAAAGTGATTTTACCAAGCTTCACTCTTTAACAAAGGCCATCTAATGCTGGTTCTAGTATTGGCCATTTCTGCACGCAGCAAGGGAATCGCTCCCTGCTGCCACTCACTGGATCTTCTGGCGGTCTGGTCTGGTCTGGTCCGGTCTGGGGTGAGGCAGAGCAGTGCGTGGTCATAGATCCGCACTGCTCCGGTGTCCAAAATGGTGGCTTCCAGTTGGTTGTGGGTCTCGACCAACCACTGAAGCTCACCAGCCTAAAGCCCACCCTCTGCAGATCACAGACTCGCATTGGTGCGAGCCTGCAAATCTGCACCGGAAAGCAGGCATGGAATGGCGCGCGCTAGCATTTTGAAAGACTGGAAAAATCAGGTCTTTCAAAAACACACTGGAGGACCACTTGGGGTTGTTCTGGAGCGGACTGAGGTACGGATCTACGGAGGAGGACACACTGCACCGTTTCACTTACCCCGTGTGGAAATGGCCATTGTCTTTGCAGTACCAGTGAAGCAGTTTTTATTCAAACTTTTCTAGAACTGGGGTATTTTCCCATGGGATTTAGATAGGCTGATTTTGTGTTACCATATTTTAATAACTTTTTCCTTGTATTTTGTTGTTTTAAGCAGAGTAGAATTTCAGAACTTCCAAAATTTCACTGATGAAAACCAAGAAGCATCCGTTCAAGACATATCAGAGTATGGTCAAGATGGCAAAAGTTATTAATGAGAAAGAACACACAAGCTAGGAGAGGCTGCAGCAGTATGCTTTTGTCTGAGTCCACTGGAAAGGGCAAAACTCTGGCCCCTCCTCTTCTCTCCCCTCTGCTGAGTTAACTGAGTGAATTCAGTTTGCACCAATGGAGGTAAACAGAAGACAAAGGGGGAAAGTGAGAGGAGAAGACAGAGGCTGTCATGGGCCCGGGCTCGGCTGAGCTCGGTGTCGCCCCAGGGGCCACCATTGACATGGAGGAGGGACCGGACGCCTCGGTGGCCGCCACCACCATGTGGGGAGGCCCGGATGCCTCGGAGGCCACTGCTGCTGCGGGGGGAGGCCCGGACGCCTCGGAGGCCGCCGCCACGGGGGAGGGCCTGGACGCCTCAGAGGCCATCTCCACAGGGGAGGGCCCGGACGCCTCGGAGGGTGCTGCCGACGCAAACGGCCCCGTTGGTAGCACCGGGGGCAGCTCAACGGGGGAGGCGGGCTCCGGTCCCAGCCCGGGGTCTCCGCCCACCCGCGGCTCTGACTTGGAGGAAACCGCTGCCCCTCCTCCCATGTTCCAGCAGCGGCGGCAAGGGAAAGAGCCGGTCTGCCGGTCCTGGCGGCTGATGGAGAAACGGCTCCGGGCTGAGAGCTCCCAGCTGTGAGCTGAGCTGGGAGGCCTCAGCTGTGAGCCGGCACCAGATTGGTCACTGCCAGTCCAGAGGACTACTTAAGATGGGCGCTGGGTGGGGAGAGCCATGGAGCAACAACCATCGGCCTTCCGCGCTCTCCTCCACCTGTGTCTGGATCCAGCCCTTCCCACCAGTGACTGCGTCCATGCTCCTTACCGGCCAAGCGCTTGGTCTGCGTTTGGGGTGAAGTAACCCTCCTTTGTTTTCTGAACTAGCCTGCTTCACATTGAGGTGTGACTTGTGTTTGGGACTGTTTACAGGGGTGCTGTAACCCTCTGTTTACTGGCTGCCAATAAACACTGACAACTCCAGCCGCTCGTCCCGCATCTGCTTGACCACTGCCCGCCACTGACAGAGGCCCTTTCCACAGCTTACCTGGGTCTGCAGTCATCCAGCATCGTACCAGCAGCAGCTTTGCTGGGATGAAAGTGCAGACGCCAACATTTCACTCCACACTAGTTTATTTGCTGCAGAAGGAAGCATGATGGCCCTGCATCTTCCTGTCACAGTGCATCTGGGCACTTTGGAAGTGCCTCCAACGTTTTTCCAGGGCCTTTGCAGGGAAGATAAGTGTGGGCGCATGGCAGGATGGATGCTCTTGTGTTCTTGGTATATACCTGTGATCATGCCACCTGGGGACAGAAGAAGGATGGGACCGTGACAATATCATACAGAACTGTTGTTCCAGTCCTCTCCTTCTCCCATCCCTATGGTGCGTTGGGAGAGTGGAGCAGAAAGGGCCAGAACCTAAGATATTTTAAAAGAACTGAAAAAGTGAGATGGCAGAGGATTAATTGGGACTGTTGCTGACAAACTGGAACAGTTAGAGGGTTTAAAATTTATGTTAGATATGAGAAAACTGATATGTACTGGAACATGCAGATATTGTGGAGGAAAGAAGCCTTACTAGAAATAATTGATCATTGAAGCTCAACTTCTATCAATTTTAAGCACTTGCTTGCATAACTTTTAATTCATTTGCATCTATTTAAAACTAGTGCAGGCCAGAGGCAGCATGCTGCACAGCTGTAAATCTGGGTAGGCACCCAGTGACTGCTTACCTAAAGGGAGGTTGTTCATTGTCATTACTTCAATATATACCCCAACATTCTACTCATACATTTGGACAAATTTAGGCAGATCTCTTCAGTTTTCTGCTCCATTCGTTGCCATTGTCCACTGCTAGTCCAAAAAGTTTTCCATTGCCTACTCTTTAATCAGTGTGGCCTTTTTCAGTGATGTGGACTAGCTGTATATGTAGGGATGGACTTCCTGCTTCTCCGTGCTGTGTTTCCACTTAGAGAATTTAGATTTGTATTTAAGTCGTTTAAACGTAATATATGCAGATATGCAGTTTTTAGTAGGAGGGAACTGAACTGCTCTCTCTTGCTCTCTCAGTGTGTTTTATATTTTTTGGGCTGTACTTCCAGGAATGAAGTTTTGGCTCATTGATTTGCATTGGATGAGAATGAAAGACGCCACCTGTACAGAAGTGACAAACTTAAAAAAAAAGTTATATTTTAATTGCAGAGTGGGAAAGGTGCTCTGAAGCAAGACATGATTTGTTGAATCTTTACAAGGAATCTTTTACCCCTTAACTGGCCTCACATAACTTCTGAGCTCTTTTATACACCTCTAGAGCACTACTAAGAAACATTAAATTGCTCATGTACTGCCTCAGTCATAATTTACAGCCCTTTGAGCTACGAGGGAATTGAATGAAAACATATCTGCAGTAGAGTTTACTACTGCATTTTCTCATACTATTATCTGCTCTAGAGCAGAAGTTCCTGAATGTTTTAAAGAAATATTTGGGTGCTGGTTAAGGATTTACTACAGCTAAATTAGTGGTGTCACTTGTGTCCCAGCTCTAGATGAGACATAATTTTTAACAGGACAAGGTTAGGATCTATGTACAAATTTATTGTCAGTCGACATACATCTGGTTACTACATCACAAAATGTATATTGTAAAATCACCAAGGGGGCAGAAAAAGGCAACCAAAATGATCAGGGAGCTCAGATAACTCTTCTTTGAGGAGAGGTTGCATTGGAGCCTTTGACTAATTTGGAAGAAAGGCAAGTAGGGGTGTACATAGTGTAAATTTATGATGAAAATAAGAATGCGGAGAGAACAGGAACCTTGAAGTTGCTTGTCAACGGTAACACTTGGACAACAGATTGAGCAGATCTTCTGTGATAAATTGTATTTGTATTTAAATACAGTTATTATTTTTAAATTTATTTCTCAGCATATAAATTTGCACATGCCATTTTGTCTTCTTTTAGGGATTATTTTCTCCTTTTATCGGCAATATATGTGTAGCTATCTCGGCCCTATGATAATTCAAAATTTTCTTGGGATGAAGACACATAATATGTTAGACCTACAAGACCATTTTAATTCAAATCTTTTTCTCTCCAAAGCTGAGATACATTGGTGCTTCCAATACAAAGCTGGTATACTGAGCCACTGTTGCTAATTCCACTATTGTAATTTCAGTTGTAGTGCTGAGAGAAACCCTGAGCTAACTCCAAACCAGGACTGCCAACTAGAATTGCAAACACTGTGGTCCTTTAGCTGTTGTTGGAATATAACTCCCATCAGCCCTAGCCAATTTGTCTAGTGGTGACTTGTAGTGCTACAACTGGAGGGCATCAAGGTCTCTACCTCAGATATAAATTAAACATCACTTGATGCCAGTTGTTTATTGCTAATGTTTAGAAACCTAGTTATACTTAATTAAATTCTTATATCAGTGCAAACAGATTAGAATTAGAATGTTTTACTTCATGGGAAACTATAATACTGCAAAACCTAGAGAACAAAATAGGCTAGGTATAATGAAAAAAAAAGACTTTGAATAAGAATTATACATATGGTATACTATTAGGAAACTATTGTCTATCACGGGTTAAACTACATGTTACTACATGAGACAGAATACTGAACTAGTTTACTCCCTCTTTCACCTCTGTGTTCCATACTAGATCCCCACAATAAACATAATATGATTAGGTATTTTATTCTAAGAAAAAAAGGTGTGAATATAGGAAATGGGTGAGATATATGTCACACTCTTTGTTCAGTTTTTTTTTAAAAGAAACTATTGCTCACAAGAGCAGATTACTTTTCCATAAGTTTTGTGTTATTGAAACTATGGCATAATAAATCAAGGGGGCTTACTTGCAAGAAACTTGGAGTAATCTTAAACAAACAGCTCAGGCAAATCCCAATATCTCAAAGAAATGAAGTGGAGGAGGAAGGGTCTCTCAGTGGTAAAATAAATTACATGAAGGAGATCTTGGTACAGATGTTTCTTAGATGTCTCAGGGCCCTCCAGCACAACTGAACCGACTGATTGCTTGTGAAATGAGAAAGACCATAGTTGATATGGAGGAGAGAAGTCCCATTAGATTCATAACTAAGATTCATAACCTATCCTTTGAAAGTGCAAACACAAAACTGAGATGAACTGAAACAGTACACACTTGTTTATACTAGCAAACACTTTTCTTACACTTGCTTAGGAAATAAGCAAGTTTTACTTCTTGCCTAAAACCAATACAAAGACTTTGCCCAGAGCTCTGAAATAACTAGTTGGAGATAACTACTTACCTGCGGTAAATTCCACTGGGCAGTAACAATGTCATAACTAAATTACATAATGGCTAACATTTCCAGACATCTTGTTATCTAAGGACATTTTGTATTTGGGGGCTTAAGTCCAGTCCTGTATTGGGGCCTTACAGGATACCAAATCCTGTGTCCTTTGAGATACTGAGAACAGATGCTGCTGCACTTCCAACATAAAAATCCCTGGGCATTTGATACACAACAACAAGGCTTTACATACCAGGAGACCTATCTGCTTGAATTGTGGTTAGCCTGGCATCATTCTTCCTGAAGCGCTTTGGCTGACTAGGAAGGCAGCCCCAATCCCACATTTTTCTGTCTGGTGTAAATGAAAAGAGTGGGCACCATCTTCAACAGACTGTCCTCAGACCATTTGATATGCAACAAGTTTTACATGCTGAATGCTGTGGGAATCTGTGTGTTGTAATTGAGACTGGCACCCTTTCTTCAGCTTCCCAGGCCCAGGCAACTGAGAGAAGGGTCTCTTGTTAAAGTTCCAGGGTCCCATGAAATTTCTAACCTCCCAGGAGCCTGGAACTCTTTTGAGAGGGCTGCCTCTAGAGAGCTTTGAGATGGGTGTTACATAGGCCTCGCTGACATGTACCAGCAAGTCTTTTGCTGGCCTGGCAACAGAGAGGACTGTCCCTTATTGATGTGCATGGCAACCCTAATATCTTAAGAAGAAACAACTCCAATTTTTTTTCTGCTGTTAACTGTAACATTTTATTTGCTTTTACAGTTATGGGTATGTGGCTTCACTACATGGAGGAGGAAGAATATCACATGATTCACATGCTGATTTGTGCTTTGCCTTATACAGGTGACTTTTTCTGTGAGTTACTTTTCTTGGAATTAAAAAGAAACGGTTACTTTTTTAAAAATAGCAACAATAATGGTAAGTAATTGCAGCTCGAGAGAGGATTAAAAATGTAACTAACACAGAGTGGGTACACAGTCATCATGGTTCTCTTCTTTCTCCTCCAGTTCCCCCATGAATATGGAAGCAGCTTCTTTAAGCTGCAGTATTTCTGTTTGCATGAATGAATTAACCAAACATATCAGCAGGCCCAATTACTTGTTGTTTTTTTCCACCTGACTGGTATGGGGGTGGCGGAGAGAGGAACTGGATGGAAGAAGTCCATGCAAATGGCCCCACCAATCTGTAGTATCTACATACCCCAGTAATTGGCATGGGATAGTATCAGAACATGGCATAACAGTATTGGATTGTTCCATATTGGTGCTGAATTCTCATCAAAAAGGAAAAGACATATTAGTAATTAGGATCTTGGAAGCTAAGTGGGGTTAGTACTTGGATGGGAAGATACCAATGAATGCCAGGTGATGTAGACTATATTTTAGAGGATGGAACTGGCAAAACCAATTCTAAGTATTCCTTGCCTAAGAAAATTGGGTCGCCCCAAGTCTACAGGCAATCTGCTGGCCCATACACACAGCCTCTCTCACACACATATGCACATGCCATTAGAAGGGCATATACCTAGATGACTGAATGTTACCTACATTGTAGACATGCCACCCAGTCCCTGTTTATGCTACCTGCTACTTCAGATTCAAGGTTTTCATTGTTTAAAAGCAAGTCCCTAGCACTTTTAGGAGTTGAGTTGTGAGGCAAAATATGCAGCTAGAATTCTACTGAACGTTTTACAAGAAGTGAGCTTGCCCCTTCCATTCAGTGTGTTTAGCCAATGAGTGAATTCACTGATAGATCGACTGATGTTTATAGGGCATTATGAACTTATAATGGAGAATGCTTCATTGATCTCTGCTCTGTGAATATGCATAGGCCTGGTTTCTGATCAGCATAGGGAGTCTTTTCGTCCTTCATCGCAAGAACATTTCTGTTCATTTCAGCAGAAAGAAAACCCTTTCATAGGCACTTTCTGAGCTGCAATCCACCCTATGTCCCTTTATTCATAAGTACAGCTAGTAGAACTCAGTGCTACTTACGTATAAGTAGACATGTACAGGATTTTGTGATGATTAACTTCTTAAAAAGAAAATAAATTTAATATTTAAATATTAAAATGATATAAAATATAAACTAAATATTAACATAAATTTAAATAAACAAAAATGAGAAGCCTTGCTCATGTTCATAGATAAATGATCCTGAGGTTCATTTAAAAAAAAACAGAAGCCAGTTCTTTATTCAAATAACTAATAACAACACCAGAGGCATCTGTGGGGTCTTCTATTATCTAAGGCAGTGGTTCTCAACCTGTGGGTCCCCAGATGTTTTTGGACTTCAGTTCCCAGAAGCCCTGAGCATTTACCATAGTGGCTGGGGTTTCTGGGAGCTGAAGTCCACAAACATCTGGGGACCCACAGGTTGAGAACCACTGATCTAAGGTGTGGTGGCAGGGTGAGGAAGAAGGGAGGTGAGGCAATAGTAGTAGAGACCCTCTGGATTGGGGAGGAGTGTGATTCACTATTTCTAGTGCTCCATTCCCTGAAGCAGCTGACTCAGCTTGGCTAATGGATGGGCTGGGTTTGAATAGCAGTGATATGAAAGTGGCTTTGAGCATACAAAGCATTTTTGTGAGGGGAAGGCAGTGGCTCTGATGTCAGTGGTGTTATGAATCCATTCTGAGTTTTAATTTATCCAAAAAATAGGTTTAATACCCTGGATAGCTCCTTTAAAGTCTGGGCTAAAACTCAGGCCATCTCTGTCCTACACTGTTATAGTGCTATTATTCCAGTTTCAACATCCTGTGGAATTCTGGACTTCGTAGCTTACTGAGGCTAAAGAGCTCTGTGGCTGAGAATTCTAATTCCCCCCTTCTCTAAACTGCAAACCCCAGGATGTTGAACATGGAATGATAGCACTATAAAAGTGTAGTGAGAAAATGGCCTCAGTGTGGATTCATCATAACTGGAGCTGTCTATCTCCCCTTGCACTTACATTTCTTCAGTAATCACTACAGTAACCTGAGTATTACTGTTTCCATTTTGTAGTTATGAATATAAGCCTGAACTTTAGATTCTGTACTTAATGGTTGAATAGAGAGGAGGTGCTATAGTTTTCAATCTGCATTCCTGAAATTCAGTAAAAAGTATTGTTCTCTCTCTTCATTGTTTGAACTAATTTTATACTTTGTGTGTTGGGCATTCTATAACTTTCTGTATTTCAATTTTTTTCCGTCTTCTGAAAGGGTTTTTGCAGCTGGTTGTTGTTTCTGTTGTTCATTTGCATGAACAGTTCATATATATCTTGGGCATGTTAAAAGTATCTTGGTCCAGGAATGTTTTTAGCTGGGTGCTTACAAGTAATTTTCAATTAATTCTGTTCATGCTATGCATGTCTGAGTCTGAACACTTCTCTTGCTTTGCATTGCGTGTTTGCAGCTCTTTTTGTCCAACTTTTGTTGCAACTTGATTAAATGTTGATTTTGATGCCTCAAGCAGGATCCCACAATTAGTGGAATCCTCCTTCCTAGGAAAATGATTTATGTTGAATATTGGCATCTCCTGCAGTTATTAAAGGCACAAGAGCTCTGAGAGGAAGAAAAGAAGTAAAATGGTAAAGAACAGTATCCCTGGAACGTACACAAGACTCCTGAAGGTGAGCACATGTGGCCCCTGTCCCATTGGTTGCAGCTCTGCCTTACATGCCAAGAATCTAAGGGCCTTTCTGCACTACACAGTTATAGTGCTATTATTCTACTTTCAACATCATGTGGGATTCTGGGGTTTGTAGTTTACTGAGGCCAAAGAGCTCTCAGGGTGAGAATTCTAAATGCCCCTCCCTAAACTGCAAAACCCAGGATTCTATAGGATGTTGAAAGTGGAATAATCGCACTATAACTTTGTAGTGTGGAAATGGTCTAAGAAAGACCAACTTTCTTTTTTCTGTTTATAAAACAGCTTTGGAAGTAGTGGTTTTGAGGGGGGAATTATCAAGGGGCTCATCTTCCACATGTTTGTATTACAAGCAAAAAAATCACAATAAAACAAACATAGCATGCAAATAAGCCTATCTGGGTTTGGGGGACTAGATATGAGACCAGTGGCAGCACTGAGCATTCTCATGTGAGGGCCAAAAGCGCGGAGGGGATGTAGCTACATATAATTAGCACCCCATATAATACTATCCCTTCGACCTCTGCCTTCCCATGTTAATTAGGAAGGTATGAATGGGGCTTCTACTCCTCATTGCTTGAATTCAAGCGGAAGCTTCTTTGCAATCGGGAATGGGGATATAGCATATTAATAATACTGTTCAGTCTCTGATTGTTTGAGGCATCACTGACAAGAGAACCAGCAGCTGTGCCCTAAAGCCATTTCTGCATGAGGTCCCTACATTGTAGTCGCCTCGAATTCTTACTCTCCCGTCTGCACGTTGAACCATTTTAGCTTTATAGATTTCCTCATGGTTCTGCATATTTTCAGCTCCTAGCACAGTTCACTGTGACAAGAAACTGCTGTATGTAAAAACTGGAAAAATTCCGATGCAAACCTTTCAAACCAGTTCTGCTTCATTCATTCATTCATTCATTCAAGACACAGTCTTTTAGTGCTCTACTAGAAGATCGCTGCTGCAGGCTACTGATCGATTCTAAGGATGATTGGTTCATTCTGCACCCCGGATTTTGGAGGTGCAGCCAGACTGTGGCCAGCGATATTACAAAACTGTCCCCCTCTCAGTGACCAGCCAGATTGTGATCCTTTTACTTTACCAAGTAGGGAACTTATTTTAACAGTTTAATTTGACAGCTTTAACTGACAATTTAATTTGACAGCTTAATTTGAAAGACTGATTTGGAGTTGTTTTGTATGGCTTTGCCCACTCTCTTGTTATATACATATATTTTGTTGCTCTTTGGATGTTGCCAGTGGATTTTTTGGATATTGATTTTTTCCCCTCTTTTTGAAGTCTCGATGCCTGGATTTTGGAGATGTTTGTTCTTGTGACCCAGCCCCAGCGATTTAAAATGTGTTTTTGTTAAAAAACAAAACAAAAAACAGACCAATCAGTGATGGCAGGGCGGGGTGAGGGAGGGGAGTGGAAGCGGCCAGGAACTTGCTATTGTGGGTGCAGTAACCACTCCTCTCTGCATTAGTTTGAAGTAAACTGGAGGGCGTGCAGACAGGAAGCGGGGTACGTTGGGGTAAAAAACTCCGCTCATGATACGTGGTGAACCGCTCCTCCACTCTCATGTGGTTAGTGCCACATAGGAATTAACACCAAGAAGTACATTGTTGTATATCCTCCAGCATTTCACAGATGAAAAACAGGCCACATGGGGAGCAGCATCAGAGTGTGATCAAGATGGTGGAAGTTACTAATGAGGAAGAACAGGAAGTCTGGAAGAGTCTGCCAGAGTTTGTTTTTGGCTTGAGTCTAAAGGAAATGGCAAAAGTGTGCTATCCTCTCCTCTTCCCGATGCTGAGTCAACTGAGTCCAAACTACTTTTGAGCTTTGAATATGGATCATAGTACACTTGAAGTAAGCTGAAGACTAAGGAAGAAAAGTGAGAAGTAGAAAGAAAAACTGGGGCATTTTTAAAAGCAGCTAAAAAGTGGGATGACAAAGGATTAATCAAGACTGTCCATGCTAAATTAGGACAGTTGGATGGTACATTGCTGTAAAATCTCAGTTCAGACAGTAGGCCCCTTGTAGCCTTTCTAGTCTAAGGGTGCCCAATGGCGGAGATCTGGTAAGAGGCTCAAAAAATGTAGCAGGCCATATGTGGTGTCTCATTCTTTCAGGCTGTTGTTCTTTGCCTGTTTTGTGTGACACTGTTATCCAGTCAAAGGCGTCTTGGAAGAATTGCTAGATGAGCTTTAGTTTATCAAATCTGCATATTGTTTGCATCTGAATAAAACAATAAATCTTAAATTCCAGATGATGTATACTTGAATTAGAGGAGGCACAATCTTAGAAAGCACTGATAGGTTCCTTGGAAAAATAACTTAGAATGTAAACTTTTTTATTCATAACTAGTGTATACACCCGGCCTTGCCCGGGATTTTATTTTCTCATAGGTAATACTTGTAAGAAAGATTTCAGATCCTGTGTCTCTAACTCCTCAAACTGTCCTGTCCAGTACCTGTAACTTCTTCCCATATTCCCCAATCCAATCTGTATTCAGAGTTATTAAGATACAGAGCTTGAGTTCCTGAGGGAATACACTGTCCTCCTCCTTGCTCCTAGGCCTCATCCCCATAGCAACTGGTCTATTCAGAGCTCTCTGGCTGAGAATTCTAAAGGCCCTTCCCTAAAAACTGCAAACCCCAGGATTCTACAGAATCTCTTTAGGCAGCCGATCATATGAGGTCGTCACATGACACAGCCAATCATATGAGGTCTTCACTGACACAGACAAACAAATTTGACTTTTATATATTAGATGTGTAGCAATATATAAGCTCAAATGTTGTCAATAAGCCCCACTGATGAGTTCTCAGTATACATTCACTGTCTTGATGTTTTTCCTTGCCACTTGGCTATGCTTCCCCTTCATTCTGTATGGGAAGTGGTGAGAAAAGATGCTTTGTTCTTTGTTCTCAGAAAAGCAGAAAACATTTTCAAAGAGTTCCAGTGTTTTTGTTTTTGCAACAGACACCCGGGTAGTGTTTTTTTTAATAGTTTAAACTGTCCAAGACTAAGAAGTACTGACAGGAAAAAGATGCTTAAGTGAAGTGTGTTGGGCTGGAAAGATGGAGAAAGGGAGAGATCAAGTTCAGGTGTTATCTTGTGACTAAAACTGAGCTACTAAAAGGCAACAGAGAGAAATGAGTAAATTTGGGGGAGCCTTGAAGTAGAAAATATCTTTCAGAGGCAGGCAGGCAGGCAGGCAGGCAGGCAGGAAGGAAAGGCCGGCCAGTCAGCCAGCCTGGCAAATCCATCATCTCCAGGGCCAGTGATCCCTGAACATATTGAGTGACTCCGGAATGCTGGTGTGGAATTCTGTTGCAAAATGGGGAGATGTAAATCAGAGCAGGAGAGGGAATGAATTGGAGTATTCTGAAAGATACATTGACTAAACACAGGTATGTGTTTCTCCCCCTCCCAATATGATCTAGTCTTCTCTTTTTATGCGCAGTGAATTATACTTTCTAACCTTTAAGCTTCCTTCATCTTGAAAAGTTCTCCCTCTCTTTCTTTCTCTCTCTCAGTCATTGCAAAGCTTGGATTCTTTTTTTCTTTTTCTTCACCCCCTGTCTAAAACCTAAAGTTTGTGGTCTCTCTCTCTGTCTGTCTGTCTCCCTCTTCTTTGCTGGCCAAGATCAGATTACATTCAGTAAATGAATCATAGTCTAGTGGAAACTCCCTATGAGCTCTGCCAACAATTGCAAAGTTGATGAAAGAAATATTTTTCAGCCAAGTACTTTGATGAGCTTCTCTTGGCCCAGTCTAGGCAAAGCCTGTCCCTTAAGCTGGAACTTGTGGAACCATGGATGCAATGGTTTCTTCACAGTTTGCTGAGATATATCTGGAAATATACACAAAAGGGATCTAGTTGTGGTTTAGGCAGTGCAGGTTGCTAACTTTCAGCAAGAAGAATCACACCTGCCAATGTATCATCACCAAGACTTTTGTCTCTTCTAGCAACCATTTTACATAGCTGTCTTTGGGATTTTTGAAAAGGTTGCATTTGCTTTCCCATTTTTGATTTAATAAAACTCAAATGTATGTTTCCTCTATATCTGTGCCATGACAAGTTGAAGTTCTTGTGCCAGGCTGTTTTAACATTTGTGAAGGACTGCTTTCAGATACTGGTATAGAGACAGTCTAACACTGCTAATACTTAGTCATATAAGTAATTTACTTTGAAGTAAGGCATGAAATCTTATTTGATCTTGGAAGATAAGCAGAAACTGTTGGGGGATGATAGGAGTTTCAGCCCCACAGAAACACAGCGGAAAACCAGAGTGCAGCAAGCCAACAGCAGCAACCTTGTTCCCCAATAAGGATACTCACACACAGAGGAGTTTCTTTCAAAACAGGAGGCAGTTTATCTTGCATCAAAGTTCCATTATATACAAAACATATAACAGACAAACAAAAGCTTGCATCAGGTTTGGTCAACAGACAATACAGACTGGGGATTGCTTTCTTATATACATATCTACAACCTATCTACAACCAATCAGGTAAGGATTTGCACACCACCCTCTACCATCTGCACACAACCCCAGTTTCTTATGCAACCTTGCAATTACCCACAGCTGGGGCATGATACAACATCTTTGCAATGGGCTGATCATTTCCCCAGGGTTCCCTGCCTGGAATCCCTGACAGAAACCCCTCTGATTAGTACTTGGATGGGAGACCACCAATAAAACACCAGCGCTGTAGGCTATGTTTCAGGAGGAAGAACTGGCAAAAACCTCCTCTGAGTGCTCCTTGCCTAAGAGAACATGATGTCCCCATAAGGTGCAAGGCAAGCTTCTCTGCGAAATAAATTCTCTTAAACAGGATGCAGCAATGGAAAAGGCCCTGCCTCCATTCACTATTCACCTTACTTTTGATGGCAGGTGGATATGGATCAGAACTGCTGACACTCATCTTAATCACTGGGAGCAGGCTTTGAAAAGGAGCCTTGAATCAAACTCAGTTAGAGCTTACTAGATCAAAATGAACACTTAGGCCATTTCCGCACGGGCTTAAAGAAACGGTGCCGAGCATCCTCCAGAGAGGACGTCTGCACCTGGGAGCGGACTGGGTCGGACCTACTTACTGTAGATCCGCACCTCAGCCCGCTCCCGAATGACTCGAAGTGGTCATCCAGAGTGCTTTTGAAAGACTGCTTGAAAGAGGTCTTTCAAAAGCACGGAGCGCGCCACTCTGTTCCCGTGCTCCAGTGCAGATTTGCAGGCTCGCACCAGTGCAAGCCTGCAATCTGCCGGGGACGGGCTTTAGTCTGGCGAGATTCAGCAGTTGGTGGAGAGCCTCCACCAACCAGAAGATGCCATTTTCATCCCCGGAGCAGTGCGGAGCGGCGGCCACACACTGCTCCGGACCAGCCTGGACCCAAGCATCGAGCCCAAAGGTCCAGTAAGTACCAGCACGGGGCGATTCCCTCACCCCGTGCAGAAATGGCCTTAGAATTATGCAAGGAAGTACACAGTCACTGACACAGAACATATGCTCCAACATACGTTCTCAGTCACTCCGTATCCTTTTTTAACACTAATTGACGTTTCCAGCTCCAGCAAAAGAAGACAAATCAGAATTCTCACCTCAACCTCATGCTGAAGTCACAAAGGATTAACTAAGTAGAACAAAGGTTTCTAAAATCTGTTCCTTTGTTTTCTTATTCCATTTTTCCAAAGCAACAGTGAAAGTATGGAGTTGACTCTTTATCCAAAGATACTGTTCTTCAAAATCCAACAAAGTAAGTGTAAAGTGATAGGCTTTGAGGAAACCATTCTTCTACTATATCTGTTTAGCTTACATACTTATGTATTATATATTTATATTTTACTTCTGTCTTCTTGAGTTTATTGAACCATTTCCATTTAGTCCAGCTTTCTAAGTGTTCCTCTCCTATGCACTGGACAATCTATGCTAAAAGCTCTTCCCCTAATTGTTTACCAAGTTTACGTGGCCACACTTAATTGGCATATTCTCTTCTTCCTGTCAACCTTCTCCTCTATTTTACATGACTAAAAATGGGAATTATTCCCTACAGCACTTTGACTTTGCAAATAAATTTAGCATACCTATTTCAGATTGTCTGGGACAAATTATTTAGATAGTATATTATTCTCTTTCTTTTTATGCTATATATCTCAGCCTAATTTTAATAAAGGTTTTAAATGTGGAAATAGCATTTAATGCAAGATTCTTTTAGAAACAATTCCAATTGTCTCTTATGTTCTTCTATTATGTATAGGTGTATTCTAGTCACACTAGCAATATAATGCATAGCCCAGATGAAAGTTCACAAATTTTTACTAATTCTGTCACCCTGAAGGTACATTCTGTGTTTGAGATTCATGAATATTGAGGCCCCTGAACCCTATCTTTGCACTTAAACAAAGAGCTTGGAACAGTTTATTATCTGGACTATAATTTCCAGAATCCCAGTGATGTTAGTGAAGTCTGTGAGCTGCAGTTCAATGCAATAACTTGAACTCCACTGTATTATAAATATATTTATCTGAATGTAGACAGATAATTTATTGATCTCAGTAAACATAACGATACATTTCAGAACCCTTGTTTTGTGTGTGTGTGTGAAAACTGTATTTGGTTTGTGCCAGCTGTATAGGTAAGAAATATTCCTTTTCAGTGCACATCTGGGTTGAAGAGATGAGGATGTGTCAGAGTGCCCCCATCATGCTGTTTTCCTACCCTTCCTCCTAATGTATTTTCCTTCATTTTCTTTGTGTCTGTGTCCTTCCTGTTGCTTTCCTGCCTCCAAGTACTACCTTACTACCTTGCTTGCAGGTATTTCAAATCCCATTGGGACAACATGGCTTCCTCTTTTGCTGCCATGCATACAAAATGGAAAGATGAATGCAAGGGATTGATTTTTTAAAAAGAAGAAGAAGGAAGAGTGCTTTTTAGGCTCAGGTTTGCAGCCTTCCCCCCTCGATCAGGCCTCTTTTTTCAGCTCAGCTCCAAGAAAATTATCTCCAGTAGTTCAAGCCAGCAGAGGCCCTGCATGGGACCAGTGTTCATAAAGCCCAGGTGTGTTATAGCTCTGCATGGCTGTCAGCCTTAGAACATGAGCCTCCCTCCGAGCAATGTTCTCCCTGCCAAGTGAACGGAAAGAACTATGGAGGGCCAGCCAGGGCAGGTGTCAGATTTCTGCCTGGAGAAAGGAATGAAGTTGTGCCGTCTGAAATCCCACACATACAGTTTTGCTTGGGAGAGCCACAAGCCTTATCAGGATTCAGATTTTTGGCTGTGATAGTTCTCCCTTTCTTGAACATTTTCTTCTCCCTCTCATCTGTTTTCTTTGACGCTGGTCCCAGGACTACTGCCAAATCTCTGATCCATTAGTGAGGTGCCTTGCTGACTGAAGCACAAATCAGGATGGATCCAAACGCAATTAGCAGCTGCTAGCACCTCATCTGGAAGGCATTAGCTTGGATTAGGGGTGAGGGGAGAGAAAAGAGGGAATGTCTAGAGATGCCAAACTGGATAAATACTAGCTTATTTCTGTCATATTTGAAAACACTATATTTTAACGGTGAATGACGCATACAAAGATGACGATAGCGTAAGTATGCGGAGATGGAAACAAGCAATGTGAAGTCTCTCTGTGCAACCCACAGACTCTTCTGAGATCTTTTAGAATCTGTACATTCCTTTTTTGAAAAAGGTTGGATTAGCATGATGGCTGTGATCATGAAGCAAAATGAAAACCACATTACAGGCAATAAATATGGAACATGATAATTTTAGATGAATTCTGTCCAACAATAGTCACCTTTGAATCTTTATTTGCAGGATCAGCCTCTAGTAGTGAAGTGGGCAAGAACCACATCTCTCAGGACACCAGGTGTACAGTTAATTAGAATTGTTTACTCAAAATGATGGTCCCTGGTCCAGTGCCAGTCCTCAAGCCATCAGTTGCTGGTCCCTGATGATTTTCTAAAAAAGAAAGAAAAGAGTTGCAGCCAACAGATGCAAATACGATACTAGTTTCTGGCACATTGGAAGAAAATAATTTCCAGCCCCCACATCAGATAGCTTGGGAAGCACTGATCTAAGAGCAGTTACCTTTTCACACTTCCCACAACTTGGTGTACTATAGATATGTTGAATTGTATCTCCCATCCAACACATTTGAAGGGCAGCAGATTACAGGAAAGTCACCCAAGTGTGTTGCCATATTCTTTAAGATGTAATCGATGAATTTCTATCTCAGTGATTCTCAACCTGTGGGTCCCCAGATGTTCGTGGACTTCAGCTCCCAGAAGCCCCAGCCACTATGGTCAGTGCTCAGGGCACAGGTTGAGAACCACTGATCTATCTGGATGGGTAACTGGGAGGTATTAGGGACAGGCAACTTTGCATACTATCATTAGAAGGCAGGGTTGTATATACTTTGAGGCAGCAAAGGGAGAGGCACTGTCTAGAAAGACTCAGGCAGACTCCACGACTTGCTTTTATACAGCATAGTATTTATTTTTTGCTTTGCCCTTGCCTTCCTGATTTTTGTTGGCCCTCTCCTTTCACCTTCTCCATTGGCCACACGGGCTGAACAAAGTGGAGTGAGGTGCTCTTCAGACGCTGAAACTGTCCTGATGTAACCTCATATCTTTCTTTCCTCCCAAGCTAAAGATGTGTCACTGTACACGTGAAAACAACCATAAGGAAAATTGTTTCACACATGATGCTAAATAAAAGCGTTTGCTTTGTTATGCTAGACTGTATGTGATAACTGAGGTGGGCTGGCTTTCATTCATTTTCATTTGCAGTTTTTCCCCCTCATGTAGCTGCCATACCTCAAACTGAAAAATGACTTGGACCAGTCCTGTCACGAACATTTGGCTTCACCCTAACCTTATCTTCCTTCTGGAAAATTCTGAAGGTGCATACATTTATTTAAACAAATTAACAAGAGGAATTGTCCCTGCCACTGGATAAAGGGGACAAAGTTTGTTAGAGAATGGAACAATGTTAACTAAAGTAATACATTTGGTTAGAGAGAAAGAAAGATGTCTTACAACTCTTCTAAAAGGGAATGAGAAATGGATCCATTGAGTATGACCACAATATTATATTCCTACTGATTTGAATATTTGTTTGTTTTTTACATAATGTAAACTTTCTTTTCAGTCTTTTACCATTACTGTATTTGTATATATACCAGTAATATTTAATATATTTTTAAAAGTGAGGTGGTAATCTTGGCTGCAGGCTTTTAAGCATGCATATGAAAACGTGTGGGTTTTTTAAGAAAAGAATGTTCGGTTGGAAAGAGAATAGAAACTGGAACATTTTTATGGGGAACATTTGCAACTCAGAACTCACCCTGATGAACACTGTTTCTTTCATAGGTTACCTGGCAAGTGCTTGAAAGACCTCTCGCTACAGTCAAGTGTAGATTTGCTACAACTGTTATATTGCGTAAGAGATAAAACATGAATGATTAATGTGGATGGAGAAATCTATCAGATTTGTTTTCTTCTCCATCTGAATTTTTAAAATTGTAAGTTATGTGCGTCCTGAGTATGAAGAAATATGTAAATTTTGCTGTCTTCTTCAACAGCAAGCTTCAGGTTTCAAGTTTTTCAGGTCTCAATTTTTTTCTGTTTTGAAAGTATTCACCCTCACCTAGAAATGGCCAAACTCACTAGATACAGTGATTCCCAGCATGAAGAGAATCATATATGGCCTGCTTGAGATATAGGCCTCTAAGATGAAGATCCCCTGTTCATCTAAAAAGCAGATGGAAACTCAAAGTCTTCTAATTCTGAGAGCCAGCATTGTGCAATGGTTTGAGTGTTGGATTAGGGTTCTAGGAAATCAGGATTTGAAACCCTGATCAGCCCTAGAAACTCATTGCGTGATCTTGGGTAAATCATACACTCTTAGCCTTAGAGGAAGTCAATGGTAAACCTCTCTGAATAAATCTCACCAAGACATAACTTAAAACTAATGTCACTGTAAGTCAGAGTTGACTTGAAGGCACAAAACAACACAAACATTCTGTTTTTGCTTTAATGAGCAATAAAAACAACAACAACACAAACGGTTGTTCTTTGTTAACATTGCTGAATATAAAGGTGTTCAGGCCCAGATTTCTGAATTAAGTACTCAGACTCCTGGGGCTTTGTGGACAGATCTGTCTGGTTTGTCCTATATTCTGATATTTTAGATTTCCATTTCTTTTTATCCCAAATATGAAAAGGTTCAATAAATTCTAATGCAAGCTCATTTTGTTTTTGCAGGAAGCAAATATCTGTCCCATCCAGATTTATGAAGTTTGCCAAGTTAGTACTTTGGTAGGAATAGTAGTTTCAGTTCCAACCAACACAGGAAAAGCATGTCTAGTTTTCTATTTGTTTGCGGTACAAATCCAGTGGGAATTTAGTAACTAGTTCCTTAGCACTTTCCACCCTTTTGGCCTTTCTTTTGCCCTTTTATATGATATTTTGGATAAATATTGTCCCCATTACACCTGTTGGAATGGAGACTCTTATACAGTTGATCCGTTTCTGCATTCTGGTACAGTAGATGAGGTTTTTTTTAGTGGTCTTGTGTGATCTGCAATCTCTGATCGGTTATGTAACTAAATGGGAGTAGCTGCCATTTCAGAAGGGCCATTTCAGATTTTAGAAACGGGAAAAGGGAATTTCAGTGAAGGGTGAGATTTATAGGGCAGTTCAAAACTGCAAACCCCAGGATTCCATAGGATGTTGCAAGGGCAATAATAGCACTATAACAGTCTAGTGCGGAAATGGCCCCTGAAATGGCTAGGAAAATAAAAAGGCCTTTACCCAGCACCCCAAAGGCCATAATGTTAAATTGAGATGAGCCTTTCTGGGGAGGTCAGTCTGCAGATGAGGTTACTAAAAAGGCCTTCTGTCTTGGGCAACCTGACTCACCTCATTTGGTGGAGGTACCTGGAGATGACCTTAGAATCCATGTAGGTCAGAAGGGCAAGGATCAATTTTTGGTCTTACATACAGCTACTGTTAAAATGTGAAGGTCAAAAGGGTATAGCACTTGAGAGTGCTGAACTAGGATCCCAAAATTGGGAATTCCAGTCCCTAGTCAACCAGAAAGCACAGTGGAAGTCCTAGACCAGTCACTGAGGGTTTTTTTAAGTATATGGTAAGCAATTTGGAGAAAAACATGTTTAAAATGGGATGAATAAATAATACATAGATCTCTGTACCTTTTATCCAGATAGACCTTTGAGTTGTGCTACAGTTAATGCCCAAGACCTCATGTTATTGTGCCTATTCACCTGGGGGTTTGTTTCCCTCCTCCCTCCATTGCAGCCTTCTGTGGCGCCAAAAAGTTGCTGCAAATGGTTTAAAAGCCTCCCAGAACAGGTTTTTAAGGTTCACAAGGGGCTGCAGGAAAGAGGCAGAATTGCTGATTTTGGTGGAAGTGGTGAGATTTGGCACTGGTCCACCATTGGAATTCTGACCAACAAATCAAAATTCTGTAGGAAAAGATTTTCCAAAGCAACAGGTAAATTTTCTGGTTCACCAGGTATTTCAGGATCTTACCAGTAGATGATATGCACTAATCCTTTATTCACACACAACAATTTATTTTTAACTATTGTTATTTTTATAAATGGCTGTGGTATGGAAATGACTGCACCTGTTGCGTACAAGCATAATCAGAGGTAGTTGTGTATGGAATGTAAATACATTGAATTTATAATACACCACCAGCACTAGGGCTTTCTGTCGTTTGCTAAAAATCCTTATATATGCAGTTTTGAAAGATGGGAGGGAAGATGGCGGAGACACAGTAAGGAGTGCTCTACGGAGCTCTGGTGATTTTCTTTACTAATGAACCTTTATGTGGTTCTAAAATTTTGCTTTGCCTAGCTAGTTTGGCTTGATGATACCTGCTGCCCTGTGAAACTGTTGAGAAATTGTTGATAGTGTACTCAACAAAGAGATTCACTTATCTTGTTTTCATTTCTGCTGGAAGCATTTAAGCCTTGCCGCCTATTAGCTTCTTCTCCAGCTATCAATTTTGTTGGTATCTGAATAACATTAACTGTCCTTGAGAAGCAAGAAGGATTTAGAATTTTGAGAGAAGCATAGGATATACTAGAAAAGCAGAAGACAGAAAGAAGACAATAAGTAAGCTAACGCTACTAGCAGCCTAACTGAATGGTGTTTCAAATAATTAAAGGGACAGTTGCTCCTTGCTTTAACTCCTAACTCCCAAATGATTACTACTGCTGAGAAGCCTAATAATAAGTGAATTAGAATCAGAAACCAACTTACTCTTCGTCTATAATCCTTGACAAAATCTTGGAGATACACTTTAGACGAACATCTTTGGAATAAGAATATATGCAGCTTTTTGTGCCCATGCCACTTACCACTCTGTGTGTGCGTGTACATGCCTTCAATTTGCCTGCTGACTTATGGCAACCTCATGAATTTCGTAAAGATCTTTTAGGCAAGAAATATTCAGATGTGGTTTTGCCAGTTCCTTCATCCAAAATATAGCCCACAGCACTTGGTATTACAGTTGAGTTGCCAGCAGCTGTGTCTGTCTGTGCCAATCATGGGTATTGATGTGAAGATGGCAAAGAAAATGGACTCAAATTTGGCTTAAAACAAGTAGATAGGCTTCTGAAGTAAGGAACTTCTCTATTGAGGCAAATTCCTGAAAATAAGCTCTGTTTGGCAGCATTGGAATACAGTGTCTTGGGACAAAAGCATAGTAGCATATCAAAACATTTAAAAGTCCAGCAATTAATTTGACTTTCCAAGCTCCACTGAGTTGTTTTGATGCTACATTTTGTTTGGCAAAGATTCCTAAGAAGGAACTAGTTTGTGAAAGAACACTAGGAGACATTTCTTCTCACTTCATATTATTTTCATCCTAATCCAAATCTATACACAACAGCAGCATTTATTTCAAACAGTGAAGAAGAATTAAAGCCTAAATAAGCATATGTTGCTGAACAACTGGAGTCAACATCATTTGTTTTGGGTGGTCCATGCTTGGTAAAAACCTGGAGCCATGAGATGAAATGAAGCAGAGGAAAATGTAGGCAAAATATCAGAAGTTTCTTAGAATTAGCTCCAGGAGAGAAATATTTGTTAAAAGTTTTGGCAAAATTTGATGCTTCTAGCTGCTTTGAAATGGAGGCCTGAAAGGTATTTTAGAGATGATCCTAGTGGGTGGTAGGCAAGAATATATTACATCTTTTACCAAAACATAGTGTGTAAAAGACTATTCAGCTGTTGTGGTGCTGACAACTTTTCCTTTTCACTGTCCAAGAAACAGAAGACACACAAATGGATTGGATATGCTCGCTCACCCTGTTGCTCTTAGGAGCTGAAATTTATTTATTGGAATGTTGGCCCACCTACACTAATAAGCTACAGAACGTGGGACATTTTACATGAAACACTTGAGTGCCTTTGCTAAAGAGGGCTCAGAATAGACATGGTTTTCTTCTGCTGTGTAGGCTGGGCAATAGCTACATGAATCTGAAGAAGAGTCTTATTTATCAGTGTGGGTGATCCATCTCTGTTAAGAGGTGACATGATAACATGTTTAAATATTTGAAGGAATGTCATATGGAGTGTGCTTGTTTTCTGCTGCTCCAAAGACTAGGACACGGAACAACAGATCCAAACTACAGGAAAAGAGATTCTACCTAAACATTAGGAAGCGCTCTGTAATGGTGACAGTAGATTGATAGTGAGATAAACTGCCTCAGAGTGTGGTAGAGTCTCCTTCTTTGGACATTTTTAAGCAGAGGCTGGATGGCCGTCTATCAGGAGTGCTTTCAGTGTGTCTTCCACCATGGCAGGTGATTGGACTCACTGGACTTTGTGGTCTCTTCCAGTTCTATGATTCTAGGCCATGCTTGCCTTTAGTCAGAGTGAAGTGGCCAAAACAGGCATCAGGTTTTGGTTGTCAAGAAAGGGCAACAAATACATACCGAGTTTATTATTTTATTTTTTACTGCCAGGGAAGGTGACTTTTGGAATTTTCTGCCTCATATGCTAATAGAATATGACTGGTTTTTTGTCTTATGTGCCTTAGCATGGGTCGCTGGGTGGCTGTTTACTGTTCTTTCTCAAGCAGCAAAACATTTTGGGCTGGTCCTGGTCTCCCTGAGGAACTGGCTTTTAGCAATAGCAGCAATAGCAGTTACATTTCTATACCGCTCATCAGTGCAAAGCACTCCGTAAGTGGTTTACAATGTGCTTAGCTAATTGTCCCCAACAAGCTGGGTACTCGTTTTACCGACCTACAGAAGGATGAAGGCTGAGTCAGCCTAGAGCCCTGGCAGCCCTGTACTGGCATTTAACTACTGCACCACCAGGACTTTTGGTATGTCCTCTTTCTCCTCTTTGAAGATGTTCCTATTTCATGTGCTTATATATCTCCTTCACACTACACAATTGTAGTGCTATGATTCCACTTTAAATGCCATAGTGACATCCTATGGAATCCTGGGATTTGCAGTTTGGGGGCGAAGTATTTAGAATTCTCAACCAGAGAGCTCCAGTACTTTGCTAAACTACAAACCTCAGGATTTCATAGGGTGTTGCAAAGGGAGTTGAAATGAAATATAGCACTTTAATTGTGTAGTATGAAAGGGCCCAGGGAGTGAAAAAATGTTGTCATGGTGTTCTGAGTGATCACAAATACATTTTTTTGCCTTTTCTCTTGCATATACAGATTTATTAAATGCATATGTGGCATAAAACAGTGGGCATAGCCACAGATTTACACATGCAGTTGGCCTTTCATATTTGGTAGGGTTAGGGTGCAGGACCCCCATAAAAGTGAAAACAAATGCAAATATTAAAATGTGAGTGTGTGTCTGTGGGAAGAGGGCCAAAGCATGGTGGAGAGAGCAGGCAGCCTGGGTTCAAACCGGGTCAGGAAAAGGAGAAGGAAAGAGAGTTGGCTGGCACGGCAGCCCTACACTTCCTCTCTCTTACCCATCTTCTTCCTTGGGTGTATGTGGATAGGGTTTATGGTGCTGAGAAATCAGACTGTGAGCTGTTATTGACTGGCCAGATAGCAGCTAGTAGAGGAGGAACAGAGGCAGGTTTTTAAAAGGGCTGCACAGCCCGACTGGAGCTACTGAGAGGGAATGCTCCCTCAGAAAAGAACCACTTGAGGGGGAACAGGGATTAGAGAAACTTGCAAATATTCAAATCCATGAAAGTTAAACCTGCAAATGTGGAGGGCTAACTGTATATGTAGCAGATGAGCTATAAAAATACCCAGTTTCAGCTTCTAGATTTACCCTTATCATTTAGCAAGGCAATTCTGTGCATGTTTATGCAGAAATAAGTCCCACTGAGTTTAGCAAGGCTTACTTCTATGAAAGTATGCATTGGACTTTAGCCACAGCCACACTGCTTAGCATACACCCATCCTGTTCTCTTACTGTGTTTCATTAGACCCTTTCTTAATCCTGCATCTCATCGCCCACACATAACTTTGGCTGAGAGTTGGGTCACTTTACTGATGGAAAGTTAGCAAGCAGCTGCTGCCCGGTGTCTCAGGCTCTTGTAATAAAACAAAATGGCAGTCCAAGCACAACAGTCCTGTATCCATATTACTTTCATGCTTCATGGGAAAGAATGAAGACTGCAGCTCAGAAACAACAGGAGTCAGCACTCTTGGATTTAATACAGTGTAGTAGACTTCACTGGACTTAAGTTTTTCTCATTACACACCAACCACTTTGAGTGCTTAATGGGCCACCCTTTCCTTGGCTGAACATGCCACCTCATGACTCAGCTACATGTTTCTTTTAAGAGCTCTAAGAGATGGAAACTTTCAGCTAGAGGTAGCTTTCCTGTCCCAGGGGACAGTGGTTCATATGCCCATCTTGCTCTCCAACTTGTTGAAGGATGAATTGGAATTTCTACAGCAGTTGGGAAGCAAGGGCAGGAAATTAAACTCTGAAAGGACAGCAGCAGAAATGATACTCTTTCATGGTGTTATTGTGCTCTCAAGGAAGTATCGCAAACTATGTATTGTCTGTATGGGACATGGCTTTACACTGGTATGTAATGACTGTCATTATTTATAACAATGAAGTGTACTATGTCAAATGGGATGATACCAAATTATAGAATGAATGTTCCCTGCAGGCCTAGTCAATGCATTTTGCTTCCTGAGGTAGAAGAAGCAAATGGCATCTCTTCTCATACAAATTGTTGCTGATGTTATTGTGTGCCTTCAAGTTGTTTCTGACTGATGGAGATCCCAAGGTGAACCTATCACAGGGTTTTCTGGGACTGAGAGTGTGTGATGCACCCAAGGTCACCCAGTGGGTTTTTGTGGCCAAGTGGGGAATTGAATCTTGGTCTCCAGGGTCCATAGTCTAACGCTCAAACCACTGGCACATGAGGCAGAAGATTCTATATGAACCTTTCCCTGCTCCATCCAGTGAACACCAAAGTAAATAACTAACCCTTTCATAAGATTCAAAAGTTGCTTCCTGAGAAGACTGGCTCAGGACAGGATCCACTTGGTGATTTACAATGATGTAATCCCCAATTATTCCAGGAGTAGGAATCATGTGGCCCATGGGCTGTGTGTGGTCCTTTGTTAGTCCAATATGGCCTTTGGGTCCCCAATTCTTCCCCCGCACCACAAAGACCCTAGCATCCCCCTCTCAAATTTTCAGCCAAAAAAATGGTTATGGAACTCAACTCTGGGCTTTGGAGTGTGCTCACGCCTGTTTTATCTATGCAAACAAAGTTATCTTATTTCTCTTTGTGCAACATTCACTTGAGGTGTGCAAGGGTAACCAGAGAGTTCTTCTCTGGCCAGTGGTTGGCTATGGGTGCCATTTCACACTAGGGAATAAGGAGCAGCTTACAGAGGAGAACAGTGGCAAAGCTTCCTGGTTCAGGTGCACAACGACAGTAAGAGGACATTAAGTTGTATCTCTGTGGCCAGTCAGCAGTAGAATTGCACCTGGGAACTCTTGAGGTGCCAGTGCACATCCAGGAAAAGAAGTGCAGCTCTGGACTGACACATCAGATACATTGGCTGAGATGTATACTTGGCCAGCACCCTAGCAGGAACTTGGCCTCAAACTGTTTAATGGTAAGTCTCATATCTTGGAAGTCTCATAAACTCATAGATTTGGAAGGGGGTTCAAGGGCCTTCTAGTGTAACCTCCTGACAGTGCAGGAATCCAACATCCAAATTCTGTTTAAAAAAAAAATAGAGAAAACAAGCTCACTCCAGCTTCCACTTGACAATCTCTCAGATTTTTTTAAAAAATATTGCAGAATACAGTTTGCTGAGGTTGTGATATGATTTGGTCGTATGTTTTGAAAGCATCTTGTCAAAACTATTATTTAAACTAATTTTATTTTTATTTCTTCTTCCCTTGGAATCACTGTGTTGCAACATCTCAGTGCAAGATTGTTACTTCACTAATTTTTTAGAGTGTTAGCATTGCAGCACTTCAGTGAAGTACAATCTATGTTGCCATACACATCTTTAGGGGTGTGACCAGAAAGCCTTGTAGGAATCAGATCTATTGATGTCTCTGGACAGTTTTTTGTTACAGTGGATCTCTATTGAGGCCATTTCCGCACCACAGTGTTAAAGTGCTGTTATTCAACTTTCAATATCCTATGGAATCCTGAGGTTTGCAGTTTAGGGAAGGGCATTTAGAATTCTCAGCCAGAGAACTCTTTGGCCTCAGTAAACTACAAACCCCAAAATTCCCAAAGGATGTAGAAAGTGGAATAATAGCACTATAACAGCGCAGTGTGGAAATGGCCTGCATGAATAAATACCAACTGGAGGACGGAAGTAAAAAGCTGCAGCTGATTACAGAGTTGCTAGCAAATAATCTGGGAAAACAGAAGGATTGTTTGGATTTTAAAAACAAGGGCTACTACTATAAAAACTGCAACCCCTAACATTTTACTCACCTAGACATCTCAAATTGGGTTCTTTTAAGAATTACTTTAATGTCTAAAACTAACATGTTAAATTTTTGTGATAACATTCCAGTTCTAGTAGGACTGGCTGTGGTGTTATATGTTTGTGGGAAAGAGAGGTGAAAAATGTATCGTGGAGATGCTGGTTTGGTTGGAATGTAGCATACTGTTCAGACTAACAAGATGGTTCCCAACCTGGAGGTAGCAACCTTTTAAATTGGGCCATTGTGGTATAAGAAATATAATAACAAAACAATAGGAAAGTAATTTCACATTTAAAGAATGGAGAGCATGGTTCAGTCATAGTGTATGTTTGCTGGATACTGTGGGCCTGAAATCACTGGCATCTCCAGTTAAAAGGATCAGGTAGGAGATGATGGCCATTTCCGTACGTCACTCTTATAACACGATTATTCCACTTTCAACATCCTATGGAATCCTGGGGTTTGCCAATTAGGGAGGGGCCCACTAGCTCCTTCCTAAACTGCAAACCTCAGGATTCCATAGGATGTTGAAAGTGGAATAATTGTGCTATAAGACTGTAGTGCAGAAATGCCCGATGACAATATGCATAAGGGACTAATTGAACAGATGGTCTGATCTGACATGGGACAATTTGCTGTGAATAGATATTAGCAGAATCTGAGGCTGTAAAAATCTGGTATCTAGTATGCATGTATCTGGGAATAAGTCCCACTGGATGTACTCTTCACAGAATTGCACTATACAGAATTGCACTATAAGGTACATTTTACAGGGCAATAACATGGCAAAAGATGATTGTAAATGAAACAAATAAGGAAACAATACCTCCCTTATCAGTACTGTAAGTTGTCTGAAGTAGTCTCCCTTGATTAATTAAGATCTGGCATATTTGACATAGTGATGCAGGAAAATGAAAAGCACCAGGAAAGACAAAGGAAAGAAAATATATCCACTTGAAGATGAATTAAGGAAACCAGCGAGTCTTTTTCATCTCATGTTCCAAGGATTTGTTAAACCCATTAACATACTTTCACAAACCCCTCCTCAGCTGCCAAATGGTGAAGACAGAAAATTCACTGGAGTTCTGCTGAAGCAATGAGGCCAGGCAAGAGACTCTATGGGATTTGGTTTGACCTAGCAATTTTGCAGGTCACCATGCAGTCCCTGGAATGTTTTGGGTTATGAGGAAGAAAAAGGCAGGTGTTTTTGCAAATAAGGTTTCTTTCTTCTCTGAGGTGGGCTGAGGGGACTTATAACACCGTGGAGAGATGTGGGGGGGCATGCTCTTCGAGGTGAGTGCCACAGCTCTCAGTGCCATTGCCAGTATATAGAGTGGAGGGAGTTCGTTCCACATGATTTCTGTGGGATCACTAAGAGGGATCAAGGCTACCCTTTTATCAGAGCTGTACACTATAGTAAATCTGTATCGCTGGCAAACAATGTGCTTCATGCTGGATTAATGATGATTCACACCCAGGATGTGAGCAAAAGAACCAAGGAGGGGGAAAGAGAGGGGGAGACAAGTTGAAAAGATTAGAAAAGTCAAAGAGCTTCATTTCTTGAAAGTAGGATTTATAGTTTAAAATCTAAATGAAGCAAACAAATGTCAAGCTGGCCTCACTAAAGTTATGTTTATTAAGCTGTGACAAACCAACCAGCTGTTAGCCTTAGTCACAAAGAAATAGAAGAAAAGGTTTACAAAACTAGCAAAGGAAACACCAGTCATCAGCTTAAACAGTCACTTTTAGAATGGTGGTTCTCTCCTTATCTGATTTTGTATCATGTACCTAACTATGTAGGCATTATCTGTAAATGTTAAAGCAATACAAAACCAGATACCAGTAGGGAGGAAGTCTTGGTTCCTGGCTTATACATTGCTTTAAGCATAGAATCTATAAAAAGTCTATTCTTTCCACATCTTATTTCTACCTCTGGCATCAAAACATCTGTTGAAAAAATAAAGCTCAGGGAAACATCAACTTTGTCAACTGAAGTATAGCTGCAAGTCTGAAATCCTACTGGAAAACTATGCTTGTGTAAAATATTTTCATAAGTGGTCACAGAAGTGTGGTCCCTAGTGCAGCTAATCATTCCACCTATGCAGCTCCTCCTCACTTTTGCTGTTAGGGGTGACCTTGCATAATGGATGAGATCAAGGTCTTTTTTTTTTAAGTGGTTTTATTGCAGGTCCAACATATAAAACAAACAATTATCATTGTATTCTTAATTGTCATATTACAACTGTCTTCCTTCCTCTCTGGATTACAATTTTTATCATTCCATTGAACGGTTATCAGTGCACCACAATAAATTGCTAGTATTATTTACTTAATTCGTTAGTTCCTGTTTTTCTACTCAACTTTACTTGTTCCATGATATTCTCTGAATTTTATCTTGTAAGAACCTTTAATACCATGAATTATGTATTATTCCCTGTCAAGACCCATCTCGCTTCTGAAATCATCTGCCATTCTTTATCTGATTTCCCTTTTAATCTCTGTGAAACAATATCTGCATTTCTATTTTCAATAAAAGTTGCCCACCATTGTTCTGTTGTTGGTATAACATCACTTTTCCAAAGCCTTGCAAATTCAATATGGGCAGTTGTTCCATAGAACATATAGGCATGTCATCCCATCCTTAAATCTGCTCCCTCTAAAGCCAGCATTCATTTTGTAAATCTATCCAAGTGAAAGCTGCAGCCTTAAAGTATACTTGTAAGTCTGGTAGTCCAAAGCCTCCTCTTCTTGGTATGTCAGTCAAGACTTTCCATTTTATTCTTGGTTTTTTACTTTGCCATATGAAGTTAGTTATATCTCTCTTCCATTGTATGAAAGGCTTAGCATTTGTGATAATAGGAATATTTTGAAAAAGATAGTTCATCTTTGGTAGCACATTCATTTTTATGACGGACATTCTTCTTAACATAGATGATCGCATTTGAGTCCATTTCTCTAAATCTTTAGATATCTCTTTCCATTTTTTCTCCTAGCTATTTTGAAAAAGCTCATTGTTTCTCTCGGAAATCCAAACTCCCAAGTATTTTGCTTTCTGTCCTTTATTAAATCCCGTTATCTGTTTGAACTCCATATCTTCTTTCTCTCTCATGTTTTTTGTTATAAATACTGTCTTATCCTTGTTTATCTTAAAATCCTAGTATTCTTTTATTTTTAAAAATTTCATCAATCCTTGTATACTGCTGAGGGATCCTCTAGAAACAAAACCAGGTTGCCCCAAATGCTTTAAGCTTATACTGATATTTCTTTACCTGGACTCCTTTACTGTAATTTTTCCCGTATGATATTATTAAAAATTTTCCCAAATGTCATTATAAATAACAAAGGCGACAAAGGACAGCCCTGTCTTGTTTCTCTATGGAGTTCAATCTTTTTTTTTTTCCTCTCCATTAATAATCAGTCTCGCCGTTTGCTATAATAAATTGCTTCAATCCAAGAAATAAATTTTTCTCCTGCTTGTGCCTTTTAATGACCGTCTTCATAAATGCCCAATTGATCATATCAAAAGCCTTTTCCGCATCAACAAACACCATAGCTAATTTATTTTCATTATGTCTTTCATAATTCGTTTATATTTAATACTGTCCTGATCTTGTCTTGCATTGTTTCTTCGGTAAAAATCCATTCTGGTCTTCATGTATATTATCTTGAAGAAACTTTTTAAGTCTCTCAGCTAAAATAGCAGCAAATATCTTGTAGTCTGTATTTAAAAGTGAGATAGGTCTGTAATTCTTAATATTGGTTAAGTCTCTTCCTTCTTTAGGAAATAGAACTGTTAGCCCCTTCCATGTATTTGGTATACCTTCTTTTCTTATCTCATTCATTGTCTTTTGTAATGGGATTAAAATTTATATTCCAAAGTTTTGTAATATTCTGCTGTAAAGCTGTCAGGTCCAGGAGATTTACCATTTTTCATATTTCTGATAGTTTCTACTATCTCCATTATCGATATTGGTTTATTTAATGCCATTTTTTGTTCTTCTGTGAATCTCATTTTATTCTTTTTTTCAAAGAATCTCAATTTCCCTCTGATTTTTAATTGGGAGATATTACTCAACAGCTTTACATAAAATTTAAAGAAAGTCCGTTTTATCTCCTCTTGTTTTGTAGTTTTTCTTTCCCCAATTCTAATTTCCGTTACTGTATTTCTTAGTCTTCTTTTACGAAGTAAGTTTGCCAAGAGTTTAGATGGTTTATTAACCTGTTAAAAATAGGTATGTTTCACTCTACGCATTTGATGTTCTATTTCGCCCAAATTTAGTTAGTTGACTTCAGCTTGACAAACTTTCATCCTCTGTCTTATATTAGTATCCGTTGGGTTTTCCCTAACTGTTTCTCCAACTTTCTCATTTTTTCCAAGACGTTTCCTAAACGTTTTTTTTCTTTTTTTTTTCAGCTGACCACCTTTTGGTTTTCCTTATCACGGCTTTGCTTGCATCCCAAATTGTCTTCACTGGAATTCCGGTGTATATTTTCCTTGAAATAGTTATTTATCTCTGTTTTTGCTTGTTTAATATATTTTTCCTTCTTGAATATGTCTTCATTAAACTTCCATGTTCTCTCTAGTCATAACTCTGAGAATCACTTGTATAGGATTATGATCTGAACATAGATTGGGGAGAATGTCCATTTCCATGTTTCAAAACAGGTCTTTTGATATCAATATCATATCAATTCTAGACATAGTTTTGTGTCTATCCGAGTAGAATGTGTATCCATCCAATTGTCCATTTTTATATCTCCATACATCATAAAAATCTAGATCTTCCATCATCTGGAAAAAACTTTTAGGTAATTTTCCATTGTTTCTGGGCACCAACTTCTGTCTGATTTCCAACGAGGATTTATGACTCCATTAAACCCCCAAAACTATCACTTTAACATTTCCAGTTTCCTGCAAATATTTCTGTATTTCCATTTTAAATTTTGGGGGGGAAGAATTTCCTTTAGCCCCGTTTGGTGCATATATTTCCACTATTAATATCTTATCTTGCAATGTATCAACTTCCACCGCCAAATATCTTTTTTTTATCACAGAATTTTTGCTGTGCACCATATTTTGCATTAACATATATCAGTACTCCACTTTTTTTCTGATCAGTTGTTGCAGAAAAACAGCTACCTAATTTTGGATTCCGAACATATTTCATGTCTTGGGTTTACCCAAACTTCTTGTAAACAAATTATGTCCAGTTTTTGTTTCTCCAGATGATGAAATATCTGTTTCTCTTATATTCCGAGTTAAATCCTTTTATATTCCAAGAGTATATTTTGAGCCCCATTTTGCTGTTTTATTTATTAATTTATGTAATCTGATTAATTAATCTTATGCCTTCTCCTGAAGTTCTCCTTCCTCTTCTATTTCTACCTCTGGATCCTGTATCTTCCTACCGCTCCTGCATTCTCCTCTGCCTGGGTCTGTATCCTTTCCTCGTATCCTTCCTCTTGTAATTGCTGTTCTTCTTCCCTTCCTTCTGCTGATGTTTTCTGGAGATCTTTCTTCAATCTGTCCATCATTTCTTTAGCTTTATGCATGTATTTATTGGAAGGGGTTTTTTGTAAAAAAAGAAATGCCCTAGTCTTCTCCCATCTGTAGTTTATCTGAAGCTTCATTAGAAGGTTTAAAACTTTATAACTTTTTTCTTCTTGAGTATTTGAAATGGTATGTCTTTAAAAATTCTGACATCTTTTTCTTCAATCTTGAATGTTCCTTTAATAGTTGTAAAATTTTGGCCCTTTCCACAAGGGGGAAAAGCTGGGGTAACACGGGGTAGGATGACCTCACCCGGAGGTTGTCCACACCATGGGGTCACTGAGTTTAGAAAAAGGGGGGTTCCACACCTCAAACCGCCCTCACGTGGCCGTGGGGGGGACGCCGCGTGTTTTATGTGGTCTTTATGAAAATGCGCATGAGCCCCCCGAGCGTGTGTGGAATTGCAGGGGGACGCAAACACGTCCCTGCAGAGCTGCCCGGACGGGGGTTTCCCGCTGGGGTGCTTCTCCGATTGGTGGAGAGCCACTGGAAACCGCCAGCCGCCATTTTGGGCGCCGCCGGGCGCTGCCAGATGCTGCCGCCGTATATAGCAGTGAACATGCGCTGTCCCCCTGGCAAAGATCGAGGTAAGCTCCGTTCCTGTGTGCGCCGCCCCATTTCCCCGCATTTCACGCCTTCCTGTGTGGAAAGGGCCTGAGTTTTTGTAGCAGTCCTAGTGAAGTTATTTAATATCTCTTGGAAATTTCTTCTCTGCTATCCTTGAGGATACCCCAAAAATTTCCCCATTTCCATTTTTTCTTCTTCAATGTCTAGAAATTCAGCCAAAGCCGGTAGCATTTTCTCATATAAGTTTTCCGTATTAGTTTCAGGGACCCCCGAAAACGAAGGCATCTTTCTATTGAACTCTTGTTGCGTAATTTGAGTATCCTCTTCTTGCTGTTTCCCCAAAGGGCTTGATGTGTGTTGAACTTTACAACTATGAGATTCAGTGTAAGTTGTTGTTGTTGTTGTTGTTGTTGTTGTGTACCTTCAAGTCATTTCCAACTTATGGCAATCCTAAGGCAAACCTATCACAGGGTTTTCTAGGGGCTCAGAGTGTGCAACACACCCAAAGGGCACCCAGTGGATTTCTATGGCTGAGCAAAAAACAAACGCTGGTCTCCAGGGTCATAGTCCAATGTTAAATTATGTTAATCATGTTAAAATTTATAGAATCTTGGCCAAAACGTAATTTTGGCTTACAAGGCTACAATAAAATGAGTTTTTCCTAAAGGATTTCAGTTGCCCACTCCCATATATGGTCTTCCATTGCCCACAAGGCTTCAAGCACAACAGTCCCTTCCACAATGCTGATTCTCTTCAAATAAGTGAGTACCTTTCCTGGGCCCTTTGGGGTTCATGGTAGGCCTGAACTTTTCCCGATCAGCTCAGTACAAGCTTTGATGATAGAACAGATTTGTTCTGGAATGCTGGGAGTAAAAAATTTTAATCTGCACAATAGAAACTAATTATGCTTGATCATTTTTTTCTTGCCTCTCCTCCTGCCCCGCTCATTTTTCCCCTTTGCTTATCCTTATTTTTATACATTTTTTTTTTTTTTTGGGGATGATTTTGCCCCTTTCCCCCTTTTGGCTGTAGTTATTCATGAGCTTACTTGTCCTTTGTGCTATTTTGGGGGATATGCTCTATTGCTTTTAAAGAATAAACAAAGCATCTTAAAAGTCTGTACCATATCTAGGTAAATATGGAAGTCTTTCCAAAGCATGAAGCAGAAGGCTATAGTGCCCCTTTACATCTCTGTCCCATTTACTCCAAATACTTCTCTCTTCATTCCCATTTCTCCCATATTCAACTTTGCATGGCCCTTTCCTTCCACCAGTTCCAGCTTGTCAGCATCTGATGGAGCTTAAGTAGTCTGTCTGATCAAGGTTAAATGCAAGTTGTAACCAGCACTATGTCTCTCATGCCTTGATTTTATCAAGTACAAGCTTATTAGTTCACTCAGATTCAAAGTGATAGCTGAACTCATGCCAAGCCAAAATTCTTAACAAACCTGTCTAAGCCTTCATGACTTACTCCCCACACCTCATTAATTGGAACCCTGGAGTTAAATTAGCTAATTTAAATGTTTTAATGCAATGCAGCAGTCAGTCTTTCAGTTTAAGATATGCATAATCTTAAACCTATGGTTATATGAACATATGTAATAGATGGTAGGCTTTTTATTTTCTTCAGTAAGATGTGGAAGCCTTAAACAGTTTTGCATTGAATTGTTTTCACACCAGCGCTGTCATATACAACAGAACTCTGCAATATAAAGCCCAGGAAATGCCATGCTTTTTCTTCTACTGTCTTCAAGAAAATTTGCCACACTGATTGATTTTCACACCAAAGCTGATTGAACTAATCACTCCAGTGAAGGATTAATATGTACACACAAACTCAACAAGAGACTTTTACAGAATGTTTTATGCAGCTCACACAGATTCAATTACCCTCCTCTCTCTTTACCTTCTCTAATTTCTTGTTTAATTTTCTCTTGGTTTCATGTCAAAAGATGTCTAATTCCTGAATACTTCCTCTAAAACACTTTTCTAATCTCCTCACTGGCCAAACAAAGGTTTTACTTGTTTGTTTAATTCTGGAGAGAAACTATCCCATTTCCTATGGATTATTGAACCAACAAATAGCCTTATAACAAAAGTAAACAAAATGAAACCAGCTTCTAAAGTCTTTAAGCTGAGGGCTTCTTATTCACTTCAGTCTGAATGTGATTCCAGCTCCCTTGTAGCAGTGGCAGTGACTTCTGAGAGTTTCCAAGGCAGGCTGCCTCACTCAGATTAGCTTGCCTTCAAAATGAAATAGTCAAAAATCTTGTTAATCTTTTCATCATCAATGTGTTTTAGAGACTCCAGAAAGTCAACCACAGTTAAAAAAAAACAACCCCAAACATCTAGGCAAAGAAGAGTATTCTATAACTTACATTGGAGGCCCACTACCCCCAATTGAACAATCCCTGTCCAAACTTCACCTTATTCTGTGTTCATGTGTTTACTGATTGCCCTCATTTTTTTTCTTTGCATCATTTAAAAATGAAAAACTTTAGAATTCTGCCAGTGAAATTTGTGATATGAGCTTTATGCAACAAAATCAACTAACAGCGTTGACATGCAGACCAAAATTGTACATTGCCCTTTTGAGCTTCTGCACTTGACTTGATGTTCACTTGGGGGCATTATTAAAGACCAGCCACAAAATCCAAATCACAACCTACCTTTGTCAGAATTTAGGGGCATTTGCATCTGGTTTGGGCACAGTTCCGTATTTCCGCCCCACCCCCAAATATTTCATCTGCTGTTTATTTGCTCATTCAGAATTTAGATGGCTTGTGAGGCTGAATAAATTCACCATTACAGGATGCCTGAGAAAGCTCACTTGCATAACTGACTGAATGAACAAATTTAACAGAGCCAGTTACCCACTGAGGATCTTATCGAAACACCACTGTTCAGCTTCTTTTCAGTCCTGTCTTTCATCTGGAATACTGCTATGCCCCCCGCCTTCAGCAGCACAATATCAAACAGCTGGAGTTTCAGCAGCTCTAAGAATATGGAGTTTTGAAGTAACTATGGTAGTAGAGAGCAGCCATCCTTTTTGAATATTGAGTTGAAAAATCTAAAAACTGTTTTTGTCAATCAGTCAGTGATGTTAAATAGATGTTAACACTGGAAAAAAAAGAAGCTTTTGTTATTATTTTTTTCAGTCAACCAGCCCTTTAAAAATGTGAGGGTGGAGTACAAATTAAAATCATAGGACATACAAGGACAGCTCCAGGAAAATGAGTACTTGTAAGATATAATAATTCTGAACCTGAATATTTAAAAACATAGGGGAAAACAAGATAGAGCAAACATTTTCTGGCCTTCCAACATACCAGAGTCTCTGATCTTCCAAGTCACAGATAATCTACCTGCTCTGTATTGGTAAAAATTAGTTTCGAAATGTAACTGTTTCTTTTGTTGTTACTTTAGGAGAAACTGAGCTTCATCCCCACTGCCAGTGGTGTAGCGGTAAGTTTTGACATATAGTGCTTATCATGACAAATCCTCATAGCTATAGTCCCAAGGAGGGTCCAAAAATTCAGGCAGCTATGTTGATTTGTATGTGTGCTTCAACCTTCTGAACCCTAGTACTACTACCACACTGCCCATTGCTAAACATTGTAATAGTTGCAGAACAATGAGCTATTATCAGTATATGGACTGGATTTGTAGATGTGATATCTTCACCTTCTATTATGTGCCAGCTACAATAGTTCATATCACACCCTTGACTTTTAAGGTCATTGTCTGCACAATCTTATTTTCAGATACATACCGCACACTCAAGTCAGTATTAAAATGTTAGGCAACAGAGCTTAGATGGGCATAACAGCACTTTGGAATATAAACTATAAACCTGATCCTGTTGTTGATGTACGTAAGGGTTTATCCGCAAAATATAAATCCAACAAATACCATTCTGTATACAAACTATGCTTATGAAGCAGTGATAAGTAAGAGTCATAACTGTTCTCCCTCCCATGTGACTGTTGAACGCACGGGAATATCCTTCAGAATTTGACTTGGAAAGAACTTCAATCAGGAATATGGGACAGATAACCACTTCTTTATTGAGGAGTTGCTGTACCTCACTGTGTTCAGGTATCTTAACACTTCTGAATGCAGCAATATCATTGTGGTGGCCAAATTCACTGGAGGTACCTTTCACAATCTTGCACATGGAAGAAATGGCATGACGGATGAGGGAAAGGGTAGAATGATGAATACTCTTCCCAGATCCAGTCTTGAGATTGAGCTTTCCTGTTGGACATTCTGGTTGGTTCACAGGAGCAGGAAGAAACTAGGCTGGGACCTACCGGTAAATCTCTGTGTGCAGGGTGAATTGCTGTCCTGTCAACAGTTTTGAAGGAAAATTCAGTGGCCAGTTCATTTGCCCTCTGCATGTGGAATGGAGGGGCATTGCATCTTTTCTCAGGCAGCATTTCTTGGGCCAGTCTTAGCTGTGTGATTGTAGTAGAACCGTAAGAGCTTCCAGTTCCTAGTGCTTCACAATAGCAGTAACGATATGTTTTTTTCCCACCTAAGGACTCCTCCAAACTGGACAAAAAGCTCAGGATTTGGTAGGAATTGTAGCTGTATTTATCTTTTTTCCCTTTTCTTTTAAAAAATATCAGTACCTTCTTCCACCCCTTTGTATGTGTTTTTGTATGTGAATTTGCTGTTGAGAGGAAGTGATGGCATCATGCAAATGCTGTTAGAAAATGAAAAAAGAAAGAAAGAAAAAAAAATAGTTGATAGAAAGAGACTGACTCTTCAGAAAGTGAAATGTTAATCTGTGGAATTTAAATAAGATTGTAATCATATTGGAATCTTATTATTGTTTAAATTGAAATAAAATTGGGATTTGGCATCTACAGATGTTTTATACACTATACAATTATACCACTTTGATACCACTTTAAGTGGTCTGGCTACATCCTGTGGCATCCTGGAATTTATAGTTTAATGAGGCACTTCAATGAGTTACCTCTCCGCCAAAGAGGTGCAGTTTGTTTTCATCCAGATGACTGTGGTGATATTTAAAGCCCTAAATGGCTAGGGACCTTGATACTTAAAGAAGCACCTCTTCCTATATATAGCTGCCAGGAATTGATGTCTGCAGGAGGGCCCTTCTTCTGTGTCCCACTAGTGCAGTGGTTCTCAACCTGTGGGTCCCCAGATGTTTGTGGACTTCAGCTCCCAGAAGCCCCAGCCACTATGGTCAATGCTCAGGGCTTCTGGGAGCTGAAGTCCAAAAACATCTGGGGACCCACAGGTTGAGAACCACTGCACTAGAGAGGGAAATACAAGGTAGGAGGACAGAGGATGGGGCTTTCTCAGCGGTGGCACCCCGACTGTAGAATGCCCTCCTCTCAAAGAGCAAACTATTGTCAATACTACGTTCACTTAAGTGCCAAGTAGAATCATAAGTACTTGGCAGCTGATTTGCTCCAAAATGCTTATGCACATGGTTTTAAAGTGTTTTAACATTTTAAATTTCCAGCCCTTCCATGAACTCAGTATCTACTCCCCCGTATCAACATTATGGCCCTTTCCACACGGGGGACGGGGGAACGGGGCAGCGCATGCAGGGACGGATCTTACCTGAAAACGGGTTGTTCCGTCCCTGCAGGGAGCGCGCGTTCGCCGCTCCACACGCTGGCGAATTTCGGCGGCGTTCAGTGGTGCCCAAAATGGCGGCCGGCGACTTCCGGCGGCGCTCCGCCAATCAGGGCAGCGCACCAGCCGGAAGCCCGCCCCCGGGCAGCTCTGCAGGGACGCGCTAGCGCGTCCCTGCAGCTTCACACAGGGCGCTGCAACGGGTTAGCGCGCTCGCGTTTCGTAAAAACCACATAAAATGTGGTTTTTAAAAAACGTGCCGCGCCACCCCTTGCGGCCGCGCTAGCGCGGTTTGAGGTGTGGAACCTCCACTATTCAAACCGCTCTAGCGCGCTCCACGGTGTGGACGACCTCCGGATGAGGTCGCCCTAAGCCGTTTTTTTTACCCCGTGTGGAAAGGGCCTATGTGTCTCATACATTTACTTTTTGTTAGAGTCACAGTGCTAAAGTGCTATATCACTGTAGCACTATTACTGTAAAAGGAGTGGTGGTGGTGGTGGAAGAAATATTCAATCTGGTAACCAGAAATGTAATAAGGGAACAAAAGTCAGAGAGAGACCACCATGGTAAATGTCACACCCCTCTTCCAAACATCATCTGTGGGACCATCTGAAAGCGCAACAGGAGGAAGCAAAACAATGGATGTAGACATGTGCCATTTAGCTTGGCCTGTGTTGGAATCTCCCAGGACAGAAAAGACAGACACATTCACTGCAGTGGTTTTAAAAAATTGTTGCTCATATTTGAAATTCACAGGAAAAATATTGGGACAAGAAGAATGTTGTATGGATATCATAAAAACAACAACAATAGATAAATACAGCTATAACTCCCACCAAATTTCAAAGGTTTTGGCCAATCTGAAGATACCTTTAATTCCGTATAGGCTCACTGTCAGGGACTTTGAGACATGAACCAGGAACCTGTTCTCAGTTGAAACAGCACAGAGGGTACTGTGAATTGGTGTATTCAGAGGTCACTCCAGGTGTACAGGGGATGAAGGTATGTAGTACCTATGATAGCTATCCAGGACTCTTATAGTTATTTGTTATCCTACTACATCTGTAGCAATAAGATTCATTCATATTTGCATAATATGGTCTGGCATTTTGTGTTTGTGCTTTTTTGTTTCTTTCTCGTATTTATGTTCCTAAAAAAAGGTGTACCACCTAAACTACCTCATTTAAAGTAATTTCTACCACCATCAAAAAGAGCCGCCATTCCTGTAAGGGTACATTGTTTTATCACCTTCCACAGAAAACATAAAAGCATGCCAGGAATTGATGTCTGCAGGAGGGCCCTGCAGACATTTATATTTTATATATATATAAAAATTTCTTCAGAGCTTCTTTGTTTTCTCTGGATCTTTTTCAAGTTTTGGGGTAATGCAAGTTAATGTGCTCACAGTCCATACTTTTTTTTTGCAGTCTTATGAAGAAAAACATCTGTCTGCTATCCTACATCAAGGAAACAAAACCATGACACAACTTTGCAAACAGAGTAAGTGTAATCAAAGCCAATATGCCGAATTCACATTATTACCAGCACATTAACAGACTATGGATCTCTTCATTAAGCAATGTTTGGACAGTATTCTCCCAGCACAACACAACACGAGTCACTGGATTAGCATGCCCTTTGTCCTACAGCCAGGTGGGGACAGAAGGCCTCCAGCTCTTGGTGGACTGCAAATTCCATTAGCATAAGCCAGCACCACCAGTAAGTAGTATGAAGGGAGCTGCCATCTGACCACTTCTGGAGCACCCAAAATTCCTTATCCCTGCCATACAGAATGTAATGAACAAGCCAAGACAGTATACTTTTTGATCATGGATCTCCCATGGCCTATGATCCAATTTTGTTTTCAAATGGGATTTGGACTAGGATAATATCACAAACCTATGGTCTTCAAATAAATGAAGTACCACCTCATCCAAATCCACTGCAGAGTCAAGCCAACCCACTCAGTTTTTTCTCAGTATCAATTAACTTTCCAGTTAACTTTGGTGGATTGCACGGTTGTTAACCTTGTCTTGTGATTGCCCTACACAGGGCCAGGCCATAGATCAATCTATATTTGAAAGTCCAAAAACCTCCTAAAGTGTTTAGTTTTAGGCCAACAGTCTGGTTTAAGTGTTTTAACCAAATGTCAACTGAGATCCGAAATTCCCTGACAAACTAATCAAACTAATACCTTCACTATTAGCTTTAAGACTGTTGGAATAAGTTAAGTAAAGTAACAAAAGCTGGATTTTAATTTTGTACTTTACTAATGACCTACTGGAATGTCAAAGGAACATCTTAACCACTATTAAGATTTGGCCATGTCTTGATTTTCCTATGGGGCAGCAATGGAAATAACTTATTGCTTAGAGCACTTTGATGCAGTGGCAGCTGTGGTTTCCATGTCAGTGGGATGAGGAATCCACTTTGTGTTTTCATAAATAAAGGAGATAAAGGAGTACCATGGACAGTTCCTTGAAGGTTCAAACTATTATTATTATATTACTACTACTACTACTACTACTACTATTGTCCAGGTTCATGAGCTGGAAACAAAAGAACCCTGCGTGGAAAACCCTGCTGGATCAGACAAATATGTAGTTAGCCTGGCATCTTGTTTCCATAACTGTATTGAAACTGGAGTGTCAGCAAGTTCTATACAGTAGTGTTATTCACCATAATTTGTCTAATACATCTAGAAAGCAAATGACCATCACCACAATGGCAGTGAATTCCATAAGATGGGCACAGGTTGTGACAACTTGGGAAAATCAAATGAAAGAAGCATTTTGCTTTGCCATGGCCAATATAATTGGACATCTCTGAGTTGTATATATTAAAATATTTGTATTATGTCCTACATCAAAGATCTGAGGATATGATACTGATAGCAAAACAACACTTTAAAACAATGTAAGATAATCTAAAAATAATTTTAAAAAATCAAGAACAATTTGAAACAGTTTAAAACAGTGTACAGTATGCCAAACCTATGCAAACTAGTCAGGCTGTGATCCCAATGGCTCCAAATGCTTTGATTAAAAGCCAGTTTTGACTTGGTACTGATATGAGGCCAGCATCAGTATTAAACATACTTCCAAGGGGAATGCCACCAGTATTCTACAGCAAGGGGTACCGCAGCAGAGGTGGTCTTCTGCACAGCTCTTGGCTTCTAGAATTTTTTAAATTGCTAATAACTCTTATGGTGATCCTATGAATGAGAACCCTCTAAGTCACAGCCCTGCTCAGGTCTTGCAAACTCAGGTCTGTGGCTTCCTTCATTGAGTCTATCTACCTATAATGTGGTCTCCCTCTATTCCTGCTGCCTTCTACCTTGCCAAGCATTATTGTCTTTTCTGGTGAGTCATGTCTTCTCACGATAAGTCCAAAATATGACAGTCCCAGTTTAGTTGTTTTAGCTTCTAGGGAGAGTTCAGGCTTGATTTGTTCTTGGACCCATTTATTTGACTTTTTGACAGCTCACAGTATCAATAGAAATCTCCTCCGGCACCAGATTTCAAATGAAAGGATTCTCTTCCTATCAGGTTTCTTCATTGTCCAGCTTTCACAACCCTATAGAGAAATGAGAAGTATTATAGACAGTCTTGACCTTGGTATTCAATGATGCAGCTTGGCATTCAATGATGCAGCTTTGCACTTGAGGATCTTGTCTAGTTCCTTCATAGTGCCCTTCCAAGTAATAGTCTTCTTCAGATTTCTTGATTCTAGTCTCCATGTTGATTGCTGACAGAGCAATGGTATAAAAATCTTTAATAACTCTTAGTCTAATTTAAAGTAATGTAAATCATCTGTGGTCATTTTTTTTTTTGTTAACATTCAGTTGTAACCTTGCTTTTGTACTTTCTTCTTTGATTTTCCTCAACAATCCTTCCAAGTCTTTGCTATTTTCTGCTGCTAGTATGGTGTAATTTGCGTATCTTAAATTGTTGATATTCCTTCCACCCGTTTCCATGCCTTCTTCCTCCAAGTCAAATCCAGCTTTCTATATGTTCGCCATACAAATCAAAGGGAGGGTGAAGAAATGCAATCTTCCCTGACACCCTTGCCAATTGGTAACCATTCTGCTTCTCATTTTCTGTATTCATGTTGGCCTCTTATCCTAAGTTATGTTTCAGGGTGATCCAGTATTGTGGTACACCCATTTCTTTAAGAGAAATATGTGATTTTTCATAATCTACATAATTAAAGGCTTTGCTATAATCTATAAAGCTCCATTATCCACCATCTGTGTGCAATATAATTCCTAGTGCCTCTTCCTTTTCTAAAAGCATAAAAATAAATATAAAATTAAAAGAACATCATATGACATAATGTATATCATTCTAATCATAAGCAGTGTACAAAGATTAGAATAGTGTATATTATATTACATATGTCTTAGTATATGAATATGTTTTGTCTTTTAATTTTACATTTTTATTTATGTTTTTATGTAGCCCCTGAAGAAGTCCACTGAAATATATATATATATATATATGCTGAAATACATTGGGTTTTTTTCCAAAATATAAAACAGCCACCCACTGAGCACTTGCAGAGCTATCTCCACTCCCCCACTGAATTCTACAGTGCCTTCTGGTATTTTCCAAAACAAATATAACATAAACCTATGTTAGTCCATAAGAACAAAAACAAAGCTTCTAAGTGCTGGATTGCTTCGAGAGATACAACTAGAATACTGAAGTGGATTCTGCAATAACAAAACCACAGTACCTTTGTTAGGACCAACAAAAATTCTAAACAGTCAGCTCTCTATACAGTCAGCCCTCCACATTTGTGGGTTTCACTTTTGCGGATTTGATTATTCACAGATTATTTGCTGTCAGCTCTGCTGCTGCCCAACGCCATTTTTAATAAGGGTTGCAAGCCTGGTGAGACTGAGAAAACTGCAAAGGAGGCCTGTAAGTCCCTATTAAAAATGGTGTGGGGCAGCAGTGGAGGGGGCAGTAAGCCCCACCAGCCACCTACTTCTGCCTTGGAAGGAACTCTGGTGCCTCAGAGGGATCGGTGGTGGGTTGGATATAGTGATCGTACTATATGTGTGTGTTAAATATGGTTTGGGAAGGCCTAGAGTTCTTCACGGTTTTTTCACTTTCACGGGGGTTCCTGTGCCCTAACCATCGCAAATGTGTAGGGATGACTATAGTGCTATTATTCCACTTTCAACCTCCTGTGGAATTCTGGGGTTTGTAGTTTAGTGAAGCCAAAGAGCTCTCCCCTGAGAATTCTAAAGGTCCCTCCCTAACTTGTAAGCCTCAGGATTCCATAGGAGGTTGAAAGTGGAATAATAGCACTATAACAGTGCAGTGCATAAAGGCCCTAAAGCAAATCTATGGGGGGAGGGTTTCTTGGCAAGATTTGTTGGGGGCTTGCCTTTGCCTCCTCTGAGGCTGAGAGTGTGTGAACTGCCCTAACTCACTGCTTCCGAGCACTGCTTTACCAGGGTCGAATCCGAAAATGAGGCCGAGAGACATCCAGACAATCACATCCCCCGCCCATCTGAAAGCGAAACTGTCCTAATGGATCTGCCTCTCCACTTTTCTTCCTATTGTTGCTGAGATCTGCATTGCTGTGTGTTTTAAAAACCCCAGAAGAGAAAACCCAAAGCTTTCCTTCCCCTCCTCTCCGAATCCGTCTCAGGCCATTTCCGCATTAGACTGCCACAGTGCTATTATTCCACTTTCAACACCCTACGGAATCCTGAGGTTTGCAGTCTGAGGCCCCTCCCTAAACTGCAAACCCCAGGGCTCCACAGGGCGTTGGACCTGGAGTAATAGCACTATAAGCGTCTCGTGCGGAAATGGCCGGAGTCTGGAGGGATGCTTCTCCCTGGGGACCGTCACCTCCCACCCGCCGGAGCCCTAGAGGGGACGGAGTGAGCGGGGGACCCCACTTCCCTTCTCCACCAAACTTCTCAGTCCCACTCTCCCCGCTTCCGCTTCTCTCGGATGGGGGGGCGGAAAGGAGGCGGCGCTGGCGGCTCCCTCTTCGCCCCGGCGAGCCTTTTCAAAACCCGTGCCCCCCTCCCCGCTCCTCCTCCTCCTCCTCCTCCTCCTCGACTTCTCTCTCCTCTCGCCCATCAGGTGCAAGCGGGAGATCGCCCCCCTGGAACGCTGGACTCATCTGGAACTGGGGAAGGCAGCCAGAGGCTGGAGGCAAGCGGCGTCCCCTCCTCCCCGCCAGCCCCAAGCCTGCCTTCTCTTCGGCTCCTCCTCCTCCTCCTCAAGGGGCGGAAGGGGAGGAATGGGAGGCTCCAGCGCCGGGCTCGCTAGCAAAAAGAAGGGAATTGTTCGAGAGTTCAGTCATCCAAAAAACCTCCTTCTGCAAGGAGGCTCTGGCTGCCTGAAGCCCCGGTGCCTTTCTCCCTCTTCCTACGAGCGTTGCAGGGGACGCCGCAAACTCTTCCTAAGAGCCACCAGCTCCCGATCAACTCCAACCAACACTCTTTTCGCCCCTTAAAACCCCCTTTTCCCCAGCCAGATCCTCAGCTCCCGCCTCTGACTTTTGGTGAGTGGCTCGCACATCTGTCCGGCCTGGAGACTCTTTCCAGCCTTGAGATTTTAAGGTCTTTGTTGCTGTGTGTTTCCCTCTCTGTCTTTCCCCTTTTTCCCTCCTCCTTCTTTTCTGAATGAACTGGGTCTCCCTTCAGCAGCATCAAAGATCTGGGGGAAGCGAAACAACCCCAGCTATGGAGCAATAACAACCAAACCGTCCCCGAAGTTTGATTTTATTCTCTTTGGAAGCCAAGTTCTCTTTTTCGTAGAAAAATATTATAGCTGTGTAACAGTGTTATGTTGTCTCTGTGTTGTAAATTTGGGAAGACTTAATGAGAGAGGCTGAGTAGGATGCTTTTATACGGGAAGACGAGTTTGATCGCCCCTGAGGACACTGTTCTTTCCCAACTTTATGCGCCTTAACGTGCGTTTGTTTTCGATCGAGCAGGTGGGATTTTGCATTTGTGAGTTGCTTTAGTTTCTTTCCGCCAGCGTCTCGGCGGTAGTGGAGGATCTTCTAGTTGTTCTGCTGCTGGCCACTAAGTAGCTCTGGTGCCGAAACTTTTTCCCCAAATTGCAAAAACAAAACAAAAAAGACAAAATAATAATGATCATAACTAAAAATAAAAACTTCTGTTTCTTGTCTAGGGAAGGAGTTGGGGCGGGGTGAGAAAGGAGAGGAAGCTAGGAAATGCAACCCTGTGAAGATAGTGTGCATTTATAGCAAAGTTGTGTGTTTTTGGGCGTTCGCAAAGATCGGAGGGGGTGAGTGGGCGTGAGGAAAGCGAGGCGTCTAAATGCAGTAGCATCTTTTGCTTGTGGCTCTGCGTGAGAGCTGCTGCTGCGAGAGAGAAGGCATGGATGCCTTTGCTCAGAGTAAACAGGCTTGTCTTTTCTTGTGCAGCTGCTCATTCTCGTGTGTTTGTGGTCATCTTTCAAATAGATTTTAGTGGTAGATTTTTTTTTGTCTTGAGCAGATGAGAAAATGTTAGAGGCCTTTAAAGTGGATGCCTTGAAAGTATTTCGAAAGTTTTGCAAAGATCTGTTGAAAGGGATTGAGAAAGAAAGGTTGTTTACAGTGGGATCCTATTTTTTTAAAAAAAATATTTTACACTTGTTAACAAACTGTGGTGCATCTTTCAATGATAAAACCTATTTAAACTCCAAAGTTAAAGCTTTTAAAGATCTAAGGATTTATGTGGGAAAGGCAGCAAGATTTGCTTGTCCAAACTTTGAATAAATTGTGCCTTGCAGATGCTTGAAAAATATTTTGAGTGTCATTATTTCAAAAATGTGTAAAAGTATGGTAACTTTTCATTGCCTTTGAAAATGAAATCCATGTGTTCTTTAGAATTAGTGAACAGAACAATATTGGTAATGTTTTTGTGTAAAACGTGTACCAAGTTCTAGGGGAACCGTTGATTCCTTTGCTTTGAATTCTTCATGACAAATGTAACTCTAAAACACAATCACTGGAATTTCATGTGTGTTTTCTTGTCATTCTGTCCTGATTACTTTTAATAGTACAAACCTGAAAACTTATCTTAGATGTTTGTAAAACTCCCTGTGGCTATCTGAAAAAAAGGCATTATATAAAAAATAAGTCAGTGTTTGTGGAAGAGTTGATTTGCCTAGTTGTGAAATAAATGCAGTTCATCTCATCTGTTTTACTTCTCAAGCTTCCCAAACAATTTCTTAATTCAACCTTTGAGTTTGGGCACAGTATTGTTTCTTGTAGAAGAACAGAGTCTACCTAATCGGGCAGACGTCTCTGGCAATGTCCAAGATACTGTCACAGACAAACAGAAGATTTCTGCTTTAATACTGAAGTAGTTTATATAATGGATCTAAAATGCTTTCCTTTTGCAATTTACCATATGATCTGTTTGGGTTTATATTGCTGTATCTAGCCAGTGTTTTTAATACTGAAACATTTTTTGTAACTTCTGTGTCCTCTTTCGGCTTTTCCACTGAGGTGAGGAATGGAGCTATTTGTGCTGAGAATTGGCCTTTAGATCTCATCACTTCTTATTGAGCTATAAAAAAAGAGAATCACAAAGTAGAGTAAAGTTTTTATTGGTCTGACATCTGTTGTTGAAACTAGGCATGTTTGCTGTGTAAAGCTCAGTGGTATAATTCTTTCTAAAGAATTGGTCCAGTAGAGAGGATACCACTTTAACAGAGCCATGGTTTTGACATTTCAGGTTTTGTCTTTCATTTGATCCTGCCCCCCCCCCCAAATTTCTACTGCATTCTACAAGTAGGCATTCTCCCAAGCCCCACTCTTAATATTCTGTGTGCAGGGTATCCATTAGAAGGGTAGGTTCAACTTCCCTTTACTCTGCCTTAGTTTAGAACAAGGAGTTTTTTTTGTTTACTGCTGAGTTCTAAGTTTTCAGTTTGTAGTTTGCTTCCAGCTCAGTAATTCCAATGCAGAGATTTGTATGTTTCCTCTAGAGCAGTGGTTCTCAACCTGTGGGTCCCCAGATGTTTGTGAACTTCAGCTCCCAGAAGCCCTGAGCATTGACCATGGTGGCTGAGGCTTCTGGGAGCTGAAGTCCACGAACATCTGGGGACCCACAGGTTGAGAACCACTGCTCTAGAGCAACCTTCCCCATTCTAGTACCTCCCAGACATGTCATATTGCATTTCCCATTATATCCAGTCAGAGTAGATTGGGAATGATGGGGATTGTAGTAAAACATCTGGAAGGCACCAGTTTGAGTCAGGCTACTCTGCACTGATGCTGTTGAAACTCTTGTTGTTTCTTCTGTGTATTGTATGGGAATGGAATAGACAGCTGGATGTTTTGAAGTGGGAGTAGAGTACATTCCTAAGTACAAAGCCCAAGACTTGGGAGTCTATTCCTTGTTGAAAATGATTCCTTCTATTATCCTTTCCTATTCACAAATCAGTGACAGCATATATCTAACTACTGAATGCAAATTATTACAGTATCTCTGACAACTTGCAATAATAAATAACAGTAATCCCTATTGTGATAAGGGCAAGCTGTCAGAGCAGTTGCTCCTGTTGGCAAAGCAAGGATAAGACTGAGATGCAGAAAAAGTAGGCATACTAAAAGGTTCAGTCCATTTTCAGATTGATTTATACCTGTGTTTAATTCCTAGAAAGAAGGAGTAACCAAAACTTTCTTTATACAGGCTGAAAAAGGAAGCAGGCATAACCCATACACTTAAAACACTCTCTGCCTTTATAGCTTAAGGGCTGGCTTGTGGTGAGTAGCTAAAGGTCACACTGGTAATTGCTATATCAAGAGGAGAGGACAGTAGAACTACTGTTGGTATAGGAGGCTGGCCTTTCGAAAGCACATCACGCTGGCATGTTTCTGTTCACAAGTTGTTCCAGTGATATTAGTTAGACACGTAAGAAGTCAGTGAAATTAGTGAGAAACAAGTATGCATCTGGAAGTCTATAACAGAATGGAGGAGTCCAGCCTGAAAACTTTTTCATGACTCATCCTTCCTAGTGAACTGCCATTCTTGATACTCAGTGGCAGACTTAGTAGATGTCTGAAGGTAACCGATTCAGTCTTCTGTAAGACATGAGATTCAAGTCTAAAGATGCCGATATATAAATGTATTATATATAATTTATTTTTACATATCTGAAGAACTGCTTCTTAAATGAGCCTTCTAGGCTCTCTTTGTGGGACGCCTTTGTTTTGGTCCCAGTGTTACAAGTCTTATCTAACAGGCTGACGTTGAAGACCAATAAACAGTTACTCCTGATAGGTGGAGATGAACAGATAGGAGGAGCTTGAGAAAGCATGACAGGACCTTGGGCAGATAAGACAGTAAGTAGGATGCAGCTACTTCCACTCCTGCTTATACATCTGTATATAAGATTAATAACCTAAAATAGCCTTGATTCCATAGTGGGAGAAAGACAGTAAATAAAACTGACTGATAATAGTTCTCTAGGGACTCATGGAGAAAGACATTTCTCCTGACATTTGCTGCTACCTGGTATTTTCAGAAGTAAATCTGGGACTTCATGCCTGCAAAATATTTTTACTACTTTTGGATCTATTGGATCTCTAGATCCCAACTATCATTTCTGGGACACCAGTAGAACTCTGTAATGCGTACCCCATACTTTGATATAATCATAATCCTGTCCACTACATACAGTCTAAGGTATTATGAAAGAAAAATCTCTATTTTAATACTGAAGATGTTTTCTACATTTCAGAAGTTACAGCATGAATCCATACTTTCCAGTGGGAATCGGCTGGAGTTTGGTTCCAGGATGCCTCCTGGGTACCAGAATCTCTGGATCCCATTATATATAATGACGTAGTAAAATGGTATCCCTTAGGTAAAATGGTGAACAACTCAAATGAGTGCTGGACAGAGCTTGAGTATCTGTGAAATGGCTGGAAGCTACATCAGTGTAGTACTCAGCATGCAGCAATATCAAGATTTGGTTTTTGCATTTCCCCCCAAATATTTTCAAGCCATGGTTGATTGAATCCATGGATGCAGAACCTATGGCCAGCTATATTCTCAAGTACGTCCTCCTTGCTTTTGTATTTTTTGTTTAAAATGACAGTTGAAGAGTCCTCTGAAGTTTATGAGGTATTTGTAACTTTTTAGTAGTAACAGTAATTATTTGTTTAATTTATGTACCATCATTATGTCAGCATTGCGATCTATGGTAGCTCACCACAAAAGTGCAAAATAAATACTACAGATACCACAGTAAGTTATAATATCAGTGTGTGATTGAGCACATTATCATATTAAAACCACAACTTGGTTGAAACCATTTTTAAAAAGTTGCAAAGTATTTGACAGTCCTGACCACTGTCAGCTCATGGACAGTGGGGTGTGCACCTTGAAGTCACCTATCTGTGATCCTAGGTTAACTTTTCAGGAGCTGTATAGCATTGGCACAGATCTCTCAGTTTCCAAAGGTACGAATCCCAGTTTGACTACACAAGCACATTCAAGCCTTGGCTAGCAACTCTTTGGTCAGAATATTGTTTCTGATGTTCTAATATGGCTTTTGAGCGGTCCAGCAAATGTCACTAAATGGTAAGTATACCAGTATGAGAAAATATATTTCCATAAAATCTTGAATCATGATCTGTAGCAAACCTGCCTGTCAATGGAATGAAGTATGTCCCTTGAATCTTGGCCCATTATCTTAAGGTTTGTGGGACCCTAGAAGAAAGGGCCAGACTGGGTGCTCTTTCCCACAACACAGTTTTAGCACTGTGATTCCATTTTATTTGTCATTGCAACATTGTATGGAATCCTGAAGTTTGTAGTTTGCTGTGGCACCAGGAGCCCTCTGGCTGAGAATTCGAAATACCCCTCTCTAAACAGTAAATCTCTGGATACCATAGGATACCGCCATAGTAGTTGAAGTGGAATCATAGTGATATTCAGTTGACCCTCCATATTCGTGGATTCTGAATCCACAGATTCAACCAGCCATGCCTTGAAAATATTTTTTAAAAATCCAAAAAGCAAACTTTGATTTTGTTATTTTATATAAGGGATGCCATTTTAACTACACGGTCGTGTGTAATGAGATTTGAGCATCCACTCATTTTGGTGCCCATGTGGATCCTGGAGCCAAGCCCTAGTGGATACTGAGGGCTCACTGTAATTGTGCACTGTGAAAGGGCCCCCGGAGGTGAACTATAACATTGCATTTCACATATAGTAGTTAAAAAATGCAGATAGCATCAGAGTGTGTGTGAGAGACAAAGGGTGGGAATGAAAACTATTGGGATCATAGCAGTCACAGAAGGGAAGTTTAAATTTCACTGCCATGCTGTGTTCCTAAAGAAAATATTTCCTCTGCAGGTGTTATTTGTGTTGGAAGGATATCATTGCATCTCGCTTATATAGTAGAAACAAGTACTGAATCTGGGAAAATTGGTGTTCAGAGGAACGAAAACATTAACAAACTTTCTTCTTTTCCCCATGCTTTTTCCATATCTCAGAGTTAACCCAGACTACAATTCTGTACATACTAACCCATGGTCTGACAGGAGGAGCTTATCCAAATTACTGAGGCCTGGTAAACTGGAAGGAGGCCAAGCATGTCACATGTGGTTTTATCTTTCTCAGTAGTATCATTGTCAATTTTTTTTTTTGTACACATTGTAAAATTGGTTGATTTGATGGTAAGTAGTAAAATAATTGTCTAATTTTAACTGATCTGCCAGGGACACAAAACTACCATGGCGTAGGCTTCTCAGGACCTGATCCTGCAGCCACTGAGTGAGGCAGTCTAACTGTGGAAGCTGAGCCAGCATCCAAGCGGCTCCAGGTGCTAGCAGCCCACCTCTGTTTTCCTCTGCCCCATCTGCCTGTCCCTTGCTACCAGCAACACTGTGGATATATATACTCCCTCCAGAGTCTCTTCCAAGGTCTTAAGAGGTCAAGAGGGGGAGCAGGATAAGAACCCCTTTCCCAGGTTCCTCCTCCAAGCCAGGGGTCTCTTTCCTGCTTGGATCAAAGCCTCCATCCTGGTCCAAAGGCAATTAATTGGCTAGCTGTCCTGCAGCCTTCCTCATCTCTTCTTGCCATGCAGATCTATTGCTGGCAAACAGTTAAGAAGTCTATTCCACAAGATATTTTTCACTAGGACCTGAGCCTGTTCTCAGTGGCATTGTTTCAGAAGACATATGAATGGGAATGAGATACAAGGCTGTTTTCAGATATACATCAGTGCACCTCTACATCTGCTCTAATTCAGACAATACTCTTGTCCTCCAGACTGAACAGCAGAAACTACATTTGCACAACATTGGTTGGCGGCCAGCCTCAATGTCAGTTATGATGCCATCTTTGCTGCCATCAAGAAGCAGAATTTTTAAGGTAGAAGCTGTAATATGGGGTAGAGGGCAACAATTTGCATTCAGTTTGGAACAGGATGTATATATCTTTTGAGATAAAAAGGCAGTAGTGGTGAGCAGAGTTCACTATACAGCAAAAAAATGTTTGACACCTGCTTTGTTTCTTTATATGCACAGTTGAAGATCACTATGACAATGTATAGGACAATATTCTATGGCGTTGAAGTATGCCCATAATCTGAGTCTTTATTTGTGCTGTTTGACTTACTGAAGGCTTCTTGGCAGCAACTTTTCAGGGCATATCATCCATGATATGGGTACTTGTTTTTTGGAACTGAAACTTTTAATAATACAGGACATTTGCAATAGAGTTAGGAAGCTGGCAGTTCTGTTTAACTTCAGAAAGCAAAGAACAAGAATAACCATGTCTCTTAAAATGGTATTACTCAAAGGTGAAGAAATGTACTGCTAGGCATAACTGATCCTGATAATGCCAGTTTGGCAGATTTGGATATTTCTAAGCTTTTCTGTTCCTGGCAGAATTGTGTGGAGATTAGATGTTTCATTTATTATGTGTCATCAGTTTACACTTGTTGAACAGAGCTTTATAACACTATTGTCAGATACACTAGTGTGATGTGGAAGGTGCAGGCTAAAGCATGCTTAGAAAAATCAGGTTGCTGGGTTGAATGCATTAACCCCTGTTACTAAATGTAGGGGAAGGGGAGGTTCCTATGCACATTTTAAAACCAAAGAGCAGACAAACGGAAAAATCTGAAATCATGATGCAAGGGGCTGTGTGGTGACCTCCAAGTTTGTATAAAGGTTTCTGAACCTTTCATTTCTGGCTGCAGCTCTTCAAGCCAGCATTTTGAAATTTACCTAGTTTCCAAAGAGGCCCTTGATCAGGAAGGAAATGGGGAATCCTGAGTGTGTAAATAGTGCACAAGTTCTTCTGTCTGTGTAAAGAGGTTCCTAAGATTGAAACTCTATGGAGATACAAGAATTTATGAATAGTGAAAGTAGAAAATTGATGGATGGCCATTTAAAGCGTCCAAGAAATCAACGAAAGTACTAATACTCTACATTATATTGCTGCTTCGAATGCTCTGAAGCATTAAACAGAAGATAACTACAGTTGGCCCTCCACCTTTGTAGGTCTAGCTTTCATGGATTTGATTATTTGCCAGTTTCTCCAGCTACTGCCCCTGCACCTCAAGCACTGCTTTACTGGAAGAACCTTTCTTCTTGGTGGCTCCAATCAGGCCATTCATTTCTTCAATAATTCACCTCTGGTCTTCCTCCTCCACCAGCTGCTTCCTAACCAGCTAAGGCAGTGGTTCTCAACCTGTGGGTCCTCAGATGTTCGTGGACTTCAGCTCCCAGAAGCCCCAGCCACTATGGTCAATGCTCAGGGCTTCTGGGAGCTGAAGTCCAAAAACATCTGGGGACCCACAGGTTGAGAACCACTGAACTAAGGACAGACTGCAGCCCAATTTCTCAGCACCACAAACCTCTCCCAGTGCTCTCCACACACCCGAGAAAGGAGATGACTGAGAGACCAAGTATAGGGCCACCATGTTGACTTACCCTTTCCCTCTCCTCTCGTTGACCGGACTCTTGAGTTCTCACTCTCCCCACCATGCCTTGGCTGCGTTCCTATAGACAAACACTCACTTTGATATTTGCATTTTTTTTATTTTATTTTTTTGCTTTTGTGGTGGTCTTGGCACTCTTAACCCTAGCGAATGTGGAGCCTTGGCTGTATAATCCTTCTTGGAGAGAACTAATGTAAAAAAAAAAAAAAGTGGGGCTTACTAGAAGAGGGTAATTGAATGGTAGACCACCATAAAACACACCCATTGCTTTTCTTTCACAGAAACCAGTTTATCCTTAGGGAGGATGTACCTACCCAGCAAATATGAAATTTATTTTTACAGTACCAGGACAAGTGGGCAGAAGAGTGTTGAAGACAACTGGTACAAGATCAGATTTAAGTTTAAGTCAAAGGATTCTCAGATAAGGTGGATATCGGTTGGAAAGAAGGCAGAATACCAATTCAGAAATAGTACTAAACACTGGCATAGCATTCCATATTGCTCCTTTCCTCTGCCAAACTGCAGAAAAAGAGTAAAAGCGTCTGCCTCAAACTGTTAAACTAGCTAGAGTTTTCCATTACATCCAAATGTATTAAAATATAATGATTTCAAATGATGAGATCAGAATCTGTGGTTTAACTTTGGCTTGTTTAAATTAATAATAGCTTGCCTGAGTTCCAGAACGGGAAACTCTGTTTAGTTTAAAAGAAGTAACAGAAACTAGTCTCCTAATAGCTGCATTGGAGGAGCAGAGGAGATGAGATGTATGTGAGTCTGGGGTTCGTGCCCCTAACACTAAAATGCAGTTTAATGTTATTCCAAAAGAGGGACTTAAATACATTGTGCAAATTCTGGATTGGAGTTCTGAGTGTAAAGTTGGCTGGGAAGATGAGTAGCTTCATTTCAGAAGTGACCATGAATTCGTGTATCTTCATATGATTAACATTAATAGCTAGATAGGTGCATCCTCAACCCATCTTGATTAGTTAGAACCCCTGCAGGAAATGACAGTGCTGTGTTATGGCAGCATGTCAGTTTCTTTTTCAGACTCTAGTACCTAGCACCTGAGCTTCTGCAGTCTGCAGTCTCTCACAGGAGAATATCCTCAGTTTTCACCTAGTAAAGAGGTGTTTGAACCCACATGCACATGAAAACTGTGCTCCAGCTCAAAATCTGCTACTTTAAAGAGAAGGCTAGTTTCCAAGTCTACTTTCTGAGATGGTACATTTTGGCATGGGGTGTGATTTTCACAAGAACGGGTATTTTTTTTCCAAACCAGTGACTGCTAGTGTGCAAGCTAGTGGTACTAAAGCATGAGAGGATTATGAATGTTTGGATTGGCCCTGAATGCATTCAGGTGGTAGTGTAGAATAGGTGGTAGCTCTGTAACTGATTTGTCCTTTTAGCCAATAGTGGTACAGAGAGACCATTGTAATACCCTATGGTAAGTATCTCCCCAGCTGACTCCTGCTTCTTCTCTCACACAAACGTTTCCTTCAAGCCCTTCTTTATGAAGGCCTCCCTTGCTTCCAAAAGCAAAACTGGACTTATCCTTAGAGAAATGTTTAGATGCCAAAATGTGAAGGTGACAGGGAATAGGCAAGGTTTATGACGTCAAATCCATTGGTACATTTTTAGCATGGTTGCCAAAGAAAATGTTTTCAACATATCTGAACAAAATTATGCTTGAAAAATTCAACTCTACATTAACAATTGTAAACCTTCATCAGTGTGTGGGGCTGCCCTGACAGAATTACACAACAGTGATTCTTTTCCTGATTGCTACCAACTGAAAAACTTTGAGGTTATGGTTATTTTATGTTTACATAGGTTTTGTATCTTCTTCAAAATACTGTCTCTTCTCTACAAAACAGACTACGCTGTTCTGTACTTCTGCGTAAATCAGATTGTTGTGGCAAATTTTCCATGTGCGTTCTAGCTATATTGTGAAATAAAATGCATTTTTGAGGTCAAATTCAGGCAAATGAAGGCATTTTGTAGTGAACTCCACATTTTCTAGTTTTGGTGAAGGCAACCATTGGTGGGAGACAGAAAATTGTCTTGTTGCATACATTATACCCATTCATGGAATGCCAGATTACCCAGTAAAGTTGGTGCTTACCTATTCTTATGAGGTACTTCTAAACAGGCTTTGGTAGAATATGGAATCCTAAAGGCTGAGATCCTACACTGGGATAATGTAGTGTAATTATCTCTCTGGATTTAAGCATTCATTGTGCTGTGTAACCCTTATGTTTAACTGCAGTGTTGCTCAGTGGTACACGCAACAGAATGTGCAACCAAAGACACAGTGGAATGCACGACCAAAAGAATATTATTGGAAGTTTCAGCAAGGACAGCTAAATACACATCAATGCATCTGTGTATACATCTCTGTCTCCATAATTTTGATCTGAATGTGGAAGTTTACGTTAGATCAAAAATGTTCAACCACTTGTACAGGGGTATGGACATACACATAAGAAGCAAACAGGACTCTGACCAATGGGTAGAATTATTTTTATTGTTGACCACTAGCAAATACCAAAAAAAACTTTACCACTGTTTTTGCTCCTTAAGAGTGAAATTGATTTAAATAATGTAGTTGAGTTTGTAGATACAGTTGATTTAGGAAACTGCCATGGTATCATTGTTGTTTTTGTTATATGCGCCTTCAAGTAATTTCTGACTTCTGGGGACCTTAAGGTGAACCTATGATAGGGTTTTCTGGGACTGAGAGTATGAGCCTAAGGTCACCCAGTAGGTTTCCATGATGAAACGGGGAAAGGAACCCTGGTCTCTAGGGTTGTAGTCCAGTGCTCAAACTACTACACTACTCAGGCTCTCAGTTGTAAGCCATAGCTTAAAATTTATCTATTCCTACTGTGTAAGTTGCTTTTGTGATTTTGCATGCTACTGTTTGTTGTGTGTCTTTAAGTCATTTCCAAGTCATGGTGATCCTAAACTTGAACTTACTACTCAGTTTCCTTGGCAAGATTGTTTTCCGTTGCCTTCCTCTGAGGCTGAGAGAGTGTGACTTGCTCAAGGTCACTGAGTGGGAATTTGAACCCTGATCTCCCAGAATCCGAGTTCATTGGTCATATCACTACACTTTGTTGGTCATCATTGCATTGCACTGGCTCTTGGATACTATAGGGAATGAAAAAGAAGTATACAAGAATCCAGGACAAGGCTGAGAAAGTTTAGAATGATAGTCAAACTAGCTGAAGTCTCATTGTAAATAATGCTTGGCTCTTAACAAAAATACAAGAGAGAGAGCAAATGAATAAAACTGTTTTATGCTCAAGGTAAAGGAAAGTGGGCAAAAGCAAAAATCATTTTTCAAAGAAGGATAGAATTACTTGACAGAATCCCCAAGTGCAATGTCTATAGCGATCAAAGACAATTCTCAATTTAGCCCTTCTTCCATTTTTTACTTGTTATTTCCTCTCTAGAACCAGTTGTGAAAAGGAGGTTTCATTGCCTTCCCTTCATGTTTGAGCTCTTTGGTGTCTGCTAGAGGTTGCTGATTTTCCTTTGTTGTAACCTTTCTTTGGGCATTTTCCTTTTTTCACTGTGCTTTGCATAAGAGCTATTTTGGATTGCATGCTGTAGGTGCCTGTGGAACATATCTGCTATGAATTGATGAAAGCCCTGTTAACAGATTGTTGCACTGGGCTGTGGGGTTAGACTAGCCACTAATTCACTGGGTGGTCTCTGGCAGTTTTCTCTCAGCCTCTTCCCCCACTCTGCATCTGTGGGATTGACATTAGACAAACAAGATGCTGACTATAAAGTACTACACACATTGAGCATCGATAGATTTGTTTTTTAAAAAGGGGGGGGGAAATGTTTACTTTTGATATATGTGAATAAAATTATGTATGAAAAATCCAGCTCTAAATTAAACAGTTAGCCTTTCAAAAAAGAATGAGGGTAGTGTTTCTTCAGATGTGAAACCCAGATCTATTAGACTGATTGATTCTTTGCTTGTTTATGGCATTTATCTATTACCTCTCAGCCCATCAGGGTCTCCAAGGCAATACATACTCCAGGAGGGCACTGTGTTATATGCTTTCTTGGTGGGATACAAAACATGCTCATTGTACATAGGCCCTGTGAGAACAATTAAGTAGATGGATTCTATCATAATAATGAAACTTTAAATACTCCTGATGGCCCTTAGTACTGTGTTGGAGAAGGCAGATCATCCCTGCAGTGAATAATCTAATACTTCCTAAATAATTTTGAATTCTTGCACTTGTATGTGGTCATTGGACAAGCAACAGCAAAGACTGGGATATATCATTAAAAAACAAAGGAAATGCTATTTTACTGTTACTTCGTATGCTTCTATTGTTGTAGCATCTTCAGTGTTGGCCTCTTGCACTCTGTGAAGCACATTGCACATTGCTGCTGCAATCCTGTATATCCTGAGTTGAGGAAAGTTCATAACCTTGAATGGCTCACATTAGCTGTATTCCGGCATTATATTAGAGCTTAGTGTTAGCAAGAACATCGAAAAAACAACAGAGTATAAAAGTTGAAGTTGACTTGAGGGCAATTAACAATAAATAGATTTTGATGCTTATCTGCCCTTTCCACCTTACTTCATGGATTGAACAAAGAGTGTGAAATTTTGGCTCATGAATTTTGAAGCTTTCTGATTTCCTTGTCTTGTATGAATTCAGTATACTATGGTATTTAAATCACTGTGATAGTTAACAAATCTGGATATTGAAGTAGAATTCCATCCACAGTGCAGTTTTGCACATCTGGAGAATTGCTAAACAAATTCCCTAGAGATTATCTGAGAAACTGGAGATGTTACCATGTATGAGGCATTATTTTGTGTCTGATGTTTCAGCAGTAGTTGTCAGTCATACACAGAAGGATGATAATGTGAAGCTGATCACAATTTTATCACTATTCTTCCATTACGAAAAGAATGAATTCATTTACAAAGCCAGCTTTCTTTGGTGTAAGAATGTGTATGACTAGAAACACGAAAAATATTTCATCTCATAGAATTGGAGTGGGAGCTAGAGGATACTTCATACAGGCATGTAAATTGCTTTAGGCCCTTAAACCTGAGTTTGGAAGCATTCATGAAATTTCCAAATTATTGAAACTGCATGTGTGTTGGTGTTACTTTTTAAAAGCAGCAACCTAGTCGTTTTGAATGTCAGTAAAGACTGTCAACCGTGAAAGGTCCTTTTTGACCTTTTGGAACACTGTAAAAAAACACTCTGACCATCAGACTCTATGGTGCAGGGCCAGTGGTGCTCTGCAAGACTCTAGAAAGTTCCATCAGTTGCTATTGAATTTCATCAGCAACTGCAGCAGTGCCAGGATATATGGCTGCCACTGATGAATTTTGGTGGTTGCAGTAGTGGCAGGAACCTCACTGGTGGTAAAAGTATTATGTATTATTAGTAACACAATTATAATTATTGACAATATTAAGTAGTAGTAGTAGTGCATTAAGGATGCATTCTTTCTACATTGTGGTGGTGGTTGTTAAATCATTTTAAAATGTCCCCCCAAATATCATTTTGAAATAACATGTAAAGATGATTATTACTTTAAAAATATTTTTTGCAGCATTAACATTGTTGATATTAAAATATTTGATCTAAAAATACTTGAAAGTAACAGTATTGGACCTTGTTAATAGTAATAGTGTTATTTTTAATGAATTACTTCTCAACTCTGCTTAAAACCCATTAGACATATTTGGATGTCGCGGTAAGCCAGGGTTCTGCATTGGCATGTTCGGATGTTACAGTAAGCCAGGACTCTGCATCCTGATTTACCATAATTGAGCCAGAGGGGTTTTTTTTCTGATTGCTGCAGACCATGTTCTCATGACAATTCTACATGTCAGCAGTCAATGCTCTAGCTTGGTTCTGTCTCAAGAAGCTAGAGAAACAAACCATAAAGCAAATTCTGGATTTTTTCCCCCCTCTGGCTTGTTGGGAGAGAAAGAAGCCAGACCACAGATTGTTACTGTCTTCAAACAGCATGGGAGATAAACAGAGGTTTGTTTAGCCACTCCCACAGGAAGTGAAAGAGATCAAAAAAGGAGAGGTCAGCACATTGGCTTGTCCCCAACAAGCTGGAGTTCAGCTGAAATTACATGACTTTGTGATATGTAAACCAAACTAATGAGTCCTATCCAAATATTAATACAATATATTACACAGCAAATGTTTGTGCTCGAGGAGTCCAAGACATACGTTGAATCCACCTTCTATTTTTGTTATTATCTACTGTTCTACAGTGCAAGCCCAGAATCCTGTTGTTAAGTCAAGTATGCTAAACTCACTGAATCAATGGAATTTATGTAAGGGTTAACTTATTTATTTAAGAGTATTTAAATCCTGCACTTTAGACACAAAGTTTCTCAGAGTGGCTTATAAATTGTTAATTTGATTGTTCCTTGCCCTGAGGTTTATAATCTAAATAAAACAGGAGACACAAGGAAAAGGGAGAGGCAGCCAGGAAGGGGACTGAGTCCAACAGGTACTTGCTGGTTCTTCTCTCCCTTCGAGGCCTGAGTAGTAGCAATTGGAATGGAGGAAGGGCCTTTTATCTGCTTTTGGGCCTAGGCTACCACTGCTGTAATAGGTCTTCCTTAGTTGAGATGAACTATAGGATTTAGATCCACATTGGTTTCTTTCTTTATTTAAAAGGTTGGTGCAGGATTAAATCAGATAATGTTCATAAATAAATGGCTATTAATTTCAGAAGCCCTCAAATTATATTTCAGGCTAAAACCAATTCAAATAGACGATTCTGATCCCCTGTCCAAATGTTGTCAAAGACTGTAAGAGATCTCTAGCCATTGGATACATGATTATGATTATTAACACAGCACAAATGGGGAAAATATTGCAGAAAAATGGATGTTGTCTCAGCAAATCCTAATCATGGCATACTGTGATTACATCTAAGGAAATTTATTAGATTAAATCTAAGGCAACTCTGTGTTTGACTAAAAGGCCACTGGGACACAGACACAAATCACAGTTAATTCTAACATAACAGTTGCTAGACTCAGGCCTCCAGGTATTGTTGGATTACAGTTTCCAGAAGTCTTAGCCAACATAGCTAATGTTAAGGGCTTCTGGGAGCCATAGTCAAACAATATCCAGGGATCTAGTTCGGGAATCACTAATCTAATCCATCTCCTGTAGACCAGAGAAACTGATATAGAACAATAGTGTTTTGTGTGTTGTCCAACTGTGCAAAGTCCCTCCACCTAACTTGTCCTATTAATTACTTTGGCATCTTTGTGGTATAAAGTATGTAGTTGCCCTTGGTTGTTCTGTATCACATTATTCCCATTCATAAGAGGTATAGTATATGTTCTGACCCTTCTTATTTTCTGAAACTTCAGCTGATCTGACACAACTATAAACTGTCTATGTCTGTAACATGGACCTAACTTTTATTATTATCTTTTATTTTATTTGTTTAGTTACAGACTACTGTTCTGTGCCCCATCTATCTTACAGATGTGATGCTTGTTTGCTGTCATCCAAAATAGTTGTGGCACTGCTGTTCAGAGCTTTACAATCTGTTGCTGCCAGAATCTTCCAAACAGTCAAATCACTGACCATGCTGACCATCCCATTCTAGGAAGAGTTATCCCCAAAAATAACTTTTTCTAGTTCTGTTGTTGCAGTCCAGCTTTATATATGACCTATGAGTTGATGTTATTGCATAAAATGTTTTGGGAGTCAGAACAGATAAAAGACACAGATTGTTGTTGTTGTGTGCCTTCAGGTCATTTCTGACTTACGACAATCCTAAGGTGAATCTATTACCAGGTTTTCCAGGGCTGAGTTTATGAAGTGCCCAAAGTCATCCAGTGGGTTTCCATACCTGAGTAGGGAACACCCACCTAGACAGCCAGATCAGCTAAATCAACCCTGATAATCAATGGGGTGATGCCCTTACATCTGATAGCTGAGCAGGGAATAGAACCGTAGTCCAATGCTGAAACCACTACACCACTCTGGCTTTCTAAAAGACACAGATAAACCTATGCAAAAGGGTAGGAAAACGAACTCAACAAATGGAGTCTATAGATGCTTGGCCTCAAGTTAACTTTCCTTGCAAACTGCATGCTTTTCTGTGGATTGCCTCTAATTCTGCTGCTGCGAGGAAGAGTTACCCAGAGAACTGGCTTCTTCTGATGACTTCTGATTCATCCTGGGTTTGTGGGAAACTCAACTCTCTTGTTTTCAGCCACAGGAATGATCCTCAGAGACAGCTGTCTGTGTTCCTGACTCTTGGGTGTGGGGGAGGATGTGTACCAGTTTAGCTCTGCTCTTGGATGACAGTCGGAATCAAGTAAGGAGAAGGAAAACAGACACAATGGTGGTGGGATGGAGGTTGCAAGCTGCTGAGTTTCAGTTGTAGAGGAAGGAGGGATCATATGGGTAACGCATGGTCTCTTGTGGCTTTTCTGATCCTGGTTTCAAGATAAGCTGAGATCCTCTGAGCAAATTCTCTCCCTTTTGGTGTTTTCAACTTTTGTATCAGGGATGATCCACATACAGTAACCTTCCCTCCTCCCTTTGTTTTCATCCCCCATTTTTCTGCTGCTGCTGCTTTTCTTCCTCCTCCTCCTCCTCCTCCTCCTCCTCCTTCTCCTCCTCCTCTTCTTCTTCTTCTTTAAATCTTTTTGGCAGAAGTTGAAACATACCATGAGCTTGGAGCAAGATGAAACTAGTCATGGAGTGTGTTGGGCAATGAGATTCATTTGTTCTGAACCTTGAGGAGAGAAGGCGGGTGAAGGAAAAGGAGGAGAGGGATGACGCTCCCCAGATGGGGCCCAGTGCCAAAAATGTGTTTTGCTTGGAAAAGGAAGCAAGCGTTTTGACATTATCCTGGAGTTAACTCCTTTGTCATCCATAACAGAAGAGCAAACTTATACCAGCAAACTTTTTCATGGCCCTCAAAAGTCTACTGGAGTAAACGTTGCCTTAACTGTTGCACTGGATTAGTTAAGAATTAACTATTAATACTAAATTAGAGTACCAGTGTGGTGCAGTAATTAGAATGTTAGACTGGAGATATGGGTTCAAGTCTCCACCAGTGTTTGGAAGCAACTCCTAGAATCCCACATCCTTCCTCTAAGGGTGAAAAAATTTGACTTGTCCAAAGTTACCCAGGATTTCCATGCCTGGCCAAGGATTTCTGCCTGGTCTCCTTAGTTCTAGTCCAACACTCAAACTGTTATATCATGTTGGATCCAAGCTGTATAGACCAAAGCGTTTATGAGATTTAACAACTTTCTCAAGAATGTTGGCAGAAAGTAATTTTACTGAAAATAATTTGAACGTCTTTTCTATGAATACAGTTCTGATAATTACCATTTTTGAAAAGAAATGACAAATTTGAATAGTTGATCTGTGTTCCCTCCTTTATCACGGGTATACTGGGCTGAATCAAGCTCAAGTAGTAGTTAGATCAGATCATTTAAATAAATAGTCACCACTCACCTAAATCTCATTGATTGCAGTGGATCTGCTGTAGTTTGGAGAGCCAGTTTGGGGTAGAATTTTGAATATTAAAGTATTACTCTGGAGACCAGGATCACTGTGTGGCCCTGGAAACCCACTGAATGACCCTGGGCAAGTCAGTCTCCCAGTCTCAGAGGAAGGCAAAGGCCACCCCTGTCTGAACCAATCTTGCCAAGAAAACCCTACTACATAGATTCTCTTTAGGGCTGCCATAAGTCAGATACTACTTGAACAACAATTATAGTTTGGATTAAAATTGGATTTTGCTCCATGTTATGATTTTCTTTAAAACAGTTCTCTCTCTTGAACTTCTTCTAAACCTCCTTATTTGTACAGTGTACAAAATGTTATGCCTTGCTTCACAGAGCTTTATGTATGAAGTTTGAGCTGAGTATTGCTGTTTAGACAGATATTCGCAAACCGTGACAGGTTGGGATTGACAAAAGCCTAGTTTTTCACGCCAAGTTGCTGTTCTAATTGAAGGGAGGGGGTGGCTGTGGGAGTGAGGTGAGAATAAAGAAGAAGAGAGAAAAGATGATTAACATGGAAATGTTATTGCTTTGCAGCCCTGGAATAATCAAAGTAGCTGGCATTGGATTAGGCCTTGAGTCTTGTATACATTTGAGTCATGATAAGGGCCTGACTGAATATTCTCCAGATGAGTACAACATGAATGTGGTGGAGACAGATGGAGTGGTAGTGGGAACATCCATTTTTTAGCCTAAACTGGGAGACATTCATGTCTGGAACCTGGATCTAGAAAGCTTGATCAAACTGTGTTTGTTCATTATAGGTTCTTGGCATTGCACTGAGAGGCTTTGTCGTCTGCTGCATATTGTAGCTGGTGCAAAGTGTACTAGTGGAACGTTGTTTTCATAAGTTCATGAATGGCCAGCACTTAAAGTAGGCTTTTTTCTTTTGAGCCCTTGCCTTCTATGTTGGCTCGTTGGCTAATGTTTTGAAATGATTGATGAGAATTGATTATACAATAACCTGAATGAATCACTTAAAATCACATGATAGCGCTAAAAAGCTATGAAACTTCCTTCTCCAATATGATGCCTCCAAATGTTTTGGATTTCAATTCTCTTGAGCCCTCACAATTGGCAGTGTTATTTGGGATTGAAGGGAACTGCAGTCCTAAACATCTGGCGGACACCAGGTTGGGAAAGGCTTCTATAGAGATAGAGAGGTGCAATGGATAGGATGTTGTATTTGTGGAAACCTGGATTCAAATCCCAGTGAAGCTTATTGTGTGATCTTGGGCAAATCACTCTCTTCCAGTTTTCATAGAATCATAGAATCATAGAAATGTAGAGTTGGAAGAGACCACAAGGGCCATCCAGTCCAACCCCCTGCCATGCAGGAAAACCCTCAAAGCACTCCCGACAAGTGGCCATCCAGCCTCCGCTTAAAAACCTCCAAAGAAGGAGACTCCACCACACTCTGTGGCAGCACATTCCACTGCTGGACAGCCCTGCTTTACCTCCTTTAAAGATCTCTTTTAAGGATAAATAGGTTGACACCATTATTACTTCTCTGATCAACTTAGAGGAAGCGTGTTACTACACACCAGTCTCTTGGGTGCACACCAGTCTCCAAGGTGCACTTATAGCAGCCATCAAGATAAGTTCTAGCTAGTGAAAGGTAACCACATGAACTGTCATCTGTCTGTCTGTCTATCTTCCTGTCTGTCTGTCTGTCTGTCTGTCTGTCTGTCTGTCTGTCTGTCTGTCTATCTATCTATCTATCTATCTATCTATCTATCTATCTATCTATCTATCTATCTATCTATCTCTATCTATCTATCTATCTATCTATCTATTTTAGCTACTAGATGTAATATGAAATAGGTTGAAGCTGATGGATCATTTTATGACAGCGTAGATGGTTCACAGTTTTTCTTCTTTGCAGTTTATAGTTCTGTAATACTTTTGCTGATGCAGCTAGATAAGATTATCTGTTAACACAAGATCTCAGTCCTAAATTCCATATACTCAAGAGCATATTTCTTAAGATCACCAAGACATAATCATGAAGTTACTGTGTTTAGGGTCAATGCTTAAATTTAAACTAGGCCTCTATGTTTGTTTGACATTTTCTCTGGAGTCTGTGATTTTGAGCAGGTTTATTTGATATGTCCCTGTAAAATTATCCTGCTGTTTGTTGTCTGTACCAACATCTCACCGCATTGTTTGGCACAGTTGCTCTTTCCCTTAACCACAATATTTTGCACACTGTAAATTGCAGTACTGTAACCAATGTTACTGATTCCAATTCTTTCTTTATATCTTTGGGGATGTTGGAATTTTTAATTTAAACTTTTAATCCTGCAGTTTTCTCAGTTTAGAAGAAATGAAAAAAAGGCAGGAGGAAAGAAATGAGTTTTAATAAATTGAAGTTTTTGTGAAAGTTGATTGAGCTCTTAAATATCTTTAAAAAGTTCATCAATGTGTATTCTAACCTATAAGTGTCCACTGAGAAAGCCTGTTGAGTTCATCCTCTAAGGTAAGTGGTTATATGACTGTAACTCCTCCAGGATCGATATATCCTTTTGCATTAGGGACAGATAGGAATTTTTGCCACTGAAATCAATAGGATTAAAACCACTCTTTAGCAGGATTAGGTATGGTACCGAGGTGGTCTTCTGCACTGTTCTGACTTCTAAAATTTGCTGTTAATTGCCATCAAGTTGACTTCCACCTGTGGTGACCCTATGAATGACAGATCTCCAGGTCACTTTGTTATCAACAATCTTTGCAAACAGTTCCTGCAAACTCAGGGCCATGGCTTCGTTGATTGAGTCTGTCCATCTATAATGTGGTCATCCTCTTTTCCTACTGACTTGTACTTTGCTACTGTTGTGACTTATATGGTTGCCCTAAGGTGAACCTTTCGTGGAATTTTCTTGCAGAATTTGTTCAGAGAGGGTTTGCCCTTGCCCTTCTCTGAGGCTGAGAATGTGACTGTCCCAAAGTCAACCAGAAGGTTTCTGTGGCCAGAGATATGAACCCTGGTCTCCCAGAGTCCTAGTCCATCACTCAGACCTCTAGATCCTGTCTCTTTCCTTCTACCTTACCAACCACTATTATATTTTTGAATAATATATCCAAAGTACAAAAGTATCAGCTTAGTCATCTTGGCTTCTAGGGAGATTTCAGGCTAGATTTGGTCTTGGAACTATTTTTTTTTCACAGTGCATGAGATTTCTTGAAGTCTCCTCCAGCACCATATTCCAGAATGCTATACCATTTATAGAATATGTTACTCAATTTTAAGAAATAATTGGAGCATATGAAAAAGGGCAATTATCACCACACCTCTCTGTTTTACTGGCATGTTCATATCATTGTAACTATAAGCTAAGAACCAATCCCGTGGGATTACAGAATTGTAGCCATGTTTGTTTTGTTTCTGGTCCATAAACCAGTTTCATTAATTTGACAGCCAGCATGGTGTAATGGTCTGAGCATTGGACCGTGACCCTGGACACCAGAATTTGCTTCCCTGCTTGACCATGGAAACCCACTGGGTGACCTTGGGCACAAGACACACTCTCAGCCCCAGAAAACCCCATGATAGTTTTGTCTTAGACTAACCATAAGATGGAAATAATTTAAAGGAACACAGCAACAACAACAACAACAATGAAACAGAACTGATAATCTTTAATGAATCACTTTGTATTTCTTTCATTTTCCCCTCCATATAGTTGTGAAGCTGTTTATTTATTTCTGAAGCTATTTAAACCTCCTTGGTATAGGAATTAGATCTTTTCTCTGAAAAAGTCAAATGTTTGTTTTTGAAATGCAAATAATTACAGGTTGCAGTGGACCTACTTCATGTCATGAGCATGGAGGTGGGGGAGGTTTCAAGCCCTTTACTGTCATGCTAGGGCTCCAATCGTAACTTGGGCCCCTACTTTTACTCTAGAGTAAAACAGAAATAGAAGAAGTGTCATAGTTGCTAGCTGTGCTTGACTGTAAGGTGAGGTAGGACACATCTGGTTTTGCAGATGTCCCAAATACAGCTGAAAATCTTTTGAGCAAGACTGGTCAGAATTATGGTTTGGGGTGGAAACCACATGGAAGCAAGCCACTCCACAATGTTCCTGTCCTGAACCCTACAGATCTATTGGGAAGGGTGGGGGGTAGAGTTCAGAGGGAGTGCAAATTGCCACATGGATTAAAAAAGAAGTTTGTGCAAGACCCTTCTGAATGGAATGCTCCTTTCTCTTATTCTTATGCTTGTGCTCAAAGGCAGGATATATTGCAGTCAGCAATAGCCTCTGTTTGCAGAGTACTTGAGGAAACTTGATTCTAGTCTTTTTGTTCAGGATAATAAGTAGATAAGGAGGATTGTGTTTTTAATTTAAGATGTAGTCAAGAATCTGCAAAGCAGCATTACTTGAAATAAGGCAAAGAAACTAAGTTCATGGGAATTTCAGGCATTGTTCAGTCTATTTATACATACGGTATATGTTTTTTCTGACTGGTGTATAATTCCAGTCGTTTTTGCTACCCTCTTTTCTTCCTATTCTTTATTCCTTTTGTAAACAGAGTGTGCCAAATCCAGCTTCATAGCTGGCTTTGCTCCACGTGTTTGTTTTCTGTACACGTGCTGCTCTTGCCAGCTCTGTTGGGCTTTGGCTGGGAGGTGGGGGGGAGAAAGGATGGAAGGGTGGCAGATAGAAACAGGAGCAGACTGCTGCTTTGCAAACTCATATTTGTTTAAAGCTTAAAGGCTGCTTGAGAGAACTTTTGGAGTGAGGGGAAAGTGGTAGGGAGGGAGTAGGGAAATAGAGAATGTAAACTGTGTCAACGCCAGCAAACTTTCCAGCTGGACCTGCTCATGCTGTCTTTGTGAAAAGCTCAGAGTAGAGAGAGACTTTTTTAGGATGCTGAATCTCAAATCTGTGAGACAGGAGTGGGAACACAACAAAATGTTGCTTTTTAACAGGGGTGCCTTTGTTCAAGGTACCATTCTCCCGTCTTGATTTTCTGGTTTTCTTTTCCTTTGACACTCAGTGTACAGTAGCTGATGAGCGTGCTCAGTTGTCATTGGACTGCATTTTGGTAAATTTTTTTCCTCTCAGGCTTTTTGAACTTCTGCAAACCTTGATGTTTCTCCAGGCATGGTGTTATACTTTCCCTTTCTTTCCAGTCATCTAATTTTGGGACCATTTTCATTAGTACTCACCCATTGAGTTCACTTTTAGAGGAAATGATACTTTATTTATTTGTTAAAATGCCCATCACTCGCACTGTCTAAAGAAGCCTAGTACATGCAATAAAATCAGCTTGGCTTACTTTAAACTGTGTAAACAGTATGCTTTTAAAAGGCTAAAACATATTAAACAGTTTAACCAGTTAAGACAGTTTAAAACTATGTGTATGTGTGGATTTATATGAAGTTTATTAGATCCCAAAAGCCTTGACATATAGTTGTGTTTTACATGATATTGTAATGACAGCAGTGTTGGCACCAACTGGGCCTCTAAGGGGAGGGTACTCCATAACTGCAATATGGAAATGGAATATGACCTATAAGGAGTTGAGTGAACAGTAACCCACAGAGCTGGTTCAATAGGCCAAGATATGAGTAAGTTTTTTGTCCCCCATACAAGCCAAGGTTGAATTAGGAAGTTCTTAAATTCACAGGAGTTTTCAGTTTTGTCCAGAGGGGTGAACTATGATTACTGGCTTTGGAAAAAACCGAGATATTAAACCCCCTTCAAACCCTCGTATAACATCCTGGCTTGTTCTGAATCTGCTAACCCTGGTTCTGACAAAATTGAAAGTTTAGTTTGTTTATTTGTGTTGTGAAGAGAAAAGCAAACAGGCTGTATGTACTGGTTAAGAGGCTGTTTCATTGGTTCATCTTGTGGAAATAACCCATTCCTATTGACAGTTTATTTCTGTTTTGACATTTATTTTTTATATTATTAAGCTGAAGGTAATAATTTTATTACTCAGATGTGACTTTATGATTGTAGATGATCTACTCCAGATCAGCAACTTGTCTGTATGCATGAAAAGGATTTTTGACGTGCACTGTTGGTATTTTTCCCTTGCAGGTCCTCTGTCACACTTCTTCGCTCTCCCAAAGTGTGTTATGGCAGGTATTCAGAATGGTCCAAATACAGTAACTAAATGAATTGGTATTTAGAGGCAATCAAATAGTGCATATGAAAGCACTGGTGTTGCCTCACTGCCACATCCAGCTGGGAGTAGTTCACTCAATCTGATCAAGACAGGCCTTCTGTATTTCAAGAATGGGCATTGGTGGAAGGTGCCTAGTGACCATTGAGGTAACTTCTTGGGAGGAATCCTTGATGTGCATTTAGGCAGGGATTTCTTGTATGGTATTCCTAGGCTCTGGAAAGCACTCCTCTTGGAATTGTGATCAGTTCCCGTTCTTGTTGCTTTTTAGGAGGGATGATGCTTTTTTAAGGTGGTTTACTTTTTAAATTGACGTTAATTATCTATTAGCTGCCATGAATGCTATTTCTAGTGGAAAGGTAGGATAAAAATGTAACAGTAAGTGTATAAGAGAAGAAATGGAGTTGTATGTTGGACCCTTTTCACAGTGTCCTCCCATCCTCACATGGGGACAGGAGAGGAGCAGGACCACAATGAGACTGTTGCATGATGTCACAGTCCAGCTCCTTTCCCATCCCCAGACGGTATAATTGTGGATTCAATCATTGATGGATTTTCCACGTCAGGGATTTGCTATCACACCACCATCGTGAACTTACCTGTCCTACAGAAGGGCAGGAAGAGCAATGGCAGTGCTTCCTGCCTCAGCGCAGCGGGGAAAATACCGGACTGCCCTGCGGAAGGAAGAGGTGTGTCCATCGCACTCCCTTCTGCAGGGAGCTTGTCCAGTGAGGAGGAGAGTACTCCCGTCATGCTTCCTTCCGGGATCACCACCAGCAGACCACACAAAGTAGGGTGTAGAAAGGGCCTTGGTCTGGATGCAGTTCAGGGAATGAGGGAAGCACAGTGTTTAAATATATTCTGACTATTTTACATGTATTTTATGTTTTTCTTAATGATTGTACATCTTCTCACTGTTCAGCTATGGTGTGCACTGAATTCTGTTGATTTGTGATTGTTGGATATCATGGGTGGTATTGATTGATGGCAGAAAACATGAGAAGAGTGTTCTGAGTTTCGAGTGACCAAGCTTTGATGACTCTTTCTTCTTTCAAATCAAAGAAGGCCTTTCCTTCACTATGTGTGCAATTGCTAAATACTTCACTACTCAGAGGAGAGTATAGCCAAGCAAGTGATAACGATTGATTTGAAGGCCAAATTGATGTCCTGCTGAATTACTTGCCTTTTGGTAGAATTACTTGCCTTTTGGTAGAGTCAGGCTAATGAATGAATGAATGAACGATTAAATAAATCAGTTTGAGCATGGGGAATTCTATCACTTACCTTTAAACCCAATCTTACTTCATGGCAGTTATCCTGATAGTTAGTAACAAAAGCTATAGTAGCAGATATTTGGGGGGGGGGAATCTGATTTCCAAAGATTCAGTCTTGATATAACCATGTATGGAGGGTTTTTGAGAGATGTGTAATTGCAGATTCTGTTTGTCAATAAATTTAATATATTTTTATTGTTTTCTAAGTTGTATTCAAAGCTGCCAGTTATATTTGAAAACATTTGTGTTTGATAGTCACAAATGGCCTTATTGCATATTGTAATGCCCAACTGAGTAATAAACATGAATTTGTCTTCAGAGCCTAGAATATTTCAGGGCCTGTGGTACTGACAAAAAGAAATGTAACCAAAATGAGATCTGTAGGCTAGGAAAGAAGCCTGGTCATAGGAACTTACAATACCAGGAATTTGAGCAGGAGCAGATCTGGTTTTGGAGATGAAAAGTAATATCAAGAGGCAAGTTTGAGAGATCATTGCTGGCTAGACCACAAGTTAGTGAGGAGTACAGCTGGAGGGCAGGTTGAGGAAGCAGAACATTCATTTCTGATTCAGATTGGCAGTTAACAAAATGACTGTAGGACCAACTCTTCTGAGACGTCTGGAAGGCAGAGAAGACTCAGTTGTATATAGAAGAAAAACGTATGATAGTGGCCCCTCCACTTTCTCAAGGATTCAGGGTGCAGACTCCTTGCAAAAGTGGAAAAATGCTAACAACTCCCCTTGTGATTCCCCCTCCTATTCCCTTCAGGGGCCAAAGACAAGGGAACGGGAGGGAGAAGCTCCGGAGGGGAGAAGGAAGGTTTGTGTGAGCCCCCCCATTTCCTTGCAAGTTCCCAACGCTGGGAACAGAGGCAGGGAAATGGGAGAAAGAGCTCTGGAGGGGAGAAGGAAGATATGTGCATGCCCCTCCCCAATTTCCTTGTCTTTTGTGCCTGCCTTCCTTCGTGCCTGGCAAAATGAAAGGCTCCAATCGTAACTTGGGCCCCTACTTTTACTCTGGGAGGAGAAGAATCATGGGGGAGGGCAGGTATGCATGTGCCTCATGAATAATCCAATTTGCAAAGTTCAAACCTGCAAATGTGGAGGAAGGACTGTATTGCATGTTCTGGATCACTAAATGTCCAACAGTAGAACTCTTGGCCTCCAGATGAAACTTCTTAATGGATTTAAGTGTAGTTTCGTCCTCTAACCAGTTGCCATGACAGCACACAAAAGAAAGCAGTTCTTCAAAGTCCATAGGCTGAAGCCTGTAGGATCCATGTCATCTGTCACTGTAAGAGGCAGTTGTCCACTTCTTAAAGAAGCTGAGCCCACATCTGTAAGCCCACTTTAAGAGGATTTTGCAGTTAGTATGTTTTGAATATTTCGGCATTAATTAGATACTCCCTTTGTGTTTTGTCTTGTACTTGGGTGTAATTATTGGATCTGTCTTATGGTTTAAGATTGTATCTGATAGAAATGTTACCATTCTATACAGTATCTAAAATAGTTAAAGTGAAGGGTGTATGCATGTGTGTGTATACATAAGTACCATGTACTAAATATGTTTTTTTATTAATGGGAGGACATAATTTAAATAGATACACCCAAATACCTTGAGGCTTTGGGAATGTGAAAAGTAAGTTAAACTGTATATCAAAAATAAAGCTACTCCAAACATCCTAACCCTGAAAAATGAATCTCCATAGTGACTACCAATAAATCTACTTTTAACCAGAGCTTGAAGTAAATTAATTTTATTTAAGAACAGGCCATGATGCTTCACAGTATTATGAACCTAGTAGTGTTGAAAATGACAGTTTGTAATTATAGTGTGTACCTATCAAATTCAAGTACATGTACACTGGAATTTTAGAGGTTTTGATGTATCAATGGATTAATGGACTCATGAAATCTAACATAATTAGGTCTTTATTTGCAATGTATTATCTCAGTGTTGTCAGAGTTCCATTTAAAGCAGTGGTTCTCAACCTTTCTAATGCCGCAACCCTTTAATACAGTTCCTCATGTTGTGGTGACTTCCAACCATAAAATTATTTATTATTTACAATGCCCCCCCCGGCAAAGGCTGCCTCGCCGGCCAGGAATGGGGAAGCGGGCAGGGAGGGAAAGAGGAACCGCGTGTCTCCCCTGGGAACAACCTCCGAGAACCCCCCCAGGCTCTGCTTCTGCTTCGCTCTCGTTTCTGCTGGGGGGGGCAGTGTGGGAAAAGTTTCCAGAGTGTCGACCCTGGCCGGGGGGGAAGGAATCCCAGCGCCTTTGTCTTTTGCGCCAGGTACAGCTCACCCCCCCAGAAAAGCGCCGCCTTGCATCCCCCCGGCCCTTCTGCAGTGCCCCCCTCCGTGGCGAGTGGGGCAGGGGCTGTGGCGAGGAGGGGGCCTGCCCCCCGTGCTGCTGCCGCCCCCCCAAGCTGGCCCGTCAGATGGGAGGTTCTCCCAGTAGCAGAGAAGGGGAGTGATTTCAGTCCCTTCTGAACAGGGGGCAGGAAGACGCAAGCACGTGGCTCGAGGTGAGAGGGATGCCGTTCGCGCAAGCAGGTTCTTGCGCGTGGCACTCCTTCGCTGCTCCTCGTCCCACAGCTGGCTTCCTGGTTGCGCGACCGCCCCGCCCCTTCCTCCCCCAGCGCAGCCTACAGCTCCCAGGCTGCACTGCGGAAGGAAGGGGCGGGGCGGTCACGTGACCAGGAAGCCAGCTGCGGGACAAGGAGCAGCGAAGAGAGGGCACCTCCCACCTCTGCGATAAGGTAACGTGCGGAAAAGGCCCAGGAGTGGTGGTGTGCAAGCGCAAGCCACGCACTCACGTCCTCCTGCCCCCTTTGGCGGGAGCGTGTGCGGCTGGACGTGAGTGCATGGCTCGCGCTTGCGCACCACCACCGAGGAGGGAATGGAGCCTAAGACCATCGGAAATACGTATTTTCCAATGGTCTTAGGCGAACTCTGTGAAAGGGTTGTTCGACCCCCAAAGGGGTCGCGACCCACAGGTTGAGAGCCACTGATTTAAAGGAAAGGGGAAAAAATGAATCACATGCTAAAAGAGTGTAACTTGCCTAAGATGATCCGATGAATTTCCGTGGCCAAGTGGTAGTCAAACCCTGATCTTCAGAGTTGTAGTCCTGTACTCAACCTACTACACCATGTTTGCTCTACCACTGCCGCTATATTAGGATGCTTTTAAGTCTCTTTTGTTTTTCTTTTCACTTTTGGAACCTTGGGGTTCTCCAAAGCCCACTGATATCTTTGCTCATGTGTATGGGAAAGGCTGGTTTTGCTCCATACAGAGAAAGGCAACTATAAGAGTATGTAGAGTAAGAGAGTATAGTTAACTATAAGTATATAGGACATCCATGTGTGTATCTGCCTTCAAGTCACCTGTTGAATTTTGATAGGTGACTTTAGTTCTACAGGCTGAATTTCATGGGATTTTCTCAGGCAAAGAATACCCAGAGGCAATTTTGCAGTTCCTTCTTCTGAGGTATAGTACTAAGTACAAGTACTAACAAGGGCTGACCTTTGTTACCCTGTTTACTGGGGATCCCATGAGGGACACTGAAGTGCGCTCTCAAAATATCAAATGGTGGGGAAATTATCCAAGAGCACAAGCTAGCAATACGAGAGGAAGGGCAGTGCAGCGGAATCTTTTACCCAATGTCTACGGTGTCAGGCCAAGCCAAGAAGCCCACCAGGTTATAAGAATAATGTGTATGCAACACAATCACATGGAGAACTATAGAAAGATAAAGGTTTGAGTGGGACAGAGGGATTTTTAAGAGGGATTTTTGATTTGGGTGATACTACACCTGTCCTGAAGCCCAGGTAGATCACTGCGAAAGTTCGAAGGTGCGTAGTCTCAGTCCGTGGAACTAGTCCGTGGAACAGCTCGCCAAGCAAAGTGGCAGCAAGGCGGGATGGAAGTCGGGAGCAATCCGATGAAGCTCACCAAATCAGGGGTTTTATAGGGAGAAATGTGACCACAGGCCATCCCAGATTCAGGAAAAACAATGAGTTTTTAGCTGGAGACAAAGCCTCCGAAAGGTCAGAATTTAGCATGATTGAATTTGTTCCAAATTGACAATGGAATGGACAGTATGCAAACATCGAGTGCTTGACAGGTGAGGATACTTATAGTCAAGCTACCTGCTCGGGGCAGGGACTTCTTTGTGAGTTGTGTGCATACATAATTGCGCACTTGCCCGTGAGGTCTCCTGAAGCGGCAGTTTGGCTATTTCTGGCCAGCCTGTATTGTTTGGAATATTGCGGTGATTATCGGCCGTGCCTGTCTTGCGAGCTTGTTCAGTGGCCTCGCAAGCACATGGAGAAGGGTGGTGGAAGAAAGCCAAATTATTGATATCGAAAATGATATCCAGTGTTATTTCCAAAAGTGGGATGGCAACAGCAATTACACCTTGCTTAGCATTGAAAATCAGACAGAATCTGGTGTCTTGAGACCATTTTGGCCAAACAAAGAGTGATTATAAGCCTTTATTATGCTGCTGTTATCCTGCAAAAGCTATCAAAGGACCAAAAAAGTAGCAAAAAAGTCAGTATAAAAGAACAATGGACACTATCCATTTCACTTTAATGGCCTGTTTTTGGAGAGACTAGGACTTCTTGTCCTCAGCCCCAGTGACCAGGAATATCCACTCCCCAACCTCCAGCTTTGTTTCTGGGAAAGGCAATGCATGCTTTCCATTTCTCCTCCAACTCTGATTCTTGCCCAGGTGGAAATCACTTCTCCTTTGTCAGTACCACTGTAGTGAGGAAGAAATCTCTATTCACCTATGAAAGAACAGCTTCTTGTATTTCCATGGTTCATTTTTCTGTACCTATTGTGTGGCAGGAAGTCACTGCTCTCTGAATGAAAACTGTTAATAAAATGAATGATAGTAAAGATGTCATGGTTGCATATACAAGAAACAGAGGGAAAAGAAAAGGTATATATAAAAAAAAACTACTAACATGCCAGGTTCCTTAAAAAGAGGAAAACTCCTGTTGATGTGAGGACATACTACATTTGAAAAGGTAAACTAGAACTACTATGTCCATTACATCTATGTCAGCAAGGTAAACATTCCTGACATGCTGTCAGAGGACAATGTTTAGTCCAGTCCCACAGAAATTTCATCTTGTTATTGTCATGATTGCACTAGTAGCAATTGGACAATACAGAACATGTGTGATATGAATAGTGTTAATCATTTACGATGGACGAGCATCACAAATAGTTTAAGAAGCACCACAGTGAGTGGCTTAGTTCTTAGGATCAGTTGATATAATCAAACTCAAAGCGTTTCCTAGACTTTGTAATTTCAGTCTGAAAGTGAGGCATTTTCTATGTCACAAAAACTTACCAGACAAAGAAAAATATAGGTCAGGGATAAGCCTAGGCTACGTAATTTTCTTTGTTGTCTACATTCAGGACAACATATGAGGGCGCATAACCATGTTTTCATACTTTTTTTTTTTTTGCCATTGACCTGCTTTCCATTCTGTTTGGTATAGAATGCCTGTTTGGTATAGATTATATAGAGAACCAGTGTGGTGTAATGTTTTGAGCTTTGGATTATTATCCCGGGGACCAGGGTTTGATTCCCCATCCAGCCATGGAAACCCATTGGATCACATACTCTCAGTCCCAGAAAACCCTGTGATAGTTTCACCATAGGATCGCCATAAATTGAGAATGGCGTAAAGGCATACAATAACATAGACTATTTGATATACTTACCTGTTCTAATACATGAGCAAATATTTTGTTTAGTGTGATTTTGTGGCATTATCACACACTATTGGCTAGAAAACCAATTTGAAGACTGTTACATAGATAGCAACAAATGTACATGAGGAAATGAAAACCGAAATTCAGTGGTTGCAACAGTTGTGACACTATGTGAATTCAAGGTCCTAACCTTAAGTAAGCTTGTTCAGAAGTAATCCTCATTGAGCTTAATAAAGCTTATTCTTGTGGGTTTGCATAGGATTGTGACCTTAATGGTGGATAGTACTAGATTTTTTAAAAAAGCATCGTATTGATGCATACAAAATTGTGTCAGTCTTCAAACTTATGTATGGTCATTTGTTATATACTTCAAATAAGGGTAGATCTAATTGTTGTACCAGTTGGGATGGACATGACTTAGTGACAGAACACATGCTCTACATCCAGAAAGTCTTAGGGTTAGTCACTTTTGTTTGTTCTCAAAAGAATCATATGCCAGGCCATGAGAAAGAGCCCTGCTCAGGATACCACAGAACCATAGCTAGTCAGGATAGGTAATATTAGACCAAATGGACGAATAGACTGACCTAATATAAGGCAGTTTGTTTCTGTCAAACCAAGCATTCTATTCTTGAAATAATTTATAACTGCAAAATGAAGCTCAGCACCAAGCTGTCTAGCTAGAATGGGCAGGCATAGTGCAGTCCTCCAGATGTGCTGCTCCGGACATCTCCGTTACCTTTCACCAGCACTAGTTTAGTCAATGAGGAGGAATACTATGAGTGTTCCAGAGACACTTTCTTAAAATTCCAATTAAAAGAAACATTAATGTTGTACTGAGCAACAGATATGTAGACTCTGGCAGAGGATTTACATTAGGGGCAGAATTCATGGCAACTATAAATAATTGCTTGCTAGTAACACAAGCTAAGATTTGTTAATGTCTGCCAGTAAGTCAAGATATTCACACAGGCATGCTCCCTTCATTATATATTTAAAATTCCACACTTGCCTGGGTATCTTTGATGATCCCATAAGCTTTGTTTTTTTTGTTTGTTTGTTTGTCCGGTCATACCAAATCACCTTGGATAATGTATGAAACTGAATGTATATCCCTGGTAAACATGTTCCCTAAACTGAAACACTATTCATGCATTATCAAACTGGGCAATCAAGGCTCCCAGTCCCATGGAGAATCATTAACTGCGTTTGAGGGAGTGCAGTTCCATTCTCGCTGCAGAGGATGCCACTATCAACAATTATAGGACTGAGGGGCCAGGGGGGAGGGAAGCCTGGGGGGCAGGGAGCAGGTGAGGAAGGAAGAGGGAAATGCAGCACAGAATAAATAAAGAAGTAGTACAGGAATATCTGGCTAAACTAGATGAATTCAAGCCTCCAGGGCCAGATGAATTACATCCAAGGATATTAAAAGAACTGGCAGAAGTCATTCCGAGCCACTCGCAATAATCTTTGAGGATTCTTGGAGAACGGGAGAAGTCCCAACAGACTGGAGGAGGGCAAGTGTCGTCCCCATCTTCAAGAAGGGGAAAAAAGAGAACCCAAATAATTATCACCCAGTCAGCCTGACATCAGTACCAGGAAAGATCCTAGATCAGATCATTAAACAGTCAGTTTGTAAAAGCCAGCATGGATTTCTCAGAAATAAATCATGCCAGACTAATCTTATCTCTTTATGATAGCGTTACAAGCTTGATAGAAGAAGGGAATGCTGTAGACGTGGCATATCTTGACTTCAGTGAGGCCTTTGACAAAGTTCCCCATGAATTCTTGCAAAGAAGCTAGTAAAATGTGGGCTGGACAGGGCTACTTTTAAGTGGATTTGTAATTGGCTGACCAACCGAACCCAAAGTGTGCTGACCAGTGGCTGCTTTTCATCCTGGAGAGAAGTGACTAGTGGGGTGCCACAGGGTTCTGTCCTGGGTCCAGTACTATTCAACATCTTCATCAATGACTTGGATGAAGGAATGGAGAGCATGCTGATCAAAGTTGCAGATGACACCAAATTGGGAGGGGTTGCTAATACCCCAGAGGACAGGATCAAATTTCAAAATGACCTTGACAGATTGGAGAGCTGGGCTAAAGCTAACAAAATGGATTTTAACAGAGAGAAATATAAGGTCTTACACTTAGACAGAAAAAATGGAATGCACAAATATAGGATGGGGGACACATGACTGGATAGCAGTATGTGTGAAAGGGATCTAGGAGTCTTGATAGATCACAAGCTGAACATGGGTCAGCAATGTGATGAGGCAGCCAAGAAAGCCAACGTGATCCTTGGTTGCATAATAGGACTATGGTGTCTAGATCGAGGGAGGTAATGGTACCACTCTATTCTGCATTGGTTAGGCCTCATTTGGAATACTGTGTCCAGTTCTGGGCACCTCAATTCAAGAAGGATATCGACAAGCTGGAACGTATCCAGAGGAGGGTGACCAAAATGGTGGTCATGCCTTGTGAGGAGCGGCTTAGGGAGCTGGGTATGTTTAGTATGCAGAGGAGAAGGTTAAGAAGGGACATAATAACCATGATTAAATATTTGAAGGGATGCCATGTCAAGGAGGGAGTGGGCTTGTTTTCTCCTGCTCTGGAGACTAGCACAGGGAGCAATGGATTCAAGTTGCAGGAAAGGAGATTCCACCTGAACCTCAAGAAGAACTTCCTGACGGTCAGAGCTGTCCAGTAGTGGAATATGCTGCCTCGGAGTGTGGTAGAGTTTCCTTCTTTGGAGGTTTTTAAGCAGAGGCTGGATGGCCATCTGTTGGGAATGCTTTGAAGTGTGTTTCTGCATAGCAGGAGGTTGGACTGGATGGCCCCTGGGGTCTCTTCCAACTCTGTGATTCTATGACTGTGGCCATTTCTGCACTACACTCTTATAGTGCTGTTATTCCACTTTCAACATCCTACAGAATCCTGGAGTTTGCAGGACTGTGGCCATTTCTGCACTATACTCTTATAATGCTATTATTCCACTTTCAACATCCTGTGGAATCCTGGGGAACTGCAAACCCTAGGATTTCATAGGATGTTGAAAGTAGAATAATAGCACTATAAGAGTGTAGTGCAGAAATGGCCTGTGATTTCACTTTAACTATCATGGCAACATCCTGTGAAATCCCAGGGTTTATAGTTTGGTGAGGTCCTAGATTTCTCTGGTTGAAAACTCAAAATACCCCTTCTTACACGCTATGTCCCAGAATTCCATGGGATGTTGGCATGGTAGTTAAAGTGGAATCATAGTGCTATAAATTGCTTTGATTGCAAATTGCTTTGATTCCCATTTTGGGAGAAAAATTGGATACATAGATCATATAAATTAATAATTGAAAGGGACTATTTGGTATGCACATTCCTATCTTCCATCCACACTTACAGTTTTGTAATGTATGAATATGGTTTTAATTTCTTTAATGTGTAGCTATCGCACCAATTGAGGCAAAGACTCAGAAATGTACCAGGGAGGATGTAGATGTTTAAGTTTTCAATTAGAGTCTTGTCTGAAATGAGTTCTTTGTTAGACATAAAAAGGCTTGAAGACTTTCTAAGTTCTCTTCTTGCTATTTGATGGCATCTATTTTTAAAAAGTCATGATTTATCAATTAATTAATATTTTATCCGTCTGTTGCTAAAAAAAAATCCTTCAATATGCATCTTCAGAATTTCGTCCTGTTCAGAGGATCAGCTAAAATTAGCAAACAATAAAAATGATTTAAGGATAACTGTTAAACCTAATATCAGAGTCAAAGGTTACTTTATGTAAATAGGACAACAGTACCCAGAATCTCCAGAGAACTGAAGGATTTTGAGTCCTGAGTACAAAAATAATGTTTCCAAGCCTTATCTAAAATTTTCAGTTTTAGATGTTACCTGACATGACCAACCATTTTTTGAGTTCACCCCGTGTAAATAATGTGAGGGCTGTGTTCCCTATCGAATTGTTGCTGGGTAGCGTGAACATTAGTTAGGGATGGAAAGACAGAAATCCATCAGAGAACTGTAGCTCCTGATTTCCCTTTTGGTGGCAAATTAAGGCAGGAGATGCTTTGATTAGAGAGAGAGCATTATAAGTAGAAAAATATATTTAACATTTCATTGCAAATCTAATTTTCAGTTAAGGGCTCCTTCAACATACTTTGAGTGCTGAGAGAACAAGATGGCCATCATCTGCAGTCCTGAACTTGTTTGAAGTGGCTACTTCATAAAGCTTTCACCTTGGGAGAGTTTTCCTTATCTGTTCCTATTCCACTGAGGCAATCGTTATCCTGATTATTTGTCCCAAAGGCTACTTCTTAATTGGCCATAAAATCCTGCCAAGAGGTGAGAGAAATTTCATCACACATTGTTGAACCAGGACATAATCACAGGACTGACAAAAACCTCATTATCATTTGGCTGGCTATGGTAACTGGCTTTACCTATGGCTTCATGGCTACTTTTAATTGAAGGTATATATGCCTTCAAGCTGACTGTCAACTTATGGCAACTCCATGAATTTCACAGGTTTTCTTAGGCAAGGATTACTCAGAGATGGTTTTGCCAGTTCCTTCCTCTGAAATATAGCTTATGGGACTTGGTATTCATTGGATACCACTCAATAATGGTCATTCCTAGTTATCCCCTACTCAAGCCGTGTGTAAGTGTCTGCAGCATTCCTTTGTCGAGGGCAAAGACTGTTATGGCGCAAGCGACTCCTGCCACCTTTGCACACAGGTTTTCACATGAAAAGTAGGCATTCCCAACATCTTGACAGCTGGCCCACGGCATGCTTATTAGTTGCTCCTTTACTGTCCACTCCACTTCCTCATCTTCCCAGCCATCTTTCTTCCCCTCTACAAGCACCAAACATTGTCCCTTCCCTGAGCCCCAGCCTCTCCAGATTAGAGCTCTCCAGGGACCTTGTCTTTTGAAAAGAGGAAAGAAAGAAAAAAGGGAGGGGGAAAAGGAGAAAGAAAGAGAGGGAACAGAAGAATGAAAACAGACCCAAGGGGCAATAGTCCCTCGAGCCATCTCACTGCATTACAATGAATATGGACTCTATTAAGCTCCGTTCTGCCTGTTAGCGTTTCCCAGGGCAACACAGCTCCCATATGGCAAGCATGCAGCAGATTAGGGTAGGCCTCTAGGCCTCATTGAAGACCTGAGGCTTGACTGGCAGTTGAACTCCCTCCCCCTTCTCCTCACACTTGACACTGCCTGTGTTTATCTAAAGCGGGGAGGGGGGTGCGTTTGGAAGGTTATTGTCCGGGGCAGCGAGCGAGAGGAGAGGGGAATAACTGAGCGAAGCTGGGAAGGAAGGAGGAACATGGGAGGGAGTGGGACTTGTTGGCTAAAGGAGGGAAAGAGGGAGGTAAGACGGAGCAAAAGGAGATAGGAAAGAGAGAAGGTTGGAAGGGGGATGGCAAGCACTTCATAAATATTCAGGAAGGATATTGAATAGGGAGAGGAGAAATAAAGCAGATGGAATTCATGTTAAAGAACAGCCACAATTGCCCTCCAAAAACAAGAAAAGAAAAGAGAACTGCTTTAAAGGAGCATAGGGAACGACGTTTATCCAATTAGCAGGGTTGTCAAATTGAATTTATACAGAATTGAAGGGGGGAGAGGAGTGAAAATTAAGTGTGTGGGGTTGGTTGGGGGGGAGCAATATATAGAAGAAAGGAAGTGCTCCCCCTGCTCCTTCCCACTCTGGTAAGAAGATCTGATCCTTTATAGGGCTGTGGCAGTTTCCAGAGTTGTGGGAGGCAGGCCGTGTGAGGAGTAAAGGAAAGGTTCATTGGATAGGAGGACAGAATAAGGTAACAACAAGTAGGAAACGTGATGGAAAAATGTGACCACTGCTTTTGATTACCTCCCTCTTGGTATGAGGGGGATACTATAGTGAATTTGTTTCTGGGATATCAAAAATATTGTCACCTTAAATATAAGATCACATCACTGGGAGAAATGTTAAGTAAGGCCCTCGACAGGTGATCTTGTTGAACTTAATTAATGGGATATTCTATAAATATTGATGTCATTGTACATGCATCCCGTGAGAGCCAGTGTGGTACAGTGGTTTTGAGTCTTAGACTATGACTCTGGGGACCAGAGTTTGATTTCCCACTTGGCCATGGAAATCCACTGAGTGACCTGGGGCATATCACATACTCTCAGGTTCAGAATACCACATGATAGGTTTGCCTTAGGGTTACCATAAGTCAGAAATGACTTGAAAGCACACAACAACAACAACAATGTGTATCCAAACAAATACATGATTTATTAAGATTAATGCAGATAAGTACATTGCCCTACCAATTGGATAGTGTTAGTCTACTCCAATGCTTTAGACTGGGAGACTGGCAATCTCCCCCCTTCCCATTTACCAGAAGACTGATATCATACTTGTGTCCATTGACCACAGTTGTTTTATTTTTCCCTGAAAACTCATCAGGGATTGGCAGCTGATACCTTATTGACCAACACCAGTTCATGGAACACTACACTGAGTAGCATGGATCTATCTCATTTGCAGGATAACTCTGTTCTTACTTAATAAAGGCTACTATTTCTGTGCTACTAAAATCTTAGTCTAGATCCTCCCTTCTGGCTGTGTTCACATGAACTAAATCCACATTGTTAGCTACATCTGTTGTAGCTTTCCTCAAGCTGGCACTTGAGGAAAGTGTTAGACTGCAGCTCCCATAATCTACTGCCAGTGTGTTTATTGCCACTAAGTTGAAGAAAACTGACTGTCGGAATGTTCACACTATGCTGCTGGTAGTCATTAGGGCATGAATGCTTAAATTTGCTGTTATTCAGATAAAAGCCCAGGTAACCTGGAAAAAGTCCTTCTAGGTCAGGTTGAGCAGATGGCTGTCTGCTTTATTAATCACCTTTATTTCCCAAAGGGCTGACAAGTGTGGTAGCTCACCACATAGGACAATGGCTCACAGGTTCTAGGACATGCAGTGGTTCTCAACCTGTGGGGTCCCCAGATGTTTGTGTACTTCAGCTCCCAGAAGCCCCAGCCACTATGGTCAATGCTCAGGGCTTCTGGGAGCTGGAGTCCACAAACATCTGGGGACCCACAGGTTGAGAATCACTGACTATAGTCTTCTGGCTCATGATATACGCTCCTTTGAAGTCAGTTTTTTAAAAAATAAACCATAGTTCAAATTAACTTCAGTTTGTTGGGCCATTTTATTAATTAATTAATTAATTATATTTGTGCTGTGTCTTTACTCACCAATCTACTCTCGTAGACCATAGTGTTTTGGTGACCGAAACTTGGATCCACATCCTAACCTACCTCTTCACAGGGCAGATTTGGGCAAGTGTCGTCTTATCCTAACTCATAGGATTGTTGTGTAACCTCCTACAACATACAGATTAAGTCTATACTCTTAATTGGCCTCTTGATCTCTTGCAAGTATTAGCTGTTTCTCAGAGAAGCACTACATTGGTTGTCATCACAGATTTGCCAAGTGCAGTTTGTTTATCTTAATTAATGAACATTAATTAGGAGCAGTTTAATAATTTTTTATAACTGTAGACAAACCAAAAGATGAAAACATAAAATTATGACGGAATATGTGATTCAGAAGAAAAATAAAACTGAAAATGTCAGGTTTATGCAACCTAATATTTCATTGGCAGTTTGAATCAGTTTCACAATATTTCAAGTTGTATATTTGGTATGGCTTTTCTTTCACATTGTTTTTAAATTCTGCCTTAGAGAATAGTTTATCTAACACATTATAAGCTGGCCTGTAGCTTCAAATTCCTTGTAAATGTCACCAAAACAAAGAAGATGAATGGGTGGCTTTACAGTCCTGCCTTCATTTTTTGTGTGTGTGTCTCATCTAACACTTTTCACCCTCAAAAACAGACTAAGAGCACATGGCTAATTATGGACATACTTTCTCTGAGTACTGTGCAAAATCCTTTGTTGGCTTTTATGATGGAAATGAAACATCACTTCTGTTTTAGTTTTACATAAAATCCAGCCTGAAAAATGTTAGGTGTTCTTCTGTAAAAAATGTTCATGGGTAGTTCAACTTGTTTGTTGCTGTTGAAGAGATATCTTAAATGCATGATAAATGAGAACCACAGTTTAACTTCTTACAGTGATTCTGTTTGGTCCCTTACAGCAACATTGAACTATGGCAAAATCAAACATGCATTGATGGTTTGATTAAAACCTGTCCTAAACTCCCTTTAAGGCAGTGGTTCTCAACCTGTGGGTCCCCAGATGTTTGTGGACTTCAGCTCCCAGAAGCCCTAGCCACTATGGTCAATGCTCAGGGCTTCTGGGAGCTGAAGTCTAGAAACATCTGGGACCACAGATTGAGAGCCACTGCTTTAAGGGGTCTTTGATTGTGTTCTCTCCTTGCATATCTCCATAAGTCTGGACAGTTGACTATAAAATTTTTTACAAGACCTGCTCTTTTCTTCTTAATTACAAAAAAGCTTCCTTTCCCCCTCATCTTTTTTTAGCTTTTAAAGTGCAAAGGTGAGCAAGATATTGAAACATAGCCCTGAATCCACCAAGAACAGACCAACTGAGTCAATGGAATTGATATAAATGCTGACTTGCGTTCAAGTCACTTCAGACTTACATGACCGTAAGGCAAGCCTGTTATGGGATTTTATTGGCAAGATTTGTTCAGAAGGGATTTGCCTTTCTCTAAGGCTGAGAAAGTGTGTCATGTCTAAGGTCACCTGGGGGTTTCTGTGGTTGAGGAAAGATTTGATACCTGGTGTCCTGGAGTCCTAATCCAGCATTCAAACGACTGCACTACACTGACTTGACTTCCTAGAAAGTTGACTTTCCATTCACCAATTGAACAGCGATTCTTGAGAAGGGACCAGCAGTTGGAGGTAGGCCAGGAATGGGAATTGTGTATCTGTTGAGATATTGTTGGACTGCAAGCCTTAGTCAAGTTAGCAAGTGGTGAGGGATGCTGGGAACTGCAGTCCAACCATTTCTGGAGAGCTGCAGGGTATTCATCCCTGTTTTAGGCAATAAGCATGAGCTTTTCCTCTGATCTCAAAGTGTCATAAAGAATGATATTGGCTATAACTGAGCGCAGGTGAAAGCCTAGCAGTGTTTCTGTTTTCTTTTTTTGCCAGAATTTGTTGCAGTGAATGCATATTAACTCAGAAGTCCAGGGAGAGGTACTCCCAAATAAGTGTGCATAAGATTACAAAAGACCTGGCAGAATTGCACTTGCCCTTGGACAGGAAACCACCTTATATGCTTTGATAATTCTGCCTCCCTGCCTGAGTTCTCTGTTCTTCTCTGCTTTCCTAAGCACCTTCTTCCCTATATTCTCCTTCATCATTTTCTCCCTATGCAGTAGAAGGAATTCTCATGCCCAGCGGCTGAAACAAGGACTGGTTTTCATTTAAGACCTTCCTCGTAAATTTCAGATGGTGTGGTAGTAACAAGAATTGCTTGGCTGGGCCTTATTTAAGCAGCAGGGGACTTGGAGCTGCAGGCAGCATTTCCTCAATAAAACCATCAACAAACACCTCTGTGGCTGCCAGTGTAAGAATTGTAGGACTCCATCTTCCTCTGTCTCTTCCCTCTTACTTCATCTGATTCCTTGCAATGTATACACCACCACCCCCATCATGGGGAATGGGCAACTTTGCTGTTAACTTTTACACCCTGTGCATCTGATACATCCCTCCTAAATCTCACTCTGCTAATAGCTTAGTCCTTTGATTTACTGAAAGTTATTTCCATGCCCTCAATCCATGGACAGGAAATTGTTGTTTTAACTTGACAGGAAAGGCTATATAAAAAACAGAGTTGTTCTTTTTTCACTCCTCAGTCCAGTAAAGGTGTTGTAGTTTTGACGAGCAAGGTGAGAGATTCACAGGCTTCTGCTAGTATGACACTTAACTGGACTGGCACAATCCAGCAAATTTAAGCATTTTTAAGGCACTTTGATTTGAGTAGAAGAGTTAAGCACAGATAAAAAAATCTTTTCCATTGGAGTTAGTGAAACTTAAAAATGCTTAATTTTCAACTGGACCTTGTTCAGAATGTTTGTTCTTATAGTAAATTTAGCATTGAAAATTGTCCTATTAAAACACAATAAAGTATTTTAAAGTTAAAATTCAGTTGGATTAAAAGTAGTTTAAAAGCACAGCAATAAAAAAGCAAAGTAAATAGTTTCTATCATTTCTGTCCGAATCACATATTGAATACCATCCTAAAATTGGAATAGCCTCATTGAAGATAGGTGGAGGTGGTGCCTAGAGTTATCTTACATGAAAGATTTATCGCTTTAGAGTTTTTGAAGTCTGTGATGATGGAGATAGAGTAAAAATGGAAACAACAGGAACAAAATCTGGGACTTTCTGATCTTTTTAATCAGTCTGGATGTGCTCTAACTTACCCCACTGCTTTTCATTGGACCTAAAATTCTGCTAAGTTTGTTTGGATCCAGCTGGTTGCTTATTCAGTGGGCTGGTTTTGTTAAAAAGAAAAATTGCTTACTGTGGTATGTGAGTAATTCTGTTTGTTGTCTAGTGTATCTTTTCTGTGTGCTTAATTTCAAGATAATTTTCTTTCCAAAACTCTTTTTCTGTTTTTCTTTTTCCTTCCCAGAGTGGAATCTGTTTGTATAAAAAACAGCCCCAGGGCAGAGGAAATCTATTCATTTGTCTTTCTGTTTAAATCAAAATATTTTTTTATAACCACAGCCAAATAACTAGGTAACAAAACTTGGCAAACAAACTAATTGAACTGCAGTTGATGGGGCTTGTTCTTCTTTATGTGCCGAAACTCACTTTAATAGCACATTTGTTCACTGGGATGTTTCATCAGTGGGAGGTAGGATTTATACCATATGAGCTAAATATGACTTTTTTTAAAGACTGTAAATTATAAGAGAAACTGAAGTAGAATATGGTGAGGATGCAGTCCTACCAGCCACTTTGATGAGTTTATCACCTCTACAATCAGGGCTCAGAAAACTTACTTCTAGAACCCTCCAGCTAACATGGTTACCAGTTCCCTTGTAAGTGACTAATGTTTTCCTTTTTTCTCTGGTATAGTTGCAACTTGGTGCAGTGACAGATTAGAGGCTTCTCCCTGCTTTAGCCGCTGAATTTGTTGCTCAAAAAGGTAATCATTTCTCTTAACTCTAAGTAGCTGCATGACTGTGTGCTAAAATTCCCATGATTTTACTCTAGTCATACATTGTCAGTTGTAGTATAGTTGGAACCATTTTTTTGACCTCTGGCTGAGAGACCATAAGACTTTTTCATCTTCTGGCTAACAAACCCAGAAATGCTGTTCCCTGTGGATCTCTTACTATATCATTTATTAATGTGATTATGAGATTCGTTAGCATTAGAGCAGACAAATAAGGATTGTACTGCAGGAATCTTGTTTATGACTTCCTTTGGTAATCAGAGGAGGCAATAGGATCTTAATTGCCTAGTTTCTTCACCTCTAGTTGCTTTCCTGGCAATGAGGAGTCCAGGAAGATTTGTATAGTTATAACCTGTTCAAGGGTTTTTTCTCTTTTTTTCAGTGGATTGCATGGGATTTCTAGTTTCCTTATTTACTTGTATAATTCAACAAGCAAATCTTGCAGCATGGAATGCTCCTGGCCAGGGTTCCAGTAAGAAAGCCATGAGATTTTTAGGATATTCTTGCCAATTGCCCACCCCCAACTCAATTTTGTTAATGTTAAGGGGCTCCTATGTTTCCCTTATAGTTGGTTCAACAAGATTATCTTGTCTCTTGACTAATCCTCTGTTCCCCCCTCCTCTGGTTGTCCAGGGTGCTCCACAAAGTTGAATTTCCACCTTAAAGTCCTCTGAGGCAGCTTATGGAAACCAGACCTGGTATCTTTTGCTCCAGATTCCTCTGCATGGGATTACCATGATACCAGGGGAAAACGGACCAATGACTGCAATTACCTATTTGCTCTTGGCATCTGTAGGCTGCATTGTAAATTTGGGTGAGTGTTCTGTTTTGTATTTTGTTTTTTATTTTATCTTGCCTTTTTAAGGACTATAGCTTATTTAGCTTTCTTTACATTTAATTTCTTAAATTGAAACCATTTTATTGAAATGCCTGTGTTACAGTTTTATATTGCTGTTTAACAGAAACATTTTCAGACTGACAAGAGTTGAGACATTTGCATAACATAAACCAGGGATCTGTGGTAACCCTGGCTTACCATGGGCAAGTGTCATGTTGATGCATGCTGCTTGATTGCTCCTGCTCACAGAGGGAGCAGCCAAAGAAATTTAACTGTAAAAGTTTACGGTTTGTTCATCATGTTCTGCAAACCCATGCACAATTACTTGTGAATTTTTTCTCTTTACGAACTAGAGAAAAATTCAAAACATAAAACGGCACGTTCAGTGTAACATGTATGCCATCGCACTAAAAACTAAACAAGTAGACTGCATGGAGAGCTGTACATATCAATTAATACAAGACAAACATGAAAACAACCCCATATGGATAAAGCAGTAATATAACCAGAGGTTAAAATTTTGCAATATTTCAGCAGCATGAGATGAATAAAAATACTATAGACATTAAGAAAAGAAAGCCTTTAAAAAGTCCAGTGGTGAAGGGAGAACATAGATTGCTCTTACCACTAGTTTTATATATTGCTCTTCACTAGCACCTTGTTCAGGTATTCAAAATGAGGTAAAATAAAATATGAAGAGGAAGAGTCTGAAAAGGAGACCCTCTGGTATATGTAGAGGGTCTCCACATGAGTAGAAGCCCTGTAACAGAGGTTCTTCTTTTCTGTGTATTACTCTTCATGTAAAGAAAGTAACAATAGAGAGAATGTTCCTGTCCCATTCCCTCTGTTCCAGTGTTCAGGTTAACCCGCTCTTCTGTACTTGAGTATGGCATTAGTCATGTTTCATAGCATTATTTTGAACAACTTTCTGTTACATGGCTACTTACCCAAAGGTCTGGCCACTTATGAACCCAAGCTAACGCTGGGGGAGGTACTGACTAAATCATTTGCTGCTTGCCTAGAATGAGCAGTGGTTGATTCCAGGGCAAGCGGTCAGATAGTAAACTTGCCTTCTTCAAATGTGGTGTGGCTGCCAGATAGTGGGAACAAAAATAACAGGTGATCATTGTCTCCATAATGATCTGTTTATGAGCTTTCTGGAACATATGAATAGCTCTGTTAAAAACAGAAAGGACTGAGGTTAGAAGGGCCTTTGGTCTGATCTCTCAAGGTAATTTGGATGTTGTAAACTTGAGCTGTTGATACAATTGTAATGGTAATCCAAAAGCCACTTGTTTTTCTTTTGGTATAAAATCAACAGTACAGTAAACCTCCACCTTTCGATGCCCCATTATCTGACAGCTTGTCTTTTGATGCTTCCAAATTAAGAACAAGTTCCATCAATTTGATGGCGGGGGGTTCCACTCTTTCTTCAGTTCTTCTTGCTTGTGGAGGCTCTGTTGGGACTGCTCTTGTATGTGTGCTGTTTGTGAAACAAGCTGAGACGGGGAAAAAGGTACCAAGCTAGCTGAGAGACTTTGTAAACAGCATACACATGGTTGGTCCCAAGTGAACCTCTAAGAGTCCTTTGGGCTCCCTACAGTACTGTAGTACATGGGTTCCACTTTTCAGCCAGTTCTGTTTTCTGACAGTACTCTGGTCCCCACCCTGTCAGATAAGTGGGAGAAGCCTATATTATTGAACATATTCTCTCTCCTTAGGTGACAGCAAGAAGGAGCTCTTGCATGCAAAGAAGGTGGGTGTGATGGAACAAAATGGGAGAGCACCCAGAGCAGAGTGTGGAGAAACATGCCTTTACTTACCTACAAAGCCACATTAGCTTATTAGTTTGGATGGTACCCTCCTTGATACTGAGGGTGCTCTGTAAGGTGAAAATTAAATAATATCCTCTTATCAGCCACCAAATGCCATTAGGCACCAACCAGTAAGAATTATGCTGTTTGTATCATTCTGTTTCTGTTTTATAACATTCTGCTCTGCATATGTATGCTTGAGAAGCCTAAAAAAAGTGAAGGTATTTAGGATTTTGATAACTGGATTAGAGGGTACCTGTACTGATGCACATAGGCTCCTCTTAGTAAGCCAGCACTTAAAAAGATTTTTGGGCATTTCTTCTGTGCAGGTGAATCTCTTCAGGTCACTATTCAGCCTGCTTCTATTGTCCAGAAGTATGGTGGCTTGGTGACTCTGCGATGTGTGGTTGAGCCTTTGGAAGTGAATGTTACGTGGAGACTGAATGGAAAGGAGGTACCACCATTGGATGATGTGCTGGGGATCCGTATTGAACAGAGACTTCTCACCATCACTTCCTTGAACAACCATACTGTGGGACGATATCAGTGCATAGCTCATGTACCTGAAGGTGTTGTTGCCAGTATCCCAGCCATGGTGACATTAGCCAGTGAGTAGCTTTGCTTTTCTCCTTCAAATCACAATGCACTACCTCTAGTTTTCGTTGCTCTTTAGTTCTGCAAGGGTGTGGAGGGGCATGTATTCCCATAGATAAGAGATGCCATTTATTTGAAGCCTGTCCTTTGTGCTGGATTGATACTCCCTTCACAGTATATTTTGTTTCAAATATGCTTATTAGTTTGGCATGGACAATTTACTTTCCTGGAGGACAACTCTTAGAATCTCACTGCCAGAATGACCAGTGATCATGCAGAACTGGGAGTTGTGCTCCAAAGATAACCTTTCCAAGCTCTGGTTTGACTGCATTTCTAATTTTGGAGCAGGTCTCTATTTGAGGTTGAGAAAGCAACTTAACATCTTATCTGATTTTGCATTAGGGGAGTAAATGATGTGGTCAAATTGGGATACTGACATTGTTTAAGAATCAAAAGTTCTGAGAGAGCAAGCCCATGAGGTAAATGCTATTATCTGTATTAGTCATTGGACAGAATTGCTGTGTAACCTGTCTCAGCTAGAAGCAGGAGGGTTTCCTCTTCAGGGTGCCACAGGGTGTGGAGAGAATACAGAAAGGAGATATGCCTTAAAAAATAAAGGAAGGAGATACAGTTGTGCACAACAGGCTGGTTTTGTTTCAAAGCCAAGAATTATTGGCTTTTCATCAAGATATTAATCAGAAGTGAAATGTTTAGGTTGGGCAGCGTCAGAAAAGAGAAGCAGAATACAAAAAGAGAAGTAAAAGCAGCTCCAATACTCTGTGGGAGGGGTCTGCCATTGGGTTGAAGCCTTTGGGGGATTTGGATTGAGCTCTGCAGTTAGATTAAATTTCAGAGAGTGCATTCCAGAGCAGAATGGGGACTGTGTTTTGCTTGTGGGCTGGTAGGGGAGGGGAGTGAAAAGGTGGATGGGATTACTCAGAGCATGGTTTGCATTTAGAGAGACTGGGAAAGTGCTGCTTGCTCTGCCTCTTAGAACAGTTGTTTTGCTTATGAGCCTCCCTAGTGTTCTCTCAAATGTTTTTTATTTGGACAAAGCTGTCATTGTTCAGCCTACCTGGCAGATAGCTTTCCTCTCCAACTCCAGTGAGTGAGAGGATAGAATAGCTTTCATTACTAGACTTGTAGAAGATCTCCTGAACACCCATAAAGTATAAGATCCAGCTTCCTTTTTATTCCTGTCTAAATTTTATGTTTTTTTTATTAAAATGAATAAAATGCTGGCAGCCCTGCCTGATGTCAAGTTATATCACAGAATGTACAATATAGCATAGGTTGCTAGAGAAAGAACAACCTCTAGGGTGTTTTCAGATTCACTACCTGATCTTATGGTGCTGATGCACATAGATGCAAGAGTTGCGTCTGCTGACACAGATTACCGTATATACGGTGGAACTGTACGCAACTTTCTACCACAGTCGGTTTTCATTTGACTGAATGGAAGAACATCTGAGAACAATTTAACTTTACATTTTTGAGGACTTCTTTTAAATCCAGTTTGACTTTTTCTTCAAAGTGGCTTAAATTTGCATGTGTGCAAATTCAAACCTGGTAAGAGGAAAAGATAATTCACTAATAAAGCAACAGTGCAGTCAAATGTAAGTGCTGCAGAGTTCAGTAGGACTTACTTCCTGATAAGTGTGTAGGTCTGCAGCAGATGTCCTATTGTCGCTGTCTTTACCTTTGTGTTGAGCTGAGGATGAAGAGTGCATATGTGACAGACTTAGGAACATAAACAGCTGCCTTATCCTCAGTCAGACTATTGGTACAAGTAGCCCAGTATTGTCAAACACGGATGGGCAGCATTTTCTGATGTTTCAGACGGATTTTCTGGCCTTCCCTGGAAATGTCAGGACTTGAACTAGAAACCTTTATGAAAAGCCACTGCTATGTCACTGAGCTGTGCCCTCTGAGTTTGGGTTATTGCCCTTACACTTTTGCTGTAATGTTGTTGAGCTTTGCATACATGACAAATATGCTTAAATAAAAGAGAGCACAAGCTTCCATCTCTACAGTTATGAAGCTACCAACAACAATAGACTGAATGTAATTTACTCTACAATATCCAGTAGGCTCCATCATGTGTTTTTAATCATCTGTTAACACAAATACTGAAAAACTGTGTCACTTGCTGGTTGCTGAACATTAGCCCAGTGTGCTCTTTGGAGAAAGGCATGCATATAAATAGGCAAATTATTACTAAGAAGTTGGCAGACTGGACAGGCAGTTGACAGAAAGATGAGTTCCTGCAAAGAAGAGCCATAACCCAGCAAATCTATCTTAACATGAAAAAGGTCCCACATCTAGTTACTGGCATTTTCAGGTTGGTCTGGAAATGCTTGAAGTGCCACAGAGCCATTGTCATTTCTTGTTGTCCGTATGGAGGTAGACCAGTTTGGCAAAAGTGTGCTCTTCAGGCTGCATGGAGCTCCCCAGCCCTGCTTTTTGCAACCTCAGAGTTCTCACAACCCCACATTTGATTGTTTTTGAAGCAAATAAAGCCCTAAACTATGTCCAAACATTCAGAAATGCCTCAAAATGCATTGGTTTGCCTTTAAACACCCTGTGACTTCCAAGTGCAAAAATCCCCACCATCTAGGAAATACAAGCCTGAAGTTGGCTTCTGACCACTTCAGGGTTACATTTTTGGCCAATTTCCTGCTGTAGCTGTAGTGGAATGGCATGTTGTAAAGATGAAAATTGGCCAAAACCACAGTTGCCCATCTTGAGGTAGATGGTTCAGTGTTTTGACTTGGTATAATACAGCTTCGTATGCTATCTCTTTAGGGGAAGGGCACTGGAGCCCACTGAGACTAAAGCAGTATCAGGAGAGATACTGGGCTCACTCTTTAACCAGTTGCATGGATAGCCTGAAAGGAAGAATGCTATGAAAAAGTGAAAAGATTCTAGCCTTCCCTATATGCGGGGAATGATCAGCTGCAGATTGCTCCTACCATCCCACAAGATTTATTTATTTGTTGTATTTATTTTCTGCCTTTTTTCCCAAAGTGGGACCCAAAGTGGCAGCTTCCAGAAAAAGTTTAAAAAACATATGAAGCACTTAAAGATATTAAAAACATATAATATTATAAAAACTTAATTTTCTTAAAAAAAAACCCAGCTTAATAAATAAATAAAAGCTCTCTAACTCACCCATTAAAAACCTGCTTGTAAGGAAATGTGTTTGTCTGCTGAAAAGGAAGGGGGCCAGCCTAGCCTCGTGCAGAAGAGAGTTCCACAGGGTGGGAAGTAAGAAGGCTCTCTTCCATGTCCTCACCGAGCAAGCCTAGAACTGTAGCAGAACCAAGAGAAAGCCTTTCTCAGCAGATCTTAGGGCTCTAGCAGATTCATATGGGGAGATATGTTTTTTCAAATAGATCAGACCTAAGCCATATGGAGCACAATTTTGTCAGAAGATTTCCAGTTTTCAGTTACTCTGGGGGTGCAAGAGTAGGGGATGACCTGTGCCACCAGCTAGAGCAATAAGGTCATTTGGTTAATCTGTTGTAAGTCACCTAGGAGGTCATTTGATTAAAGTATTAAGTATATATCTGTTAAATAAATAAACATTTTGATATTGAAGATAGGCAGGTATATCCATCTATCATGGGGGTTGCTAAGAGCATTGAAGAATCCTTTTGTCATAGATGTACATTTCCATGCAATGTGAATAAGTTTCCAAACATTTGAGGAACCTGTTGGGATTTAGCTAGGAGAGAAATTAAAGTTACAATTCAATCTTTCTTTAGATGGAAAGATTTTTTGCGGACAGTATTCAGAGTAGGCATCAGATAGCTCCATTGAGGAAGGAAAAAGTAGAGAGAAGGTTTAAGAAGAGAAAGAAATGTGGATAGCAATCAGTTAAGATACATTTTACAAGAAGACTGGAAAGATCCCTGAGCGCACTATAAATGATATTTTATTCAGTATTCTCCCAGGCTTGGCTGATTCCTCATGTCCCTACTCCCCTGCCCTCACAACAAATACGTTTGGTTCTTGGCAAGTTTCTGTTAAAGCTGTCGGCTGTTAGGGAATAGATCTGTCTCTTCATAAAAACTTTAACTGTCACTAAAGTATATACATCACCTTTCTCTTACCTAGAGGCACCTTGTCTGAAAAGGATTATCTCTGCCAATATTTTTGACATGATGGCAGTTGAATCTTAGCCTTGGGATGTGCCTCCTTTAGTGTGAAAATGTTGATTGGCATGCTTGGGCTGGTTTCTGTTCAGGCTACATGAGAGCTAGTTGAGACTAGAAGTTAATTCCTTCAGGAACTCTTTTAAAACAGAAGAAGACATTAGGATACATTGGCTATTGTTAACATACCGGTAGTACTTGATAGAAGAAAGGAGGTGTGGAAAAGGAGAAGGGTGAAGCTGTTTGAACAGTAGTACAACTGCAATTGTACATGTAAGGAGGATCAGAGTTTGGCAGAGTTACTACTTTGAACTACATTAAACAGAATTCCTCAGCTGACATGGCCATTAGGGATTCTGGGAGCTACAATCTAAAAAAATAAACCTTTAAGAAAAATGTGTGTCACAGCTTCCAAGTGTATGTAATTATAACAAAATGGAGAATCATGCCATCTTCATATTTCTTTTTTTAAAGCTGTATTATGCACGAAGGGAAAGTTACATTGCCTTTTCCCTTACCAATAGTTAATATTTCTGTCCCCAATGGTTACAGAGAAAAACGTGTGGTATGTTTAGAACTGGGATGGGATTAGAAGAGATTCAGGAGTCTGGAAGTAAGAATTCTTCAACTAGTAATAGTTCTACTTCTTTTCCGTGATCTCTTGTCCATTTCTATTTGACTGTTTCCTTGTATTTTCATTTATTGCTCTCTTAAGACCCCTTGTTTTTCAACCTTAGGCAGTATTTTCAATGAGATCGTTCTCCTTCAAGTTTGTAGCTTTTACTGGATTTAACTAGACTGGGAAAACACTGTTTAGAACATTCCATATCAGCCATCACTTCTCAAAACTGCCTGAAATCATGAAGACATGAGACAAGCATTGTAAAACAAATTTAATAAATGTGTAACAGACATATTTGCTAATACACTTAAAGAGGACCAATTTTAGCAAAAGCAAGAGCAGCTGACTCTGAAGACAATGAGTTGCTCTAATTCACATCAGAGGAATGTAGCTCTGTGTGAGTATATGTTGTCTGTCTGTATAAAATTCAAAGATCTAGGGAGGGGTCTGTTTTACAAACAAAATAGCCTTCATATTCAAAGTTCTGTAAGTAAACCACAGCCCCTAATCCTATTAATATCCAAGTTAGATTACATAAAAATTCTTAGTTTGTTTCTTCCATCTCTGAGATACTGAAAATTAAGGTAGAAGAGCAGTCTTCAGTGGAGCTAAACATCTGGGTATCAGCTTTTTCCAAAGTGCCAGTGGGCAGTGACCCCTGCTCAGAGACATCTTTAGGGACCTCAGGGTATTTGCAGCTGTCTTCTCAACAACAACAAAAAGCCTCATTCTTCATTTTGCTTCTGTCAGGGCCTCTAATCTGATAAGTCCCATGATACAGCTGTTGGCTCCATGTTGAAAAGCCATTTTCCTCCTCTAAAAACTTTCAAGGTAGAATTGCAGTGAGAGGAGAAGGAAAGGGAAACAAGCATGTTCCTGCGTTTATCGTGATCATGCAGGTAATGAAATGTATAGATAGGTTTGGACAGGAAACACAAAGAAGGGAAGTAAATATAAAAGAAGTATTACATGCTGACTATGTAATGCGTGTGTGAATTTGTGCACAATAGAGATAGGGCAAGAAGGCACTTGTGAAATGAAATATGCTCGAGAATACTGAAGGAACAAGTACAGACAGCTGAGAAAATAGGCAGGTTTTGGTTATGCGGGATCTGAGTGCTTATGTTCATGTTATTTTCAGTCAGCTGCAGCCCCTCACATTCAGGGCATCAGTCTCTGTGTTGATTTCTGTTGGCTCACATGCTGTAGCAGAATCAGTATGATTATACAGCTATTGTTAGACTGAAGTACTGAAGTACTGTTTGAACAGTTGCAGTAGGAAGTACTCCTTCTTTGAGCTACTTTGGTTTCCTGTGATGTGTGGGTACAATCTGTGCTAATGTACCTATTTCATCTTGAGGAGATTTGCTTCCATACTATGTGAAATGTTTCAGCAACCAAGTCTGTGTTTGGTGAGAAACAAGCAAAAAGCTTCACCATTCTGTGCTCCATAGCTTGAATGAGGATTACAGTGAGATATCTCATGTCCTGCTTTGTGAGCTTCTTAAGTTATTTTCATTTCCTACTTCTGTAAAAGCTGCACCTTTCCACAGTAGACCCTTAGCTGAGTTCAATGTGAAGTCAATATATTTGGAGATGTGATTTTTTTTTTAACATTTGTTTTTATTTCCCAGGAGTGTTTCACGCTTTCAAGTATACTTTTCTGTTGTTGTGGTGGTGGTGGTGGTGGTGGTGGTGTGCCTTCAAATAATTTCTGCTGGTGGTGATCCTAAAGCAAACTTGTCATAGGTTCTTCTTGGCAAGATTTCTTCAGAGGAGATTTCCCTATGCCTTCCTCTGAGTCTGAGAGAGTGTGACTTGTCCGAGGTCATCCAGTGGACTTCCATGGCCGAGCAGGGATTTGAACTCTGTTCTCTGGAGTCATCCAGTGCTCAATCCATTACACCACATTGACACTTACATTTTTTTCTCCCACAGTCTAAGATTTTTGGTGTCAGGAATTGAATTCTTCATGAGTTAGAGGTGTTGTTGTTGTTGTCTGCCTTCAAGTTGTTGCTGGCTTATGGCGACCCTAAGGCAAATCTATCGTGGTTTCTGGGGCTGAGAGTGCATTAAGACCACCAAATTTTGTCAAGATGGACAGGAATGAGCTCTATAGGGAGCAGTGCCCGTTTAAAGCTATCTGTTAAATGGAGCTAAAGGCAAATAAACATCTGCTTTTCTGTTCTGATTCAGTTTAGAATACCTCCTTTTTCTCTGCTCATGTTTATAATTAAAACTTCTTTTCAAGAGACATTTGAAGGCTAGTTTGACCAATGGAAAGGGCATCAGATTTAGGTCTGGACTTAAAATCCAGGTCACCCATACACAATGAAGGCTGCTTGACATGTTGCCCATGAGCAAATACACTGGATGTTCAGTATTAATACTCTGTGGCATGTGAGGTTTGATGCACATTTCTCTATCACCACATGTATGTGCCATGGGAAGCCACAATTGGCTCTGGTTTCCTGCCATGTGCATGTATGGTGTACATATGTTAAAATAATCGCTTAATAGATTACAAATTACACATGGTATAAGCAATAAATCTTGACCATGTCAAATGGCCTTGGTACCTTGGGTTACAATGCCATATTAATGTTTAAACAAACAGCTGCCCTCTTCCAAGTCACTCCTAATAAAATAGTAATGTGAAAGATGCTGCACATTTCTTCTTCACAGTTAAAAACTATGTATAATGCAGTAGCAATTAGCAGCTCGCATGTCAATGTGGCACTGAATGTATTCTGGGTTTAAGTCTAAATTTCACTCTATCCAGGGTGCTGAAATCTGTTTTGGAAGATAGAGTTAAAGTTGGATGAAAACCTCAAGAGCACTGACTGTTTCACTCATATGGTAGCCTCAGCCACCACTGATATAATAGGACTTCTGAGGTAATCACAGAGTTCATTTGTTGGTGTTTTTCAAGAAGAGATGCATGTAATTACTTTCTCTTGTTCACAGGAGATTCGTCTTTTGTGAATAGTTTGATACTTTCAACTCAAGAGAAAGGGCATACATATCTGCAAAACTTTTAATCTGGACAGTGATCGTTGATGGCTTTTGACAAGTCACAAGTATATCTCCCTCCATTCTCCCATGAATAGAACCATGAAACAAATCACAGAATAAAACAAAGAATATAACGTATTTTGCAAGAGAGAAACTGGGTTTTTAACTTTTGCCAGAGATGTTTCCCCACTTGTAGCTTTCTTCAGATTATCTGTACCATAGCCTTTTCTTTTTTGTTGATGGGACAGTGAAATCTCTTCCTGAGGACCAAACACAAATAACTCCATTCAGACCCATGACCAAGCCATTTGGTTCTGTTTTACCTTTATAAATACATTTTTACCCTTGTGAAACTTGTGCTTTCAGTTGACTCTCCTCCCCAAATAGATCCTTTAATCTGTTGTTGTTTTCCATCTGCATGTAAAGTTGTTCCCCAGTATGTTGGACTGCAGAAGTGTTGGAGCTGTTCTTTCTCTTAGCTCATTGACTTGAAGACTTTTTTTAAAGCCCTGAATCTACTTTTGTACATACACATCTTTTGCCAGCAGTTCTGGAGCCTTTTCTTTGGCTCTGGGATGGGAATACTGCTGTGATGAATTTGGACCACCACGATGCACATTAATTTTTCCTGATTCTAGTTTATATTTTGTTGATCAGAGAAATATGTGGCATGAACAGCCAAGCTTTCAGTTCTCTTTCAGGCTCTTTACCCACCCCTCCTTCATATTTTCCCTGTCTCTTTGTACTTTGTCCTATGAAAAGAAGAAATGGGAGAATAAAGTCAGTATCATTCTCTCCGCAGACACAGTTTTTGCAGAATGAGGAATGGAATGTGTCACAGAAACTTTGCAAGTCAATACCCTTCATCTGTTTTCAGTGCTCAGTGGAAACATGATTCTCTCTCTTGAGCTTGCCTTTAAAGGATTAATCACTTTTCTGAAGTTCAACCCTTTATACCTTCTTTTTACTTTTATTAATTATTTCTTAGTTGTATGATGCCAGGACATTCTTGAAGTATTAAAACATGTTTGCTGCAAATCATTTCTATGTCTTTGTTAAGTCTCTCCGTTGTTTCTCTTTTTGAATCCAGGCACTAGCACTGAAATATTCTTCTGACAGCTAATACGTTTTACATTTGGGGAGCCTTTTTTGCAACACTGCCAAGGGAGCTGTTTTTTATTTAAAAATGTTTTTGAAGCAATCTTGCTTTAATTAGCCTGTTTGAGAAATTTCATGTCACTTTTCCATGAGCGTGGGTGGGAGAACCTTGGAGCCAGAGCTGTCTTTTGCTCTTGGAGAGCTGGTATAAATCCCAGAGAACGAAAACATATTTTTCCACTCTTCCAGTCTGCCAATAGAGACTTGGCTATAGTTTTAGTACACAGGCTGTTCTAGTTTCTTATGTCTCAGCTGTCTGAATACTTGCATTGATCCAGTCCAACTGTAGATGGCATGCCCTCTCTTGGCTACCACATCTCCGAATTTCAGAGCCAAAAGCCCAGATGCTTTATGTATTTAAAAAAAGGAAAAATGAACTTTTTTAAAATGGCTTTTTTCTTTTTGTAAAGACTCCTCCTCCTCTTCCTTCAGATAATGAGTTGGAGTTGGAGGTAAAAATTAGGAATCATCCAGTATGAGCTTTTCATGCCAAACTGTAAGTATCTGAGATAATTTATCTTCAGTGTAAGTAATGCTAAAAGGTAAAAGAACTCCATAGCCTCCGGAGTGGCTAATCCTTAGAACTGCGAATCCTAGGTGTTTTGAGTATAGAGCATAGGGAAGCACAGACCTTAATCCCACTGGTTAGTCCCAGGTAGAGTAGACTCACTGAGTCAACTGTTGAACTGTGAATCAACAAACAAGTGAATCTCATTAATTCAGTGGTTTTCCACTAGCGGAGGTTAACAATGGGATTCAACCTACAGAGTTCTTTTGAATATAGAATTCTGATTACTCAAATTGTTCTTCATACATTTCCCCTTTGCTAAATGTGCACGTACCTTCTGGTAGACAATCAATGGACAATCAGTCATCAATAGCTGATTGAAAGACTCAGTGTTCTTGTGTGTAAACATCCAGATACTGCACTGAAATATCTTTGGACTAGGATAGAAGTCCCACATAATCATAAGTAAACCAGGATAGTTCAGATTCCTTCCAAAAGCATCACACAGTAGGACTGAGGAAAAGCATTTCTTTCTTAGTTCTCCCCACCCTTTTCATCATATTGCAGTGATGGGGCAGAAAGGGTGCTGTCATCCATGATACACCATGGATCAATAAGGTTCCACTGCCAGAGGGCCAAAGCACTCTGTTTACCCCACACTTGGTTGTTGTGGGAAGATGGTAGCGCAAAGATCTACAAGGATCAGATGTGCATCTTGGACAGCTACTCCATTATATATGCCATTGCCCTTTGAAGAAGGAATGCAAGAGGGAAAGCCAGTAAAATCTTATAGTTGATTTATTGCAGCACATTTGACTATCTACAAATACAGCAGCTCCTCTAAACATGACTTTTCAGTAAGATATATAATGTCTAACATACTATTTTGAACCATGCTGTTTTGAGTTTTAAAGATTCCCTTGAGAAAGCTGAGCAAAATGCACTTGCAATTACAGTATTTAATAATTTTTAATTTATGGACTTGCCATGCTGTATTCTTCTAGGCAGATTTACAGGTGTATATGTCCAAAAGTTAGCTCTTCAACTGGCTGCTTTCAAATTGCCCCAAAAAGTATGATGTTGTAGTGTTGTGAATATGCTAGTTAGAGTCACTCTAGCAAATTGTTTATAAAGTAATAGAACTGCAGTCTTCTGAAGGCTAAAGCTTCATGAATTACTGTATTTGTACTGTGAGCACAAGATTGGCAGTACATAATTGTGAAATGGTAGTATAGCAACAACAATGCTACCTATGGTAGGTTACCTTCTTGAGTGTAGCTGTTGCGCTCAGTTGCTTCAGTTGCCTGTTTGATTCCTCCTGATTCTGTTACTTGACTCTATTCCTATGTGTTAAGAAACATTTACACCCTGTATTGAAATATTTGAGGAAGGGCAGTTTACTGGCAGTGTTTCATAACCAACTGTGACCCCTCTACAGAGAAAAGAGATCCCTTTTCCCTACTGCCTGGCAGTAAGTCAGGCAAGTTGCTCTCAAACACCCATGGTTAGCTCATGGATCTTGCCTTACTGTTGGAAATCGCTGCTCTAACCAAAGTTAATTGTATGTAGAAACTGCTCAACTGCTCAAGGCCTAAAAGTATTGTCCACATTAATTTTACATGGTTATGGCTAAAAGTGGCATGATAACTTTGAGTTACTACGTATTGCTGCTGCTGCAGCTAGCTATTAAAGAGAAGTATATTTTGAGAGAACATCTTTTGAAGTTACCACCTTGGCCTCTTGACTCTTAAAACTCTACGTACATAGTGCAAACAGAAATGTGCAGTCATCTGAAGGCAGGTGACACATCAAATACCTTCTGCAATGAAACTTGACGTATCCTTCTTGGTCTGATATGCTAATTCTCATTTTTAAAAGACTTCTCTTTTAGCTGTGTAACCTCCCTCTCAGCAGCTCCAATTAAGCCATGCAGTCTTTTAAAAACCCACTGGTGGTCCTCCTCCACCAGCCACTGCCTGACCAGCTAAGGAGAGATTGTAGCCCAATTTCTCAGCACAAAAAGCTCTCTCCCAACACTTCCAAACACATTCAAGGAAGGAATGGGCGAGAGAGAATAAGTATAGGGTCATCTTGCCCACTTACCCCCTTTCCTTCTTCTTTCCCTGACCTGGTTTTTATCCCTAATCCACCATGTTTTCTCACCATGCCTTGGCCCCCTTCCCACGGACACACACACACACACGCACGCTTCAATAGTTGCATTTTTTCAACCTTTGTGGGTGTCCTGTGCCCTAACACTAGCAAATGTAGAGGGCCAACTGTATAGATGCTGTAGGCTGTATTTCAGAAGAAGGAACTGGCAAAACTATCTTTGAATATTCCTTGCCTAAGAAAACCCTATGAAATTCATGAGATCACTATACATTGACAGGTGACTTGAAGGGCTACATGGGCACGCATGCACACACACACACACACACACACACACACACAGTATGTAAATTATTGATATTCAGATATCTTGACTTCCTAATCCACTGAATCAGATGCACATTTGCAGTCATAGTGTGATTAGTGCACTATGAGGTCAAAGCCATAAGATTACATATGATTGTTTAGAAGAAAATTCAGTTGAAAGCAGTGGGATATAGTTTCAAGAAATGTGATTAGGATTAAGATTCAAAGCAGAAACTTTTAGGATTGTTGTAGACTGTTGGCATATTTGTATGTTTCCCAACATCAGATCAAGATGTTTTTGTTTGCCCGGATATTTTAAATTGGTTTTATGGTCTTAGCTTCTTTAGTCCTTTTTAAAATTGTTAGTTTTGTTTTTTTAAATCTTGTATGCTGTTGATATTGTGATTTCAGTAATATTTTGTTGATTTAAGTTTTATATACATTATTCTGATTTTTTAATGAAGATGTAGTATAGAAAAAATGAAACAAATACATAATACTCCAATTATAAAAATGAAAACAAGAGTTAGCATTGAATTCTCCTTCTTATTTACCTTGAATGGTGAGCTCAGATTGAGAACTTAGAATTTAGTTTCTTTTATGTGAAAACTGGTTGTTGTACTATTATGCTAAAAATGGCTTTAAATTCAGACTTTTTTTAAAAAAAAAGTGCTGAGAGCAAGAATTCCTTATAGTCAAAAATACAGCTTATCCTGCAAAGTGTTCTGTTCTGCTCAGCTGATTTGAAATTGTTCAACCATATAACAGATAATTTTAGAAATTTCTCTAATGTTAAAGTGGGAGGAATCAACACTAGATTATACTCAAGATGTCTGCTTTCCTTCTCCCCACTGTCTTGGTGAAGAAATCAGATAGCAAAAAGAACAGTGAACTTGAATGAAGAGGACAATAAGCTGAGCTGAGGACAATATTTAGCTGGGTTAGGCAGTCTGTTTCCATTAAAAACAGATTTCCAGCTCAGAGGGAAGAAGCAATGTAAATTTTTGCATGAAGCTGGTAACCTAATCATTTTGCAAAGTGTTTCTAGATAAAGTAAAAAGAGGGCCATGCTGTTAAAAAAAAAAACCCAAAACCATCCATAATGACACTTGATACAAAAGCTGCTGTACTAGGCATACTTGGCTGTAAAATCCATTGAAATTAGTGGAAATCATGTGTCCTCTCTCAGTGCTCGGAGGATGAGGGCCATTTGTTGGATGGATGATATGCAGACTAGAAGGTTGCTTAACTCATCCACTACTCGCTAGGTGTTTCACGAAACTATTGTAACCATGCCATCTTTCTTCCAGAAGGACTCATTTCAGGTTTTGGAACTTGGCTGAAGAAATATGCTTTAAAATTGATGGTTTGCTATGGAAAGTCACAACTGTTAACACTCCCACTTGCGTATAACAGCATAGTTCTAACAAATGCTCCTGTGTCCTTCTAATAGATCTTAAAGACTTCAAATATGATGGCCAACATGTGATAGAAGTTGATGAAGGAAATACAGCAGTTATTGCTTGCGAGCTTCCTGAAAGCCATCCAAAAGCCCAAGTTCGCTACAGTGTGAAACAAGAATGGCTAGAATCCTCCAGAGGTGAGCTGTGACTGAGAACAAGGGAAGGAGAAGAAACTGGACTGGGTGTCTGCTTTTTGTTTCTCTCTTCTTGTTAATGTAGATGTCTCCCTATGTCTTCTGACAGATCTGTACAATTATTATTCTCAGTTTTGAAAGTACTAGGACTGTATAGTTATTGTGTGTAGGACAACTCCAGTGGCACATTCTTCTCGTTCGCTGACTTCTAATTGCATAACTGTTTTGTTGTGTTTCTCCCACTGTCACAATGCTCAGAATGGATCTGTGAATGGTAGATCTGACTACTGGAATACTAGACATGCATCATCTCATGCCCTTGCCGCAGTTTAAAAGAGAGAAAGATGATGCAGCCTTGGAGATGATGGATAATACTTTTTTGACAGACTTACTTGTTTTGAACTGTAGTTGCCAGAATTCTCTAACTTGAATCTGCTTCAAGTCAAGTTACTCTTCCTGACATTAGACTGTATGGCAGAAATAAAAGCAATAGGAGAGCAGATTTCAGTTAGAATGCAAGTATGTCTGAAAGGCTTGGAGGTAGAATTGGATTATTTCTTGTCACCTTTTAGTGATCACTGAGGACAAAGACATACATTACCTCTGTGGCATAAATACTACTTTCCCTTGCTCCAATTCCATGCCCCGGGTTTCCTTTATATGTTATTTCAGAGCCTTTTCTTGGCCCACATAATATCTGCTGACACCAGCGTGGAAATGATTTGCAGTAGAAAAATCAGAAGACATTCATTTGATAAATAAAACTTAACCAAATTTTAATTAAGATAAACTACAGTGTCCCAGCTGTGGGCCACATTTGTCTTCTGACAACTGTTACATATACTAAATTGAAATTATGAACACATTTTTTAGGGACACATTTATATAGGGCATAGCCAGAAATTTTGATTTGGATGAACATACATAAGGTTGTACTATTAATTCCTTATTATAATTATCATATATAGTCAAGGCTGCACTTCTGTGATGCACTATATATTGTACTACCTCTACCAAGTTCAGAAACTTCAATTAGTTCAAAACATTAATCACTGATGAATCTAGGAGTGGTCATATTACACTTATATTAAAATAATTCCACTGGCTGCTAGTTAGTTTCTGAGCAAAATACAAAGAATTGGTTGTTATCTTTAAATCCCTACATGGTTGGGGTCCAGGTTATCTATGATGTTACATTCTCCCATATAATCCGCCCCATACACTCAGGTCCTGGGGCGGGGGGGGGGAAGTAACTTCATTCAGCCTTTGCCACTTCTCCTGGCAAAGAAATGCACCGAGCCTGCCATCAAGGGATGTATGAATACTAAAAATCATGCATTCCCAAGTACCTATAAAAAATGGCACAGGGCAGCAACGGAGGTGGAAACAAGCTGTGGCTGCAGTGGAGGTGTGCCAGTCATCACTGCCATGTCTCTACCAAAGTTCCTTGCAATTGTTTTTGTTGATGGTGCTGATCCTGCTTGCTTGTTTGTGAATGAGCGAGCAAGACTGGCACTGGCATCAACAGTTCCAGAGTGGCCAGCAGGTTCAGTAGGGACATGGCAGTGAGGGGTGCCAGTCCCGCTCGCTCATTTGTGAATGAGTGAGCAGAATTGCCACTGCTGCTGCTAACAATTGCAGGGTCACAAGGAGCTTTGGCAGGGACATAGCAGCAGAGGGTATTTGCAAATGAATGAGCAGGATTGGCACCACCCCCTCTGCTGTGTCCCGGTGGAAGCTGGTGACTGACCTGCAATTGCTGAGGTGAGAGGGAAGCAAGCTCTCTTCCTGATGCCCCATCTCCAACAGCATACAGGTCACTCAGTTTCCAAGGGTTGTGTGTGTGTGCCTGGCACTCAGGCCTTGCCACCACTTCCCTGCTGCCCTGGGTCCACTGCTGGACTAGATGTCAGGTAATTTAATTTTTATTTTTTTTATTTTTTTATTTTTAGGTTGCATAGGGTTAAATCCATGAATGCTGAGCTGGCAAATACAGCAGGCCGACTGTACAGCCAATTTTTTGCAATTTAAATCTATACTTCTTAATTCAGTATTTTTAACTGTTTATCATTTTCTTTCATTTCCTGCCAAACTGGGTTGAGCTATCTTATTATTTTTACTATATAAAGTTCATTTAGTGTTTGTGATGTGTTAGAAACTGAACAACAGAGATTTTCCATTAAGAAGTTTTGAATCTTTTCTTCCTTTATCTTGACAGACAACTATTTAATCATGCCATCAGGGAATCTTCAGATAGTCAATGCGAGCCAAAATGATGAAGGAACATACAAATGTGCAGCCTACAATCCTGTAACGCAGGAAATAAAAACATCGGTGTCCAGTGAGAGACTCCGTGTGAGACGTGAGTCATCTCTTCTGAATATTTCAGTTCAAAGTTTGTGAGTTCAAAGTTTGCAGGTCCCACCAACCACATTCTGTGTAAGATGATTTCAATACTCTACAGACCTTTCATGGATAAGAGCTTGTTTCACCTGGTTTCTGTTCAAATTCTTAAAGTATATCAGTTTCTAAAGAAAACAATTTGTTTGTACCTTTAGATGTATTTATTTTATTTGTATCTCACCTGTCTTCTGAAACTGACACACAAGGTGCTTCACAAGATTAAAAAGATACAGATAACAATGTAAAACACTGCAACATTAAAATGCACTTAATTTACAGTATTAAAGCACAGTGGAATTAAAAGAAATTTAAATGCACTACAATAAAAAGGCAAACATACACCCTTGAAAAGCCCCTTCTGTAGCAACTGGTCAATCACCAAATGCCTCCTTGGATAAAAAGGTGTTTCTTTGCTGACAGAAGCACTACAGCAGAAAGGCCAACCTAGCCTTCCTTGGAATGAATGAGGTTCCGCATTTCTGCTGGTTGTTGGCCTCTTCTTTTTGCTACCATGGCCCTATTTTAAACCGGTGTAAAGTGAGACATAAAAAGAAATTGTCAGAGAATTCTGGCAAAACCAGGTGCTTTGGTCAGTGTGAATTGGCAGGACTTTGGAAGTGGCAAATCATTCACAATTTCACTGTCAGCTCAACCGACATCAGATTCCTCAGTTAGTGACATATTTTATGGATGAATTTTTCAAGCATATTCATAAAATGAGTGACAGTTTTATAAATCACCAGACAGCATGAGATTGGGGGTGCCGAGTGAAAACCTGTGTAACAAATGATCAGAATTGCAGGTTTGGATGTTGATCTCTCATATTTCACTTTTCTCTCTCTCTCCATGCCAACTCCTACCCTGTTAGTGATACAGGTGGCTGACTGGCCTTCTCTAGCCACTGTTTTGCAGTCCTCACAAAGTTGTTGTGAAGTTACATGATACAAGAATTGTAAAGAACTTCAGACACAGCCTTCTTCATAACGTTCTATCGTGGCACTTCATTTAAACCCCAATTTCGTTCAAAAGCTGGAACTCAGATCCTCTTCCCCACCCCATCAACCGTTTTTTAACTTTATTGTGAGGGGAGCTATGTGGATCTGGTGGTCAAATGTTGATACCCAGAAGCCACAGAAGCCAATGGCGAGCTGAGAAATGTTCCCCAACACAAATGAAAAAATCAAAAGAGTCAAATAGCTACTTCTGGTTTGTCTTTGGGGAATTGAAACTACTCATTCTAGAGGCCTCCAAAAGCAGGAAAAACTTGTCCTGGCTAGAAATGTAACATTTTTGGCATATGAGGGGCTCAGTGGGTCATTGGGAGCTGTCAGACTAGCCTTGAGAGGCAGTATGGCCTACAACCTGTGCTTGGCCCACCTTTGCCATTTTGTGTTGAGTGAAGCCTTCTTCAGTGCCATAGCAGACGTTTGTCTCCATTACACATTTTACATTGTTTCTTGGATTTTTTTTTCTTGTATGACCACAAAATATTATTTTGGACCATAAAATTTCTGAATAAAGAGTTGCTGGATCTCTCCCTTCATGCTGTTAACAGTCATTTGGCTTTTTATCAGCAATAAGCTTTTCTAAGTGCATGGTATATTTGTTGATTTTGTCCTATCCTGTCTTTTACTTTTCTCTCTGTCTCTCTCTTTCTCTGTTAGGCTCAACTGCTGAGGCAGCTCGCATAATTTATCCCCCAGAAGCACAGACCATCATCGTCACCAAGGGCCAAAGCCTCATTCTTGAATGTGTGGCTAGCGGGATTCCTCCTCCACGAGTCACATGGGCTAAGGATGGTTCAAGTGTCTCTGGCTACAACAAGACTCGGTTCCTTCTCAGCAATCTTCTAATTGATACAATCAGTGAGGAAGATTCAGGGACCTACAGCTGTATGGCTGACAATGGAGTGGGTGAGGCTGCAGCAGCAGTCATACTCTACAATGTTCAAGTGTTTGGTGAGTACCACTACAGATTTATTCCTCTTCTTTCCTCCTAGTCACAATAGCCAGAAATATGGTCCACAAACAACTTGGGCAATTTTGTGTGCTTGTCTTTCTCAAAACTGTTCTGATGTGAATGTTAGTATTCATGAGCAAGAGCCAACCAACTAGATTTCAGCCCTGACCTAATTCCAATATCTGCCACCATTCTCTGTCTTCTTCCACATGTTGTTGAATTGTAACTCCTGTCATCTGTAGTCAACATAATCAATGAGAGATGGTGGTAGTTGTTATCTAGCAGCATCTGGAGAACTACATGTTTTCTCTTATACCCAGGCAGAAAGGGGCTAACCTAATAGCTATTAACAATAAGTGTAACTGTTTTGCACTTATAAAGAGCCTATCTGCATAAATCATGGATAGAAAGCTGGAGGAGAGGAAGCAGAACGAGGAACTTGGACTCTGTTTTTTCCTGTCTGGCCCCCAGTGTAACCCCCAAGGACTCTTCTGCATCATGATTAATTTCTCCCAGGCAAAGAGCTCTCATCGCTTCTACCTCAATATGAACAGTGAAAGAGATTTTATTCACGTACAGCTAAGGTACAGGAAGTGTTATGTGTGTGCTGAAGAAAGAACTTTGCTGTAGCTACACTAACTGTTTGCAACAGAGAGCAATGGGTTAAAGAGCCCTTTGAGTCTTGGCTCGTGTGAGACACAGCCAGTGCTCCTTGTATCATTTGTTCAGTTGAAAATAAGTTACCAACCTAGGACATATACCACCTTGGAAAGTATAAATACCATAAAACTTTTTGTCTGGTGAGCCAATGTACAGAGTATGAAAAGTCAAGATTTTTGTGAGCCAACTAAAACTTCTGTTGCCGTGGTGACATCGAGACAGCATCTTGCAGTGGAAGGGGGAGGGAAGGTAGGAAAGAAAGCAAACATTGCAGAGAGGAGCAAGACAGCAAAAATGTGTTAGTTGTTGTAGTCAGTGGCTGGCTGCTATCCTGGAGAGATGAGGGCTGAAAGTATTGGTTCCTGAACAGAAATGGTGGGAGTTGCCACTTATTTAGGTCCTCTTGCAATGGCACAGTTAAAACCACTCAGTCTTTGGCTTCAGCCCTTGATCACTTACCCACCGTGGTGGTATTTACTTCCAAGTAAACAATTAGGTTGAACTCCACAGTTTGGAAAAGGGGACAATTGCAGGTGTATGTTGTCCCCCATCCCCATAAGTGAGCACCCATAAATGAGCAAAGGACATTCCCCATCCCAAATCACTGCCATTCAAACATCTGGCTTGCATTGAATATGCCCTCAAGAAGGCCTCTTTTCCTTTGGTCCTGTGTCTGTTAATTGCTCTTGAGGTTCCACTCTGGTGATGGAGGCCTTTCTAAGGAAGAGGAGGAGGAGGAGGCAGCTGCTGGCTCAAGGAAATGCACAGTGGCAACCAGCCCGAGGGCTCTACAGTGGCAGCCAGCCCCAGGACTCTCTGCCTCTTCCTCCTCTATGTGTGGCACACTTCCAGTCCTTCACGGTACACAAATGTGCCATAGCATGTCAGTTGAAAACTGCTATCCTCGGTTATAGTGCTACTAGTCTGTTCAAATGGGTATGCCAACAGTCAGGCCTACTTGGAAAGTATAATAATATAGCAAGATAGAACAAGTGGCCTCAGAACAAAGGTCCTGGCTTTCCAAACTATGGACAAAGTAGTTTGTTGGTAGTTCCAGAAACACACATTGACCTATAAATCAAGTAATTGTAGGAAAACATATTCACAATCAAAGTAAAACATCAAAGAATTTTGATTAAACATGTACTAAGTAGGTGGAATATGCTGTGAAGAACAGGCACAATTTTATACCTATGTTGTAGATTCCAGACCCTTGGGTTAGTTTGGCCCTTAGGTCTTTCATTCAGAAGTAAAAGACTGCAGCAAGCGTTGTATCAATTTAAGACTGTTATACAAAAAAGGTTAGTAAACATATTTCCCTTTAATATAAGGAGTATTGTATAATACAGTACAGGAGGTATTGTAAGGGTGCAGGCTGGGCTGTGACTTAGACAAGCTAAGTAATTCCTAGCCAAAAAAACTAGTTCCTTGTGTATGAGTACTAATCCCAGTTTTGATAGGATTACCCAAAAAGGTGCTCAAACTAAAGCAATGCACAGCCTAGGAATTTCTTTAGAAAGATAAGGATTTCCAGAGTTCGGCATATAAATAGGCTACTGAGGTCTTAACAATCTCAGTAACTAGCCCTAGAACCTAGATGAAGATATTCTTTCTAGAATTTCACAAAAAACTCGAGTCTGTTAATATTCAGCTTTGGAGCATCCAGTAACAGAAATCTGTCCCTTGATCCAAAAATTTCGTTTGTAGCATGAACATTTAAAGAGGATAGCTACAAATATTTCACAGTTTCAACATCGCCTGTTTCAGAGCTCTTATAGGTGTTCCCAAAAAATATGAAATCTTACTCTGTTTCCTTTTCAGAACCTCCAGAGGTTAGCGTGGAACTGTCCCAGCAGATCATTACATGGGGTCAGAGTGCAAAGTTTACATGCAAGGTTCGAGGGAATCCTCAACCATCGGTTGTGTGGCTGCGTAATGCAGTTCCTCTCTTCTCCAGCCATCGGATGCAGCTGACTCGCAGAGCCCTAAGAGTCTCTAGTGTGGGGCCTGAGGATGAAGGGATATATCAGTGTATGGCAGAGAATGAAGTTGGAAGTGCACAGGCTATGGTACAACTGAGAACTGCCCAGCCTCGTAAGTCTTCAGTGGAGTTACAGAGGGTCATATAAGAATATATAGGGCTGTGCACGTTCTTCATGTTTATGGCATATCATGAAGCATAATCTAGATTCTGATCTAGCATGAATCCTCATAACAGTCTTATTCAGCAAAGTTTATTGAGATAACTAACACATGGAGGCTGCTTTTTCCCACAAACTGGACTGGCCTTGAGCAGGTCTCTCAGCAATTAAAAGAAAGAGTTGTGTTCCTTTTATAGTTCCCTTTTCTTGATTAAGCCTCTACTTGTTGCTTTACCAATCAGTAACATAACTGATATTCTGCCATTTGAATGCAACTGTAGTACTAAATGTGACGTATAAAAGTTAAAACTACAAAATTTCATAAAAATCAAACAATAGAACTGGTAAAATCATGAGACAGAAATATATGTGACTGATCTTATTCCCTTTATTTGTTTTCTATGTTCCTAAAATATTTAAAATTCTGCACAAATCCAGATTCTCCCAACTAGAGCGGAATTTGTAAAGGAACTGTATCCAATGGACGTACAATCCAATTAATGCAGAATATAGACGTATATCAGATAAAGCTTAGATTTTATTCAGAAAAGTCAATCTCTGTCTGGTGCACCAAAATCCCAGATGCTTGGTACTATCCTCTCTAACAATTTGAACCAGTCTTTCTGTTTTCAGAGCTCAAAGCCAATGAAAACCACACATAACTGAAACAGAAATGTGAATGAAGAATGAAACAATTCACATGTAAGAATGAAACAATTCAAATGTTCTCTCTCCTCTAAGTGAGATTACAAAAATATTATTTTACATTTTGGGACTTTTTTGTGAAAATTTCATGAGGAATTCCCATGCAGTGGGCAGACTAACAAGAAGAGGAATTGGAAGAAGAGTAACAAGAAGAGGAAATATAAGATCTGCAAAAAAACCCCCACTGTTTTTGTGTAAAAATACAATATTTTCACACAGGAAATTGTTTGTGAAATTCTCACAAGAAATCCCAAAATATGGGGGGGGGGACTTTCAGTGGAGTTAGCAGGTTACTCTCCGCCCCCAGTTCCTTGTCATCAAGGACAAGAACAGTTACAACTATTCTTTTTACCCTTATTCTAAAAAACTTTGATCTTGCAGAAAATCTCAAGCAATCCCTGTCTCTTTGGCCCTCATTTGGTAAACAGGCTAGGGCTACCCCCACTGCTCATTTTGTTCATAAACTGGGATTACAGTATACTATTGTCTAAATGCCCAATGGGGATCCATGCAATAGTTTCTATTTAAGATTTACTTTTCTTGGCTGTCAGGTAGAACAGGATGTCAAATGTAGGAAAACTGATAGGTGATTCACTCTTTGTGCATTTGCACCTGTGTTAAAAATGGCATTTGTCTTCCCTCTTACATTCCAGAAACAACTCCGGAGCCTCATCACTTCTCAGTTGCAGACTTTGCTCACTCCACCATGTCACCTACCAGGCTTAGCAACAGTGAAAAAGTGCTGAAAGATAAAGCTGTCCTCTTAAAACCTAGGCCCACAACACCCACAATGTCTGTGGAGTGTACCACCCAAGATCAGGTGTCTCCAGCTGAAGCCCCTGTCATCCTCAGCTCTCCACGGACAACCAAAACTGATTCATATGAATTGTTGTGGAAACCACGGCATTATGGCAGAGCTCCTATCCTGTACTATATTGTGAAACATCGCAAGGTTAGCATGTTCCAGATTTGTTTTCATCTGCCATATGCTGATAAAGTGCTAAATGACCATTTCTGTGGTTTACAAGTTTGGGAGCTAGGTATCTTTGCCTCTTTGTATTGCACTAGCTCCCCGCCCCTTTCTTTCTCTTTTTTTTGTTTTGTTTTTTATGGACAGATACTTGTCCAGAAATAGACTAGATGTTTGCACTTGTGCAGTATAAGTTGGAGGTCAATGGGGAGGGCTTGCAGAGTTGAAGAGGAGTGTCACTGGAAACGGGCTGACAAAGCTGTATATGACCCTGGTTATGTGCATATCTTACTTAGCTGTGGCATTTCCATTGTTGTGCTCTCTTGGTAGCAAGATACTCCTAAAGTGATTAATTGGGTGATAGAAAACATGAACAGATAAAAATTAGAGACATCCTGGCTTTTCGCTATAGAAGCATTGCTCAAATCATTACTGTTTTAGGACAGTGTATCTAACTCCCTTGGAAAGACAGAATGGAGACTACTCACTTGTCCAGGAATGAGTAGTGATCTGGGCATGCAGTTTTTCCTTTCTCTAGTTTTTTGGTTGGTTGGTATCTGTCCCCCCCCCAAAAGCTTCACCTGGAAGGTTTTTGGGTCAGAGGGAGTCACCATGGGTCACTGCATTTAGCACTAATATGTTTCCAGTACAGAGCAAATTCTCAGCTGGAGACTCTTTCTTGTGTCTTAAAGATCTTTACAGATGGAGTTTTTTTCCTGTTAACCCTTACGTGACTGTCATTTACATTGCTGGTAACTGCATAACTTGAAATGGGGTTTATTTAAAGGAGAATCTTGGTTTAGCAAAACTGGTTGTATCAGAGCAAATTACAGTAAATACAGTCTATGGAGGAACCACAGCATGAATGGTCTAAACTTGCTTTCTGAGTACTTACAGAAATGAACACTACCTTACCTCAGAACAGCTCAAATTATCAACTAAGTATGTTTTCAGCATAGATTATTGTATGTGGAAATATGTCCCCTCCCCACCACATTTCCAACATTCTTTCTTCATATTTTTATAGATGTTTGCTTATTTTTGTGGGGTAAGGTACCACCTAAAAACCATTTTGTAATAGGGTAGAATATCTGGTAGATTTAAGATTTTTGCTCCAAGTTTTCTCCCAGTCTTCCAGTTGGATAGTAGGGCCCAAATTCTGGGCCCATTTGTTTATATTCTCTTCAATGACTTCTTGTTCCATCTCAAATTTTAACAATACTTTGTATGGATTTGTTATTATATGTTCCTTTCCCCCCAAAAAATTATGGCATCAAATTCTTTTAAGTCTTCTTCTATTCGCGCCATTTCAATATCTATTTTAAATCTTTCTCTTAACTCTACGTAGAAGCCAATGTCAAGTAATGCCTTCAATTTTGTAATTCTTCTGTTGATTCATCCTGTCTCCTTCTTAAGTACGTCCTTACAAATTAACCAGCAATCTCGAATTTTTCTTGTTTACAAAAGGCCTCATGAGATGACACCCATGCTGGAATTTTTGAATAAATTTTCTTTTTATAAAATTTCCAAATTCTATGTAGGGATTTCCTTTATACTAGATTTATTGTACCGAATGTATCCATGCCATCCACATGTCACATTGTATCCTTCATGGTGTAGCAATCTATTATTTTGTAATTTAATCCACTCTGAAATCCAAGAAATAACATAGACATGGTGATAAATTTTTAGATTTTGTAAACCTAACCCACCTCTTTCTTTTATATCTTGTAATGAACTCCATTGAACCCTGTATTTCTTTCCTCACCAAATAAACTTTTTAAAGTCCTTGCACAGTTGTCTAAATGATTCATCATTTCTGAACAATTGGTAAATTCCAGAAGAGACATATCAATTTTGAGTTAGAAATTCTATGTTATATTTTAACTTTGTTATTTGTTATCTTCATAATCTCTATTACATTGTGATAACTATAGTTATAAGCAATTAAAACTTGAACTAACAACTAAGCTAGGTTATGTTTTCCTAACATCATTTTCTGTGTGATTTTTTTTTAGGCCACAAGACTAAACAATTCTATTTGCTAGTTCCAAATTACTGTTAATAGAGCTTCCTGTGAACACAGTATTATAAAGTGTCCCTAGAAAATAAAGTAGCGTGTAGCTTATAAGAATTGGATCTCATCTAAATCTAGAATTCAGCATAGGGAATATAGAAAAGTAAGGGGAAGCAGAGGTAACCAGGTGATCAATATGTGGTTAGAGCTACACAAGATTAGGGCTTTGTATCCTGCTTCAGCCCAAAACTATAAACTTTTATATAGAAGAGGTCATGGATGCCATGGATGATTATCCTTGCTCTTCAACAGGTAATGAACTCTTCAGACAGCTGGACAATCCAAGATGTCCTTGCCAGCCAAAATCATCTTACTCTGACAAAACTGGATCCAGGAAGTTTGTATGAGGTGGAGATGGCTGCTTACAACTGTGCTGGAGAAGGCCAGACAGCCATGGTTACCTTTAGAACTGGTAAAGATCAAAGTACTTTCCCCAAAGATGCAGTTTATTTCCTTTTGAGGGGCAGGTCTGCCTGCATCCTGATGCTAAGGGCTTTCCGTTTTGGAAATTAGCTGTTCTAACTGCCTTTCTTCAAGTGGACGCGTATGTGTGTTACAGTATATATAACAGTTTAAAGACGTAGCTGTGTTGTCTGGATCACTGTGCAAAGGGATCTTCTAGCACCTTTGAGACTAAGGCCATTTCCGAACTACACTGTTATAGGGGCTATTATTCCACTTTCAACATCCTATAGACTCCTGGGTTTTGCAGTTTAGGGAGGGGCATTTAGAATTCTCAGCCAGAGTTCTTTGGCCTCAGTAAACTACAAACCCCAGAATTCCACAGGATGTTGAAAGTGGAATAATAGCATTATAACAGTGTGGTGCGGAAACAGGCTCACTGAAAGAAGCTGGTAGTATAAGCTTTTGTAGACTTAAGTCTACTTCATGAGATGCCTAATTTATAATTTGTAGCATAATGTAAAAAATATATTATACTAACATGCATGACTAGCAATAGTTGATTGTAAGTTAAGATATCTTATTTACAGTTACTGAGTAAAGATAACTTCTAGAAAGCAGTATTCTTAGAATACTATACTCTCCAGGGGCAGTGCTTAGAATTCTTTCTGGATTACTATGAATTTTGTGTCCCTTTACTGTAACAAACACATGTAAAAGTGAAATAGTTAAAAGAATAATCATCTTTAGAAGAAAATGGAAAACATAGACTGACCAAAAATGAGGCTTTCTCATAAGTTAAGCATGCATATGTCCATATTATTGTTTAGTAAACCAATTTGTTGTTACGCTTGGAATGCAAGTTTCTACAAGGCAGTAGAAAAGTATATCTGGATGGGCAATAGCAACTAAAACCTCACTGTGGCTTACCATCTTTGCTAATTTATTTTTTTCTAATTATTTTTTTCTTCTTCAGGACGACGGCCAAAACCAGATATTGTTGCTAGTAAAGAGCAACAGATTCAGAAGGATGACCCAGGCACTAGTTCTCGGAGCAGCAATCAGTCAGACAACACTCGACTCTCTCGTAAGACCACAGCAGATTTGCAGCAAAAAAGTCCAGAAGCCAGATTTATTGGCGGGGAGGGAACTTAGGAAGATTTGCTGCAGGAATGAGAAAAAGCAAAGATGGACACAAACAGCGGCAACAGATCGCTTATCCCTGTTGCTTTTCTTCAGTCCTTATTAGGTCACATTTCTCTTCAAAGTCTGAGTGACTGTTCTTCTGACAATAAGCACCTGCCAGATGAACTCTGCCAAGTTGTAAACATCAGTGAGAGAACAATGTCCTCTGTTTTTAAAATAGAAGCAGTTCTTTAAAATTTAAAGTCATATATTAAATATAGTCAAAACTGCAAGTTAATCTGACTGAAAATTGATCATCTATCATTTTTAGAATTTGGGAGAAAAGTACCAGCAGTGCATTTGATTACAGGGTTGTAGCCAGCGCAGCACCACAGGGATGCGTTGTGTAGCTGGAAGAACTGAATAAACTGACACTGCAATTTCTGTTTAAAGAATGGAAGTATGTTTTTAAAACAGGAACATTCCCTCTTTTAAACAATGTCAGCTTCAGCCTTTAAAAATGAAAGTGTTCCAAATGTTCCCCATCTCAGATTTTTCTAACTAGACCATAAGCAGGGCTGGTTATTTCAAGGAAATATGGGGTAAATGTGCCTACTATTTATGAAAAAATTATAAGTTGTTTTTTTTTTCATTTTTTGGTTTGCATGTTCCACCTTGGAGATGATGGTAGCCCTCATCAAGCAGGGAAGGTTGGTTCCAGCCCAGCTCTTCTGTGCTAAAACAGCGTGATTAATTTTTGCCTACTAACACAACTTTCCTTTTCCTTACAGCTCCTGAGGCCCCGGATAGGCCCACCATCTCAATGGCATCTGAGACCTCTGTCTATGTAACATGGATCCCACGTGGGAATGGAGGTTTCCCCATTCAGTCATTTCGAGTGGAATATAAGAAACTGAAAAAGCTTGGGGACTGGGTGCTAGCTACAAGTGACATCCCCCCTTCTCGTCTCTCTGTAGAAATTACAGGGCTTGAGAAAGGTAGGAGAATTTTTTCCATGTGCACATGTTTTCTGTTCTTCTTGTAATGGCTTCATATCATGCCAGTTGCTATAATCATATGTGCCGAACAGAAAGGGTCATTTGAAAGCTGATTCTTAATTCAAGCTCCTCTTCCAGAGAGATGTGCAATCTTGTAGATCAAGGTGAACAACTGTGGAAGGATTGGGAGGGAGACCCTGGAGGGTGACACACACCTCATCATGCCTACTTCTGAAATAAATAAACAAACAAACTGCTGTTGGCTCCAAATGCTCTCTTGGGGACAAGGGGGCCTTCTCAGCATGTTTTTCCTTCTCATTTCCTGTTTCAAAAAAGGCATGTCTCAAGCCTTAAACATGGTGGAAATGCCCTCCATACTCCCTAAAGGGTTTTTAAAAACACTTTTGGAGCAAAAAAAAAATCCTTTTGACCCCCCTGAGGGGGCCCTTTGGACTCACATTTAGCCCGTGAGCCACAATCCCCCCATTATAGATGCTCTCCTGTATTGTGTAATGATTCTACAGAGAATTGTGTTTTATGCGTGCCAAATGTACAATGCAGCTTTGAAATATTCATTCTTAGATTAGGGTTCCCCCAGGCTGGTGGATTCTGGGAACTGTGGTCTAAGAATAACCTTTCCAAGCTCTGTGTGCAAATTCATGTAACAGTAATCCAACAACTGGAGGTTTTTTTCCCCACATCAAGAGCCAATCTAGGAAGGGCAGTTGATCATAGAGACTAGAGGTTTGACCATTCCTTGTATGCTGTTTCTGAACTCCAAGTCACCATCATCACTAGCAACTTTCCTCTTGCAGGAATTCAAACACAGGTTTGGCCTCACAAATGTGTTTCTGGAGAAGGAGTAGAAAGAATGCAGGGTATGAATCTGCATCTCTATTCATTCCATTTTTGTACCCCGGATGCTTCTTTCTGAAGCAGCTTTTCATGTAAAAATGGTTTTTCTAGTAGCTTAGCCTAAGCTACTATTTTTGTTTCAAACCATCCCTATGATTAGTAATGAATCTGTGTTTAAAAAATGGTAAAAAGATATCTTACAATTTATATGGGATGGAAAGAAGCCGAGAGTCAAATATAAGATATTATGTGATGCTAAATCCCAAATTTGAAATTATATTTTCATGCAAGCTGTTTAGAATGGTTTCGAGAGTGGGCGACATTATCTAATAGTAAACTCCTGATATTAGAGGGCACTGATTTAGCTTTTGGTTGGCATGCTTATATTGGGTATAATAAAGACATAATTCATAGTGAATTTAATAATCATTTTATACATCGGCCAATATTAAAGATTTGGAAAAAATATAGATTAAGAATATATCCAAAAACACCACTGTGGTTGTCGCCACTAGAAGCTTTTTATAAAAGAGAGAATATGTTACAAAACAGATGGCTAACATACAAGGATTTAATAAAAACCCAAGACGGCGCTATTAAGATAAAATCACAAGAAATATTAAGAAAGGAAGGCATCAATTGTCATTGGTTACTACATAGACAATTAAATGAAAAAATAAAAATGGAATTGAGAATAAATGGCTTTCAAATAGAAAAGACAATTTTTGATCAAAAGTCCCAGACAATATCCGAAATATATAAAAATTTGCTAAAATGGGATTCGGAAGAAGAGATTATCAAAGAGCCAATGATAAGATGGGCGCAAAACTTAGGCCATCCAATTGAATTAACAAATAGGGAGAAGACCTGGCAGAGAAGAATGAAATATACAGCATGCCAAAATCTAAAAGAAAATGTTTATAAAATGCATTTACGGTGGTATCTCCCCCCTGAGAGATTAGCAGAAATATATAAATGTTTTGACAAATGTTGGAAGTGTAAAAAAGAAAAAGGTGTGTTCTACCATATCTGGTGGACATACCCAAAAGCTAGAAAATATTGGAAACAAATACATATGGAGATAGAAAAGATTCTAGGATTACAATTTAGCATGTTGCCACAAATATACCTGTTGGGAATGCCAGAAAATGAATTGGAAAAATAATATGATGAAATATTATTTTATATGACAGCAGCGGCAAGGATCAATTATGCTAAAAATTGGAAAAACCCAGACATACCAGATGTAGGAAATTGGGAACTAAGTTTGTATAATATGGCAATCATGGATAAAATGACAACATTAATAAGAGGAATCTCTCTCGAGAAATTTGTTAAAAAATGGGACCCTCTTATCTAATTTTTTAAAAACAAATGGGGAGATTGGATGGTAGCAAGTTTTTTGGATTAGGGAAAAATATGATGAATGGATAAAGAAAAGAAATATATCTTAATGTATATTTTAAGCATAGTAGATATGGATAAAAATAAAAATATTAGTATTTTGTATAGGTAAAGATGAATATTATATAAAGGACCACATCAGTGGAGTCCTGCTGTAAATAAATAAGAGATCGGATCCTCTGGTATATAGAAAGGGTTTTATACAAGGACAACTAGTCAGGAAGCCAAGGAGAAGAAGAATGAATGGAATTGAATGAAGAAGGCAGGAAGGAAGCTATATGTAAAGCTTTATTAGAGATATTCCTATTTTTTTTTGAAAAGTGATTGATGTAATCATATTTGTATGTTTGTTTGTTCCTTGTTATATGTTTTATGTTTTAATAATAAAATTAAAAAAAGTAAAAAAATAAATTAAAAAATGGTTTTTATTTTTAAGTTTTAAATGGTTTTATTCCATTTATCTGGAATAAAGTAGGAACTGTGATCTGTTGACCAGTCAGACTAAGCAAACAAAGCAGACATTAAAAAAAAAACAACTTTTGTTATCAGCCTTTTCCTGCTGTTTTTTCCTCAGGTCACCAGGTCAGGAAAAAACAGCTCTCTCAAATGAGTCCCTTAGCCACCTGTTAATATGGAAGGGCTCATTTTTCAGGAACAGATCAACAAGGGCATTAGCAAGGTCATATGTCACTCCCTTACTCACCTTTCTTCTCCATTGTTTCTCCATTTCTCACTCTAGGTACCTCTTATAAATTCCGGGTGCGAGCGCTGAATGTACTAGGGGAGAGTGAGCCAAGTGCTGCATCGAAACCGTATATGGTGTCAGGCTACAACAACCGTGTATATGAGCGCCCTGTTGCTGGCCCTTATATCACCTTCACTGATGCCATCAATGAGACCACCATCATGCTGAAGTGGATGGTGAGGAGCTCAAACTATATTTGGGGCTGGAGGGCAGAGGATGAGAAAGGATTTTTTTGAATGTGCAGCAGACTCTTGTGCAGTATTGACTAGTTCTGAATATTATTCATACTTCTTCAAATTTCTGTATTGTTCCATTTCTCCTCCAAATGGACACAGAATAGTTACATTTCTTCTGTAGCATCATCATCATCATCATTATTATTATTATTAGCTTTATTTTTATCCCACTTTTCTTCCTGAGGGGACTCAAAGCGTATTGGATCCTTCCAGGCAAGGGCAGGCAGTTTCCAATAATTCAGGGCCAAATTTTCATCCCTAGGACCACTGGAAATGCAGAAAGATGTTTTTAAAAACTAAAGCTGGAAGTTAATGGAGGTCCATTTCTTTCTACTTTTTAAAACCTTGTGAGGGGAAGGGGAGTGCAAGAATGGAGGCTTTGTCTAGGTTTCCAGGCCCAAGAAGAAAAGAATCTTTGGTGATATTTTCCCCTACAGAGGGGCATCAGAAAGTGTCACAGTCTGCAAAAATAGTACTGGGGGACTATACCAGGCCCATATGCTGCTCTTTGCCCACCCTTATCTGAGATATTTGAAATGTCACACAACTGTAGTTTGGTGCACAGACACAATTAAAATTTAAGACGCATGGAGCCTAAGAATTTGTTTTGATTACCAGAACATGAAGGGAATGCACAGTCTAGTTTATACATAAAAATCGACTTCATGTTACCCCACATTTTCTTAATTTACAGAATGCAATTAAGAGCAAATGTAGGGAATTATTTTTGTTGCTGCTGTTGTTTAAATATTGTTTAAATAATGGGGAGTAATGAATTCTTGCTCAACCCTCAGCCATAGAAACCCACTGGGTGACACACTCTCAGCCCTAGGTTAACTCTGTGATAGGTTGGCCTTAGGGTCGCCATAAGGCGGAAATGATTTGAAGGCACACAATAACATAAATGACTCTGGCTAAATCCTTGGAGATGCAAGCTTAATATCTAGCACTATTAATTAAAAGATTTCTAGTAGCAGAATTGGGATGAAAACAAAAAATAAATGGGGGTAGGGAAGAGATTGGATAGACTGAATGACTCAGCAATGATATTGTTCGGTTCTGGTAAGCAAAGTTTCTTTGCATGTGTTGATCAGAAAAAAAATATTTTGATCTACTATTAGATGTGCAGATAAGTTGCAGTAGATCAGCAAAGATTTATGACTCACATTATCTTATAGCAGCATCTAAAATAAAATATTTTAAAATGGTCTTAAGACAATCATTTATATCTGTCTTGGTGTTCCACACCTATAATTTAGGAGTATTGTGTGGTTGTCTTTGACCTGATTTTTGTGCAGGTCTTCTGGTTTCATAATTTTCCATTAATAATTGATTTGGAACTCAGATGCAAATTTGTATTTATAGACAGAAATCATTCCAATGCTTGTCTCACAAGTGCTGGATCCAGTCCCAAGCCAGTACTTTCCACCTAGCCCAGCCTACCACAGATATTTTGGAGTTGGTGAACCTCAACATTCTAGTAATGAAAAATTTCATTCTACAAGATGTTCCACAGGTCTTTTTACTTCTGATTTAGAGATTCTGTATAGAGAGAACTGCTTTGATGAGCATCTGTGCTTTTATTAATTTCTGCCTTAACTCTTCTCTGCAGTATATCCCAGCCAGCAATAACAATACACCAATTCATGGGTTCTACATCTATTATCGACCAACAGACAGTGATAACGACAGTGATTACAAAAAAGAGGAGGTAGAAGGTAGGAAGCAACTTGTTGACAATGCCCCAGTTCTTAATTCCCATACTATGCCTTTGGTCTGTCAACCATTAAAACATTTGCTATGTCTGTAAACTTAATAACAATCTTTATTAATACAATAAAATGAAACAAAAAGAGTTGATATGAAAACCACTCCTTGACTGGATGATACCAAGTTTTAGGAGTGTCTGACTAGTCATAAGAAAACAGGAGCCCTTTCATTATAATCCAGTAAATTAATGCTTGGAGAGTATTTTTCAAGCTTTCCAAATCAGTATAGAAAAGCAATTTCTTTACATTTGCCAATAACTGTACAATGTTACTCTGATAACAGAGATCCATTCATGGTCTTAGGATGAGATGACAAGGAAACAGGAAAGTGAGCATTTATTTGTTGCTTCTTGTTCAAGGTGACCGATACTGGCATTCTATCAGCCACCTACAGCCAGAGACTTCATATGACATTAAAATGCAGTGCTTCAACAAGGGTGGAGAGAGTGAATTCAGTAATGTGATGATCTGTGAAACCAAAGGTAACCTACTAATACATTATAGGATGCTTAAGAAGTGTCTTGGTCTCCACTCTCTAATGAACCAATTCCAAAGAGAGTCAGAGGCCTAGAAATGTACTCTCTATGAATAAGATGCATTAAGATAAAAAAAAATCAGGAGACCAAATAACGGGGAAGGAGCAAAAAGCAAGAGTTCTGTTGATACAAATTAATTCATTAAGTGCATAATTTGAAGGTGACATAAGATTTCATTAGTACTAGATGTGCCCCAGTCTGATACGTAAAAGACACTCGCATAAAATAGACATATTGCAAACAAGCTGATAGAGAAATTGTAACATGAAACTAGGAAACTGTGTTTGAACAGGTGAAAATGGATGGTTTTAGATTACAAAAAAGTTGGCTCAGTTGAAGTAGGCATTATGTGACAACTGAATTGGACAAATAAAACATATGGCATTAATATTTCGACACTCTTAACATAGAGTAATAGTACTTAAGAGTAGTAGTAGAACTTAAAAGAGAAAGGCAGACTAAGAAAGAAGTTGCAAAGTTGACGCGTATATATGTTATGTGTAAAGATCTAAAAGTGATTTTTCCTTCTTTCTGTAGCTCGCAAATCTGCAGGACTGCCTGGTCGCCTCCTACCACCTACTGTACCTGCAGTACTGCATCCACCACTGAACAGTGGCCATAATGTCTTAGGGGCAGGTGCCATGATGGCTCGTTCCAGTGATCTGCCCTACTTGATTGTAGGGGTGGTGCTGGGCTCCATTGTTCTCATCATTGTGGCTTTCATACCATTTTGCCTTTGGAGGGCTTGGTCTAAGCAAAGTAAGTGACTTGAATAATGAAAAGACACATGTAAAGAAAAAGTTGTTGTGATGCCCATCTATACACCTTTAACTGAAACCTATAGGCTACAATAAAGAAGCCAACTAGAATCCATAATTCTGTCAAAATGTCATCCCTGGTGTCATCCCTGGAAAAGCTTTCTCAATAATTTCAGTTTGCAATAACTTTACATATCTATGAGATCAGGGTCTAACTTCCAAAAGTTATTGCTGTGTATATTTGTTCTGTGGCCTTAAAAGTTCCATTTGTAGTCAAGGCCCCAGGGTATTCTCTGCTATTAGCTAATGTGAGACCTCTGTTCTCTCTGTAATACACCTGTTTCTTGCTTTGTCATTCAGAACAGACCATAGACCTTGGTTTTCCTGGAGCAGGCCTGCTGGTGTCGTCTTGCCAGTACACCATGGTGCCACTGCGAGGGATCTCCACACCTCAAGCTAATGGGTTGCGTTATGCAAATAGTGTGCATCTACCTGCACACCATGGTGCCAATAGCCATTTGCCCTCAGCCACAATTGGGTATCCTAGTGCAAAGTCACATGATTACAGCCCAGATGAAGTTCATCAGGTAATCTCTCTAGCAATATAGGAATGTGTTGGTTATCTTATTTTTCAAAGTTCCTTGCCCTTGTCCAAGCCCTGTGGCTAGTGTTCAAGGCTGATGCTTCCACAGCTGGTTTTGTTTTATGTGTTAGAAACGGAAGTAAAATGCTTTTCTCAACATCATCTTTTGATATAAGGCAGGGTTACTCAATCAGAGTTCCCAGGAATCCTAGGGTTCCATGAGAGATCATGATTGAAAAAGAATAAACTTCTTTTTGAGCTGTAAATATAATAATTTTAATGCAGAGGTTCCCTGAGACCTGAAAATTATTTGAAGGGTTCCTCCAGAGTAAAAGGGTTGAGAAAGGTTGATTTACAGCATAAGGCTGAAGGTATTCTGAGCCTTGTTTTGGGTATTTTGAGCCTGCAGGTGGTGTGTCAGTAAATTCTGATGACAGAATAAAATAGAACTGTTGAGTGTTCTAAAATAACTGGGAAAGGAAGCCAGGAGTCCTGCATTTCTACCAGTAATCATTCATAATAAATATTGTGCTGGAACTAGATTGAACTGTTTCCTCATTAAGATTAAAGCATTTGGTCCTTTGAAAAACAGAATTGGAGGCCCTTATTGTAGATATCCCTCTGTTCATAGAAACGTATCACAGCAGGCATGTATGTGTAGAAATTCAGAGAAGCAATATCCCTGTAGTTCCATGCCTTAAATGGCCATTGAGTTACATACCCCCACAGCAGCTTGGATTTTATATTTGTATTTTGGTTCTAGATTTATAAAACTGAAATCTTGTGGTATAAATAATACTTATACTTTTGAATCCTTTCTTGAAGTTGGTTTTTCCTTTATTTTTTACCTTGATTTCAGCAGAATGAGACCAATGCTTTTCTGCAAGGAAGGGTGCTGCAAAATGGAAATATTCCAGCTGAACACCAAAGGTATGCATGTATTTAATATACTGGCTTCCTTCCAATAGTGGTACCGAGACAGCTCACAACATAATTAAAAGCAGATAGAACTAACAACATAATTATAGTAGGGAATAAAACAAGTATGACTTCAGCCATGAGGATGAATTGAGCAATCACAGTACAAGGTGCCACAGAAGAGATGGACAAGAGATAATGTTGCATCAGGTTATATTCTGTGGAACTAAGAATTTGAGAATGAAAGTAAAGCTAATTGTGTTCAGATTTAGTTTCCTCAAACAACATATCTGAAGAAGCTAAGCACAGGTCAATTAAAATTTATGATGACATCAATTCTTTTTCCAAGATGTCTTTCTTTTCCTCTTTCCACTTAGGTCACCCAGTCCTGGACCAGATAACCATTCATTTCTCTACGGGCTTCCAGATGACTCCACACACCAGCTGCTTCAGCAAAGTAACAACTACCATCATCGTAATCATCATCACGAGCAATTAGTTCGCCTGTGTGACTCAGTCCCCCAAAGGAAGGGAAACTCCTTTGTGGAAGACATGAAGAATCCTGTCTTCCATACAGGTCAGTGTGACAGAGTTTTCAGAAAGAGTTGTGTTCTACCTTTATAAGCTTAAACTTCAAAGGAAATTTGTTGCTTTTTAAGGCTAACGTAGGCAGAGGAAGAAAGACCATGGTGCGAAAATCCTAGCATCCTATGAAGGAACAGTCACAAGAAACTCTTAGATCTATTTGTAAAGCAGCAAAATGAATCACAGATTGAAAAGAAACTTCCAGTGTTTACCAGTCAAAGTTATGTGTTACATACAAGCATATTGTACTGGCATACACAGGCTGGTAGTCTTTAAGCATATGCTGTAGATAAGCAAAATAAGTAACCAGATGGAGTCAGCAATTAAAGCATATTCATCCTCCCAGTATCAGTCCTCTGCTGCCAGCCAAGAACTGCCTGTGAATGGATAGGTTTCATTGAGTGTTAAACTGACTTTTCCTGTTTTTAATTTTGCCTGAAGAATGCCATAGGATACACTTTTGATTGTCCTTTCTTGTATTTTCAGATTCCACCTGCTGCCTTGGTTTAGTACCAGTTGAAGATGTAGAGAGGACAGATTTTTGCCAGGACAGAAGACAAATGTGGCCTCAAAATCTAGCAGACACATGCTTTGGAGAAAACTCAGAGAAGCACCTGAATAACCTACCATTGCATGTTCCCTTAGATACTCATCCTAGCACCAGTTAGGGAACAAACTGCCTTACAAAAACTATTCTAAACAGAGAAATAGTTATTTATTTTTGTATTACATCTCTATTTATATATTTATGCACTTGTAAATAGATGTATACGTGCCTTCTATAATTAAATGGAGAGAAGTGGCATCATATGGGAAAGTTAAGAGAGAATAAACCAAGGCTGGAACAGTAGCATCTGCCTTCATCAGACTGCAGAAAATGCGACTTTCTAGTTTGCATCTGAGAAGGGACCAAAGCAACAAAAGAAGCACAAGGCCAAGGGCCCAATTTTCCAGCAGGAAGAAAGTGTATCTCTAATGTTGATATTTTGGAAGAGGGTAATTTCTTACCTCCCTGTAGGAGGCATCTTCACTGCAGAATACTGAATGAAACAGATATAAAGTAAGTACAATACTTATCTGCATTAACAAGCAATATATGCATATACAGTTTCTGAGATAGCGTGCCTGTAATGAAACAAATGCCATGCTTACATCAAGTAAATAAAGAATGCTTCTTCCCTTTGACAGGCTCTGTCTCTAGTGCGTTCCATTTTTCAAAAAGTAGCACAATTGTCAACACGATACTTCTAAGGAAATTGGTTCCCTGACTGCACCGTTTCCAACAAAATCAATTATAAGTTAAGGTCCACACATCACTATATTGTGATAGGTGTAGCTATACAGCTTTAACAAAACACACCTAACTAAAACCTTGGGTATGGCTTGTGCTACATGCATTTGATTAAGAAACATTAGGCTTTAAGATATAAGAAATACTTCATTGAGAATTTGCTTTAGAAATACCAGTGGAGTTTTAAAGGACAAAATCAAAACAGACTGTCATCCAGGACAAATGTCATGGTTTATTGAAAACAACAGATACCCACTGATGCATAGAGAGAGATAACTTTTGTTTCTTTGTAGAAAGATCAACCATCCTTTGAAAGCCAATTAGTTTTTGTTTTGTTTTGTTTTGGGGGGGGCACAAAAATTGGCCAGGATCCTGTATGGGAGTTAAGTCTCCATAAGTGGACTTAACATATGCGGCAATCAGAAATGGGTACTTCTGTAACATCCATATCCAGTAAAGGCTACTATTACATAACTATGTATGGGAGCTGGCAAAGTCATCAGTGCACATCAGGTATTCCCAGTCTATGACAGAACATCACCAAGGTGGTGCCAATGCACATTGGGCTCTACTGATGCACAATATCCCTATATGCATATTCACAATTCAGTACCAGAGTTTTGTAGTGCCTATGCTGTGTAATTAAGGGTACATAAAGTTACATTAGATATACTGCAGACATGTTGCCAAAGTATGACAAGCAGAAGTTTGAAATCTGGAAAGGTGACCATTTTTTCCAGTAAGAATTATGAGCTGTTGGATTAACTGGCTAAAAGACGGTTTACTTCTACATGGCTGATGTGGCATCTGAAGAGCTACTGTATTCCAGGGCAGAGATTACAGGGTTAACATCAGTAGTGAAGGAGAACATCAGAACTTTTGATCATAAACCAACGAAGCCAGTAAAGCACTCTCCTTTCTAAATGTTTTATCTAAAACAGAATTTCAGGGTGAAACAGGTTTACATAAATGCTCATTTTCATTAGTTTTGATATTGATATGGTGTCTTCATTTATAAATACTTGGCTTCATCCAAAGTCATGTGCAAAAGGTCATTGTGTATCAGTAGTTTGTATACTAGTAGTGTGTTGTGGCTGTACACTTGGGTCAGTGTAAAGATACTAATATCCAGCTGAAAGCACAAGGCACTTTTTCCATCAAGAAGTGAAATTACTAATTGAAGACTTAATCAGAGATCCTCCATTTATCCAAAACCAACTGGAGAAAGTATGCGATGGATAGGACTGCTGTCAGTTTTTCTTAACAATGGTTCTGTGCCTTTCACAGCTGTTAAAATTAAGAGGCATAAACTTCCCAGTCAATGTATTTCCAAATCATTTAATATTATATGTGGCCTATAACTGTTAATATGTGCAAATTATCTCTCCTGAAGTGAACTACAGAAGTGAAAGTCCCAAGACTTGTTCACTTGTTCTCATGCATTAGGATTTATATGTAAAAAAATAGACCAGGGAACTCAATTGGAGGGCTTTAATCCAGCATCTCATCTGTTTGGTATAGGGGCTGAGATGGTGGGAAGATGCGCCCATCCTTTCTACTTAGGAGAGTAATTTCTTCTTTCATGACTTCAGTTTCTCTGGCTTGTAGCTGAACTAATGCAATTAACTTCTCTTTCTCCTCAATATCCGCCTTGCAAGGCCCTTGGAATTCTGCTCCCTACAGAAACAAAAGCCATGAATTACATTTAATCACACAGGAAACAATGGAATAGGAAGAAAGGAAACAATGAATTCTGCTTTCACTTAGAACATTCTCAAATCTTAAGCATCACTGTAGAGTCTTTCAGGGAGCTGTAGCAGAAAGTACTTTTGGTTGATAGTTTGCTCACAAGCACAGAGAGAAAATACACATCTTCTAGATACCCTGAACACCCATTCCAAGTAATTCCATTTGATTAAGTATGATTACTGAAATGTAGATACATATTCAACACAGGGATAAATCAAGGGGAAATGAGCATCAGCTAATTTGAGAATGTGGATTGCAGCCATACAAGCAGAATAATTTGTATGATTAGCCTACTGTTTCAACCCCATGTGTGTTCTACATGAGACAAAGTGCTTATTAATCAGGGTTAAATAACTGAAGCAGCACACATACCAGGTTATTCTGCAGTGCATCTAACTTAGCTTCAAGTTTCATCTTCTCTGTGCAAAATGCATTCATTTGCATCAGCTTACTGGTATTTTCTTTTGTCACTGCCATCAGCTGTTGGCGTGTCTCAAAGGTTTTATCCTGAAAGAGCGCCGAGAGGTAATGCAAATTATATCAGAATTAGTGATATATTGCAGCCTGGGAATTACACATGTGGCAGACAAAAATGTTGAAGAACCAAGGCCAGGAATATATATGTGTGCTTGTCTGTCTATTTAGAGCTTGGACACAACACCTAAAGATGTGTTAAACCCCTGCTCTCATCAGTCTATTATATAACAAAAAAATCAAATAGCCAATTTGGATACAATTTGGCAGAGTCTCAGCTAGACATTCCAGTGTGATTTTTAGAGGTAAAATATATTCTTTAATGTGCATGGAAAAAAGAAAAATGTTTCCTATATGGGTAAAGTAAACAACTTAAAAATGAAGATGATACACCTTTTAACTGGGTCTACAGAAGAGTTTCTGGCTTCGATTCTGCTTCACATAGGCCATGCAAAGAGCCACAGAGATATATTTTGTGGATGGTTCACACATATGTGGCATTGTCCAGCCTCCCAAAGTCCTGCTACCACCATGAGTGAAGCAGTGCAAGCTGCTCTGATTTCATCACAGATCTCCAACGTCTTTTGAAACTCGGTGTCCCAAGCTGTCTTGATTCGTGTCTCCTTCCTACTGATAGTTGACTACAACAATCTGACTGCAATCTTATTGGTTGTTGTTGTGTACCTTGAAGTTGTTTTCAACTTATGGCGACCCTAAGGCAACCCTATCAGAGGGTTTTCTAGGGCTGAGAACCTGTGACATGTCCAAGGTCACCTACTGGGCTTCCATAGCCAAGCAGGGAATTGAATCCTGGTCTTCAGTGTCATAGTCCAACACTCAAAGTTACACTTGGTTAGTCCCAAATAGAGGACACCCATTCATTCAATCAATCAATGAATGGTGAGATCTACTGGTGTCCTCTGAGCGTCCCAGTTGATGATACCATTGTTCTATGTCTGGCTATAGAGACATAACCAGATGCTCTTTGTATACCATCCACTATCTACTAACCACTGAATGGCTGTGGAGTGGGGGCTGTAGTCGGTACGGAGAGGGGCTTCAGTCATTCAGAAGGGAGAGAAGGGAATTTCAACCTCCACAATAACCAGAAGACATACACAGACATAAACTGGACTTACATTTGTGCATGGCACTAACAGGATGTCAGCTGAGACCCAGATCTCTCTATAAAGAAGCTTATTTTCCTCCTTGACAGTTGGAATAGGGGCACAGTAGCTGTTCTGGCTTCTTCCTCCTAACCAGGTTTTGAAACTTTTCCTTGCTCAAGACAGTTTTCAGAAAGGAAATCCTCCTTTTATGACGTTTACTCAACCCTACCATGGCCACTGCCAAAAGCCAACTCCATGCAATACTTCTCCTGACTGCCCAACAGCATCAAAATACAGTAAGTCCACTATAATCACAGGGGATACATTCCAAGAATTATCATAGATAGCAAGAAAAAAATGTAGATAATACAAAACACTTTTTTAAAAAAATAAGATGAACATCAGCTTCTTTTAGGCTTATCAGAATTGCCTATATCACCATTCTTGTGCTTTAGGGGCCATTACAAACAACACAAGTACTCAAGCAGAAGGACTTTACAAGGGACTGTACTGGATAAGGACTTCAAGCACAATAATTATGCAGAACGATACTACTACAATCAGATCACAAAGGATAACAGAGGCCTACTAAGAGACTGGATAGCATTAGAGCATGTATAGTAATACAGCAAGGGAACACAAGACAACATGAGACCACAAACAAAGGGTGTGCCATTTACTTCCATTTTACATTCCCTGCCATTTTCCATGTAATGCTGTATGTTCTGTACTGTATTTCACTGTATTTTGCTTTTTTGCTTTGATTTCTGTATTATTACTATTAAATTCAAAGTACATATTTTCAGACTGCATCTCATTGCAGGTAACTAAAATCACATATACTGATTATGGGGGACCTTCAATATATTTTTTCCTTACCTCCCACTTTTTTAGGTCAGCAGCATTAGCTTGTTCTTTTTCCATAATTTTTAGCTTGAGCTCCTCCAGGTTTGTGTTAACAGAAAGAGTTTGCAGGGCTTCCAAATCTACTATCCGGCCAAATTTCATCATCATCAACTGATTGCACCTTTCCTCCAGTCCTTAAAGAAAAAATGAAAGCTTTGTATTTAAGCCATCTAATGTTTTCTGTTTTCTCTGTTTTCCTATTAACTGACATGATGCTACACTGCATTAGAAATGGTGGTTGCAGAACAGTTTTGTGAAGGATCTTTGCTGCAAGGGCCTGCTGCATTCAATACTCTCATGCCCTGCACACAATGCTAGACTGTCTGGCTGCACAGAAGTAAGCAATTGCTGTACAACTGATTTGTTTTTTTAATTCTGAATAAATTTGAGCCCAATATTTTTTTTAAAAAATACATTTTTCAATCTTAAACCTCTGAACAGTTTTGAGATGTGTTCTCAGAGCTGGCAAAACATAACAGTGGCATTAAAATGAGTGTCCAGGCCATAGCAACCAAAGCACTGGTCTGAAGGATTGCCTTTCCCCATATGAACATGCCTAATAATGAATATAATTATCTAAAGGTATTAATTTTACTGCCAGTCATTCTTATTCTGTAAGATTGCATTTCTGTGATTCTTATAAAATTACTACTCTTAATTTGAAAGCCCCTGGAATGTTTTTAACTGGAACCTGGTGCAGAATTATTTTGAGCAAGCAAGAAAGTCTGCAGGGCCTATGGTTGTTGCTGTGTGCCTTCGAGTCATTTTCAACTTGCCATACCCTAAGGCAAATGTATCATGGGGTTTTTGGGGGTGGACAATGTGTGACGTGCCCAAAGTCACATAGTGGGTTTCCATGGCCAAGCTGGGAATTGAACCCTGGCCTCCAGGGTCATAGTCCAATACTCAAATCACTAGACCACATTGATTCACAGGGTCTACAAGAGCCTAAAAATCTTTTATATGTTTTATATATGTGAACACATTTCAAATGTGCATTCAAGCCTGCTTTGCACATATAAACTAGTATGCTGTTGGTTAGTCCCCGCTAAAGTAGACCTATCCAATTAGTTTTTGAATGGTGAGCATAGCTCAAATCCACTGATTCAGTGGGTCTGCTTTAGTGAGGAATAACATCAAGATTTCAGGCTTTGCTGGAACAATATTGTGATGGGGCCTGGGAGTGTGGCTAGCAGAGCAGCCCTAGTAACAGATGGTGATATAGCCAGACTGGCTCTATCTGAGCAAAACCCAGCCTTGCAAGAGGGAGGGGATATGAGTGAGACAGGAGAAAACATATATACCAGGAACGTGATTTGGTTTTCTAGCTTCCTTCAGTGAGATTCTTAGAGTGAGCTTAGAGTCAGGGCTTCAGTCAACCAAAGGTATTGTCTGAAAGACAGTTTGCTTCTCATTGGCCTAGTGTGGGAGCAGGGAAAAAACCAAACTACCTCTCTAAGGATCAGAAAGTAGAAACCTGAGTGGAGAAACAGACCTTTGTGCTAAAGGGGACAAAAAGTGTGTGTGTGAAAGCTCTGCTGTTGAACACTGTAGTGTTTGGAAAAAATTAGTTAAACATCTTTAAGGAATTGTTATTTCGTTTGAATATTCTTGAAGCCACAGTATATTTTTCCTTGTCTTTTAAATAAAGATTTCATTTTATTTTTATAATCTCTGTCTCAACAAATATATATATGTATTTTTTCATACTGGCATGCATCACAGAGAGACTTGGTCAACAGGGAGTTTACTGTGCCATGTACCCAGAGCCTGGAAAAGCTGCATTTTGGGGCTCTAAATCACTGATCTAAATCAAAACTAATAGTCCTAACAAGATCAGAGCCAATCATCAATGAGATTTACACATCAATGAGATGTGTTGACTTACTACTCAGCAACTAATTCAGTGATGTCTACTCTAGTTGGGACTAACAATTGGAACTGGGCCTTTAAATCCCACAGTGGCACATATTTTAGATTAGAAAACAAGTGCTAAAAATAGATACACATTAAAATGCAATGCCTGAAACAGCCTTCAGCTCCCATTTCCAATGTAAGAAGAGACATAAATAAAGCACTTTGACCATCACACAGAGCATCAGCACTGTATTCTAAGACAAGTGCTTTGTACAGCACTTTCACCTGTTTCACCAGTTCTTTAGATTTCCAGAAAGCAGCCACAGCACTTAGAATCTATCTCCAAGTAATAATAGTCATGTGTGATGTGCAGACAGAAAAGCCTTCACATACAATGTAGAAAGCAACTTGAAGCTGCACATCCACTGCAACTCACGGTCAATCTTCATCATCATCTCCTTCCTGTCTCGAATAAGCTGTTTGTGTGTTTCCCGAGCCTTCTTGTAGAGTTCCCTCTGTTCAAGTTTCTCCTCTTGCAGGATTGTGATCCTCTCCTGCAACTTCAGCAAAGACTGGTTGGTAAACACCAAAGCCTGAGAGAGGTCAGAAGGGATTTCTCCATTCGATATATATTCCACCTGCCACGAAGAAGCACAAATTATGCACACGCGCATACCCTGCCCCCTCCCTCCAAAATAAAAACCATATAGAGCTGTGCTGTACTGCTTGGTATCATTACACTTCAGATATTTGCCAGAAGTGCATGTTAAACAATGTTGTTGTGGAGCAAGCGCTGAAAGGAGTGAAGTGTTGTCAAGGTCTTTTGAGGTTTTTAAGCAGAGGTTGGATGGCCATTTGCTGGGGGTGCTTTGAGTGTTTGTTCCTGCATGGCAGGGGGTCGGACTCAATGGCCATTGAGGTCTCTTCCAACTCTATGATTCTATGATTCTATAAGGCTTTCTGAGTAGCATCAACAAGGATGTCTTCCCTCAGAGCCTAATTAGCTGAAGCTCACAGTAGCATGGGGGGGGGATGGACTTCCCCAGCAATAATATATTGTTGTGAAGAATCCCTGTGATAACTGAAAGTGCTCTGGGGTAGGTTACTTTTGAATGAGCAATTGAGATCTATTAGCTTTGCAAAGGAGGTTTGTTGTATGGATCAACACAGCTGCCCAGATTTTTGAACTCTCCTTGGAGATGTAGCTATGGTGACAGTAAAAAAAAACAAACACCTGCACTTTAAGCTTTTATCATGTCAGCACGACCTCTAAGTTTATACTGAGCCTACGGAAAGAGAACAACTCTCCTCTGTTTTAAAATGTTCAGGATTATGAACATCCACATATCTTAGCAAACAAAAGAAAAAGACACAGAAACCATGAACGGCGAGTGGGAAAATAACATAAAAGATTCTCAAAGCCCACTCATCCACCCCCTCTAGGCTATTCTGGTTATCTAGGCTATTCTGGTTACCACGTTGCTGAAAAGGTATCTAGGCTATTCTGGTTACCACGTTGCTGAAAAGGTAACAATAACACCTGGCATTACCTGGTGAAGTTTTAGAGGGACCACTACATGCAGCTCGTTCAATTTCTGCTGCTTCTCCCGTTGATATGCCTCCAGTTCCCATTCTGCTGTATCCAGGCTGGCTGCTACCACTTTCACCTGTTCAAAATAAAGCCATGCTCAAACAGCAAGACCTTATAATACATACCTACCAGTAAATCAGCACACAACATTACTGACTATGGACATTTCTGCACTACACTGTTATAGTGCTATTACTCCACTTTCAACACCCTGTGGAATTCTAGGGATTCTAGTTTACAGACTACAAACCCCAGAGCTTCCTGGCTGAGAATTCTAAATGCCCCTAAACTGCAAATCCCAGGATTCCATAGGATATTGAAAGTGGAATAATAGCACTATAACAGGCTAGTGCAGAAATTGCCTATGTGTTTTAGGGTCCAGCCTATTCATTGTAAGAAGGGTCAGAATGCACAGAAATAGTTAGATCATGTGCTGCTCCTATATGTGTTCTGTAATCAATGAGCTGAACCTTGCTGCAGTTCAGGCCCTGAGACTCTTGCAGTTAACCCACCACCACGGCCACAGCATAGCTCACCTTGCTTTCACCTTCTGCTGCCACCTACACTGGTATAGCTGTGCTGGTGCACTGTACACCAAGAGGATTTTGGTCCTCATCTATGCACTTGTCCAACTTGGACAGTTCATTCAGATTACTGTATCAAATTGAAATAAGCAGGAGAATTTATGGGGCTCGTATAGCACTGGAGTTTGCTTTGGGCTTTAGGGTTACTGTTCAGACACCTCTGTGATGTTTCTTTTGGAACTTTTACCTTACAACACATGCCAGCAAAACAGCCCTCAGAAACACCTTGTTGGTTCAAGCCAGGATGTTCAGTCAAAATGAAATTGGAGAAGTCACTTTACCTTCTTGGCCAAGGCTTCATATTCTTTCTTTGCATTTTCAATAACTTTCTTCTCCTCAACTAATGCTTCCTCGATGTCTAGTCGTTTTTCTCGGAGTTGGAGTGTGTTTTCAAAGAGTGACTCATCACAGTCTGAGAAGTGGAAGAGTTCAGAATTAAGAAACAATTATTGTTTTAACCTGATCTATCTTCAGTTATTTTAAGATAGTAACATGAAAATTAAGATAGTTTAAAAGCAGAATCCTACGCATGTTTCTCAGATACAGTTCCCATAAAGTTCAATGAGACTTACTCTGAAGTAAATCTCTTATTGCACTTACTAGAAAGCAAGCCCCACTGAGCATGGTGGAACTTCCTTCCAAACAAATGCAAACAGGAACACGAAGAATAAAATTCGCTTTGGTATAGACTTTAACAAAGGTAATGTTGACTTTCTTATTTCAGAATTTGGAATTCTTCGTGGAGAAACCTGTTTCTGTCATGTGAATAAATGTGTCAGAGAAAGCCAAAGAGCAGACAGATGTTTAGAAAGCCAAAGGGGTTAGAAGATATTCTAGGTTTCTACGTGCTGTCAACAACAAGATTAACAGAATGCAAAGCAATAGCAATAGCAATAGCATTTATTTCTATACCGCCTATCAACTAGTGTTATCTAAGCGGTTTACAATGTATTTTAGCTAATTGCCCCCAACAAGCTGGGTACTCATTTTACCGACCTGCGAAAGGATGGAAGGCTGAGTCAACCTTGGAGACTGGCAGGATCAAACTCACAACCTTGTGGTTGTAGTACTGGCATTTAACCACTGCGCCACCAGGGCTCAGACTTCAGTGAGAATACACTAACAAGTCTATTTGCAACTCCAAACATGTTAAAGTAAGACAGAGAGGAAAGAGCCTGGAGATTACAAAAGCAGCACAACTTTAAAAATCTATGTACTGGTTGGAGTGTCTGAGATTCTGGAGACCCAAATTAACATCCCCTCTCAGCCATGAAACTCAGTGGGTGGCCTTGAACCAGTCACTCTCACAGGGTTGTTGGGGGGGGGGACAGAGCTCATTGGAGAAGACTGCTATGAGGGTTACTAATAAACTAAACAATGAATCACCTAGGGGAATTCAGTCCTCCTTCCATGTTCCACGGGTTTGACTTTCACAAATGTGACCATTTGCGAGGCACACACATGCCTCTCCACAACATTCTCCTCCTTCTATTCACGTGTGTTTTGCCAGGTGCAGAGAAGGAAGACAAGTGCCTGGACAAAAGGCAAGGGAACATGGGGGAGGTATGGAGACTCACCTGTGCCTTCCTTTTCCCTCTGGAGCTCCCCACTCCCATTTCCTTGCCTCTGGCCCTGGTGCTAAGATCTTGCGCTGAGACAAAAGGCAAAGGAATGGGGGAGAAGGCTCATGTAAGCTTTCCTTTTCACCTCTGGAGCTCTCTGCTCCAGTTTCCTTCCTCTGGGGGCATTGCGGGGGGGTAAGATATTTGCGGTTTTTCCGCTTTTGTGAGGGTTCTGCACCCCAAACCCTTGTGGAACTGGAGGGGCCACTGTATATGTAAGCAGGCTTGTCCTCATTATACCTGTGGATGGGAGTGGCAATGTAATGTCAAAGAAGGTGTCATTTGAAAGAGCACAACTTCTCCTTCAAGGTGCACAGTATATGTGTATATAAGAGTTTCATAGGACCTTAAAAACTAGGGTGGGGGTTGGTTGCTTTGGTGTAAGTTTTCATGGGCTATAACATAAACTGGCTTACAAAACAAAACCCTGCCAAATAGAAGTGCATCAGTTCCCATCTTCTCATGGTGGATTTGTTGTTTGGAATAATTTCAGTTTACACAAATGAAAATAGATTGGTTTCATCCTTGTGGAGATTTACACATCTGTTCTTGAGAAATCCAAGTTTTATAACGGGAAATTACTGCCTCAAGTCAGTAGATGGCAGCAAAGGACTTAGACCAAAGTTTGATCCACTAGGGATTTGGGTAAGCAACATGTAGAAAATTACAACTCTGTAAGAGTCTGAAATTCTTCCCAAGAGCCTTCGTGTTCTCTTGGGAGAAGATATCAAGGTTTCACATCACACAGAGCTTGATATTTGCTGAGTGTTAACTACTTCACATTGCTAACAACAGCAGCCACCATATTAGCACAAACCCTCTAAGGAATCAGGACTAGTTACTGTTCTATAAAGAAAACTTTATAAGACAGCATTGATATGCAAGTATATTCTATTAGTAAGAGATGGAATTGGTACAATGTTTTCTTAAATCTGAAGATTCAAGCATCAATATGCAGAGCTAAAGATGCTATGAAACTAAAATGAGCAGGAACAGATAGCAGGACTCACTTTTTGGACAAACTGTGTCATCAAAGACTTCATCTTCAGATCCTGACTCTTCTTCATCACTCTCAAAACTAGACTCCTCATCACTCTCTTCATCACTCTCATCTTCATCATCTGGGATAAGAAGTAAGTAGCTCTTGTTCATAAGAACAGCCTATATATAGAAAACTCACCCACTGTACATGCCCGCAGGGTAATATTCAGAATTCAGTGCAGCTGTTTACAAAGTGTCACAACTTAAAACAACATAATTGTACACAATGTCATGAATCAGAGAGCACAAAGCAAATTATTGGGCTAACATAGCCAATGAAAATCATGGTGTTCTGTAAAAGCACACTAGTTGTACTGGGTGTTAGCTTAGGGCTAAAGTTAAAAACTAATGGGTTTCCTCTCTTCCAAGGTTTACAGTCTCTGGTAATTACATAATCCTCAGTGAAATGTAGCAGATACAGCTTTCCAGATGGTTGGTGATGAGATCAGAACCTGCTTTTGAAAAATTTAAAGAATTTTAAATCAATAAAGGAAGAAAAAGGCTGGAATCCTGTTAGTTAAAAAACAAGTCAAATAGTAATAAAGATTTTAGAACAAGAAGGCAACAAATCTGAATTCTTGCAAACTTTGTAGTTATGAGAAATAGAGAAATATTATGAGGCATAGGCGTAGGTTTTCAAGATAATAAGATGCCCTCATCAATAAAGGAAGAAAAAGGCTGGAATCCTGTTAGTTATGATAATATAAGTAAAACTTATGCCATTTCCGCCCTACACTGTTATAGTGCTATTATTCCACTTTCAACATTCTGTGGAATTCTGGGGTTTGTAGTTTACTGAGGCCAAAGAGCTCTCTGGCTGAGAATTCTAAATGCTCCTCCCTAAACTGGAAGCCCCAGGATTCCAAAGGATATTGAAAGTGGAATAAGAGCACTATAAAAGTGTAGTGTAGAAACAGTCTTAACCCATTGTTTTGGTCATTGCAGAGGTTAGAATTCTGTAGTGATTATGCAATGACCAAAATGGCCCCCAAACCCACTTTTAAGTGATGCATCCCTCCCCCGCATCACAGCCATTTCCATGTTGTTGGACAGTGGGAGGGGGTTCAGCAGAGATGAATCCAGCTATTTTTCTGCAGTTGGATGGACTGCAAGGACTTCATCTGCAGGGACCGCCCAAAGACCACTGGAGCTCTCTTCATATGCCTGCTACAGCACATCCAGCTGCAGGAAAATAGCTGAGCCTGTCTTTGCTGATCATTGTTCTTTCCAATGAGACAGAAATGCCTGTGCTGGGGACACTGTATCACTTCAAAGGTGGGGTTTGGGGGCAGCACTGAGAGAAATAGCTACATGCCAAATGTATGTCTCCCAATGCAGGATCTTAGGCAATTCATTTAAATTTAATTAAAACTCAGACTCAGATGTCTTAGGCTTAGTTTTGAGAAAACAGCAGGGTGAAAATGGTAATAATGGTGGCAATGATAATAATAGCAACAGCCAGTGCTATTCCAGTACTGATTCAAAATCCTGAACAACCACTATCTAAAAACAATGCTACTGATTCCTTTCCTCAGGAATATCTGCATACATTAAACCAAAACCACAAGGTGGGACATGCATAGTGCTTCCCTAGCCATGTGGAGCCACCTCTCTAGCCATCTGGAGCTTGCTGAAAAGACATGCAACCTCCTTCTCCTTCCACTTCTTTCTTCTTGACACGTTTGATCCTCTTCTTCAGGACTTTCAGAAGGAATCCAGCAAATTTGTTATTTTCCCCCAACGATGCCTGGAAAGTGGTGTACAGTGCTTTCTCTCGTTCCTGGAGCTTTGCAATCTCTGCTTTCTTTTCCTCTATTAGTGCAAGACAGCTATTTAGTTTGTGCTGGGGAAAAAAATCACAATTAAACTTTAAAAAATTTCCTACAATATTGGTGGTATAAAATATTTTCAGTATTTATGAGTTCTTGCTATTCTTTCTCATGCAAATAATTTTTTTCATGCATCTGAATCTTTCTTTCTATTTTGAATTCCACCCTTTCCCTGAAACTGGGGCTCAAGGTGACTCACAACAAAATTAAAAATAGATGCAGACTTTTGAAAAAACAAATACAAAAGCTTATCATGCTAGAGCATAATGAAAAGATACTCCCTGGACAGACTCACTGGACAAATATGAGGAAAGGTAAAGAAAATAATGAGAAGAAAGGCAATCAAAAAAATTTTCATCTTGCAAATTACTTTGAAGATGCTTCATTTCAAAAAATGACATAATGGACTTCCAAAAAACAAAGGAACTCCAACTAAGAGGAAAAGAAGGAACAAACAGTATGCCAGCCAAACTGTATATATACCATGCAGTATACATAAACTCAAGTCATGTGGCTGCTTGTATGGACAAAATCCAGGAATCAACATGATCCTGAAATGATTTTGTCATTATTCATTTAGATGTGCCATCCCTGCCAAGCCAATGATGGAGTGTCACCTTATCAGATACATGTACAGAACTAGACTTGAACTGTTGTCCAGATGAGTTCCATGCAGATGTGCCTATCAATTTCAGAATACTAAATGGAAAATAAATACACTTCAGCCAATTATTTAATCATAGTTTAATTGACACTGAGTTTATTAATAGAGATACTGATACTGCAAGGCTTCGTTTTCTGATCTAAAAGATCAACTCAGAATTCTAAGTGTATAGTTATTCACCTGCATGCCATCTCTAGCGCAATAAAGAAGAGGCACATCACTTGTTAAACATTATAGTCTGTGTTTAACTCCTGGAATGAGTTAAATGGAAAAGAGGAACTAACTAATTTCCAGAAGGGATGGCTCAGAGCAGTACTAGCATCTTAAGCCACCTGATGTAGGGGATTGCCAATGAGCCAGAGACTGTCACAATATTAGTGTCCATTGGTTACAACTGTTCCTCCCCCCAAAAAAAACTTCTCCAGGGATCAGCAGCAGATGGCTCAGGGACCAGCACCAGTCTACAACCCACCACTTTGCATAGCACTGGCTTAGGAAATGTCCTTTTTTGCAAGTCAAGGCACTCTTCTTCTTCTTCTTCCCTTTTTTGGAAGTTGGAGGATACAATCACCAATTTTCTAGCAACCTACTATACAACCAAGCTTACCCTACCCCCCTCCTTGCTTCAGGAAGGTCTGAGTGATGAACCTTACAAAAGTAGGAGCAGCTGGAACTTTCAGCTAGACACAATCAAAATATTTTTCTTTAGTTTTCTGTTCTGAAAACTTCTTTTGACTGACAGATGCATTTAGGAGATGCACACAATGTGGAATCCACAAGGAACCTTCCAGGAGTGTGATTCCATTTGTAACAAAATGCACAGAGAGTATGTGCTTTTAGCTGCTGGAACAGTAAATTCAGCAGTGGTAGTAAAGACCCACACACAGAAAAATGGCTGGTGGGGGTATCAACATATTTTTCACTTCTACCGTAAAGCTCCACATTGGGAAGAACCTGCTTTCTAGAACTTGAAATTTTTACTATACACACCGCCTGCTTTATGTCCTACATACTTGCATGTCTTCCTCCTCACTGATAAGGCTGTTGACACGTTCTTGGAGTATGTCTTCATGCTTTTCAAAGTTCTTTAGGAGAAGCAATTCCTGAAACCAAGTGATATGACGCAAGTCAGCAGTTTTCATCTGTATGTCCAGCTTCAGTTTTCGGTGGCGCAGAAGACGCAGTTCAGCATCAAAGGTCATCATGAGCTCATTAATCTGAAAAGCAACATATAGAGAAAAGTAGTGAGACACTAATCTTAGAGATGTGCACCAGAACAGACTTCTACTAATTTACAAATTTTAAGCATCATTTCTGGGGTTCAAAAATACTATTTATGAAAGTCAGTCTGACAACATTACATTTAAATCTGAATTCTATCAGGAAATGGAAAATATCTAAAGAGGATACAGATATTCCACCTAGTTCTAAAATCTACATTTTAATTCTTTATCAATTTGATAAATGTTATCAGGTTCACTTAGAGAACTGGCACAGGACAGTAAGGATAAAGTTCAGCTCTGGGATGTCAAGTGTCCTGCAGACTGTTTTAAGAGTCTCTGGCCACCACCTCACCAACTCTTTCACATTTGCAACATTTGCACTGCCACAGCTTTCCAAACTGTGTGTCATGATACATTAGTGTGTTGCCTGCAGTGTGTAGGTGTATCACACGAATGTAACAGGTGGAGGGGCTGCCTCTCCTGCCATCATGGTGGGCCAGGCCCTGGTGAAGGGTCTGCCTCTGCTACTGCCCTGGGCCGAGGAAAACTCTGGCAAGCTAGCAGCAGGCCAGGCCCAGATGAAGGGGCTGCCTCTCCTACCGCCACTGCCCCAGGCTGTGGAACACCCCGGTGAGGGTGGTACCAGGCCAGGCTCGGGTGGAGAGGCTGCCTCCACTTACTGAATTACTGTGTCATGAAATGATACATGTCTAAAAAGTGTGCCACCAACATGAAAAGTTTGGAAAGCTCTGCCCTACAGTTTAAGAAAAAGGCTTTCAAAAACAGAAGTGAGTGTACAATGATATCTGTTTCTTTTCTTTGGGGGGTGGCAGTCAGTAAGGCCCTTGGAGAATCCCTAGGCAAAGAAAGAATCAGCCCCCAGACCTACAAAAGTTGCACACATTGCCCTAGGAGATTGAGTAGAAATGTGAAAAAATTACAATTCTTTTAGCACTAATACAATTCAGCTTTCTCCTAGAAATAAAACCACAAAAATCTAAAAATGATATGTGAAGGCTAAATATGAATGGTAGATTTGTCTTTGCCTTTAGATGATTACTGGCAAAAAGTGACTTTAAAAAAGATTTCACTTGCAAGCAGAATATGCACAGTTGGCTTCAAAATGCTACCTTCTACAGTCTTACCCTCTTGATCAAAGTCTCCTGCATGTAAACATTTCTAATTTCCTCTCTCTGTTTGATTTCCAGTTCTAGCTCTGTTGGTTCTACCAATTCAGTCTCAAAACTCTTGACTGACACTGCTGCTGCAGGTCCAGATGCTGTTTTTACTGATTTCACACTCGACCCTCGGGTGGAAGTCTCCAATTCCTTCATTGAAGGGGTGTGAAGAAACCCTCCTCCAAATCCACCTAGCCCTCCGGCCTCTACTGAAGAAACCACTGGTACAATCTCCTTGACTTTCAGCCCCTGCTCTTCTAGTTCCTGCTTGAACTTGAAAAGTATTTCACCATCATACTGGAATATTTTTTCTGGAGTCTCCTCAGGAAGAAGCTGAGGAACTGGAGGAACAGGAAGATGTTTGGATGGATGCAAGGATGACTGTATAGTTTTCAGTTCTTGTACCACGCACTGGATCTCTTCAATAATAGCCACCTTGAGGTCTCGGAGGCCCACTATCCATTTGTTCATACATAATTTCTTCTCATGGATCTGAAAAGGGGAGGCCAGGCTGCTTCAACTTGCAAACAACAATTGGAATCATAACATCAGAGTTTAAAATTCACCTGCACAATCTTGAACAGTTAAAATCTTCACAAAGATTTCCCTTGTTAGAGTTTTGTAATCACAATATTGCCAATGCCTTTTTCAGCAAACTTTTGAAATCCTGTGACAAAAAGTCTATCAATATTGCATTCCTTGTCTGAATCATCACTAGAAGAATCCTTTCCTGCACTGTTTAACTGTGAGTCTTTCACAATTTAGTCCACATTCTTTTGTTCAGAATCTAAATCTATTTCCTTCATTGAAATGTATTTTTATCAGTATGTCTTCTTATTTTGACAGATAAATATCTCTACATTCCCTTTCAGTCACTTCTACAACTTTTCTCCAGTATTTCCTCTCTTGTTGTATTAGTGTTTTGTTCATCTGTATTTCTCATCATGTTCTGTGTCCAATTCATTAATCTATTTGGATCATTAGATATGTTTAAGTTCATTAACACTCAGCCACTTGGCATATTAGATTTCATTAAATCAAACATATTTTTAAAATTCACCAAATCCATTAAATTTATTGCATTAATATCCATGTTATTAACTTGTGAATTTCCTTTCCTAATATGCCTCCCTTGTGAACTTCCTATTGGATCTATTAATCTAGTTTCCAACTCTGCATTTATCATCTCTTTTACAGAATGCTTTATGCAACTCATTTCACAAAGCCGAGTACGCTGAGATTCCATATGAATTGGCTAGGAAACAAAGTTTTACTGAGAAACAGTATCATTTAAAATGGTAAACATTATTTTCAGATACTGTATAAATCTTGCTTGCGTTTGACCTCCCCAATGGACAAGCTGCTCACTCGAAGTTGTCCGTAATTCTCCAACACCTTTCTTTCTTCCTAGGTGCCCCACGTATCCTGTGTGTTTCTATTTAAGGGCACAAAAAGGTCATACTTTTGTTTTCCACTGCTGTGTTTTGTTGCCATTCTAGCATTTAAGCTTTCAGTAATTTATACACACACATATATATTTCTGCACTACTCTACGTTTGTTGGAAACTACAGCCAGAATCTTCTTGATAGTTTATATTAGTGTAACCAAGGTTTATGCAAGCATAAATACTTTTATAACTTTGTATAGGGAGATATCCACAAACTCCCGGCAATATGATTTTTTTCAGAGGTGAGCAAGAGTAGGAAGGTTGTATTCAAGTGCACTCCACCCCCTGACCTAATAGTGACTGCAGGGGGCCCAAGAAAATTCCCTTTGTACCTGTTGCCATTGCCTTCTGGGCCTCTGCAAAAGTATGATGGCATCAAACAAGATCTCTCTCCATGTTTTATATCTAAAACATCAATTTTACATATAAATACAATGGGCAGTGAAAATATTAAATATAGCATGTAGTATAAATGAACCACTAAATAAATTGAGAGATCTGAATGCTAACAAGACAGGATTTTTAAAACTGAGGAAGAAAGAGTAGAATAAATGGCAAACAATTCAGGACTGGATGACTCCTGCCTCTAGACTGCTCCAAGGGAAGTAAGCCACAAAATTGTGGGTTGTTCCTCTGCTCTGTTCAGGGAATAGTCAAGTACTTTGGTTTGAAATGTCAGATATTAGGAGAGAAAGTTCTGCATATTTTAAAACCCTTCAAAATCACAAACAAATGCACAGCAATGTGAATCAAATAGTGTGAAATTAACTGTACATTTGTGCATTGACCTCGTATATCAATGTGCTTGAATTAATACTTAAATTTCAATTTTGTAAAAAAAAAGTACTTTTAGAAAATTTGCTTCTTCCTTTTCCTTTTCCTTGATTTTAACATTTTAAAGTATATTAATTTTAGCACTAAACTTCAGTTTCTCTGACATCCACTGCAAACACTTGGCCCAAGAGGACGTGATGTCACCTGACCCAAATCATCACTTTTTTACTTACAGCCACTTCTAGAGCCCCTAACTGATTCAGCTTCTTGGCAGCATTAATTCTCATGTGTTCAGGAATTTTGTAGTTAGTAGCTGTTTTCAATTTGAAGTCTCCCATGTTCTCTTGGGCCTCTTTGATGTCCTCAACATCTTGGGGGTCCTCATAGTTATCACTTGGTTTGCTCTTGTATCTGCCAAGTGTCAATAAAAGGTATCACCCTTTGGCCTAAAAAGTTAAAGTAACTCACCAATTTTAATACATTTCAGTCCTCTAAGAACCAAACTAGTATGACTGTCCAGCTTTCCTCCCCAAAGCCCATCAAGTCATTTCAGTGCCCAGGAGAAAAAATGGTAGTTGCAGTTCCCCTCCTATAAATTCACATGGGACATAACCTGCTGGGAAATTCTTCTGTGCTAGTCCCATGGAATTAAAGAGAAGTTCCACTAGAATTTGCACAGGACAACATTCCAACAGATTGAATCAGCCTGCATCAGATCTACTTGCTCCCATGCTACTGCCTCCATCACATTTCAGCAGAAATGTATTTTCATTCACATAAACATGAGTGAATTAGGTAGGTATTCATAAAGTTTGTTCCACTTTCCCTTTTAAAGAAAACTTACAGTACTTTACAGCTTGTAAAGGACTTCCTGTGGTCCACCATGCAGCTCTCTATCCCCTTCACATCCCAATTACTATCTGGTTAAATGCCCCCAAACCAATCACTGGGTCATATTCACCAGTACGTAATTGTCAACATATAAAAACTGAAAAGTGTTTTGGTATTTTTGCACTTTCAAGAGATCAGTCTGAGATGGCTAATAATATTCATATTATCACCGTATGTGGACTTTGGTTATTCAGTATTATTGTTGTTGTGTGCCTTCATGTCATTTCCAATTTATGGCAACCCTAAAGCAAACTTATCATGGGGTCTTCTGGGGCTGAGAGTGTGTGATGTGCCCAATGTCACCCAGTGGATTTCCATGGCTGAGTGGTGAACCAAACCCAGGTCTCCAGGGTCATAGTCCTAAGCTCAAACCACCACACCGAACTGACTCTCTTATTCATTATTATGCATTTAATAAGCCACCCAGAGAATTGGTGAAACTCTTAACAATGACATTTTCATCCCATCCCAAGGAAGGTAATGAAATAATAGATTCTGCACATTCTTAAGAGGCATTGCTTAAAAAGCTTTGGCACCTCCATCCATAATTATTTGATAAATCTCAACTGCTGCTGTGCTTTAGAATTATGCTATCTATACTTCTATCCATACTTCTGAAAGCTCCCTTGTTATGCCATTTCTTCCTCGAAATCCATGCAGAGGCCACGGGGCATTGCCATTTTTTTATCATCAATGATGCACTCAATGAAGTGCCACTCATGAGTCATTATTTTAAGAATTAAAAACTCACAATTCATCCCATTCCTTCTTTCTCTGCTGGATCTTCGCTTTGGCTTTTTCTGCCTTTTCAATAATTTTTCTAAGTCTTTCCATTCGATTCTCAACAATACGGCCTGCCAATGTTTGGTGTTTCTTCTTTACCTTTACCTTTACCTTTTCTGTTTCTGTTTCCTCCTCAGCAATGACACTTCCTTGGGATGAATATAACATGTCTGCACAAAATAATAAATACACATCTGTCTACATTACAGAAACTTTAAAAGATAAACTTCAGCATTACTTCAGACAGTAAAGAGAAACTGTTGTACAGATCCTTTGTGGTTGTTGCATTGTGCCTTCAAGTTGACTCCCACTTCTGGTGATCTTCTCCTAAGGTTTTCTTGGCAAGCTTAATCCAGAGGAGGTTTGTCATTCCTTTGAATTTATAGTTCCCTACCAGTCTTTCTTCCAACTATTAATCAGGATTGACTTTGGTTAGCTTCCAAGATCAGATAGGATCTGGTGCCTAAAAGAACTCCTGTCCTTCTCATTAATAGTTGGATTTCACAAATCTGTGTTCCAGGATCAGCACAGCCTGGGTAGTGTTGGTAGACAGAGCATAACAGTCTTCAGATAATTTGCAACAGTTGCAATATACAAGTAAAACTGAAGCCTATAAGTATATTGATATGCACTTCTATCATGCAGCAGATCCAACATACAAGATATAATCTCTGAAGAGAAGTATCCTGCACCCCAAGACACTTTCAGCCTTTAGCTAACATTTTGCCTTTTTCCTTCTATTTGATGGCCTTCTCCACCTTGATTACCAGAAACTAAAAAAATGACTTTCCATCCCTACTTCTACTCATAATCTTTTAAATAACAAGCAAATACAAATACAATACAGAAAATCTGTGATGTTCATTTTTCCAAATGGGGTGGATTGATTAAAATCACCAAGAGAAAACCTTTGACAATTGAAATCACCAAGAGAAAACCTCAGTTTAAATCACTGATTTAAATAAAGCTTCCTCCAATACTTCTTCAAATACTTTTTGAATAACGGTGCATATCTGGTTACTAAAAAAAATGATATTTTACAATCAGCACATCACTTTACAAGATCTAGGATGCTACAGTTTCTGTAATTTTTATTTAACAACTACTACGACTAATACTACACTATTATTATTATTATTATCATCATCATCATCATCATCATATATTGTACTTTAGACATCCTAACAAAAGGTATTACCTAAATCTGATTTTCAGTTTTACAGGACTGGAAGCTAACCAGATCAGCCTTGGTTAGTTCTTGGATGGGAGGCTGCCAATGAATAACCAATGCTGTAGACTATATTTCATTGAGGCAACACCACCTCTGCATATTCCTTCCCTAAGAAAATCCTATGAAATTCATGGGCTTGCCATAAGTCAACAGGCTACTTGAAGGCACAGATACACACAGTGTATAATATACTCATTATGTATTACCATATTTGCCAGTGTATAAGATGCACTGGAGTATAAGCACCCCCAATTTTTCCCCTTCCGTTTTGCAGGGAAAGGGAAAAGAAGGAGCTCCAGAGGGGCAAAAAGAAAGCTGCGTGAACTTTCTTTTCCCCCCTCTGGAGCAACATCCTTTCCCTTCCCATGCAAAACAAAAGGGAAAGTGGGGTGGGGGAGCCTCGCAAAAGGATTCCTTTCCCCCTCCCTTTCCAATGTATTTTGTCCCAGCATGGAGAACTCACACTGAGGCCAAACGGAAGGGAAGGATGTGTCAGGGAAACATTGCGGGAGCACTCCTTTAGCTCCCTAGAGCTCCTCCTCCCTTTCTTATGCATTTTGCCTCAGCAATGAGAACTCACACAGTAGCAAAATGCAAAGGAAAGGGGTTGGTACTTGCCAGTGTATAAGACACACCGGAGTATAAGACGCACCCCATTTTTTAATGTTATTTTTCAGTGAAAAAATTGTGTCTTAGTGCTTGTTATGACCTATAAAGCCCTACACAGTTTAGGTCCAGACTATCTAAAAGTCGGTATCCATCCATTTGTATCTGCTTGAGTGTTACAATTTGGGGGGATGACCTTCTCTCTGTCCCACTATCCTCCCAGGCTCATCTGGTGAAGAAATGGGAGAAGCCATCTTGGTGTCTGCTCCTAAGCTACATGACTCCCTCCTAAGGAGAGTTCAACTGGTTGCCTTTACTCCCTTTAGTTCCTATTTAAACAGGACTTCTGCCTTTAACAGGTTGAGATAGAAGACTAAGTGTGCTGTTTTTAGTATGCAACCTTTGCCTCATGTATTTTCAGGAGTTTTAAGACATTAATTTAAAACAGTATATTAACAGGATTAACTGAGGTTTTTTAAATGTTATATCCTATATTGTTATAGGTATTTTGTTTTAAACATGTATTGTAAGCAACTTTGTGTCCCATTTTGGGAGAAAGGTGGAATAAAAATCAAACAAACAAACAAATAAATAAATAAATAGCTATGTCAACCTGTGGACAGTGCATCAGAATACAGTTGGCCCACCACTTTCATAGCTGTTAGGGATGCAGGATGACTGTGAAAGTGGAAAAACCGCAAATATCATAATGCCCCCCCAACAGTACCCATACTGGTGCGGAGTGGGCTAGGCTGCAAGTGCATTCCCTTACTTGCTTGCTCCCATAGGTGGAAGGGGAGATAGGGGAGTAGGAGGATAGGGGAGTGAGAGGAGGGAAAAGCGGACACCCATCCCATCCCCTTCTCTCTCCAGCCCATAAGGATGAGGAAATGTTAACACACACCCTCCTCTGATCCCATTTCCTTCCCCCTTCCTATCCAAGCAAGTGAGCAAAAATACAGATGCCTTCCTCCCATCCCATCCCCTTGCCCCCTTGCTCACACAAGTAAGAGAATGCACGCATGAGAGTCCTTCTCCCATCCCATTCCCTTCCCCCCCACCTGTAAGAATATGTATGCCCTCCCCCTTCCTGTCCATTCCCCTTCCCCACACATGCACAAATGGGCAGATAAGTGAATGCGACACACACACCCCCCTCCTGTCCCATTGCCTGCCCACCAGTAATCTGTGAATAATCAGATCAGCGAATGCTTACCCTGCAAATGTGGAGGGACGACTGTATTAGGAACAGTAAGAAGCAAATCATTCACACAAACTTTATAGCACTTAGGTCTAAATCCTCTTTTTAGCTCCAATTAGAACAGACTTAACCAAATTTGGTAACTCAAAACTTAGGTCAGTTCCAATGATTCAATGGTTCTTCTCTAGATGGTAGATGGAGGTGGGTCCAAAATCAAGTCCTCAAAGACCAGACTTTAGACCACCACAGTAATATCCTTGCTTTCCTTTTTTTACATTTTGAGTTTCTAATTTTTAAAAAATTTTCATTTTTAAAATTTGAAGGTAAATAAATATACATTATTCCTAAACCTTGTACAATTGGTTCTCATCTTCTACATGTGGGCTCTCATTTTTATTTACAGACTAAAAGAGAAATGGAAGTTTTCTTGCTTTATCGCATTTGATTTTATATAATTCAATGTGTGAAATATAACAAAGTCAATAATTCATTCTTGTGAGAATATAAGTGTGAGTTCATCTAGCACATTTGTGATCGGTTCAGTTTTAATTTTTTTTAATTTTTTTAAAAATTAAACTTAAGTTTAAATTTTAATTTTAATTTGTGGAAAAGAAAAACTGTCAGAAGAAGAGGGAATCTTAACAGTAGTAACTGAAAAAAAGGGAGACTCCTGCTGGTTCCAGTTGGCATGCGTGGGTGAAACCCAATCGTTGTGGATTTCTCCTCTCTGCCATCCTGAGATTCAAAAAAGAAATTTAATATTTTTTAAAATCTGTTTCCAAAAATAAAATGTCTGATCGATTTTATCCATCCTCTTTAAAAGTAGCATTCCACTAGACTTCCACTAAAACTTTACAACTATCTCAATATGAAAAATAACTTACCATGTTGTAAAATCCTACTTTTTCTCAATACAAGGAGGAAGGAAAGAATTGTCAACATAAACTAGTATGCTGAAATGCAGGGGGGTGTTATTTCAGATTTATAATCAATACTTCTATATGGGAAATTGTTCATAAGAAGAGTTAGAGAACCTAAGCTTCTAACTTAAACAACAGCTACTGATAAAGAAGCATAAGGAGTTGTATAAAGTGATCATTATAAAGTGATCATGAACCAGAAGATATTCTTATCACTGCAATATTTCTGCTATGCTTAGCTCTTTTGCAAACCCTGATTGGACCTTTTTGGCTATCTCTCCTTTGATCTTCTTTTACTTTCCAATCAAATTTGCTCATTCTTCTTTTCCATGATTGACTCTGTTTTCTGGAGGCATAGAATTTTTCTGAGATTGCCAACAGTCTGTATGTAGAGATTCGATGGTTACTTCTCATTGCACAGACCACAATTGTGTCATATTCCAAACTGCCCCGGAACCTGAGTGATCAAAACAAAGACATTCTCTTTTAATGACATGGCTGTGTTGTGCAAAGGTTTCAGTTTGTTTGTGTAGTGAGGGACCTGCCTAGTATGAAGAAAAGATAAATATTTTGCTTTTCACTCCACTCTTACTCATGTATTAAAATATTTGTACCTTGCTTTTAATCATAACTTAGCAGACCCATAATCTTCGCTAACACTATTACCTCCACACACTTTAAGATGTCAACATCTCCCCATCTTGCTTTACTTTGATTTTCCTCTCCTCCGAAAGGGCCACACAACTCTATCTGATATCTATCTGAGCCCATGATGTGTAATCAGGGTTGTTGGTTCCAACTGGTTTTTTTAGTAAGTTACTGGAAACCCAAAATATGCCAGAGTCTAAATAGTCAACTGCAAGTTTTTTCCCTTGAGCTTGCCTTCACTAAGATATTGTTGAGGTACAGATAAAGATGTATGTCTCCACTTCAAAAGGAAACCTATCACTCTCAAAAAGGCCTTCTAGCTACCTTGCACTTTCATAAGATTGACATTACTTGCTTCTTCTTTCTTCTCTCCACCAAAATCTTCTCCAGAGCGTGTTCATTAGACAACAATTCAACCTCGAACATCACATAAGTTGTTCCTTGATTTCTGGCCTGTCTCACAGTGGCTAAGCACAAAGATCTCCTTGTCTCTGCTCCTCCATTAATACTTCTAGCCACAAAGGCCACAGAGTCATGACTAGCATCAGCTGTGAACTCCAACACCTTCCCTACTTTCTCTAATGCCTTGTCCAAAGAATGTGATCTGAACTCTTCCCTGTCTGCAATCTTCTGCATCCATAAGAGCATCATCCAAGCAAACAACAAGGTGGTGAAAGATGCTGTCATGGCTAGTACCTAATCCTTGTGTGCCTTTTTTAATAGCTGACCCCTTCTAACACCAGGACCTCCTTTTTCATTTTTTTTCACCTGTTGCATTAAAGTTACCAATGCTTTTGCCTTTGAATTCTGTTTCCTCTCCTTATCATCTCTGTTTTTACTGCCAAATAAAGGCTTTAATTCTGTAGTATCACTGTCACTGAGGGACTGGAAAACTTGTCTTAATTCCTCCTTCCTGTCCTCCTCAGAGACTTGAGGGTTGGCAATCAACTGAGTGGGTGCATTTTTGGCTTTCTCCTGTTTCCAGTCAGCTCCTCCATCATCAGAAGGAGGAAATCATCTTTAATTTCTGCATCCGTAGCTTTCCTTTTACCATCTCCACTGTCTTTCCTTTAATCTCAAGTTTTTTTTCTCTAATTAAATGCTTTATATTGTTCTAATAAAATCTTATTATATCTCGAAGTTTGCCAGAGAAAGGCAAACACATCTGGTTGGTACAGCAGGATAGAAAAAACTGTCAGTGAAGGGAGAGAGTCTAATGTCACAACTGAAAAGAACATGGACTCCTGCCTAATCTTGGTGACATGTGGGGATTAACCTAACTGTTCCTCCATGCCATATTGAGAATAGTTAGTTTATATCCATCAACTGTTTTAGAGTGTAGTTTCCCCAAATCTGAATGAAATGCTCATGGGGAAAATCTAGGAGCAGTCTGTTGCAATGGCAGCCAAAATACAAACAGCCTGGGGACTACTCGAGAATTACCTTTCTTTTCCCCTACACCTCACTGGTCCAGCTGATGTGGACAAACAGGAGAAGAAAGATGGAAGTATAGCAGGAATATACCAAGCAGCCCAAGGAGGAAGACAATGCTTAGAAAATGTGACTATGCCATTTGCTGTATCTCATCCACTACAATCTTCTCCCCAGGATTTCCAAGTGATGTGTTAGGCTAATCTCTCATCTAGTATTGGCTGATGGCATCAAGGCCATCTCGACAGGCCCCCTTGGTTCATTTCCTCTAGAACTGAGCTCCACAGGGTCAGCATGTGGGACTGAAGTGGATCAGGGCCAGATTAAGACATGCTAAAGTCCTAAGCTATGTCAAGCTAAAAAGGCTGCACAGCACTACTAAAAATGTGTACTATTTTCACAATTGTAAACATTTTTTTTGTATTTACACTTAAAGGCCCTCATAATTTAATATCATAAACTGCTGCTAATTTTGGCCTGCCTGTACATCCAGCACACAGCATCAAAGAAAAAGTAATGACATGGGTAAATGAAAGAGAAAAGAAGCTCTCTTGCGGGGGAAAATGCCCGCCCCCTTTTTCCTTACTTTTTCTTGCACATAACATAGACAGCACTCATCAGAGTCATTTTGGCTATCTGAAAACAGAAGGCTTATAATGCAGAGTACGAGCTAAAGAGATTCACTTTCAGAGGAAAGTAAAAATGAAAAATTTAAAACTCTCCTTATTTGTCCCCTTCTAGTTCATTTTTCACCAACTGCTGTTTTTAACTTGCAGGCAGTTAACATGGGGAAAAATCCTTTTTTGGCTTAAAAGTGCTCAAGAATCCATCAGAAGGAAGGGAAAAGTTGGATTTACCATGAACGGTCATTCTGGGATGGCAGGAGGAGGAATCCACAACGATTGGGTAATCCCCGCATGCCAACCGGGAAACCCTTCCAATAGTTGTACCGTTAGGCCCCCATGCCTCCTCTGTCAGTTTCTTCTCCAGCCATGAAACCTGAAGTTTTCACCACTCGGCTTTTAACTTCTAGGTTTCTAACCTAAATCTACCTTAGACCTTCATCACAATTGCTTGACCTCCCCAATGCCTACATCAACCTATATATATTATCCACCATCAGGGAGAGCATGGATTCCTCCTCCTGTCATCCCAGAATGACCGTTCACAGTAAGTCCAACTTCTCATTCTGGAATGGCACGGAGGAAGACTCCACAATGTTTGGGGACATACCCAAGCCACATCATGGGTGGGCTTTATTTACCTTGAAGTACTGTCTGGAACCTTACTGCAAAAAGCAGCCCGCTCCACTTTAAACTTGTCCACTTTATAATGTCTTATAAAGGTAGATGGCTCTGACCAGCCTGTTGCATTACAAACATCTTGTAATGATAAAGTAATTAAAACAGTACTAGTTGCCATAGATCTTTAAATGTGTTCTTCACGGCCTAGGTTACCTTTCCACATCATAACATTGAAAGATCAACTCTTAATCCACCTTCCAATGACAGTCTTAGATGCCTTCTGCCCATAGACTTATATTATATGATACAAATAAAGCCTCTGTTCTCCTGATACATACAGTTCTTTCAGTGTAAAGATGGACAGCTCTCCTCACATCCAAAGTGTGTTTCTTTTCTCTTCTGCACTTTTCGATAGGAAAGAAAGTGGGTAGATAAATCACATCCTGTGCCACCTTTTTCCATGCACATTTAGGAAGAAAAGTTGGATCTAACATCAGTATCAATCTTTCCCCCCAAATTTACACAAGTTAGTTAACAGATAACGCACCCAAATTAGAAACTCATCTAGCCGATGTTATTGCTACCAGGAAAATAGTCTTTAGCATTAACAAATGCAAAGATCACCCCTCACTGGTTCGGGTTTTTTGTTAAAGAGTCCAGCACTACATTGAGATCCCAACTGGGAATTTCTTGGTTGGGTAAGAATAACACTCACCTCTTAGAAACCTCTTAATTGAGGATCGCTGAAAGAGGAACTCCATCAAATATTAATACCACAGACAACGCCGACACCTGATGCTTCAAAGTGTTCCCTACCCCCTTTGCAGTCCATCCTGCAAAAACTGCAAAACATGCTTCACTCGAACCTCAGCAAACTGCAAGGACTCAGCAGAACACCATTTTCCAAATGCTTTCCGACATATGATATATTTTGAGTCAATTGCCGCTGAGACGCCATAATGCTATCTACCACAGCTGGCAAATACTCTTGAAATTTCTAAGGCCTTCCTCTCGAGACCCAAGCCATCAAATTCAACCATCTTGGATCTGGATGATGGACCGGCCCTTGACTTAAGAGATTCTTTCAGATTGGCAACCTTCAAGGCTCTTTTACTGACATCTCCTTCATAAAGGGAACCAAGGCCTTCTTGGCCAATAAGGTGCAATCAGCACCACACTTGCGTTTTCTCTTTTTATTTTCAACAAACTTTTTTGTATTATTTGCACTGGCAGAAACATATACAGTTGACCCTTCAGCCACAGAACTGATAGAGCATCTGTTGCCTCTGCAAATTGCTTCCATGTTTGAAAAGAATCTTTTTAGTCTGGAATTCTTGGCTGAAGCAAATAAGTCGACTTGAAAAGGCCCAAATCGTCTGCTCAAACTTTGAAACATTTGGTAATTCAGAGTCCACTCTCCAGGATGTAACTTGTTTGACTAGGAATTGGCACGCATTCAGTTTCCCTTTCAAATGCACCACTGTTAGCGATTGCAGTTTTCTTTCTGCCCATTGAAACAACTTGTTTGACTCATCTGTCAGCACTCTTGAGTGAAGACCCCTTTGGTTCATCACATAAATCCGGGCTGTCATGTTGTCTGTCCAAATTTGAAGATGCTTGCCCCTCAGCAAACTTGGAAATTTAGAATGAACGAATCATTTTTAAACTCCAAAAAATTTATATTCCTTCTAAGCCCAACCTGGACCAAATACCCTGAGCACTGTTTCCCTGACATAAGGCCCCCCTAGCCTGTCAGACTGGCATCCCTTGTAACTCTAATGATTGACTACAAAAAAGACTCCGTTGTTTAAATTTAGCCCTTTTGTCCACCACAACCATTCCTTTTTCAAATTGGAGCCTGATCACATAATGCCTTTTCTTTCCTATGTTCCACTGATGAGGTATAACAATTTTTGCAAACCTCTTGAAGGGAACCTGCCCCATGGAACTAACTGGATAGTTGACACCAGAGTTCCCATTACTTACCCAACCACATCACATCTGCTGCCATCATTGCCATCAATTTTTGCATCACCTGTTGAACCTTCACACATCTCTCCTCCGAGAGATAAAGTTCCCAGTGTGTGCCCAATCTTGCCCCTAAATGTTCAGCATCATTGTGGGACTTAAATGACTCTTTTCTAAAATTTACTAGAAACCCCTTTTCTGAGAACCTCCACAGTCTCTGTACACTTACTATTAACTTCTGCTGTGAATCTGCTTTCCCCAGATCATCCAAATAAGGGTAGATGTGTACCCCCCGCTGTCTTAAATGAGCTACCAAAGGGACCAAAACTTTTTTGAAAACCCTTGGTGAAGCCAAACTGCAAGGCAAAGCCTTTTATTTTGGTTTTAACTGAAAACAAGATACTTCATGTCTTATCTCCTCATGAGGACATGCAGATAAGCTTCCTTAAATCGTAAGCCCTCCAATCGCCTACCCTCAATTTTCTGTTTGTTTGTAACGTCTCCATTTTGAACCTGAGATACTTCACAAACCTGTTGGTTCAGGGAGTACAGGATGATAAATCCCATTCTTTTTTAAAACCAAAAAATGGAGTAAAACCCCCCCCAAAACCCCTATCCCGTGGTACCCCCCCACTGCACCTATTTGCATTAGATGATCTATCTCCTTCGAAAATATTTTCCTTTTCTCCATCCGTGCAGTATTGGGGGGCAAAACATCTGCACTTCGGCATTTTGTCAAAAAAAATCTTTTAACCTTTTTTCACAACCTGCAAAACTCATTGATCCGATGTTATTCAGTTCCACAGAATGCCGAAGTGCAGCAGTCTTCCCTCCCCACAAGGACTCTGCTTGTCAGAACTGATTCCGACCCTTACGCTGGGAGGTTTCTAATTTCTCTCAGCATTCTGTCCTTTTCCCGTTAAAAAATCCTACCTTCCAAATTGGCTTTTTGGCCTATACCATTGCTGGCAGCCATATCTTGTGCTTGCTGTCTACCACGTCCTCTCCCTCAAAAGGAATAGTATGAGGACCAATATGGTCTCCTTTCTACCTTTTTTTCTGCAACATAGGTATCACTTGTTTTTTTCTTTGTTTTCAAATTTAAAATTTTTTCTAATGCCTTGTTACCAAATAGCAAATCTCCCAAAGGGCACAAATGTAAAATTATTCCTTGACTTCTGATCAGCGTCTCAATGACGTAACTATAAAGAATCTCTTACTAAGTAACATCACTAACATTTCTTGCCATAAAAGCCACTGCATCATAACTGGCATCCGCCATGTATTCCAAAACCTTTCTAAATCTATATAACACTCTTAAAAAAGATTTAGATTGAATTTCCTCATCATCCATCAATTCCTGTAGCCACATCACTGCCGCCTGTGAAAACATTGAAGCAGCCACAGATGCTTTTACTGCCATTGCTGAATTCTCATGAGCTTTTTGCAAGGTAGAATCTGCTTCTTCTCATCCACATCTCTCAACATAGTATCACCCTCTCGAGGGACCAGGACTCCTGAAATCAGTGCACAATAGGACCATCCACTAAAGGAACCTTCAAAAACTCTGCATCTTTTTTCTAAAAAAAAAAAAAAAACTTATTTGAATGACCTACAAATCTACAAGTATTTAAAGAGGCTTCCCATTTCCCCATAAATCAATTCCTTAAACATTCAGGCATGGTATACTCCATCCATGCGCTTCTTTCTTTTTTTTAAATTTCAGCTGCAACTTTTGCCTCTTTTCCCTTTATCCCTTAGAACTACTACCATCCTCATCCACCTGTAAACCTAAAGTATGTAATAGTTTCCTAACCAGACCCCAAAATTGATCTGCCTGAAAAAATTTCTGGTCCTACTTCATCCTCTATCTCGTCTTCAGAAAGACTATCCATTTCCATTTCCTCTGAGACCACCTCATCCTTTTGCCAGTCACTCTCTTTATTCTCCAACTCATTCCTCCTTTTCTTCTTAACATTTGGCTACTATAAACATTCTCTGTACCCTCTGTCTCTCAACTCTTCTTTTCCTCTATACTCTCTTCTTTTTGACCCTTTTTCAACATCCAAAACCTTACTTCTTTCACCTCTACTTCTGTCCTTGAATGAAAATTTATTTTGGGAAAACGCTGTACACACATTTGATTGACTATTCAAATTCATTATAGTATTTAATCTTTGGTTAATCATTTGGGTCAAATTCACTAAATCATTAAATTGATTCCTGTATAACATTTGATGCAGTTCATTAGAAATAGTTTGTTTAATCATACTCTGTAAATCACACAAGTTTAATGAATTCATTTGGAAAATTTTTGTCACCAGTAGGTGGTGCAACCCAGGCCTTTGTCTTAGAGTTGAACACCCATTCTCAGCACAGCCAAAAATGCCCCTTCATGTTCATATTTGCCCATCTGCCTTGTTCTAGCTCACCACCTCTTCTTAAAAACGCTCTGTGGGAGTTTTTAAACGGTTGGGAGCAACTGCTCCATTCGAACTGAGCTGACTGTTTCATTTCTCCGCATGCACCATGACCTCCTGCCCACGGAAGACTCAGCGAGTGATTAACAGCAGCTGGGCACGCTATCCCTGCACACTCTGGCAAATCTCCACCCTTTAGCAATGCACGCTCCTTTGGGCTCTCTGCACCTGCTCCAGAGATAGGTTTTCGCTCCAAAAGAGCCCCTCCCATCTCTGAAGAATGCACGAAATCAACATGGCAGCCTGAAGCTGCCTTTGTTGATTTCCCCTTCGTCATTTTGATTTTAGCCTTCTTAGAAAGCACATCCGGACCCTTCTTAAGAACGGTATCCACTGTCTTTCTCTTAAACAACTTCTTCTTACTTTTCTTCTTGTCGGAATGCTTATTCCCCGCAGGTCTTAATGTCCTCCACTTCACTCTCACTGGAAGATAAAAATACTTTTCTTAACTCTGCCATTTTCCCTTCCCCAGAATGTTGTTGCCCCGCGACCATCTGGGAGGTACTTCTGCACAAATCCTCCTTTATTTCCAACTCAGAGCCTTGCTGTATGGTGGGCATCTGAGGAGAAACATTGCTACCAGTGATTTTCCTCTCCTCCATAGAGCCTTGCTGGTTTGTGGGCATCTGAGATTCCGTCTCCAAAGACATTCCTCACAACCTCACAGAGAAGGGAAAATTTCATCCAGGTTGCTAGGCAGGATAAGAAAAACTTACAGAGGAGGCACGGGGTCCTAACGGTAGCAATTGATTTGGAACATGGACTCCTGCTGATTCCGGTTGGCACGCAAGCATTACCCAATCGTTGTGGATTCCTCCTCTGTGCCATCCCAAGAATAATTTCTTTTAGTAATTAAACACAATACCTGACAAGGACTAGCTTGCTTATCTCAAATCAAAGTTGCTTTCACTAGAAGAAACAAAGCTCAGAAAGACTCTAGTTCTCAGAGAAAACACTCCCCTTCTTCCCCCTTTTCTTTAGTGGGGTTATTCAGATTGGTGTCATTTTGAGTTCTGTTTTCTGCAGTGTTCTATATATTTGCTTTTCACACTGCTTCACACCATTTGATTCCAGATCTCCTCTCCAGACTACTAAGGGGCCAATGTAAACCTTGTTTCTATGATATAGTGCTATCAATAGTAGCATCAGCTGCTTTCCAGGAGTTTTTCAACATGGGGAGGTGGACTTATTCTGGCTTTCCTTGTCCTGTCCTTTGCAGATAATCCTTGGACAATGCCCTCCCCATTCACCCCATTCTATTACCAGGCTACAAAGTGCTTTTGATTGATGGTAACAAAGGGCGAAGCCTCTCACAAAGCCATTGGGTGGAGTTTTATCACCCTGCACAAGATGATATGAGTCTGAGTTAAATGTACCCCAATACCATGTGTGCGTATATATGTTCCTTCAAGGTGCCTGCCAACTTATGGTGGACCCCATAAACATAATAAAGTTTCTTAAGCAAGGAATACTCAGAGGTGGTTTTGCTAGTTCCTTCCTCTGAAATATAGCCTACAAAATCTGGTATTTGTTGGTGGTCTCCCATCCAAGTACTACTCAGGGAAGACCCTGCTTATTCTCCAAGATTAGACAGGATCTGGTGCCTTTAGGATATTTAGGCCAGCTTCAAAAATGGTAAATGAGTAATCTCACAGGCAAAAAAAAAAAATTAGTACTTTTGGTACTGTTTATCAGTCTACACATGCAGAGTTTAACGTTGCCAAGCTATTAGATATAGACATCCAGAACTTAGCCTTTGTAAATCACCTTGGATTCTACGCTGAGTGAGAGGTGGAATATTTATTCATGGAGAAAGAAAGAATCCAATGGTTACCATTTGGACTTTTGGACTTACTGTGCAACGAAAATAACCCTGCTGATGTTGAGAATATACTTACATTGGTCAGAACCTGTTTTATATAATGTGAAATCTACATCAGAATATATGATGATCTGTGCATGAACAGTCCCTTAAAATGCACTAATTCATGTTTCATTTCTTCTAATGCCAAACTCTTAGGAAATGAGAACTCTTTTCTAGGAGAGAGGGACAGAAGGAAACCTACCTTTCCTGTACTTTTCGCAGTCCAATGCGATGTTTCTCCTGTTCCCAAGCCAATTCTTTCATCACAAGTCGGATCATCCGGGCTGTCCTTCTGTCCATTTCTGCACGAATTCTACTGTCCAACTCAAATTGCTGCATATTGTAAAATTAATATTCTATTTGCTTTTCTGCTACTTCCTACAATAATGAAAATTTTGAGGGACAACACTGCCCTCATTCTGGTTTCCTCTGGAGGAGAGAGCACATTGGGGAACTTGCATTTTTAGTTCACTTGCACATTTAAAAACTACAGCATAAGTGGAAGCAAGTATCTCAAGGTGCATGCTTTGTCACTCTCTGTCCCTCTCTTACACTGTATATAGTGTCATGGGTGACGTTATCTCTGGACTTTCCAAAACTCTTCACCGGGAAAGAAAACAAAGCAAAAACCAGGAGGAGGAGGCAGTAATGTTTTGCTGTGAACTGAAGAATATCAAAACTTAGCTGTCCAATAGTATTATCCTATAGGCAGCCTGAAATCATCTCAGTATTTTCTGGAGCCCAGTTTTAATGTCTGCAGCAATCTCTCACTATCCATTTGAACACCATAGCCAGATGCAGACACTACATAGCTTGAAGAGCAGTCAGTCCTCAAATATACTTTATAATTACATTAATATATATTTTTGTTCATCCCCCTGCTCAAGTAATTTTAGAAATTAGTATTATCTTAATATTTTCTTCTCCCTAACAAAGGAGCCTTTCTATTTTCAAGTTCTGGATCAGTATCACCTTAAAAAAATAGTAAAATGTTCTGTCCAGTTTCCTAGTATTCAGCATTCTAAAATGCAGTTTCTTAAACAGTTAATCATTTGAAAATTGGTTATACAGCAAAGAAGTTCAAACAAGAATTTGTACATCTGAAATCCATCAAAGCCCAATAGGAAATGTATGCACAACTCTCAAAAGGAAGAATTTTTCTTTTCCAGAAAGCAGCAGACTTCACCCTGTGAACTACTGGTAATAAATATGACAGAATCAGTGGCTGGGGTTTTTGTTTTGTCTGTGCTGCAAAGCAATCTAAGAACTTGGGGCAGAAACTGAAATGCAATACAGTAAAACAAAATACACTGACCTACTGTAAAAATTTAACAGTACACCAAAATATTAAATTCCTAGCTCTAGAAAGGAAAGAAATGCATATACATACGGCTCTGTGAAGCTGCATGTGCTTGGGCAAATCATCATTCATATGAAGCAGATCCTGAAACTGATGTCTTAGACTGATCAGTTCTTGTCGCTTTACATATTTCTTCTGTTCTGCTGCCCTCATTATCTGATCATATTCCCTTTTTTGTTTGGCATTTTCGATACTGAGAGTGTGAGAAAAGAAATTTAAAAAAAGAGATAGTGGTTTATTCTATTCACAAGAGCAATTACAGGATAAAATTCTAAAGCTGCATCTTAAGAAAAGCACAGCATTTCATTAAGTGGTAAAGTCATAAGAACTTTCCATCTCCATTAGCTAGTTTTACAATAAAGAACAGGTTGTAAGCTGATTGGTTCAGGACCTGTCTTTTGCTCATGTTGCACTAGAAAACATGTTACACCATTAATGCTTTATCAACAAGTGAACTATAACACATGTGATATCTGATTGCTCACTGAAGGAATAATTTAATTTTGAGGAGAGAGTTAGTCATTCAAATGAGAGTTCAGCAACTGGCAACTTAGAGGGCAAACCTGATTTCTTGACATATAGTACTTGGTATCCCAGTTGCCAACCCAGAAGTGAAAAGGAAAATAGGTAAAGCAACAGTACTTTCTGGTGGGCCACATTTGGTTGGGATAAGCCTCTGCTTCAAAGAAGCCCATTAGAAAAACTACTTGCCAGCCAGAGACATGGAAGCAAACTTCCAAGTCTCACTTTCAGCAGCCTTACCTGTAGGCGCTGGGATCCTCAATATCTTCTGCTGCTCTCTCTTGATCTAAGCCTTTCTGTGTGTGGAATGAAATTGAACAATATTGCTATAGCAGCTGGCATGCTTTGCCTCAGATATAATACTTATAAACACAGTAGCATGTTTCATACTGAAACCATAAAGACACAGTATTATTTTTCTGCTAATGAGACATCCTCCCACTCTCCAATCTTATAAAGCAATGTCTTCCCGACTGTACTTACTCTTGGAGAGGGCACCTTGGTCTTCAGGACTTTCTTAATTTCTTCAGCAGAAAGGATGTTATAAGTAAAGATGTTGCCATCTGCTCCACAGGTCACCAGAAACCGATCATCAAAACTCGTACAGATTCCTTGAATTTTCCCGTAGTCATTGTCATGTAGGTTGAATGACCAATATCCAGCTATATTGTCCACTGAGAGCTCTTTTTGGTGGAGAGGGTAGATCCGCACTGCTCCATTCTCCATCCCACAGAACATTAGTAAGCCAGTGGAGCTACAGAAGTAATCAGAACTTAAATAACCTTCTCCACAATGCCCTATCAAATTGAAATCTAACTCCATTTAAAATGGGGATATTGTAGAAGACCAGGTGGATGTCAGGTACTGGCATTGTAGTAGGCCTCTGGGTGATGCATAATCAATAATGCTGGCAGAAGCAGTTTGACTGCATTTTCTGTCACTAAACTCATCATCATCATCATCGTTTATTGATTAGTCAACTGACCATATCAGCAATAAAAATATAATACATAATACAAAAATACAGATATAAAAATTGCATACAAATGGACTCAGCTCATATTGTCACTAAACTAAAATAACCACTAGAGTTCCTCAGTTCTCTACAGGAAGCATGAACAGACAGGGTGGAATTTTCTTGAACTGTTCACAGCAATTTGATCCCATTTAGTCAGACACAGTTTAATTCCAAATACATGAGCTCACTGCTATCATCATCACATTTTCTACTCACTCTGGTTATCAAAAGCCAGTATCTCATTCTACATCTCCCTTTACTTCTTTTCATCTCTCTTCCATGCAACCTCAATGACTGCGGGATTCTGGCTGTTGTAAGCCAGAAAAGTAACTATCCTGACTACTCTCTATAGCTTCATATAAGAGAGTATCTGGAATCCTCCATCCTCACTCCCCCTCATTCTCACACACAGGCCCTACACTGTATCTCATAAACTTGCAACATGTCCTCTACTAGCCTTTATTGCTGAGGACTGTTCCAATATTTTTCCTCTTACCTTTCCACAAACAGTGCAGAGAAAAGCACAGTCCAGGCAGCCCAATGCTGCTACCTTCATGTTTTTATGTCTACCCCTATATTTTATGGAAAGATATCCACTAGATCTACTAATGCTGCCTAATATAGGCTAACAGACAAGAGGACCCACCATTCGTTTTTTTTGCCTGGGAAATCTCAAAAAGCTGAAACCAATAATTCTGCATAATAGATAGCACTCATTTGAATCATTTAACACCAAATGCTGGAGCCCGACAGGTACAGTGCAGACAGAGGAGAGCAAGATTTATTTAAACTCCTACGCATGTCCTAGCTGAAATGCAAAACTAGTATACACAAGTGGTATCAGGCTGCATTTTCAGCCACTGTAGAACAATGTTCAGGTTGGTTTAATGTGTCTTAACATTAGTCATTATTTTACACAGCATTTCCCATTAATTACTAAGTTGAAGCGGTGAGAGCATGAGTGGAATGCTAACTAGTCAATCACACTATTAATTGTGTCACTTTTTGCAAATACATTGCAAAATACATACACCCCCCCAAAAAAACAAAACAAAACAAAAAATAGGACAATATTCCATACATATTCTAAGCTTTGAAGAAGCCCAGCCCTCAGATCAATTAACACACAGCTAAGACTTTATTACCAAAAACAGATCCTACTAATAGGATTGTCTTCTGCATCCTCTATAGGAATAAAATCAAAAGGTTCATCTTCCCGAACCTCAGGTTCTTTTTGGTGCTGCATAGGAGAAAATGCACAGTGGTAGAGGTATCCAGTGTCATATCCTCCCTGAAAAAGAGATGTCATAAATAGGTGTTAAGCAGGGGAGGAGCTAGGCAGCTCTGGAGAGGGTACTGCGCCATCAGACGATGAAGGCTTCCACAGGCTTGCTTCCCCTCTCTGGAGCTTTGCCATGAAAGTGCTGGGGGATGAGGAACACAGAGACAGTGGTTCCTTCTCCATCTCCTCTAGCAGCTTGCAAACTGCTATGAAAAGAGGCAAAGGCATCATGGATCCAGATTGTTGTTTCAAATGCTTGGAACTACGCGAGACAGGCCTGGAGAAACTGCCCGTGTTACGACACAGGTGATTTTTCATCCCTCCTTACCAGCTGATTAGCTCCAGCTGCCATTCAAAACAATAGTTGAGTTCTCCATCTCCCCCTCCTTTGCTCTCAGAAGTGTGTGTGAGCACAGCCAGCTGGTGCCGTTACTCCCATGCCCCCCTTATTTTACAGCAGGAACAGGCAAGGATGTGTGTGGTCACCAAAGCAGGGGCGGGCAGCACTGAAGTGGTGACCCTCCTGAAGTGGTGGCAATAACAAGGTAGATTTTTTTTCTTCCTCCTCTTTGTCATAACTTTGTCATAACTAACCTCCTGGAGGACTCAGACAAGAAAGAAGTGGAGGCAGATTGCCAAGAAGTTGCAGCTCCCTTTGAGTCCAGAGAAAAGGGGGTTGGAGCAATAGGGGATTCTGCTCTCCAGTAGGACTTGGCAGAGGCTGCAGGCACTGAAGATAACATGTTTCCTATCCTTTGTTGAGATATGAGATATGGAGGCAGAAATGCCAAGCGCGGCACTAGTTAAATAATAAATGTTGACCTAATTAGTACTATTGAGGCAGATGTGACCTTGAAGAAGCTGCTGATAAATATCCCAGCAGTTTGTCCCAGCCTTACTGCTGACAATGTTTGACTGGCAGTACTCTTTTGCATTCTTGTTTTGTCTTGGCCTTGGACTGTTTTGTTTTGTCTTGGCCTTGGACTGGCTAAATTTTGTACTGTTTTTCTGTTTATTCTTTGTTGGCTCCTGCACCTGAACTTCTGACCTACTGATACAACCTCTGGACCAACTCAAGATCACCATTTATTGGTTCTCCTTTCACCATGTTCAGCTAACCTGGACTGGACTGACTACTTGACCACTCCTACACACCAACAACCTGCTGCCTACGGCTCTGGCTAGCTAGTGTTCAGAACACTCTTGGGTCACAAGACCCTAAGCTCCACTGCTAGCATTAAGAAATGAAATTCTGTGAATGTGCTTAGGTAAGAGTATCACAATTTTCTTCCTTTGCACACCCACCCAATAAGCCTACTCAAACCACAATTACATCCTTTCCTTTTCCACACAATAGCTCCATCACTAGCAACAATTTATATTTTAACTAGAAGCAGTGAATTTTGCTGGAAGACCATAAGAGTTATTTCATGACTCAAGTTGAAAGGGAAAGCTTAATTCACACTATATGTTATAAAAAAACTCTAAAGCTCTATTCAGGTCAAAACAGAATTGTGCTAAAAATGAAAGTCAGAACATGCCTGGTGTAGCGGTCTGAGTGCTCATCTAGGACTCTGGAAGACCAGAGTTGAAATCCTTGCTCAGACATGGAAACTCATTGCATGGCCTTGGGCATGTCACCTTATCTCTGCCTTAGAGGACTGCAATAGTAAACTTCCTCTAAATCTTGCCAAGAAAATCTTTTGACAGGGTTTCCATAAGCTGGAATTGATTTGAAGGCAACAAAGATAAAAGCATACAGTCTGGCAATTAAACCACTTGTTTGGACATTAAATAAATACATCAATTGTGATTTCTGCTTTTTTTTTTAACCACTGATTTTGAGAAGAAAAACTAGTTGAGGTTTAAACTTGCCACATATGTACTCATTCAGTTCAGTCTGTATCAGAACCAGAGACACTTGCGCTAGAGTGGGGAAAAGGGATGTTACTGTCCATTTAACACAGAATTTAATTTTATCTGATAAAGCCAACTTTCTATTCATCCATGTGGTACTATAAAAGACAAGGAAAACTTTTTTTTTTTGCCATCTGTGACATCACATCAAAAGAGAATGAAAATAGGTTTACCAAAGACAACCAAAATTTTCCTGAAGCAGAATAAAACCCACAGAGGATTGGACTGGGAGTCTCAGGGACAAAGATCTCTGGCAAAGGTTCTTCTTCCTCAGGTTCTTCCTCAAGAAACTCAATTTCTTCTAGTGTTTTCCCCTCATCCAGTTGTTCTTTTATCCACTGCTGCTTTGCCTTCTCCTTCTCTTCTTTCACTTTTTCTCTCCGCTTAATTTCCTCTTCTCTCTTTATGGGAGTCAATAAAATAAGAAATTAGAAGAGCCCTGCTGGATCACAGCAAAGGCCTAAAGTCTCACATTCTGTTTTCTCCAATGGCCAACCAGATGCCTACAGGAATTCTTTCTGAATTCATTCAGAAACATATTCTATTGTCTCAATAGGACTTTCTCCCAAGTAAATGGCTTTAAGATTGCAGCCTTTGGGGAGAACAACTGCTTTTCTCTGAAGTTTCACTAAAGCCTACTCTGAACATTGTCTTTTTATTTATGCTGGATTTTAAAGTTCAATACTAATCAGGAATAAGTTTTTTTTTAATTCAGTGTTATATATATTTATTTACTGGATTTGACTGTTTGTGATATTAATTTTAATACCATTATCCAAAGGTGGGTTAGAAATTAGATAAAATAATAAATTCATTGTAGTTGACTTGCCTAGACTAACAGTAACTAAAAGCTAATTTGGGGGACAACTAAGTTGCACTTATAATTTACACTGTAACCATTCTGAAATGTGTGTGTATGTTAAAAACTTGATTTGCTAACAACTGTGGAAATAAAATCCCAAAGCAATATTTGACTGATGTCTCCTTTTCTGTTCCTTGAATATCATTTATATGGCAAATTATTTATAAATGCACACATAGATCTCATAAATTAGTTACTAGTTATTAGTTATTTGCTACTTTTGTTTGATATTTTTAGTTGTTCATTGAGGAACTCCACAGACCTGCAATATGAGAGAAAATGACCCCATCATTCACTACTAAATTAAAAAGTAGTAAATTTGAAAAAGGGCAACAGTGTAAATTTTGCAAAAAGTTGTGGTGGATGTGGAGGAACACCATTCTGTGACATTCATCTTTAAAGTGCCCAATAATTTGAAACAGAAAGAAAAAAAAGCAATGCTTAAATTTTAAAAATATTGTTCTGACATAATGGCAAAGAATATTTGCTAGATGCTTAAAAATATACCATCCTAACAAGAAATAATATAATGTGTTACAATCAACGAACTGTGAATAGAAAGATAACACCTGCTTGCATAAGACTAGTGCTAGGTTTATAAGATTTCTTGAGCTTCCATTTATTAAAAAAAGATGAACAAAGGTTTTGGATTTAATTTAAATTTTGCTCAAAATATCAAACAACTTTACTTGGAGTAATACATGCCATTTGGATGTGGAAAGTGACCCTTGGGTCTTTACCTGTATATGAGCCCAAGCTGCTAATATTTAGAATATGCCTCACTAATTCTGCCCTGCAATTTATATTATACAGAGAGTTGGTCCTCCACTTCTGTGTGGTCAGCATTTGCTGATCTAATTATTTGTGGGTTATTTTATTTAATTCATTTATTAAAAACATTCTTACTGTATTTGCTCCTGCCATGGAAAAAGACATGGAAGTTGATCACAGAGTTGTGCTGGAGGACCTAGAACACTTCTCTAAGCACAGCTAGGTCCTCCAGTGTGACTCTATGGTCCACTTCTGCCAGCAGTTGACCATAGAATCATGCTAGAGGGCCTAGAGATTCATAGAGAACTGCTTTCTCTACGAATCTGTGGGTCCCCCAGAACAACTCTATAATCCACTGAAGTTTTAAAAAAATAGTGGTCACAATTTTTATTTTTATTTGCAGGTTTTCCTCTTCTACAAGGATCTTGCACCCTTAGCCCCCATGAAAGTGGAGGGTTGACTTAACTTCATTTTTAACCAGTAAGAATTTGTTAGAAATCAAACACACAACAGTAAATTTTGTCCTGCCACCATTTTATATAGAGCTTTGCTACAGCCTCACGTCTAGATGACACAAATTACTGCATTCAGCCTTTTTGTTTTTTACTTCAGAGATATTAATATTGGTCCAATAATGACTATGAACTTACTAATTTAAATGAATGACTTAATGAGTTAAGTAACGAGTATTAATATTTCTACTGCTATACTTTACCAAAATCCGAGATTTTATGCTCCAAAAATGAAAATACTCTGTAGGTAAGTCCTTCATTTTATAGGTAGATGCTGTATCATAATCTGGGTACGGAGCAGGAACCTGGACAACAATGCCATTCTCACAGATAATAAGCAGCTTATTATCTCGCTGTAGATCAGAACATGAAGTGCAAGCATCAAGCACATGGATTTTCATGGTAAAAGACAGATTTGTGGGCAAGATAACAACAACATAACAATAGAAAAAAGCCACCATATAATTTTATTATTTCTGTTGTTACTGCTTCAGTATTATTGAAACCACTTAAATATTCAATTCTACTTTAATTTTATTGCTTTAGCACAAAGCCATAGCAAACAAAATATTACAATACAGCATGATTTAAGAGTTCCATTACAGTAGGCCCTCCACATTCGCAAGGGATAGGGACACAAATTCCTCGTGAATGTCAAATAATTGTGAATAGGGCGCCCTCCCTACAGGCTTCTGCCTGGCAGGCGCAACCACCCAGGCAGGGGCAAGGAGGCAGGGAACAGGCAATCACCTTCCCTGAACCTTCCTGTCACCAGTGCAAGGCATGCCTGCACTAGCTGTGGCGGCAGGAGGAACATAGAGAACTGGCAATCGCCTTCCCTGGACCTTCCTGCCGCTGGCGCAGGCCACACCTGCACCCATGGTAGCAGTGGCAGGGATGGTGGAAGGAGCGCAGGGAATTGGCCACTGCCCTCCCTGGACCTTTTTGCCCCCCCACCACAGGCACACCCACCCCTGTGGCGGCAGCAGGGACAGTGGAAGGAGCATGGGGAACTGTTGATCACCCTCCCTGGACCTTCCTGCCACCCGCACGGGTGCACTCGTGGCAGGGGCAGCAAGAGAAGAATGGGGAATTGGTGATCGTCCTCCTCAGACCTTCCTGCTGCCCGCACAGGCATGCCGGCCCCCAGGGCAGCAGCAGGGGCAGTGGGAGGAGTGCAGGGAAATGGTGATCACCCTCTCTGGACCTTCTTGGTCCTCTGCGTGGGTGCACTCGCACGCGCAGCTGTGGGGGAGACAAGAGGAGCATGGAGAACTGATGATCGCCCTCCCTAGGCCTTCCAGTGCACCCACACTTGCAGACCCAGCAGCAAAGGAGGCGGGAGGAGCCCAAGGAACTGGTGATCGTCTTCCCTGGACCTTCCTGCCACTGGTGAGGGGCATGCCTGCACCAGGGGCAGGGAGAATGGGGGGGACAAGTGAGCACCCCGTGAATAATCAAATTAACGAAAGTGAAACCCGCAAATGTAGAGGGAGATCTGCAATTTAAAACTGATATATGATATACTAAAGCAATACAGTAAAAAACATATATCAATAAAAGAATATAAACTTTACTAAAAATTAATAATTCAGTATCTAGTAAAAGAAAGACTAATGTGAAATATTTAGTCTAACTCTCAATTTTGTCACAGAAATGTTCAGCTTCAGGACACAGACTAGGTCTTTATCGTACCGTTGTACCATAGGGTTAGGCAAATAAACTTCAGTCAACTGTAATGGGACCAAATAATTGCCTTTCTGCAAATTGTCCCTGAATGTTTACAAGTTATTCATTTTGAAGCACTAGTATTTCACAAATTTGTTGATGAACCTGAGGTCCAGAACTGGAATAAAAAATTCTGGAGTGCTTCACAACAGCAGCAACAACAAAATATTGAATAGACACCCTTGAACTTTTGGGTTGACACGACTGGCACTAAAGCACCAATCTGCAGAAAAATGACTGATCTCACTCATTCATCTCACTCATTACAATTTCCTTCTTTTCTCTGTTCTTCAGAACTGGAAAGGGAAAATATCTGTTCTCCTAGTGAATACTATTCTGTCATCTGCAGTAGCCATCACTTGGAACCATTGATCTGTGGCTGCCTGTTTCCATAGGGCACTGAAAAGTGGTAATCTTCCTCATCTTGAAGGCCCAAAGAAGTCAGAACTGTTGTTTCCCCCCTCTGTTAGAATAGGCCATTATCTTCTGGATTGCTGTTGTCCTTGCTGGGAATTTATGCCTAATCCAATGAGATCTATAACTGCAGCAATCTCAAAATTGGTCAAAACCTCTTTCATCTTCAAAGCAATAACTGCAGGTTCTCACCTGTCTTCTGTCCTCCTCTTTCTTTGATGCTACTAGTATTACCTGTTTTTTTGTCTTTGGGTTCCATAATCACTTTTTCTAGGGTCTTTTCTCCAAAAAGTAAAATCCTCTTGAAAGGCACACTAGCTAAATTAACCCTTGACTTTTAATCCACCTCCAAATGTTTTAACCATAGGCCTGCATTAAATATAAGCTTGCCAAAGGACCTGAATTCCTGGCCACATATCTGTCCACTGCTCACAAAGGTTCCATCCTCCTCTCCTGCCTGGTGCTTCTGTGCTCAGAATGTGGTGTTTGAGTGGGAGTCCTACACTGAGGCTTCCCGTAACAAAGATGGCAGCCCCTGAGTATGGCTGTGTCCTTAGAGCTGGAGTTTCCTATGGAAATACCCTGGGCAACCTTGTAGCTCTGCATGTTGCAGTCTGTCCAACTGCCAAAGTGCTGGCTTTCACAACTCTCATCCCTACCTTCTTTTTCTTGCTCTCTTTCCTTCCCTTCTGTTAAGTCCTTTTCACCATCCTGCCTCTCTTCTTCCACCCCACCTTCTGCAAACCATCTGCCATCGTCTTGCCTTTATCTTTTGCCACCTTTAACGTCTTCATCTTCAATGCACCCAGCAATTTCCTCTGCTGTTACGGAAATGACTCTGCCAGCCCTCCACTCTCTCTCATTTAGTGAGAGGAATATTTTTTACAGAGGAACTTCTGAAGCCTCTTCAGAGGCATGCAGTGAAGCACTCGGCTGAATCGCAGGGAGGATTTTCCTCAACTGTTTGAGAGAAACAGTGCCCCAATCAAGACTGCTCCTATGCTAGCTCTCCAGCAGTTTCCTGCTGTGATTTTCCTGAATGAAACCATGGGTTAGATTCCATAAGTCAGTCCATTTGCTTTATCCTTAGCTTGTCTAAATCTGCTGCTGCTAGAGTCATTATAAATGGGGAAAGGAGAGGGAATTTTTTTCTTTTTAATTGAAAAGGAGGTAAAAGGAAAAGAAGCAAAGACTAGTGCAGTGAATTAAATACATTTAGTTTGGAACAGAAAAACTGATGGAAGAGACATTGAAGCTTCTGACTGGAAAGACAAGAAAATAAAAAAAAAGCGAGGGGGGGCAGAAAGATAAAGAGGGAGTCAATGGTTAACAGAAAGAAAGTTAGCTGACTCCTGTCTCCTGAGCTGGTGGAATGGAAATAATTCATGTAATGTGGATTGCTCCATCCAGAGAATGGACAAATTTATTTTGGACAGCTTCTAGGGATTGTAACCTACCAGTCCCTCAAACTGCAGCTCCCTATAACATTAGGGGAAGACATTTCAATGTAAAAATCTTCAAAACTGGGGGATCCAAGCAGCATCCTCTAGTTCTATAGAATCTGAGAGTGCCAAATACAGCCTTTAAAAAAGTTTCTCTTTGGCGCAATCAATATGTGCTGTCCAGGAGCTCGACTGATGAAACACCATCCCCAATACTTAAAACATGACACTTGTTCCAGTAACTTGTTCCACTTGTTTCAGCCATTGACAATTTACGGGACTAGGGCCTGCAGCCTTCTGCTAAAACCCATAATTCTGGTTCTTTCATAATTTACACTGAACAAATTTTGCTTACAATAATCACCGATCTGTGTCAGCAGTCTTCTGAGCTCTGTTTTAGTGCACAATATTAGCACTGTCCTACATAAGTACAGTTATATTATAGATATAGATATAAATATATATACACACACATACACTTGTGCAAGCATATTTGGATTCTTTAGTAGACAATACAGTATACAACAAAAGCATGAGACAAATACTATGAAATACAGTTGCTACTCACATGAGAAGGAGGAGACCACTGCAATGCCTGTACAGGCCCTGGAACACTAATGAACCCAATTGGATCATACAGGTCATCAACATTAAAGAAAAAAACAGTTTTATCCCTACTCTGAAAAAGAAAAGATTGAAAAATTATCAGAGCCACATATCCCAAAAGAGCAGCCATTCTAACATATTTCAGCCAAAGACTTACAGAGTCCCATATTACAACTACCAAATTTCCTTTTGTATGAAGCTTCATAAGCAAAAGCCGACTTTATCAGTTGTACCTGCTCCTATTAGCAAACTCCAGAGGTTTTTTTCCCATCTTTCTCTCACAGATTTATTTCAACTGAATGCTAAACTCCCTGGATTTTGTGTCCAACCAAAAAATAATTTGGATTGCAGTAAAGGGCCTGACCAAATTTTTCAGACCGTGGGGGGGGGATGGCACTCAGTTCTGGAAGCATTAGCCCTATTTTATTTAGAAAAATAAAATGTAAGCACTAATAAGTATTAACTGAAAAGTCAACACATACTCCTGTGGCATATACTCTCAACTTCTGCTAATAACCTTAGCAGAAGACTCAGAAATGGAAGCACAAGCTAATCTATTAAAACAATAATGCAAATATTTGCAAGAGGATGAGTATGAAAAGCCTATAGTGAAATGAAAAACCATAATACAAACCAGGCCCTAGAAGTATTACCTAGTGTCTTATTTCTTCCAAAAATAAAACTTAAATATTCTACTAATAACTACTAATTTAAAAAGTCAAAACATACTCCCGTAGCCAGTATTTCTCCATTGCGTTCATAGGCCAATGCTGTAACTATAGAGGTATGAGGCTTGAAAGCCTGTTTCAGGCGCAAGGCTGCATCCGTTACATATTCCCGTCCAGCAACAATAGGGAGGCCCTTAGGATTGTAAAGTTCAATAATGCGCACAACGCCATCTTGAAAGCCAGCAGCAATTATACCTCCTTTAGGATTTGTCTTTCAGAAACAAAACAGTTTACATTAACATAAAGATAAAGAACAAATTTAAACATTGTGCATTCATCATCAATGCAAATTCTGTACTGTTTGCATATATACAAAATAATTCACTAACACTGACTCGTATTTGTCTTCTAATGTCAGTTTTAAAATACTATCTTCCTTAGCAGAAGACTCAGAACAAGGACATGCAAGGAAACCAGGCGAAAAAATGTAAATGTTTGCAAGAGGATGAATACAAAAGCCTACAAAATAAGAAGAAATTTTTAAAAAACTCTAACCTCTTCTCCCCCTTCCCATCCTCTGGGCAGTTTTAGATCATTATCTCCATGCTCATTAAATAAAAGGTAAGATAAAACCAAAAGTATCTATCTCACACAGCATAACCTGTTTCTTTAAGCAGAGGTGAGTAAGCTGTGGCCCTCCATACATTTCTGACTGCAAATCCCATTACCTGTGACTATTGGCCATGCTAGTTGGTGCTGATGGGAAGCTGAAATCCAAGTTGATTTGGAGGCCCAAAAACTGCCCACCTCTAACCTAATGGTCATCTTCATAGCTAAAATGCTTGAATCTCTTGACGAAGACACAATTCAGACATAATAAGAGACGAAAGCTTATTGTTCACATAGGAAGAGGAACCTGAGTATTTGCTCAGAGAGCAATAAACCAGTCATGCTTTCAGTCTTCATATAAATACATGACCTACTTTTAAAACATACAGATAACTTCAGAGGAGCCACTGGTATGTTAGAACAGGTAAGCTCCACCAATACACTATTCTCCTGTCCCATTCACTGTCAGCTTACATTACTTACCACTTTTGGTGCCCAGGTTAGTGCTGTTCCTCCCTGTTTAAACTTTATCTCAGCCAATTGCACCTTACCAATGAAATCATAGACACGTACTGAACCTGTGTTAGACAATTTAACAAGCAATCATGGAAAATAAAAGATGTATGTATACTGATTTCTAAAATTTATACTAAACATTCTGCTATGCCAGACTGTAAATGTAAGTAAATCACATTTCTTCTCATCTCAACAAAATCCTCTAAAGAACCTATTCTGGCTATTTTGTAGCTTCAGAACTGTTTCATATACCTTCAAGAACATGTTTAACACAGAAAGCTGAGAAAGATTGCTCTGTGTGCTCCTTCTGACTTCATATCCACAATCTATTATAAGCTAAATGGGCATCTTTGCAGAAAATACTGGGTTGGGATGAAGTTCTCTTCCTCCTATGGAAAGTGTCCTTCAACTGAGGAAAGATCTTTTTACAGAATATCTCTTCATTTTATAGAAAAGAGACCCAGCCCTCTATCTCTGAGACCAATTTTTTGATAAGCAAAACAAGAGTAATAACCTTTCTCACAGACTGAGAAGATCAATGGCTATCATACTATTTGCTGTTTAAAAGGATTGTAGAAATTATCATTACTAGTTCATTGGCCAAAAATGTTAATAACATGGGTCAGTAAAAAAAAATGTTGCTTAAATAAATAAACAAAGAAGTAGAACTATGAGAAATTTCAAAAAAGAAGCACTTACGGTCAAGAGCCGTTGTAGCCAAGACATATGTGACTGGAGAGACAGCTACAGCTTCTATCCTTCCAGAGTGAAAAGTGAAGAGGCATTCTGGATCATGAGTCTACAGCAGAAAATATAAACAGCAGATCTTCCTAGGACTATATATAAAGATATGAAAAAGCTATATATACACCCTCCTTCATGAGAGCCTGTTAACTTCCTATCTATCTATCTAGCTGGCTAGCTAACTAGTTCCCATCCCATCCATCAGGGATGCTGTAGTGGATTTCCTGAATCAACACGGTGATCTTTCAAATCCCCTCCAGTCTAAAGATGCTAATATTAGAGGTACTGACAGTCATATTTTAAAAAATCAAACCCATTGAAGACCAGATTCCCGAAATGCAGTGGACATTCAAACTTGATGAAACTTAAAGATTGGACTGAGACTATATATACTAATGATTTGGAACTATCAGGGGCTAGAGGTTGCAATGCAACCAGAATGAGAACTTGGAGGCTGCATCCCTACCACACTGAAATGATCAAATTCATTTCAGTTTTTTATTCAAGATGTCCCCATGCTTTTCACAAGCCACAGGGGCCATTTTGCCACTTTTTGTTCCACTCAGACCACTTTAAGCCCAGGAAAAGTCTCTTTAAGCCAGGAAATAAAGCAAGAAATAATGAGAAATAATGCTCAAAATGTGTGGGTAAATTCTGCTGTGTTTTTTGAGGGACCCAGCATGCTTTTTAAAATCAAAAAGTGAACTAGAAGTCAATAAATGGTTTACTTCCTATTTTCAAAAAAAGATTCTTCTGGGCTTTGGATGGCATGGAGCATTTTGGGAGGGAAAAAAACCTTAAAATTATTAACAATAGCTGACTTTGCAAAAAATCATATAAACCACTGTACAATACAACAGTTTGGCCTCTATTTATCTATCAGTAGAACCCAAATATAATTGATGAATGATGGGGGGAAAAACAAGGAATGTAAAAGTAAAGTAAAACTTACCACATTGGTGAAACTCAGATCAAGCTTCCAAATGGCTCCATTAAAATCCTAAAGAAGAGAACATTTATTACTACTTCAAATAAAGCTTTTATTTTTTACAATATTGATAATCTGTCAGCTTTGGGCACCCAAGGGAATACACAATAGCTAAAAAACAGTCTTTCAAAGTAATTAAAAGCAATTTTTAAAAAACTGGTTTTAAAAAAGTGATACAATGAAAACAATCCCAGAAGCCAATCTTAAAACCAGTTTTAAGGACCAATGCACACAGGGAATAATGCAGTCTTGGGTACCTGCTGCAAACTCAATAGGAAGGGAGCCAGCTCAATTCCCACGGGGAGGGATTCCTGTAACCAAAAAACTGCTAGAAAGAGAGCCATGTGTCAGATACTCACCAGCCTAGCATATCCAGTTAACATCATAAATTTCAGGCAGATTCATATGGTTGGAGGCAGTTGTTCAGACAGCCTGATCCAAAGCAATTTAGGGCCCTGTAGGTCAAAACCTGGACCTTGAATTTAAGTTGGAAACAAATGCCAATGCTTTTGGTACAATTCTGATGATATGGGCTCTCTTCAGTGCACACTGAACAGTCTGGCAACCACTCTTTTCAAAGGTAGCCTCACATCCAAGAACTGCGCATTACAGCAGGCTGATATCCCTAACCTAAAGACACTGGCTCTGATTCAAGAAATTTAACTGCTGCTTCCCACAGAAATCAACACCAAACTTGTCTGACTTCATCATAACCTCAGCACACTAAAACCCAAATTACACATGGCCTGAATGTACTGCCATGATTACTGTAAAAAAAAAAATTATATTATAAAAAAGGTATAGAGAAACTCAGTCAGAATTAGTATCATGGTATATGAGGAGTTTAACCCTTTACTTCTATATCACAGCCTCAATTAAGATGACTCTCCAAGCTGGAATCTTTCTTTGACACAATTGAAGCTTTTCTCTTTATGCCAGCAACTGGTATGGGAGGGGCATGAATTTTGTCAGGACCACATCAGGTCCTACCTTTCAATATGTCACAATCTAATCCCAATCCATCACCCACAATTTATTCAGAAAAAAATTCAAAAGGTGCAGCATTACTTGTAGTTTGGCCTTAACTACAAAGCCTTAACAAAGACAGAGTTCATACCACCAGAAGTATCAAGTGGTGTCTTGTGCAAACACTAACAGAACAATTAATACGAGCAACACCTGTTACAGTGAAATTATGAGTGTATTTGTGCAATGTCTTGTGCAGGCACTTGTGCCAAGAAACTGAAATTGTTGGACTTTAAAATTTTGCAAAGATGAAAACAGGGCTTCTTCAAGCAGTAAAAGCATTGTACTACTGTAATGATGCTATTAGATACAATCATCAGTACATAAAGACAATCCCTAAGCCATGGACTGAGCACAACTTCATCTGGGCTTTACAATAGAAAGCACATACATACATACATATGAGTGAAGAGAACAGTAACTGAAATCTCAGTCCTCCTGTGCTCAAAAGTGGGCTGCCTGCTTATCTGTAAATTTGTTTTCTTGCCAAAATGCAAACAAAACTACAAGCAGTTTTTCAAATGATAGCCCAGACACTAACCATTCAGTCCCAGGCACAACTGGCTTCTGCTAAAAACTCAAATTCTTTTTCAGAGAGAGCGTACGGAGCACAGGTACATCTTGATTGAAAATCATAGAGCTACTTTTAAGGACTAAGAATACTTTCAAATGGTCTCTGGATGGGGCTGTTGTGTGGATAAAAGCTGGCCCCTTCCAAAACTGCAAACCCCAAGATTCCATAGGATGTTGCAAGTGGAATAACAGCGCTATAACAGTCTAGTGCAGAAATGGCCAAAGACTGATTGGCGTGGCCAACTTAATAATAATAGGCAGCTTTGGAGTCAACAGGTGTGGGGCTGCATTTTACTGTACCTTTGCCTAAAACATGCTGCATATCAAAAACAAACAAATACTAAGATATCAAAGAACAAGATCAAACTAGAATTGAGCCATACAACAAAAACATGAAAGTTTTTGCCACTGTTAATCCTGATATAATTAGAAATTAAGGGCAGTATCCAACAAGAGCATTCTCCTTGCAGAACACTGCAGAACAGCATTCCACTTGCAAAACAGTAACCAGTGGGGAGGATCAATCCTCAGCACTATAGAACCCTAGCTATCCTCAAAACTGGATCTGGAAGGCTGGAAAATCTTCTGGAACCAGTTTTTGAGAGCTGATGGCAGAAAAGAGGGAAGAAAGTTTCAAAACAAATATTAGTAAAACATTGCATTTAGCTTCAAACTCTGGGAAAATAATGGAAGCATTTAAGACTGGAGAAGCAGTTAAGACTTTTCATTAGAAACTGTAAAAGATTTTATGATACCAATTACCGTAAACCAGTATGTTCAATAAAATGCCATGAACCTTGGAGATTATAATCCTATAGCACCCTACGTCTAACATAAGTGGTTGTGTTCCAAAATGTGGAGATCAGACACACTGTACAATTCTTGTGCACTAAATATATGTTATAGTAGGGCGTGATACCAGAATTACTGAAGAAACACAACCCTGAATTGCTTGCTTGGTCTGAAAAGCTGTTTGAGTCGTGATAAATAATACAGCATATGTCACAGAACATTTTAATTAGCATTTAGTAGACAGGAAATTTTTGTGACACTACGAAAACAAAGGATAAAAATACAGAAAGATTGCCACAGATGCTAGCAAAAAGTTTTTATTTGGCCTTATTTAGTTGTACATGCTAATATCACATCAAATATATGGGAAAGGGTGGAATTTAGTATGGAAATAGGAAGATAAATCATGCACCCCCTGTTGTCTTAAAGGAAACCCTTTGTACAAAACAAAAAGATGCAAACAATTTTTACCTGGGCATACCAATATGGCTCTCCATGCTCATGAACTTTTACCATGTAACTCAGATTGACATTTTTGCCAACTAAAAGTTCATTCATGTGATCCATCTCCATCAGTCCAGTGTCATCCACAATATCAGCTGTGTCTATTGTTTCAAAATCCCAAACCTACATAGAGTTTGGAAGAGAAAGGAATTTATACATTGTTGATAAATGCCAAACATGATGAAAACACTGTTTATACAGTTTTCCCCCCACATCCATGGGTTTGACTTTCATGGGTTTGATTATTCGTGGTATCCTTGCCTCCCTCCTCCTGCCCAGGGCAGCCAGGACAATAGTGCTGGCAGCAGCCAAGAGAGTGAAGGGGAGGGAAGACCCTTCTCCCCCACTGTGCTGCTGCCCCACGATCCTGCAATTGGGGAGTGAGAGAACAAAGGAGGCAAAAGATCTTTCTCCCTTCACTTTCCCGCACTGCTGCCAGTGCGATTGTGCAAACGGGGAGTGAGAGAGTGAAGGGGGCGAAAGATCCTTCTCTCCCTCACTCTCCAGTGCCACTGCCCACGTGATCTTGGGAGTGAGAGAGTGAAGGGGATGAAAGATTCTTCTCTCCTTCACTCTCCTGAGCTGTTGCTCGTGTGATTCCAGGAATGAGAAAGTGAAGGGGATAAAAGATCCTTCTCCCCTTCACTCTCCTGTGCCACTGCTCACAGGATCGTGCGAGTGGGGAGTTAGAGAGTGAAGGGGACAAAAGACCTTTCTCTTCTTCACTCTCTTGCCCTGCTGCCCACATGATTACGTAGGTGGGGAGTGAGAGAGTGAAGGTGCCTTGCGCTGTTGCCTCTGTGATCACAGAGGTGGGGGGAGAGGAAGGGCAGGGCAGGACAGATCTTTGGGTGCAGGAGAAAAGATCCCCCCCCCGCACTCTCCTGCCCTCTACCCATCTGGGTGTGCCGGGTAGCAGTACAGGATTGCACAGAGAAAGCTATTTGCAGTTATTTGACTTTCACAGAGGTTCTCTGTCCCTAACCCCCGCAAACGTGGAGGGCCTACTACATAAGAAAAGCTAAGGGAAGAGGCAACTCCAAGAAGACTCTATTTTTATGTAACTGGTTTGGCTGTTGATTTAAAATAGGTATTCTTAGATTCAACCTATAAATATGAATGCAATTAACTTGCACATTATTGTTACCTAAACAGTAGTCATGGAGAAACCTGAATAATCTAGTGACCATCCTTCCCCCTCAGTGCTACAATGCCCTCAAAAAAATTGTCTTTCTAAAGTTACTATTGAAATGTCAAAGATAAGTCTCATTGGCTTCAACACAGCCTACCCTTAAAATGCAAATCAGTTTTAGAGAAGCTGGAAACACTGGCACAAATTAACACACCCATGCTCTGCACTTCTTAATGTGGTTTGTTGGCTGCTCAAGCTTCTCCCCAGCTATTTACATTAGAAAAAAAGTTAACTGTAATGCATTCATCCAACTGACATCACATTTACCTTGGTCCTTTTTTAACCATGTAAAGCACAAGCAGGTAAAATATCTGAAAGGTTGTTTATTAATAAATAATACAATATATGTCACAGTTTTTGAGGGCTGAATTCAGTCTTCCTAAATACACCAATTTTTATTTTTACATTAAAAAGCCAGAAAGGAGAAGCACCCAGAAGCCCTGTTGTTGTTGTTGTTGTTTTATGAGCAGTGTGCTGGTATATACTACCCAATCATTTCTGCTTGTAGCATGAACAGCTAAACGAACTGTGAAGTTTTGTACTGTGGTTTCTTTATCATGTGGTCCAAATGCAGATGCTTCTTCTTTCTGGTTTGTTTCTCAATGGTGCACATGCCTCAGCCTAATGTGCAGAATAGTGAATACTGCCCTTAAACTATGAATAAGGTGAATAACTACCGGTTTAAAAGCAAAAACAAAACACCCAACCACTCACCCTGATGTATCCATCTGATCCAACTGTGACAACCTCTCCCTCATCCAAAAGTAACTGATTAATGGAGCCATTGTGACAATTTCTACGGCCTGGTCGACAAATTTCCACTTTGATGAGGCCTCCCTCCCAAAGTAGCAGATTGCCCCATTCTGACCCTGAAAGTACCTGTAATGCAAATAAAATCAAAGACATTAGTACTATATCATAGAGATGTGTGTACAAAAGGGACAATGTAAAGAATCTGTAACTTTGTAACATATAAGCTGGATCACGTCTTGCACGGACAGTAATTACATTTGCTAGACAAAATGGCAGCAAGAGCACAGCTGCAAGCCTCTGTCTGCTCACCTAGGAATAAGCTGACTCATTTCCGAGTAGACATAACAGGATTGCACTGTAGCTGTCTCTTAGAGTAAGGCTCCAGTCCTATACCCAGTTAGGAGGAAGGTATACAGGATTGTGCTGCTCAGATATCAAAGATCTGGCTGATTCATACTTCAGGTTGAGTTCCAAAAGTACAGCAATGTTGTAAGCAGGAGTACATACTCCTCTTGGTCCAGTGGCTTGCATATGCAGGAAGTCATGCACTTAAATTCACTCCTATATAGACACACATCCCAAATATCCTCTTCCCACACTGAGAAAGAGTAGAGAAAATTAACTCCTCTATTTCCAATCTCATTTTTGGAGAGGCCACACCTGAGGGTTTGGTAGGACTGGATGAGACCCACCTGTATCACAAGTTCTGCACCCCTACTTCTTATTGTAACAAACAGTATATGAGTAGTACAGTACTGCACAATCCATACCATACCATTAAAAAAACTGGTTTTGAATGTCAAAAGTTCAAACTATGTTTGCCATATTATATGAGGACTGATGGTTAAGGAGTACATCAAATGATAAATGTGTGTTTTCCACTCTTGAATAATGGAATGTTTACAGTGGACTTTTACCCAAATAACATGATTCAAAATATGTCTTCAAGAATGCTAGAAAGGCAACCCTTTATCGATTTTGAATGCTGACATTTAATCCAGCTTCCTGTTTTACAGTAGAGATTACAAAATATGAACAGTTTAAACAATAACTTTTGTTTCAGTAATAATATCAGCTTATAAAGGGAAGGATCCAAAGGGTTGTACTATATTATCTGAAGTTGTGGGCATACCCAGGGGCATTTTTAATTTTCTTCTCCCTTAATTTGCTGACCTCCATACCATAACAAAAACTAGTTTTGAATGTCCTCTGTTTCAAAATAATTTTTTTGCTATGTAGTGTGGAGGATTCATGTTTCAGGAGCACAAATCCAAACCTATGTCAGTACAAAGAATAAACACAATGTTTTGGAATTAAGCCATTGTATTTCAATGTCATTTCTACTAGTAGTAGCAACTTCAGCTCCCTTCCTTATGTACCCAAAATGATGTCATTTACACAAAGGAGATGGAGGATAACCCCAAACTTTGGGAAACCCCAAAGTTTGCGAAAGCATGTGCATATATATATGTATATAATTCATACATACATACAAATATAGGGAAACGAAGACACAAACTGGGAAGATCCAAAAGCAGTTAAGTGAGGATTACAAATATTCTGGAGTTAAAAGACAGAAAACCAGGGAGAAGAGGAAATGGAATGGTGAATCTAGAAACCTGAATAACAGCATTCCATATTTAATCTTTTGGACTGTGAACATCCTATGTATTTTATAATTCGAAATGCTTGGGAGCTTTAAAATGATTACTAGAACCCTGAATAACAAGCATTCCACTGATTTTCCAAATACACAGTCTTTTAGTTTATAAACACCTACAGTAGTTACTAATTAATTGCAAGAGACTTTTCTTTCCTCTAGGTTGCACTTGAGTTGAGGGGGTGCAGCATCAGCACTCCTGGGAAGCACATCTATTGAAATTGATTTGTGGACTGTGGCTGCTTGAGATTTAGAGGAGCCTACTACTACATTATCATGAATATTATAGTTCTCCCTCCACATTTGCAGGTTTGACCTTCTCAAATTTGATTATTCACAAGGTGCCCCCTTGCCTCCTCACCATTGTCCCCCACCCATTCCCTGGCCTTTTGCCCAGGCATGAAGACAGGACTCATGGATGACAGGCAGGTGAATGGAGCAGGGGAAGTGTTTCCCCCTCAATTCGCCGGCATGTTGCCCACATGGGCAGAAAGAAGGCAGGGTGCATGGGTGACAGGCAAGCAAATGGAGTAGGGAGGAAGTGTTTCTCCCTCCATTTACCTGCCTTTCACCTACGCAGGCAGAAAGAAGGCAGAGCATGCAGGTGACAGTCAAGCGAATGGAGGGGGAGCCCCAGGAGGAAATGGAAGGGGGAGTGTTCACTTGGTGGGGAGTTATTCTCAGTTTGTTTGTTTTTTTACTATTGTGAGGGGTCTTCACCCCAAATCCTCACAAAAGTCAAGGAGCCACTGTAGAATAACGGAGGTGAGGAGACAAAGGTCTCCAAATTTAAATCTGTAATCCTAGCCCCCTGAAGTCCCTCCCCATTTTGGCAAAGTAATCCTCATCCACAGCCTTCAAAAACATTAGATAAAGGGACTATCAATAGAAAATAATCTGAGCATTTTAAAGAGCATTCAGAAACTTCAGTCCGTATAAAACATGGCTGTAAGGTAATTGACCATTCACATTCTTTAAACCCCTTCCCACTTTCTATTGATACATATTCAACTCAGCTCAAAATGCCTCTGCTTATTTTTAAAGCCCTAAACTATACAGGGATCAAAATATCTGATGAGAAAGATTTATTTCCACAACAGCCTGCCAGTACACTGAGATCATCATCACGGCGCCATCAGAATTGTTATGAGTGATGACTGGGAGGAAAGCCCTTTCAGCTAATACACTCAGATGGGGGAACTTCTCCTTGGAAGAACTTACTAGGCATTTACTTTGCTATTGTTTTCACATCAGGGAGAAAATCAAAATAAAACTTTTATTTTCCCAAGCTTTCAAATGGAAGGACTGGAAAGCATTTTACCGCTGCTGTTGGTTTCAATGTGCCTTTTAGTGTTCAGAGTACTATACTATCATATTTACCAGGCATACATGATTGCCTTGTATCCAGTGGTAACTTCGCACTAGATACATGCTCCTTCATGAAAGACACAGAAAGGAAGTATCAGTCCTAAAACTGGGTGTGCCACCTTGCATGAACAGAAATGTTATGCAAGTCATTATTAATAAACATTATATGTAAACTGTGGCATCATTTGTGAGAAACAGCATTAAGTTCACACTTTCCTGTCCTAAACAAATTTTGCAACTTAAGGTTGTTTATAAAATTTTCTAAGAAACAGAACATTCTCACAAGCGCAGGAAAGCTCACCTCAATTTTTAGGAGCAACAGAGATCAGGAAATGCTAAGCCTTTTCCCACAGCTATGCGATGTTAATTAGCATCTGGGTGAATATAAACAGAGTACTACAAAGTTGATGTTATCCTCTTGTAAGGCTCAAGAGGGTAGATGTGCTTCTTACCTTTCCATCTGGCAGCTCTGCATAACCTTCAATGTCTGTCAGTGCTGTTTTTCCAAACCTCCCCAAGGTTCCTTGTAGTTTCAAACCAGTGAAAGTGAGGGCCATCTTCCAAAACCTGGCCACATAAAAATCCAGATTACATTATAAATTATTGTTTTTTTCTGTACAGTGTAGACAGTATTTATTATACATCAACTAGCTACAGTTTAATGGTAAGTAATAATTCAGAGATATAGGAATCAGCTGGATGAGTCTTAGGTCATTTCTACACAACGCTCTCCCACATTGTTCCGTCAGAATCCCGGCAGCTCCTCTGCCAGGATGGGAATGTGTCCCCAACACTCTCCTTCGCAACCGACTGGCTGCCTGCAGATGCGAACGCGAAGGACACGCTCCTTCCTTCCACACTGCAGCGGGTCTTCTTCCCATGCTGCAGTGGGGAAGGAAGCATGTGATTGCACTTCTGGCCCTTCTGTGTGCCTGTGGGGATGGAAGCTTCACCCGATCAGGGGCCACTGACAGACTTTTTCTGTCGATGATATACCCCATGATGACACCATCTGGGGATGCGAGAAGGGCGGAATCGCAATGATGTCATGAGCAAGCGTCATTTGCAGTTCTGCTCCGCTTGTGTCCTCATGCTAGGAGAGCGCCATCCTATGGAAAAGGCCTTATGCTCACACAGTTCCTGTGTCTTGTCTGGTGCAGCCACAAGTGAGAGATAAAAGTTTTCACTTCTGTTTTCAACTAAGGCCCTTTCCACATGGGGTAAAAAAACGGCTTAGGGCGACCTCATCCGGAGGTCGTCCACACCGTGGAGCGCACTAGAGCGCTTTGAATAGTGGAGGTTTCACACCTCAAACCGCACTAGCGTGGCCGCAAGGGGTGGCGCGGCGCATTTTTTAAAAACCACATTTTATGTGGTTTTTACGAAACGCGAGTGCGCTAACCTGTTGCAGTGCCCCGTGTGAAGCTGCAGGGACGCGAGCTGCCCGGGGGCGGGCTTCCGGCTGGCGCGCTGCCCTGATTGGCGGAGCGCCGCCGGAAGTCACCGGCCGCCATTTTGGGCGCCGCCGAACACCACCGAAACTCACCAGCGTGTGGAGCGGCGAATGCGCGCTCCCCGCAGGGACGGAGCAGCCCGTTTTCAGGTAAGATCCGTCCCTGCGTGCGCTGCCCCGTTCCCCCGTCCCCCGTGTGGAAAGGGCCTAACTATTGTTACTTATTTTATCTGAACCAAGAATAATGGCTTGTGTTAACTATATTTTAGGGACATAATCCAAGATCATAAACCATAGTTGGAAGTTGGTTTGTTCCCTAAACTACAGTAAGACTATTACTGTTGTTATTAATTCCCTTTTATCCTCTCCTTTGCCCAAAACTGGAACTCAAGACAGATCAGAATTCAAAGTTTGTCCTGATTCAGATGTAAAAAGTGACAATTATTCATTGAAAACAGATGTGAACATTTTATCTTATGGTTCTAAGGATAATATCCTCAGACTGCTATATACAGGAATTGCTAATACAGGTTACCACCACATTCAAGTGGGGCTTGAGATTATAGCCATTCGCATCTAAATTCAACGTAGTATCAAAGATCCACTACTAGGACAAGGGAAGCTGCAGTATGGAATTGGAAATATCGGTTCAAAGGACAGAGATGCCTGTCATGCATGTAAATCAGACTACTTTGAGTTACATCACAATTCATTGGAAATACATGTTTATCCTTAGATCAGTGGAGATCAAAAGAATTTTACAGTGTACTAGGTTATGCCTTACTTTCTTTAGCACAGGTTGGCTCTGACATTTATATTTGATTAATATAATTACTTAGGAATTTTGCTTTTGATCTAGATATTTTATATTTTTATAAAAATAAAACATCTATTTTAAATAAGATCAAGATAAGAACACTTTATATTAGGGTTATAAATCCTTTGACTTTTTCATTGTCACATGTTGGGATGAATAATTAAAATAGTTTTCTCCCTACTGCAGAAGAAAATGAACATTCTTTCACAGTATTCTTCCCATATTTGAAACACCAGAAAAATTGTGGAGGAATAATTCTGCAAAACTGGATGGGTATTTTCTACTCAGAATAATTCCTGCACAACACTACAGGACATTTGAACACTGGGAGAAAATTGTGCAAGATTCTCACTGATCTATTATTCTCTCCCACAGGATTTTACTATCGTCAAGAACCTCATTGTTAACCTGGCAATGAATAACAATGAACATTCTTTCTAACCCCATTGTATATTCATAAGATTATCCCACATTCATCAGTCTGTCTTGAATAAATGTAGAATAAGACGAGTAAATTTTCCAAAAGCTGAGGAAGCAACTTGGCTTATTCTATGTCAATTTGTGAGTCTGACCATGTCAGCCTCCGTGACATGTCTAATTTCTCAAGATAAAGGCATTAATTTACTTGATGTGGCTTGAGCCAGATGTGGTCAGTTGTTCTTCATTTTCAGGAGAAAACGTGACTCTATAAACATCTTGTGAAAATGCTTTTGATCGCAACACAATTTTTTCCTGTTTCCAGTCCCAAACAGTCAAGATGTAGTCAGGGCTGCTCCCAACAGTGGCTATTAATGTGCCTGAATGATTAAAATCAGCAAATGCATACGCTTTCTCTGTTCCACCTGTAAATCAGGTAAAAATCATAGGTTTCTTATTGAAATATACATGGTCAAGTAAAACAATGTAATTTGCAAACCAATCAACTAGCATGATTTGATACATAACATTTTTTACATAAATTGGATATTACAAAACACCCAGTGAAGATACCCAGAGTGAGAAGTACAACTAGAAAACAAAACAAACCATAGGCTTTAGATGAGTTTATCCACAGAGGCTTAAACTTATATCTGTAACTCTCACGTTCATGCATTACTACAAGCATTTATCATGTATGCTTTCCTTCCCATTATCCACAAATCATCTTGATTTGCTGAACATGAGCCCCACATGCCTACGCTGAAATTTATCAGGGAGAATAATGTTTTTATAAACACACCAGAACATACACTCCTGGAAGGATAATATACAGAATACGCCTATAGAGAAAAGGACAGTTCCCAGACATAAAAGGTACATCCTTGAAAGAACATGACACATAGGAATATTGTGGTATGAATCTAGAGTTACACAGTCATTTCCAAAAATTTCCCCTTGACCAACAATCACAAGGCACAGGGAACATATTCAGGGTTAACCATGCTGGCCATACAGCAAAATACAACAACGTTTAAAATCCACAAAACAGAGACACTTTTACTGGGCCAACAAAAATGCACAAAAAGCTTGTATAATGTATTTTGTGCACTTTTGTTTGGCCCAAAAAGGCACAGGAACCGTTCTTAGAGAGCATGTGGCTGGCCTTGACGGTTTCTATGGATAAAAGAAGAGATGGGTGGTGGGGGAACGGGCACATGTATGCTGAGAAGAAGAGAGACAGAGGTATGCAGCTTTGAGAGATTATCTTGAGGGTGTGCCGTCTTCCAGGGTGAAGAAGTCTGCTGTTCAGGTCAAATCTCAATGTTTTAATACAGGAAACCAAAAAACACACTATTGCTTTCACTTCTGAAATTACTATTTCTTCTGTACGTATCTGAAATTGTGAATAGCAAGATACTTTAACCTACCTCGTAATATTCTGTATGGCCTCAAGGAAGGATACTCATAGATAATCATGTTTGGTTTCCATCCTTTTTCTCCAACTGCAAAGTGCGTTTTACTAGGGTGTGCCTAGTAAGAGCAAACACTTTTTCACATCATCTTCATCTCTTCTACATTCCTTCAGTAAAGTACTTTTTAGTAGATTTCTACCCATTCTTTCAACCCACAATGAACCCCAGTGTTGCTTACATAAAATGAGATCAGAGTTGGAAAAGTTACTTTTTTAGATTACAGTTCTGAAAATCTCTTAGCCAGTGTAGTCATTGATGATGCTACCTAGGAGACTCTGAGTACTGTATTACCAAAAAAAAATGCTTTCTTCAAGTTCTAAATAACAGAACACAACAATATTGAGGCCACATCTCTACTCTAACACTAAATGGCATTGCTCTGAGGTGCTGAGAAAGACAGAGAAACACTAGCTGAAGCACCTGCAGCTCATTATAAATCACACCCAGCTGATACAGTTTGCTTGACTGTGGACCCGATTGTTAGGAATGCCACTGTCCACCTTGTCAGAGTTTGGGAAAGTTGCTTTTTAAATCCAGTTGGCAGTCACAACTGGAGGGGACACACTGAAATGAAATCTACATACGTATTAATTTACCATGTTCCAAGTAAATCAATAAGTCTGTTCTAGGTTATGGTTAGTAGTCATGCTGGCTGAAAGAGCCTGGAGGCTGCAGTATACAGAAGAAGCAACTTTCCCAAACTTTGCTTTTCCCTAATCCAAACTACTTTGTTACCCCTTGAACAACATTTGAAAGTTAGCAACATCCTAAAAGGAATGTCTCTGAGATAACAGGTCAATGAGCTGCTCAAGCAGTGAAATACTAACCCAAATATTCCTCAGAAAGAGAAAGAAAGTGGCCCCATTAAGAAACCCTGCTTTTTCATTGCCAAGGTCCAAGCAAAAGTTCTCACAAAAACAATGTACCGTGATTACACCAATGCCGCCACCACTTGTGCTTCGAAGGTATCTCTGATATCTAAATTTCAAGTCCAGAAGTACTAGTTGATTGCCAGCAATGTACAGAAGAGTTTGATTATCCAGCATCTGGATGTTTGCCCGTCTCATGCAGTCATAACCAAAAGAGTGCCTGAGAAACAATCACTAACGAAAATAAGTGGTGCTATCACCAAGGCTGATGTATTTTATCCATGCAGTAATAAATATGCTGCTTAAAAAGAAAACAGAAAGTACAATACACTGAGCTGTAAGTTCTAAATACAAGAATTGCATGAAGGCCACATGAAGTCCACCCTCAAGTAAGTTCCTGGAGTCAGTTATCATATGCTCCCATTTTAAAAAAAAATTCAAAAATGGATGAAAATTCCATTCCATACCCCATAGCAGGAGTGAGGATGATTTCACCATGGTTTTGGCTCTTGCAAAACCATTCTGGCCCAGTAGAGGCCAAAATGGTTTGACGTTCTGTTTTAGAAACAGCTTTTCCTGCACCTAAATTGGCCCAGGGTGAGCTAAAATGTGGCAGAACATTGCTATGAAACATATTTTGCTGATGACAGCTCTTGGCAAATACCACCCAGTAAATTCCAGAGCTGAGAAGGAATGCGAACCAGGTTTCTACAGTACAAATGAAATACTCTGTCATACATATTGTGGCTGTAATCTTACTGGTTAGCTGCAGCTAGGGCAAACCCATTAATTCAATTGTTGAACGGAGAGTTAATGCATAGCTAAATTCTGCTAATTCAGTGGATCCACTCCATAACAACAAGATTTTGGCCAATACTTCTAATCATTCTGTCACCTTCTCAATGTTATTCTACTGCACATATTATGAACGTATTGTTTCTGATGCACTTTTTTTTTTTTTTTTTACTGGCATGGCATTTCAGATATGCCTTGCTATGTCTTGAAATGCAAACACAAATCCCAAATACATGCAGCATTGCTAAAAGAGGATACATGAGAATGAGCATGTCAAGCGGTATGCCAGAATCTGGAGTCACGTATGGGAATGGGCACAATTCTTCATAGTTATAGTAGAAGCTTTCAGAGATTTTCTTCTCAACTACTATTTTTTTCTTCTTCAAAGGTTCTGGAGGCCTTTCAGGTTCTGGTGGTGATGCTTCCTCTTCCTCTTCCTCTGCATTTCAGCACAAAAAAAGTAAGCATAAAGAATTCCATATACTATTCAAACAGATAAGATACAGGAATTTGTGACTAATGTATACCTAATTTCTTTTGTTGTCCAATTGAACACTACTATGGTAGGTTAAACAAAATTCTGCATGAGAACCTCAGACTGGAAATTTGGAATCAAGGTGTATCACAACTAAATGTCCTTAAACTGCCATTTACACCTGTTTCTAAAACTGGGAAAATAAAACATTTCTAGAAAGAGAGGGAATATGAGCTGCCCAGGAACAACAGGCTTGATTTATCATGAAACACATGATGCCGGGAGCTTAATATGGAATAAGACCAGCAGCAGTAGCAACAGTGGCAAAAGCAGCTGTGTAACACTGCAAGCCCTGACCTGTTTATTCAGACATTTTGTCTATTCTGGTGCAGTTTCTTATAAGGTAAACGTACACAGGATTTCAGCTTTACACTATAGGGAGCAGAGCCAGTGACACAAAAGTCTTTCCAATCTGTGGCCACCTCCCAAAGCCTATAGCCCAAAGCCAGCTATAACTCTACATTTCTGTTGCTTCCAGTGCAGATGCAGTTCTCAAGTACAAGCACGGCCATTTCCGCTCGACACTCTTATAGCACGATTATTCCACTTTCAATATCCTATGGAATCCTGGGGTTTGCAGTTTAGGGAGGGGCCGGCTGGCCGGCCCCTCCCTAAACTGCAAACCCCAGGATTCCATAGGATGTTGAAAGTGGAATAATCACGCTGTAAGAGTGTAGTGCGGAAATGGCCCACAACTTCATTTAGAGGGCAAATGTAAGCTTCATACGAATAAGGCCCAATTTTACTCACTATAGTTTCATATATTAACTAATGCAATCAGACATAAGGGTTCTAATGGTACTCCATATACAAACACAATTCATATCTTTACACAGACACAGTTTCTAAACAAATGGAATCTGGGAGTTAAGTCCACTTTAAACAATTTACTCTGACCAGGTATCCCAGGCTGCCTTTTCAGTATTAGATAATGAAAATCTGTTCAAAAAATTTGGAGGCCAATGTAAAAGTAAGTCTACAGGTTTATGGGAATACTTACCCTCACTTCCAAAGCTCCCCTCACCCTCTTCATCTTCTGCTGGCTTTTCTTCTTCCTCAAACCCAGAGGACAATTTCTTTTCTGCAAGAACAAAAACTTGTATTAATAGTTTCACAGTTTGCAAAAAGTAGAAGGTAGAGCCACACTTATCTTTTGATACCTCAATACCAAGCAGTAAAACAGACAAAACCCTCAAAAAGATGTTTTTCTTTTGAAGTTCAAGAATCGTTCTATCCCTGCCTTTCCATCACAAACGCCACCTAAAATGTCATTTAAGGTTATATAAATAACACTAACCTCTTTTTGTTCTTTCCTTCTGTCCCTCTGAGTTGTCCTGTTTTTCAGGTTGTTCATTCTGGTCTGGAAGCAAAACCACAGAGTCCAGCTAGATCTTTTGACAGGAATTATTTGAACATCATAATATACAAATTCCACATTCAGTTTTCCAAATGTGTGTAGGGAGCTGGGAAGGGTATTTTAGAAAACTGTCCATTTTGTTATAAATATAAAAGTTGCTATAAGTCTTTTAAAATTATTACATTTTAAAAATTGGTTTTAACTGTACACTACCCTGAGATCCTATAGCACAGAATGGCTATATCTCGTGTGCAGTTTTTCAGCCTTTTAAAGAACTGATTCATTACTTTATTAAGTTGAAATATTGAATGGGACTTTTCAGACACAGAAATTAATGTAAACTGCTCTTTTATGCACATGAATTCAAATTCTACAGAAAAAAACACCTGCAATCAGAAAACTTCATTTCTAACACCTGAATAGTGTTTATAATATGAACAAATAAATACCAATATATTAATAATATATAATCTTTTATCCTAATTCACATTTTATTCTAGTTGCATAATTTGCATTTTAAACAGCTCCACTAAGATCCTTTAAAAATATCAGATTCTTTAAAAACAGATCCTTTAAAAATTGTATTCCTATCCACATTTTACATATGAGTTTATGTAAACAGAAAATATCACAGAAGAACTTTTATAGAGGAAATACGGAGGAGATTATGCCATCCTTTGTAGTTATATATTAATCTGGAATAAAACATCTTTGCCAGGTTTCATAGAACTGCAAGTACAAGCTTAGAAAACAAGTTTCAAATGTAATAAAAAGAAAAAGAAACAGCATAGAGTTTCAGATTAATCAAATTTTTCTGAAATTTTGACATGAACAAGTTGCTTCATTTGTCACAGGGGCTCTTAAACTTTCTGATATGCACAGGCCTTCAAGTTACCTGCTGACTTATGGCGATTCCATGAGATGGGTTTCATTTAGGCTTGTCTCATATGTCTCAATTAGTCTTGCCACTGGCTGGCAATAAGGTTGCCAGATTTCCAAATCAGCTTCTCTGTGTGTTGGCCAGCCACTCACTTTCTAATTGCTAGGCATGGTTTATAAAGTGGGGATTACACAATAATACCCAATAACCTACTTAGAAACTTGATGGGCAATTTAATTCAAAGTAGTAGTACCTGGGCCAGATAAGGGAGAACTAAGTGTATGGCCCGGCAGTTTAAAACAATGGTCCTCTGGCACCTGAAGAACTAATCAATTTTGCAATAACTATTTATTTCTTACCTGCGTTTCCATGGATCAAGGCATGGAACAACAGATGAAAATAAACACCACAAGCTCCAAACACCACCAATTTCAACTTTTCCATATCATCATACCAAAAACCTGATAACCCTAGTGTGATAGGCCCTTATTTCTCCTCAAATTGGTTTGGCAGTTCCACTCTATGAAGGCATTCTATCAACATCACTTAGCTCTGATTCCACTTTCTTATCACAATCTTTGTGTAACAGGGCTAGGGTCTAAGTGTTCACTCATAGCTAAACAGTTTATTTGAAGTATTTAAAGTTTTCTTTATTAGCAGTGAATTTAGATAACTCAGGCCGACTCAGTAGTTATAAAACAAACTTTAACATGTATTATAGCATCCTTGTAAATAAAGTATCTTGTTAGAGTTCATGTGCAGTGTTGATACATTAAACCATTCAAACTTCTGACAGACTCTGACAATAACCCCCAGCCTTAGACACTAGGTTTTTGTATCTCACCACAACTTAGCCACCCTCTCTGGCCAAGATTTCACTGAAGTCTCAAGATGCAATTTTTGCCTTTTGCCTTCTATAGAATTCTAATCATCCATAGGCCCCTCCCACACACACCACTGGGCTAGGTTTTATTCTTGAGAGACTATTCCTGTTGCCTAGCAGCCCACCATCAGGTTGCACTGGCATTCCAAATGGCTAACCCTCAAAGCAACTTTCTCACACCTAGTATAGATATAAGCAAGGGTTTCTCTTGAGGGTCCTCTACAGGTGGTTGTACATCTTAAGACGCCAGAAGCAAACTGCCTTTCAGTTTAATAAGCAAAGCTTTCAATCCAATCCTATACACACTTCCTTGATAAGTATGCCATATACATTCGTTTGGCAGCTGCTCTCTAGTCAGTGAGCACAAGACTAATTTTGCTGCAACACACGGCTATCTTTGAAGGGGTTAAATCCAATGCCACTTGAATAGGAAAAATAAGCGAATTGAATTGTGTCTCTGAGTAAATTGCAGATGTCTTTGTCTTATCTCAAATTTTAGGAATGGCCTTGCAACATTCACTCAGGTGTCTGGGAACAAAGGGAGTTAGGCTACTCCCTCATTTTGGCCATATGCATCATTTGGTATCATTTTCTAACTAACTCTTTGTTCTCTTCTGTGCAAGTCAATGATGTAATGGGAAAGTTAACTAAAGATCTTTTTCTCCAGGGATGGGCGGGCTAAATGAATGATTGATTGCTGACATAGAAGGCAAAAGGTATATAGTGATGCTACTTCAATTAACTGGCACGACAGTTCTGGGATAACTGTTGTCCTTGCGCAAGTAAATTGTTAACAATAAAGAAAGGCTTTTTGATTTTTCCCTGGAAACCTGGTCTTCGTCTCTTTCCTGGCCACAACATCTTGATAACAGAAGCTTTAAGCTCTGAAGTCGATCCTCGAACAGAAGTTTCAAAGAAACTTTAGACACTTCTGTGTTTTATTATTTTACTTATAATCATAAGGACTAAAGTGCATGTATGGTCCTCTGACATATACCACCTCAGTCCTAAATCATCTCCGGAGAGATTATCATTTCTGCTCCCACCACCACCACCACCACCACCACCACCACCACAAAATGAGGGAAGGCAGACAGCTATGGAAGAGGCCTTTTCAGTCCTGTGTAAGATTTATTCATGGTTTTGGAGTACAAATAACAGTAAATTTTCTGGTGCTGCTATGCATTTCATTATATTGGTCTTATCTTCTGCCTCTGATTCTCCTGTGTTAAATTTCATGGTTTTACTTTTGCACTGAAAGCCAAAATGGTGTAGAGATTTGAGTGTTGGACTATGTCTCTAGAAGATGCAGATTCAAGTCCTCGCTAGGTCAAGGAGGCCAACTGAGTGACCTTGGGCAACTATTGTCTCTCAGTCTCAGTGGACAGCCATTGCAAACCTCCTCTAAATACATCCTGCTAAGAAAACCCTAAATCAGAGCTTTGGTGACACATGTTTTAGACATGTATCATTTTGCGACACAGTAATTCAATTTTACTAGCAAACCGGAGGTTAAACTAACCTCTTATAAGAGATCCAGGCTCATACATAGACTGTAATAACAAAGTGTATGGGGACACAATATATCTCATGAAAACCTTTCATTTACATTTTTAAAAATATATGATTTATTTATAACATATAACACACGTTTCCAAGCCTCGAGAGGGGGGGCTCATTCTCAGTCCAGGGAAGTGACACACCTACACCCTTCAGGTGACACACTAACATGTCGCAACACACCATTTGGAAAGCCCTGCCCTACCTAATAGTACACTTGAATACACAACTGCAAGAAGCGCTAACTTTGTTTCTAAATGCCTAGAAAACATTTGATGTTAGGTATCTTATAAAAATAGCAAATGATTGAAACATGAAATAGTTATAATGATGACTAATCATGAGTATCAATCTTAGGGCCTTTCCACATTACACAGTTACAGTCCTATTGTTCTGCTTTCAACATCCTATGGAATCCCAGGGTTTGCAGTTTAGGGAGGGACATTTAGAATTCTCAGCCAGAGAGCTCTTTGGCCTCAGTAAACTATGAACCCCAGAATTCCACAGGATGTGGAAACTGGAATAATAGCACTGTAGTGCGGAAAGGCCCTTAGTAAAAGTCCAGAACAAGCAGGCTAGGCTATCACATGGAGAAAGCTGAAGGAAACAGAAGGAGTTATTTTGTTGCTCTCCCCTCGAACAAGCGTAAAATCACAAGTAAAATAAAGAAACCTCTGAGTCTATGTGAAATAAGCAGTACCAACTTGCATGCACTTTTATGCAGCAAAGGTGCCAATTAGTATGGTGCACTAGCATATTCCCCTTCCCTAATATCCGTGTATGCGCACTGCAGTTAAGGGATCATCTAGGTACTGCGCTGCACAGTAGGCATAATCAGGTCGAAACAGCGGAAGTGAATATGTACTTACACAAAGACTGAAAGGGAAATCAGATGAGGATATTAACAAAGAGTGGAAGATTGTTACAGATTTGGGTTGAGGGTTGACAGAGGGTAATACATTTGTCATGATAACAATTATTATACAGTTAACAGTTAAGGAAATATCATGTAACAAGTAAAGTAGAGATATATAGCAGGAACTAACAAATGATAGATTATTAACATCTTATTGCGATACGTGGTGTAACAAATAGAGAGAATATCAATAATTGTAATCCAGAAAGGAAAGGAAGAAGGAATAACACATGTAAACATTGCAGAAATTATTGTTTATTCGTTGAAATGTGAATAAAATTATTTAAAAAAAAACAGCGGAAGTGAACATGAGCAGTTACATGCTTGATGAAAAGCCGCCCAGTCTACACTATTCATAGGTATCCCCATACACTTCGTTATTACAATTTATGTATGTGTCTGTATCTTTTATAAGGGGTTAGTTTAACCTCCAGTTTGCTAGTAAAACTGAATTACTGTGTCACAAAATGATGCATGTGTAAAAAGTGTGTCACCAACATGAAAGGTGTGGAAAGCTCTGGCTTAGCGGATTAAGGAAAATTAAAATTGAAAGGCAGCAGACGACGCATAAGGGTCACCACACAGCTGGGCGATGGGACTGTCGGAGTGAGCGCTGGAGGGGGCGCCTGTACCTCTAGGAGGGAATTTCAGCAGGTTGTTTATAGGCGACCAGTTGTTTTGTTTTTAATGGAGTGTTGCTATCATTATTGAGGGGCAAAAAAAGATCGTTTGGGGAGCTGTCCCCCCAAACCTCAATTCTTGCCTGGGAAAGTCCAAGCGGCGTAAACCGAAAAAGGACGGGGACCTGTTACCTTTTTCATCTTTTCCCTCGCGCTCTCCTTTCGGCTCCATCGCCGGTTTACGCCCGTTGCTAAGCGACCAAATTGCGGGCGCGCAAAGATCTCTGGGAGGCTGAGTTCCAAAATTGCGCGCGCCTACAGCGCCTGCGCAAAGCCTTGTGAAAGGGAGGTCCGAAGGAAAAATGTGGGTTTCGTCTGTTGCGGCGACTCGACATGTAGTATTTGAGTAATTTCGCGCTTGCCGTTTATAAACGTTTCATGAGGGATGACAAGGAGCAGGCAGGAGTTGCTATTATCGTTTGTTTTTATTAAGTAAATCTCCTGGGGGGACTAATTCAAGCCTTTCTTACCTCCTTTGTGAAAAAATGCCACTGAATTCAGTGGGCTTCCTCCCAGGAAACTGCGCACGGAGTCAGTTCCAGTTTTAAAATAAGAAAAAAAACGAACAGCTGCCTAACGGGCAGCAACGTTTTCGCCCCCTTCCCCTTCGCGCCCAAAACTGATTTGCTGCCTTCTGCTTTGTAAAATGCTTGCGAAGAAAAGACTTGAGGTACCTTCAGAGGTGCAGGATGAGTAGAAATACTTTTAGGTGCAGCTAAACTCACGGGAAAAGGAAACTTGACTAGTTGAACTCCCCTCAGCCGGTGAGGCAATCCTACTTTACCAGCGAGACCTACCAGGAAGAAAAGAAAAGAAACAAAGCAGATTAGTGACCCAACCGGTTGTGCAGTTGTCAAAAGTGTCTCCGCTGGCAACGTTCCCGTTTGTAACGTGTGCCTCGTTTTATGGGCTTGGAAAGGTGCAGTAATAAATGCTGGCTAGTGATTAAGGGCTAAACTGTACAATACCATTATTTCCGCACTACACTCTTATAGCGCGTCAAACTGCAAAACCCAGGATTCCATAGGCCATTTCCGCACCAGCTTGTTATAGTGCGATGATTCCACTTTCAACATCCTCTGGAATCCTGGGGTTTGCAGGCCCCTCCCGAAACTGCAAACCCCAGGATTCCAGAGGATGTTGAAAGTGGAATCATTGCACTATAACAGGCTGGTGCGGTAATGGCCATAGGATGTTTAAAGTGGAATAATCGCTCTATAAGAGTGTAGCGTGGAAATGGCCTACGTCGTGCAAAGTTAAGAAGCTGGAGTTTTACTCACAAGGAAACAGGCACAGGCCGACTTGGATCAGCATTACTAGCAGTGGGGAGCGCTTATATCTTTTACCACCAATCCTCTTCCCATCCTCCTGTCCCTTGTGGGTACTTCAAGTAAGAAAAAAGAGTTTTTAAACTACAAGTTGGCGGAAGGGGGCTGGTGGCCCTGAAGCTGGTGTCTCGGGCGCGGAAAAATAGAGATCCTAAAGTGTAGTCTGCATGTTTAACCAGGGCTGCCAGATGTCCCATATTTCTTGTTGTGTCCTTTGAAATCATTTCCGACCCACGGCTACCCCTAAGGGGAACCTATGGCAGGGTTTTGCTGGCAAGATTTCTTCAGAGGCAGATTGCCTTTGCTTTCCTCTGAGGCCGAAAGAGTGCGCCTTGCCGAAGGTCGCCCTGTGGGTTTCCATGGCTGACCTCAAATTCGAACCCTGGTCTTCAGTCATAGGCCATTTCCAGACTAAATTGTTGTAATGCTATTCCACTTTCGACATCCTATGGCATCCTGGGGTTTGCAGTTTAGGGAGGGGCATTTAGAATTCTCAGCCAGAGAGCTCTTTGGCCTCAGCAAAAAGAATTCCACGGGATGTTGAAAGTGGAATAACAGTACTAGAACAGTGTAGTGTGGAAATGGCCATAGTCCAGCACTCAAACCACTGCACATGCTGGCTATCCTTTTTTGGATGTAGCGAATGTGAAGGCTGGAAACTATTTCCTTTTACTGTATGTAGACTGTAAAAGATGACAAAATTCCCTAAAGAGTGTGAGCCCTTCATAAAGACAGAAATGTAGTGATGTAGTTCTAAACAAATGTGTCCCATCATGTAATTTATGAATGTGGACACTGTTGATTTTACAGAGAAATACAAGTGGTAAGTTAACTGGATTCAGTATTTTCGTTTGGTGTTTAAGTTGAACATAAACATGTTAATAGGTATTTGTTGAGTATGGATCCTGTATCTCATGAATTTGTATCATCACCTATTGCTGTTTTGAAAATCTGGCAACACTATAGGCATGGCTTATTTTGGAATCTCGTCTATAGAGTTGAGCGTACAGAACTGAATGAAGTTCACTGTTCATTTTTGCAACCCCGTTTGTCAAAAATTGTAACAATGCAGTAGCTTGGGGGAGTTTGGTGGCCAGTATAGGATCAGGTTGCAAATTCAATCGTTTGCACTGGCGCATATTTCTGTGATTAATTTGGGGGCAAATTGCCTTCGGAACTAATAGAGCTAGAAAAACCCGACACAGCGATGTTTCAGACAATCATCACCATCACTACTTGGGGGCAAGCTTTATGGCACCCAGTTGCGCTTCTGCTGGCGAGTAAGCTTTCTAGGGATCTAAGTATACAACAAGGCTGTTTCTGCACTAGTGCTATTATTCCACTTTAAACATCCTGTGGAATCCTGGGGTTTGCAGTTTAGGGAGGAGCTAAACTGCAAACCCCAGGATTCCATAGAATGTTGAACGTGGAATAACAGCACTATAACAAGCTAGTGCGGAAACGGCCCAAATGTGGCTCTTCGAAATGAACGAGGTCAGAAGTTGAGATCCCGTGGAGATAAGCCCCGCTGAGCTCAGCCAGGTTACTTGTGAGTAGGCACGACTAGTATGGCGCTGCGTGAAGCGCGGCACCTGCAGGAATTCGGTGCAGGTTGCAGCTGGAAGGAACGGGAAAGTGCGGCGCTCAACAGGTGCCGAAAAGGCGACCCGGCTGCGGAGGGAGGGAAGGCAGGCGTAGCTTATCCTGAGTCGTTTCGTCTCCGAAAACAAGATCGAGGATTTTTCCCCACGGAGGGGGAACACCTGAGAAGAAATATCTCCCGAGGAAACAGCGCTGAATTTGGAGTAGCACCAGGGAAGGGCGGGGTGAGGCTTGTGCAGAGGCTCCGGGCAGGGGGAGGAGGCGCCATGGCGTGGGACTGGCGGTGGCGATACCAGGCGCTGCTGGTCGGCCTCACCTGCTTCCCGACAGGTGAGTTGAGAAGCGGGGGAAGAAGGTCGCTTCCTGATCTTCCTGGGGTAACCCCCCCCCGCATACTCCTTTCTCTCTTGACGGCTCCCAGAAGGTGACCCTCTTCCCTTCCTGATCGTCTGTTTAACAACTTCCTGATAGGAAGCTCTTCTGGCAACCCAAACCTCTCTTCAAACTGCTTTTGTTTTTTTCGCTTCTTACTGTGAACGAGTTTTGTTTGGAGGTGGGAAACAGAAACTGAAGATGTTGGATCGAAAATAAAATGCATATCAACTTTTTTTCAAGGCTTCCTTTTCTGCTTTGTAGCTGTAAGCTTCTATGGAAGTGGAGTTTATATGCAACTTTTATCAGTTCCAAGGCCGTTTCCGCAGTAGACTGTTATAGTGCTATTATTCCACTTTTCAACATCCTATGGAATCCTGGGGTTTGCCGTTTAGGGAGGGGCCCCTCCCTAAACTGCAAACTCCAGGATTCCATAGCATGTTGAAAGTGGAATAATAGCACTATAACAGTCTAGTAGAGAAATGGCCCAAATCAGATTTAAAGTAATACACAATAGGTAACCACTGAGAGCTGGGCTGGTATAGTGGTTTGAAGTATTGGACTGTGATTGTGGAGACCAGCGTTTGATTGCCTGCTCAGCCATGGAAACTCACTGGGTGACCTTGGGTGCATCACGTACTTTCAGCCCCAAAAACTCTTATGATAGGTTTGCTTTAGGGACCTTGTAAGTCAGAAATGACTGGAGGGCACACAACAGTAACAGGTAACTCAGTAGGTGACCTTGGGCAAGTCACATGCTCTGCTTCGAAGGCAGGCAAAGGCAAACCCCCTCTGAGCAAGTCTTGCCAAGAAAACCCTTGATAAGTTCATTAAGGGTCACTGTAAGTTGGAAATAACTTTTAAAAGCACAAAACAACAGTGGTTATAAAGGCTTTTGTGCCCCCCCTTGAGAATCTGATAAAAGCTGTGGACCCCTTCCACTGAAAAATAGAATAGCATGCAACATTTTTTATGTTACTGTTTTATTGCTTTGGTGCTTGAAGTGTGTGTGTGTGTGTGTGTGTAGATTAATCTGGATGGAAACATTGAAAAAGCCCTTAATATTTACCCTAAAATTCACTGTCAGGAAAAATTGAAAGTAACAGGAAGGAAATCAGAGAGGAAAAATTCATCCAGTTTTCAGATTTCCTCTGAATCCCAGGATATAAAGCCATGGTGTACATTGACTCACTTCTGACTAGGTGAGAAAGATTGACTTGTGTGCTAGGACTGGATGCCAGCAGTTTAGGTGTACACACTAACCTGGAAGTTAATTCCACTGAACTCCATGGGTTGTACTATTGAGTAAACATGGATATGTTATATATAAACAGGTTACTGGCTCACCTCTGTCTTGTCCTCTCAGATAATCAGAACTTTTAAAGATAGGGTGGGAATTGCACAGCCCTTTAGATATGTTCCCATGCAATTTCCAACGGTTCTAACAAGCATAGCCATTAGTAAGGAATGCTGGGAGCTGCAGTCTAATAACATCTCACCTCTGCTTCACAGGATATATGCCTGTTATGAACAAATTTGTGGTATACTTATAGACAGCTGAACTCTGACCAGTGTTGTAGTGGAGCCAGTGCAAAGTATAAGGGCCAGGGAGTTTTGATTAACAGGAACAGTGATGTTAGCTGTCTCCTAGGTTTCCATGTTCTCCCTTAGTTTAGCTAGAATCCTCATTGTAGCTGGAAATGAAAAGAATTTCATAGCAACTATAAATTGGTCTCTGGACCTTTGGGAATTTGCCAATGTCTCCTTATGTTGCTTCAACCCCTGGGTTTACCACACCTTAACAAAAGTGTGAGATGAGAGTGTGGGCCTAGGGAAAAAGTGCTATATGTGAACTTGCTATGTCCTTCTTTTATGGACAAGATTGTATTCATGTCTTTAGTTCAGCTAGATGCTGCTTGGAATATTTGAGTTTTTAAATCTTTCAAACCACATATTTATATTTTTTATCTCAAATGATATTGCTATCTTTGGCATTACTAGCTAGATGAATAGTTTACTTGCTTTATCTTTGTTAGCTTTGATACAGAAAACATAGGAATGTGGCTAGCATAATGTATACTTAAGATATGTGTATTTTAAAAACTTTCAGAACATTTAATATTAGGTTCCAATTTGGATTTTCAGATCACTGAAGTAATTACAAGTCTATAAGCTTTATGGTTATTTATTTTTTGGATAGAGTTTTGTCGACTGCTGTGTGTTCTAAATTTTTTTTTTTTTGCTTTTAATTGATGGTTAGATGTTCTGAGAACATTTATTGCAGAACATGATTTTACTTGTATACAGCTCTGAAACTTTGTGATGCGGTGTGAGGTATAAATAGATGTGGGATAGAAATTTAATAAACAAAGAAATTGTTTGGAGCCCAAACTTATGAACTTTAAATACAGTCGCAAAACAAAACCTTGTACTAAAACTAAATTCCAAAGGCTGAAGAAGACTGATTCATACACTATCTTCAGAGCAATGCTGCATTAACATAGTTAATAAACCCTTTCTTCCGCTACTTAATGAATGCCCCAGTGTGAACACCTTTGTGAGTGCCTGCTAGTCCAAGTTCACCCATTTCTATCTCTTCTTGTTGTTGTTTACCTTCAAGTTTTTTCCAGCTTATGGCAACCCTAAGGCAAACCTATCGTAGGCTTTTCTGGGGCTGAGAGTATGTGATGCACCCAGGGTCACCCAGTGAGTTTTCATGGCCAAGTGAGAAATCAAACCCTGGTCTCCGGGATCATAGTCAGCACTCAGACTACTGCACCATGCTGGCTCTCTTCCCTCAAATAAAGGAAGGAAGGAATATTACGCAGAGAGCCTTGTTCATACTATTTGTGTGATGTCAGAGAGAGATCTACTATGCTGTACAGTTGGAGTATCACCCTAGAAAGACTGTGTAACTTAAGGTAGGGTATTTTATTAATGCATTACTATGCTTGCTTAGAATTTATTTGTTTTTTCGCATGTCTTCTCCACATCCAAGGAGTAAATGCTTCTGGAATATGAATGACAGGAATGTTTAATTCAAGTCCTAACAAGACTTGCCCTCACTATGATCCCGGCTGTGCTCTGCCAGAGGCCATGCAGCTCTCAATCTGGTACTGCTGGCACAGCAATGAATGCTTTTTCCAAAATACATAGGAGTACAGCCTGTATCACTTGAGGATGTCGTCTGGGTAGTGGAATTTTCTCTTAACTGTTGATCTCACACATGTACCTTCCAATACTAGAGATTTTACATAAAAGGAGTTTTTTATTGAAAAAAGTAGATGAAAAACTATTTACTGGTTTACTATGAAATCCATCCCAGAGAAGGGAGAGGAAAAAACATAGCATATGTCCCATCAACTTCTCAGATGAGCCAGCTTTTCCAAAAGTGATATTTAATTTGTGGCTCTTGGAATTGTATAAACTCCCTATAGATTTCCTGTTTTATGTGCAAAAACCAGAACACACTCCATATTCCCTAGGGTTAGGGGTACAGGTCTCCCACAAAAGAGTAAAAGCTGCAAGTGTCAAAATGTGTGTTTGCATCTGTGAAAAGGGGTCCAAGGCATGGTGTGAAAAACAGACACCCAGGGTCCAAACCAGATCAGAGAAAGGGAGTGAGTTGGCATGATGGCCCTGTACTGCCTCTTTCTCTTGCCCATCTCCTTCCTTGTCTGTGTGGAAGGAGGACATTGTGAGAGGGTTTGTGGTGCTGAGAGAGCAGGCTGTGAGCCATCCTTTGCTGGCCAAGCAGCACCTAATGGAAAAGGAGGATTTGGAGGGCCGTGCTGCCCGATCAGAGCCACAGGGAGGGAAGGTTCCCCCAGAAAAGAAGCATTTAAAGTAGAGGGAGGCAGGGGTTAGAGAAATTCATAGACAATCAAATCTGTGAGGGTAAAACCCACAAATGTGGAGGGCTGACTGTATTTATGATTGGCAACTCATTAGGAAACAGGAAAACCGGGAAAAATGGTTTGGAAGAGATGAGGGCATGCAGAAACTAAGGCTTGTTGTTGTTCCTGGCCTTTCTAGATCCAGAAGTGTTCTGGCCCTGAAGGAGATTGTGAAGACTCATCCCCTCATATAGGCTTGTATTGTCTATCTCACTCACATGGCCTGCCAGTTTAGGTTCCACTCTAAAGAAGCACTGCAGTTCCTGCTAGCCTCAAAAATTATACTTACTGATTAACCTTTTTTTTTTCTCCTAAAGGATATCTTCACATATAATTTTCATTGCTTGTTGATAGCTGATGTGTGTGCTCTTCCTTGCAGGCTGCATCTCTGTCCTGGTGACGGTGCCAGAAACTGAGCGATACACAACTTTATTTGCCTCTGTGATACTCAGATGTGACTATAGTACCTCAGCACAATTACAGGATGTGGTGGTTACATGGCGTTTTAAATCCTTTTGCAAGGATCCCATCCTTGACTACTACTCTTTTGGTGAGTGCTTCTGTTTGCTGTTGGCATCACCACTATAAAGCACTGCAGTTGACCTTCCATATCCATGAATTCTGTATCTGCAAATTCAACCAACCAACCAACCAGGGCTTTAAAATATTTTTAAAAAATCCAAAAGGCAGGGATTGATTTTTGTCATTCTATACAAGGGACACCAATTTACTCCACCGTTGTACATAATGGAAATTGAGAATCCACAAATTTTGATATTCACAAGAGGTCCTGCAACAAAACCGTGGCAGATGTTGAGGGCCCACTGTCCTGTCCTGTGATTGATTCCATTGACAGACAGTTGTCATTATTGTACATTTCAGTGGCACTGGTAGGTCTTGAGCTGATTGGTACTTAGAACTCTTTCATGTATTCGGGATTAAAAAGCTCTAATGACTTCTGTGGCCAAAACATAAGGTGTCTAGCATGTATCATCTTTTTCTTCCCATTTGAAGACAGCTTTTGAGAACTCACCCTTTATTCCACTTGTGAGCAATAGCTTTGCCATTTTTTCCACATGTATCCACAGTGTCATCCCTTGACTTTTCCCTATTTCCAAAAGGGAGTTTGCAGAATCATACTTACTACCAGAATCTGCTACCTCATAATTTCATTTGTAACATCTGCCTCACCTCCATGCTATCATTGTCTTGCTGCCACTGTTAAGAGGCTGTGTAAAATACAGAGAGTAGTTTTCTTTTCAGGGCTTTTAGAGTCCGTTACTGTTCAAACTTTTTATTTATTTAAGTAGGGTAGCATTAATTTCACACCTTACCTCTGTCTGCAGCCTATCAGGCAAGTCTAGCTCTTGGCCAAGATCCTTCTAATGATTGTAATGACAACCAGCGGGAAGTACGGATTGTTGCTCAGAAGAGGGGGCAAAATGAACCTGTGCTGGGTATCGATTACAGACAGCGGAAAATCACCATTCGAAACAGTAAGTATTTGCTGGGACATTAAAGGAAAGTAAAAGTGAACAACCTAGTAATTGTCAAATATATTGTGGAAATGATATAGCAAAATATGGTTTCAGCCACCTCAGTCTTTCCTCTCATTATCTGAGAATGAAGTCTGTAATAAAGTAACTGCATCAAGGGTGTACATCATTAGGGTCTTAATAGAAGATAATACATCATTTAAAAAGAATCCTGAAGATATAACAAGAGAGCTAAAATAGTGTGTATGGTTTTTATAGTGTATCTTTCTTCATGATAATCACTCTACAGCAACAAGCTGTCTTTAATCATAGACCCCTTTAAAGTGTACACATTCTAGAAATTATCTGGTACAGGAAATTTCCTTGGAAGAAAACCTGAGCCACATCTCAAGGTGCTCAATTAATGGATGTTTTTATTGGTAAAAAGCACAGTGTATTTCAGCCTGTATATGCTCTCAAATGCCTTCTTCAGGGGCTATATAAACTCATAGAAATAATACATAAAGAATACATAACATTATATGTTATGTGTATTACAACTGTACACAATTGTACACAGTGTGTTATAATTGTACACTGCCTGTGGCCTGTACATGCATATTTGAAATATAATTTCACAAATTTCTGGAGCTGAAATTCTTACACTGCTTATTGAACAAAAAGAAACATGTTTAACAAAAGCTAATTTTTATTTATGTTTATATATAAATATATATATATGCAGATAGTCAGGAAAAACATAACATAAGATGAAAGTGAGTTGAAGGAAAGTGGATTCTAGGAAAACTCAGAGGAAATTTACATGAGTAGGAGAAGGTCAAGGTCCTCATTTAGGCCTCTTTTAGTAAGTAATTTCTTGGCACAACATCATCCTGCAACTGGCCCTAGATTTTGGGCTATAGAAAGTGTGGATACTGTTGATCAGACAATATAGTTTAAAAAGAGGTAGGGTGGTTTCTAAAACTGAAATCTCTGTTCCTTAGAACGTCTGATGGTATGTAACAATGATTACATAGAATCATAGAAATGTAGAGTTGGAAGAGACCACACGGGCCATCCAGTCCAACCCCCTGCCATGCAGGAACACCCTCAAAGCACTCCCAACAGATGGCCATCCAGCCTCTGCTTAAAAACCTCCAAGGAAGGAGACTCCACTGCACTCCGAGGCAGCATATTCCACTGCCGGACAGCCCTGACTGTCAGGAAGTTCTTCCTGAGGTTCAGGTGGAATCTCCTTTCCTGCAGCTTGAATCCATTGCTCTTTGTCCTGGTCTCTGGAGCAGCAGAAAACAAGCCCTCTCCTTCCTCTACATGGCATCCCTTCAAATATTTAAACATGGCTATCATGTCCCCTCATGTTGTTTTATGTATTGCTTTACTAAGTATTTATGTGCTGTCCCTTCCTGTGATCTTATATGGCTTGTGAAGAAGAATTTTGAGTGAATATATAAGGCAAAATGCATGGGGGGGTACCAATAAAAGCATCCATCAATTTAGTACCTTGAGACATGTCTCTGTTTTCTTCAGCAGATTCTGTTGGGTGCTCCCTGAGATTTTCCTCAGGAAAATCTCTCACCACCATCACAACACCAGTCGTGCATACAGTGACTTCCAGGCTGACTACATAATCAGTCCCACCAGTTTTTAGATGGGGAGGAGATGAGTGTAGGCTGCATGCAGCTGTGATATGAAAGGTTGTTTGTACATACATTTCATTGTATTTGTACATATATAGTGAAAGGCCTAGTTGTGTCCTGGGAAGTCTTGTTACTGCTAAGCACAAAGGAAGATGACAGTTCATATATTGTGCAAGCTTGTACGTAACGGAGGGAAAGAATGGGATTCTGCTCCCTTGGCCTCTAAAATACTTTTTCCACAGTTAATTTTGCAGTTCAAGAACTTGCTATAGTGCTTAGACAACAACCTAAGCGGAAGCCAGTCATCTGCTTTCATTACACCTTTTTCCTCCTCTGTAGATGCAGATCTTGTGATCAATGAAGTGATGTGGTGGGACCATGGAGTCTATTACTGCACTGTTGAAGCTCCAGGAGATACATCTGGTGACCCAGACAAAGAGGTTAAGCTCATTGTTTTGAGTATGTAGCACCATTTTATTTTTTCTCTTTTCTGGATATCATTCTCCTCCCCGCCCCCACCTTTTTCTCACTATGCATAATATTGAGAGGAACAAAACAGGATCCTCAAGATAAAGGTGTAACTGAAAACTTATTTCTTGATAAGTAGAGTAGATAAGTGATAGCAATAAGATTGTGGATGTCTTTGCATATGGTGGCAGCAGTGATTTAGGCAGAACCTTACATCTGGTAAGAATGGCAGAATAAAAGGTGGGAGTCCCATAGACAACTTCACCTTTATGAAACTGGCTTGTTTAGTGTGCCAGTTTAAAGTTTGGATGTAATGGTAGATTGTGTTAATGGAAAGCAGAAAGAAAAACTCCCAGTCTTTGTCTCATAACAACTCTGTATGAGAAGTGCTTGAGACTATGGTTTGCTCACATAATAATAAACCGTAACTAACTGTTATGTCCAAAATGAAGCCATTCTTGTATGAAATATGCCCACTAATACGTTTACTTGCTGTTCCTCCAATGTGATATATATCATCATATGCCAGGAATGTTCCTCTACAGTTTACATTGGACAAATAAGACAGTATCTACACAAAAGGGTAAATGGACATAAATCTGAAAGGTCATGGTCCTTGAGCAAGGAAATTACAAAGGAAAACTAGAAAGAGAAACAGCTGAATTGAATTAGGTTACAAATTCCAGTCCTTTAGCAGAGGTATGAACAAAGACAATGGCTTCATGACACTACATATATTAATTTGAAGAGTCCTCACTACTACACATATAACAAAGGAATCTTCTCAGAGAGAGTTTTAAACCTAGGAAAGCTGACTTACGGTAAACAGATTTATTGCATCAACAATAATTGACCACTAAAGAAATCAGAAAGACCTGTGTCACTTCACCCAGCCCTTTGAAAATTTAGGGCAAGGGACATTATTTGCATCTTTCTAGATCCTGTTACATTATATTCTACTCCTCACATCTGTTTAAATATGCTTTATACCTGAAATTTTAGTATCACTCTGTACTAACAGCTGATGAAGTAGGTTTATATCCATGAACAGCCATGCTGAAATAAAAACAAGTTAGTCTTTTTTTTTCCTCCCCTCGCATCCTCCTTTTTATGTATGAAAGATGGTTCATATGAGATATTGTACCATTTTACAAAAAAAAGCAAAAAAGGATAAAATGACTTCATGTTGTAGAGGCGGGTGAGCTACAGATATCCATCCAGAAGAAAATCTAATAATAATGACAAGAATAATGTCAAGAAAAACAGTAAATCTATATCAGACTTGTCTTCTTCTGATCAGATTGGCTGACAGTAATCTTGATCATCCTTGGCGGCCTCCTCCTCCTCATGCTGATTGGAGTGTGCTGGTGCCAGTGTTGCCCTCAGCATTGCTGCTGCCACATCCGCTGTCCCTGCTGTCCAACTCGCTGCTGTTGCAATGAAAAAGGTAAATCATAAAGCCAGATTTCTGCCCTATACAGTGATCCACAGAAACAACAACAAAATAGGTATATGAAATCAAGAGTTTATTCATATGGACTTTTGTGCCCAGGAAGCTATTTTGACACTATTTTGACTGCAGGATTTGAGAGCAAGGAAGGGAAAGTTACCCTATAATATGCCAGTTTGATACTGTCTGGAGGGCACCAGGTGAAGGAAAGCTGAACTGGGTAAAAATGGAGGCTTTATTAAGGTCTTCCTTGTTGCAGTCAGATAAATATGCAAGATGGGGAATGAGGGTACCAGGTTGGGATGAAAAGGTTCATGTCCTTGTCATGTTTTCATTAACTGATAGCGCAAATAAATTGCTTGCCTTGAGAAGAAGAAATTTGACTATCACTGACTTTGTCTCACAGTCTCTCACAACTGTGCTTCTTTAAAACACAAACTAAAATTTATTGAACATTAAATAAACTTATAAATAAATACAGACTCATTTCTTTTTCTGTTCTCTAGTCCTGCAACGACATCAATTCGTGAAGCAAGCTCGACAGCTTTTGCCATGGATGACGCACCACTCCCAGTCATCTTCATACCAACTAAACCCCCTGCTACAACGAGGTAATTCAGTCAATACAATAAACTCTGTGTAAATGGATAGAGAGAAATGGTGGCATTCCTGATAGATGTAGTCTTTCCTACAGCAATAAAACAGTGTAGAACTCTTACATGCTGACTTAATAAAGGAATTATTTATATCTGCTCAATCTGCTACATATCTTGCCCAAAAAGTTGTTTAAAAAGTCCTAATGCAGAGGTGAAGAGTCATGTGGCCTTACAGGTATTGTTGGACTGCAGCTCCCAGCATAGTCATTGGGAATTGTGGTCCAACATACAGAAAGTGACCTAGTGCAAATATGAGTGCATGTTTATTTTGTGGGGTCGAGGCATGAATTTTACAAGTAAAAAGGCAAAAACCAATAAGAGATAAAGCATCCATGAGATATTTGAAAAGTCCATGAAATCTCTTATGTAAGCTCTGAAGAGGGATAGTTCTTTAATCTGGACTGGGGAACTTTTGGCCATCTAAATAGTATTGAACTTAGGGCCTGCTGTTAAGCAGAATAAGTTATCTTAGGAAGCAGATGCTGAGAGCAACAGCAAGATGTTGAATGAGAGAACTGGTGTACACACAGTAACTTAGCCAGTTGCTTTCATATCCTGTTGCAGATGATGTTATAGGCCAGAATACTATTGGTGTACTATGCTGGCATAACTCTCGTGGCAGGGGCAGTGGCAGCGGCAGCAGGAGGAAAAGAGTGTGAATACAGCAGCCGTGAAGAAAGTAAGAGACTGGAGAAAAACTGGTCAAAGCCAGCAAGTTTTCTTCTGCTTTGCATCACCACCACTGTGTCCCTGGATTAAAGTATATATACTATTCAAGAGCACGACTAGGCTTTTGGGAACTGTGTCAATACATAGAGTCGTAGCTAGTGTTGAAGAAAGACTGAGATACCAGTTCAGTCCACTTCTGTATAGTTAATGGAGAGTAAGGTAGCAAAATGTCTGGCCCTGGTGGGACAGCCCATTAGCTTACTCTAATTTCAGGTTTCTTATTTCTCAGATATGTCCTTACAGAGCAGTCAGCCACCGATGCCTCCATTTATTCAGGTGCCCCCCAGCAACAAGTTCTTAGACCACCTTGAGTCTGAGATCAGGAACCTCAACCTTTCTCAGCCTGTCTTGCCTCCACACCATGTTGGAGTCAGTCGGCAGCCTAGCATCCTGTCTTCTCTGGGCCCAGAGATTGTTGAACGCAGAGTAATCCAGTTGCCTCCCCTAGTTGAACACATACCATCTTCTCAGAGGACTAGCAGTTCATCACGGCCGCATCGGTCTACCCATACGTCAAGACCTCGGAGCACCCCAAGTGAGGAAGAGAGGGAGGGGAGTAGACAGAGGCGGCGTTTGTCTTTGGATGAAGATTTCTACTCCAGCTATGATCAGGACTCATGGGACAGGAACAGGAACCACAGATCTGGGAGGCAGAGGGACAGCAGCCATTACAACTGGCCACAGAATGCTAGGCCAGGCATTGCACCTTTATTGCGTGGTAGGAACAGTCTTCACTCCTATCCAGAGGAGGCTAGGAGGCAGAATTCCAGACGACAGCACTCTGACAGAAGATATCAGCGTTCAGGGCGACAGCCTTATCGACAGAACAGTGATCACAGGAGCAGACGACGACATCGCAGCTATTCTCCCCCTTCCCGACGGGAATCTTGGAGCTCATCTGACGAGTATGAGCGCTTACAGAGGAAAATTAGGCAACATTACCAGCGCCGTTCTCCAGACTGGGCAGAGGAGAAACCCCCTAGTTATCAGTCAGTTGAAAACAGCCCAGCCAAAGGTGGTATAACGAGAAGCCGGACAGAGCAACAATCGGTAAATAGGCCTCTTGTGATAAATGCTAGATTTCACAATGGACAGATGGGATATGGGTCATATGGTAAAAATGACTCATACCAGAGAAGGTAGACAACAAAATAACTGGTTTCTATTAAAGTGTTCTTTCTTCACATACCTTTGGAATGCAGTGATTCAACGTAAAATTGTGATGTATATGTTTTTGAGTCTACCTATGAAGTATGTAGGTATGTATTTATTTAAGTGTTTAGCAGTCTCTTTTCCATCTACCAGGACTCCCGTAGCAATGTACAACAAAATAAATATATGCCTTAAAAATATTGAAAAACAATTTAAAAAATAATTTTAAAGTCTAAAACATGGCATGGTCTGCCCACCAGTAGATCAACCGATTTAGAACCAGCCTAACTTCCCCTGGAAGGGAGCTCCACAATCAAGCTGCAGCTAGAGACAAACCCCTGTCTCTTGTACTCATCAGTCTAATCTCTTGAGGTGGTCTCCTATTCAGCAACACCTCTGATGAAGACCTCCTATGTTGGGTAGATCTCCCTGTTCCTTTTGGGTATGGAGGCTTTTCTTCTTGCCCCAGAGCAGAAAATAACACACAGTGGCCAAGAGGGGAAGTTTTAACTACAGCAGCTTATCTTGGCCGGTGTAATGTTGCTTCCTGTTCTTAGGTGTGCAGGAATTCCATGTACAAGTTGATGTAGCAATGGCCTCTCAACCAGTGAGATACTTTTTCCCTCAAGCCTGCTCTGTTTTTCTGCTTTCTGTTTAAATGTCAGGAGATGTTTTTAGTTTTAAGATCATATCTAATATCAGTAATGGACTGGATGGAGGAGAACAAATTGGAGCTTTCATAAGATAAGACAGATATGCTGCAGGTCATTCCAAAGGTAAATTAGGGAATGGAGATTCAACCTGTGCTGGAGGAGTTTACACTTCCTCTAAAGACACAGCTTTGCAGTTTGGCTGTCCTGGATTCAGTCCTGAGCTTGAATGCCCAGGTTTCTGGTTTTTGTAGCAGTGCACTTACACAGTTAAAGCTAGTACGCCAGGTATGCCTGTTCCTGGAGATGCTCCATCTGTCCGCATGACACATGCTTTAGTTATATCATTTTTGGATTAGTGTAGCATGTATTAATCTTTGAAGAGTGTTCAGAAACCTCAGCTGCTCCAACATACTGCAGCCAGACTGTTGACTAGGGCTGAACACAGGGAACATATATTTGCCCCATTAGAATGGCTGCATGGTCTACCGGTCCATTTCCGGGCACAGTTCAAAGTGTTGTTTAGAACTGTAAAGGCTTATATGACTTGGGTTTAGGTTTTCTGAAAAACCATATTCTGCCAGCTGATGCTTTATTTTCTGGGAGTCCGTTTCAGCGCTTGCAGCCTTCAGAGATGTGTTTAGTGAGGATGCAAAAGAGGACTTTCCTAGTAGCAAATCTTAGACCATTGAACTCTCTTTCAAAGGATGCTAGTCCAAAGCACTTTCTTTATTTCTTCCACTGGGAAGAAAGGACCCTTCTATTCATTCAGACAGGCCTACAGCAATCTTCTGCCTGACATGGAAAAATCTAGGCTTCTAAAATTTAAAAATTAAAAAAAAATTAAAAAATTATTTTTATTAACTGAGATATTAAGACATTTCAAACAGTTTTAACTTAATTTGTGTTTGAATAGTATAGCCAGTTAAATTTGTATGTATGTGTGTTAATTTATTAGCCAATAGCCTGTTCTGTGTTGGCAGATCATAAAACTCTTCTGGCATATACTTCCCCTTCACCCCAGATGCAACCTCAGTTTGAGGCATTGATATGCTCTCGCACAACAAATAAGGGATCCGGGTAGGAGATCCCAAGCAATATCTGGCATCAGTTTGGCAGCTGGGAAAAAAAGTTAAGATCCCTTGCTCTCCCAGCCCTGCTGTGTATATAGTGGAGATCTGGGAGAGCAATGGTGATCCTTTTGTTCCAGCCACACAACTGCAAGTAGATGCTGCCCTAGATCCCCCTGCTGTCTCAATTACTGATTGGCTGAGAGAGCATACCCTAGTGCCTCAAAATGATGTTGCATAGTGGGGCGGAGGGCAGGTTGTCATTGTGCAAGGCAGTACTGGATGCTTCTCTTTTCAACAGCCAGAACCAAAAGTGCATGCATCAGTGTTGACAGAAGGTTACACCAGTGTACATCACACAGACTGACTTCTGACCATTGTGTTCTTCTTTCTTTATTATATTAATAGCCAACTAAAATTCCAGGTGTGAGGGTAAGGTGGTATATAAATCTAATAAATAAATACGCAAGCAAATGTGAGTACCTGTAAGGCTCACCCAAGATATTTTACTGTCTAAACTGGTGTAGCACATCTACTGTCATCCCAGTCAAAGTGCATAGTCATTTGGGTACCTGAAGCAGAAACTCAATAAAGGGCTTCTCCTTGGGGATGGGGGGGCAAAAATCACAAGAAGAAATTAGAGAAATAATGATTTGCAGGCCTTTTACAGTTGCCTAGAACCCTTGGCCTATTTGCACTCTGCTGTTTTTGAACAACGTGCTCTCCTATCATCCTGCTCTGTAATATGCTGAGCCTTGAGGTGGAAAGGAAGGTAGCAGTGGAAGGAGTTCCAAGTGAAAACCCATCAAAGATTTTGCATATTTTCTCTTGGTTGAAGACAAAAACAAACAGTGGGGAGGGAACAAGTGTTGCATAGAGTACAAAAATCAGATCCACTTTCTGGTCATGGCACGGCTGGTTATGTGCATCAAGGAAGGAAGCTCACAGCTTTGTGAATGTGGTGTCAGTTCTCCATTTATATAGGTGTATGTCTGTAGAATACCAGTGAATCCAATGTTGATATGATGCTACCACTCAGTTGCTAAGGCACCCAGCTTCAGGGGCAGTTTTGTTTCTTTCCTTCCTCTGTAGAAAGACAAGGAAGCAGCAGCAGCAACAGTAGCATTAGCACTGTGGTAAATGGGGGAAAGTATACTATATTAGTGCTTGATACTCTGGTATGTAGTAAAGCTTTATATCCAAAGACAGATGAAAGTGTATTTGTGACTCTGTGAGAATCACAGAAGTGGGAATTGTCTGGCTCTTCAAATGTTGTTGGACTGCACTGTCCAGCATTCCTCATCTCTAGCTATGCTAACCAAGAGTCCCGGGAGTTACAGTCCAGCAATATCTGGAAAGCCACACAGTTCATGCCCCGCTGTATTTGTCTTCAGCCAGAGTTCAGCTTATCAACAGTGCTGTCAATTTGAAATAGTTTGTGCCAAGGAAGCCATAATTAACTAGCTTATTAATAGCATCCAGTATTCATGTGCCAAAGATTGAACAGCCTCAAAATATGTCAATATGGGGAAAAAATTGCAACTTAACTAAGAACGGAGAGGGCTCTGATGCCCTTTCTGGCTCTTACTAATAGCAGGTTTCATTTTTCTCTTCTAGGAAAAAGGCAGCTCTCACAGTGGAAGGAGTGTTGTCCTCTAGCGCCCTTTCAGCTTGGCCACTACAGAAAAACAAGTGACTTTGGCTGCCCACTTGGAACATGTTCATCTTTGGCTGTGAACATTAGCCATCAAGCATCTCATGATATCAAGGGACCTGTTTTTCCTCATCATTTTCAGCATGTTGTTCTTTACCTTCAATGCTTGATTCCAGTGGGGTTGCTTATGAAAAGGCATCACTTTGCTGATAAAAGCTGGGCTCATTTCAGTGCATATATTTTGCTCTCTGTGAATATTTCAGCAATAGCTAGACAGTCAGCTTTTAAAAAACTTGACCACTTGAGATGCAAATCTATATACACTTTCCTTGAAGTAAGCCCAACTCAGTCCCATGGGACTAGGTTCTGAGTACACTTGTGTTTGATTGAACTATGGGTGAAACTTTTTCCACAGAAGCCATAAATATCTCTGATTTGTAGAGTACCTGCATATGGGCAGGATCTGATAATAGTTCTGAGCTGAAAAAATTTCATCTGGATGTACTTGGTGTGAAGCTGGTTTAAACCTTCAGTCCCAAGTAAGGTAGTTGGCAGTAAAGCCAAAAGAGATAAATGAAACTTGTTTCTTAAAAATGGTTAGAAATAAGCAGCAAGTCTCATTAATTTAAACTTTATAACTCTGATTGGTTTAAGTCCATTTTATGCTGGATGCGAGTGATATTACAAAGCTTTCCTTATGGACCATGATCCCCCACTACTTAAATTGTCTAAAATTTATCTATCAGTAAAAATGGTTTCTGCAAGTACCAAAAAGCAAAAACCACCTACAAGGGCTTAACAGTCATGTGGATGCTAAAAAGACAGGGGGAGATAAGCTCATCATGCAACTTTACCCCATTTTGAGAGATTGCTTTGACTTGGATGCTGGTGCATTAGCTAGTGAAGTATACAAAGCTCCCATACATTGTTCCTTGGGTTTCTGTCATTCACCTAGAACACATGTGTCAAACACAAGGCCTGCGGGCCAAATCTGGCCCACCAGGCCATTTCATGTGGCCCTCACACCTCTCCTGCATCTCAATCCAGACAGACAGAACTACTGTTGGGCAGTAGGAAAACAAACCTGGGGTTGGCATCACAGCCTGTTGGGTTCTGCAAGTACCAAAAAGCAAAAGCCACCTACAAGGGCTTAACAGTCATGTTGATGCTAAAAAGATATGCAGTCTCCATAGGCTTGTAGCTTGGGGCTGCTCCTGGAAGACCAGGTTTCTTCAGTGTCCAGGAGCACCTTTGCCCAGCTTTGGATGGTGTGCCAGCTGTGCCCTTTCTCTGAGAAGGGAGATCTGACCACAGTGATTCATGCCTTAGTTACTTTCCAGCTGAACTACTGTAATAAACTTTACATAGGTCTGCCCTTGAAAATTTTCAGAAGTTGCAGCTAGTGCAAAATGCAGTAGCCAGACTGGTGGTGTGTGTACATTTTAGAGCCCACATAATATGAGTCTTACAAGAATTACATTGGCTTCCAATTTGCTTCCAAGCTCAAATTAAGGTGCTGGTTTTGACCTACAAAGACCTAAACAGTTTGGGGCTGGGATATCTGAAAGATTGCTTCCATATGCACCTCCTAGAAATGTGACATCCTCAGGGGATGTGATGTATCTCAACAACTTGCGAGTTTAGGTTGGTATCCACACATAATAGGGCTTTCTCTGTAGTAGCACCCTAATTATGGAGCGCTCTGCCAAAGGAATTCAGGCTGGCTCCATCTGTTTTGAGCTTTCAGTGGGCAGCTAAAACAGCATTGTTCCACATGGTCTTTGATGTTTGAAACTGCTCTGGTTTGTTCTTTTTAAAATCATATTTTAGGATTGTTCTCAGACTGTTTTAAAGAGTTTTGGAAGTCTAATGTGCTTTTGTCTTTGTGTTTGTACTGTTTTAATTGCTTTTATTTGCTGTGCTTTTATTTGTAGTGCCCACCTTGTGGGCTGGGAGGCAGTATATAAATATAGTAAATAAATGTATTTGCATAGACCGCTTTCTCAGTGTTCCCAAACACACAGGGGCTAGGAGCATGGCTGACACTCAGGTTGATACACATGTTCATGTATTCTTTCTGCTCCTTTCATGTTTGCAAATACAGGAAGCCCCTGCCTTTCAAGGCTCCTTTAACTGATGACTCGCTCTTTTGATGCTTCCAAATTAGAGACAAGTTTCATTAATTCGAAGGGGGTTCTGCTCTTTCATCAGTTCTTTTTGCCTATGGAGGCTTGCTTGAGACTGCTCACATGCGCATGTTGCTTGCAAAGTGAGCTGAGGGGGAAAACGGGCCAAGCCAGCTGAAAGACTTTAAAAGCAATGCATGTGTGGTCGGTCCCCAATGAGCCCCTGTAAGTCCTTCATGCTCTTTACAGTACACTACATGGTTTCTGCCTGTCAACCAGTTCCATTTTCTGACAGTGCTGTGGTCCCTAACCTGTCAGATAAGTGAGGGAAGCCTGTGGATATTACTGCAGATGATAATGTTTTATCATTTCCTCCAAATTGCTGTCATGTGCAGCCCCAATTGTATACATGTTTGCTAAATTCCAGTATTCAGTACAGAGCTTGGAAGTAATATGTTACAAGTAATATAGTTACTAGAACTAGTTATTTTGGGGAGCAAGAAAGGTGTGATGAATTTGCATTTCAAAAGTAGCGTAACAAGAGTGAAGTTATTTGTTGGTATAACTCATAATGGTTTCTACTTTCCATCAGTTACTGCTTAAGTGCATTTTTTGAGACATTTTGACAGTTTCTTTCAAATTTTATGCCATTTTCTGCTCAATTCTGAGATAGGTTCTCCAAAAAAGTAAAACAGAAAGTAATGAAAAAGAAATAAACACTGGAAAAAGTAACTGAACAAGTTTATTTTTTCACTACTTTGACTTTTAATGGCAGCGGCCTAATTTCTGTAACACTTTTCAAACACTGACAAGTAACAACAAATTACCTTTAAAATAACTTTCTAAACTCTGGTTCAATGGGGCTTGCTCTTAGGAAAACAAACATAGAATTCTATCCTAAAACATCAAAAAATAAGGATATTTTTGGAGGAATTCCACTTTGTTGGCATCTCTTGTTTTTGATTGGGCATTTTTGCACTGAGGTGCTAGCATCTGTAGAACCAGTACATGGGCTCTAAGCGGGAGTCCTCCCCTACTCCCAACATTCCAGTTTCTTCTCTTGCCTTTTTGTAACTGTCTTTAGAGGACTGACCTTTGCTCTGAAGATTGCATTGTTTTCCCTTTAAAAAGTCGCTCAGCTTATCTATAGAAAGATTGTTGGTGTTGGATGAAGCCTGCTGATAAGTCATTTTGTATGTAAGGGCAAAGACACAGAAGTACTGATGCCCATAACTGGAGAAACCAGTTTGTTCTGTCAGATATTGTAGATGCAAGCATATACAAAATAGTTTTGCTTTAGCTTTGTTAGCCGCACCTAATGATAATATGTACCAATTGTTGTAGTAGTGGGAATGAGAAGAGAACAATGTTGATGATGTTATGGTGAGCAAATTCTCATTTTAGCCCAGCGTGGGGAACTTTGGCGTTGTGGTGGCTTTTTAGACTACAGCTGTCATGTTTCCGTGCAATTGTGCTGGCTGGGACTTCTGGGAACTAAAATCCAAAATCTTATCCACTCCTGCCTTCTTAGATATTTGACTGAGCATCTCTGTAGTTTCTGAAACATTACAAACAGTGCCTTTTTATATTTTGTACTTCTCCCACTGTATAAATTTAATCTTGTTAGAAATTCTGTCGTGGGATTTTCAGGTCTTTCAGTGGATGTGATATACTGGATTCTGTGCTGTCAAAATTGGCTTCTGTTGTTTTGGGACTCGCACACAATCATATAGATAAACATTTACAACTCAATGTTATTGATTTGCTGTTTCAAATATGCTCAATGAAGGAAGTATGTAAAACCCTGAATTAATAACACAACGTTCAGAGTAGGTACTGGTTTTTACAGGGCTCCTGTTGGGAAGAATGGGAAGTTTACAACAAAACTTGGATTTAAACAAAAGCATATCAGGTTTGTATGAGTTAAGGGTTAAATATCTGTGTAAATATATAGTGAATTTTTAACAAAAGTCTGGCTAGTTTGGGAAATGTCTTTGCACAATGAAAAGGTCTTGAAGTTTACAATGGTCTGGAAGCTTGTGTTCAACAGACAATTCAGCCACTAACTAGCCGTTTTTCATATTTTTAACTGAGCTGGCAACACTTTCTACATTGGCTAGGGGATTCTGGGAAGCAGGTCAAAAACCCTAGTATTTCCAAATTACAGATTTTAGCTGAATCATGTCCTGTTAGGGCTATCCACATTTCCCATTCAGAAATTTAGCCCACAATAAGAGTAAAATCGCACCTGGAAAAGGCCAGTGTTTTTTCACCTGATAATTTGTAACAGAAAGAGGCTACATATGCAAACTTCACAAGATCTATAGTCATCCCTATTATGTGGTGGAAGTGGTACACCTCTCTTGAGCCACAGCTTGTTCCAAAATACTTTTGGCTCTCCACTTTGGTCCTCTACCCACCCACCTGTCTGAATGAGCAAGGGAATGCCTGTGCCTTTCCTTCTCCCACTCCCCTCATCCTTGTCCCCCACCCACTCACTCAAGCATGAGGAAACACACACACACCTAGGACAGCCGCTGTGGTGTAGTGGCTTGAGTGTTGAACTATGACTCTGAAGACCAGGGTTTGAATCTCTGCTCAGCCACAGAAACCCTCTTGGACAAGTCACATTCTCTTAGCCACAGAGGGAAGAAAAGGCAATGCCCCCCCCCCGAACAAATCTTGCTAAGAAAACCTCGTGATAGGTTCACCTTAGGTTCACCATATGTTGGAAATAACTTGGAGGCACACAATGACGACTGCAAGGCCTGATTCATAGATGCAAATATAATGAATGATCTCAACAGAATATATTCTGTTGAGCCTGGCATGAGAAGACATGGAAGTCCTGTGCAAGAGCCAGAAGGTGTAGTGTAAGATTTAGATCGTAGAGCCCCAAGCATACTGTTCTAAGCTTAGTCACTCTCTCATAGCCTAACCCACCTTGCAGCATTGTTGTCGTTGTACAAGATGGATTGTCAAGTAAGCTGCATTGAGCTATTAAGTGGAAGGTGGAATTATAAAACCGTATATTGTGTTATCAGGTATGCCTACAAAATATCAATATATATTGTAACAATCAAATGTAGGACATTTATCGGTCAGTACCAAGGTGGATAAAAATTAAAGATTTTTTTAATTGATTTTTTTTAAATCCTAGAAAAATCCCTATTTTATCTCTAATATAAACTGCCTCCTCTGAAACAACACCAAAATGAACTACCTATTTCCAGTATTTGCAAATATGAATTGCAGTCATACGGAAGCTGAAAGTTATCTTTTGCATAATCATTTAGTATTTTTATAAGACACAGTATAAACAAAAACAACTTGACATGGCCACTTAACTACTGGTACGCCAGGGATAGTAAAAGGAACTGACAAAATCTTTCCTCTGTTTGCTTTTTAACCTCTACTATGTGCCTTCTATTTCCCCACTTCCATGTAATCACATTTTCTGTATAACGCCAATTTATAGAGGAACTAGACTTCTAGAGACCATCCAACGTATGTAAATAAAAGTCCAGAAAACACTGTCTTTTACTGTCCCTTTTTACCTTTGGACTTTTTTTTTCTGGGCAAAAGTGAACGTTGAGCTTACCATTCTTTGAACCCCCATTCTTAATAGCAATACTGAATATATCTCAGGTGCTGCAGACAAGTAACAGAATAACTTTCAGGCCTTACAGCTGCCTTAGAGGCTACCAGTACCAACTCTTGCCCTGGGTCCTTAATGCCTATCAGTCTATTTAAATTTCCAAAAACGTTCCTGAGTGACTCTCTTTTCAAGCATTCAGGAATACTGTGGAATTTAGCTGGTGCTCCCTTCTCATCACTGTCGGAGCTGATCTTGCCTGACCACTACTGTTGCCACTAGGGGTCCTTCAAACTACACAGTTATAGCACTATGATGCCATTTTAACCATGACAATTTACTATGGCATCTTGGAGTTTTGTAGTGAAGCACTAGACCTCTTGGGGGGGGGGGATTCTAAATATTCTCCAAACTGCAAGCCCCAGGCTTCCATAGGATGTTGCCCTAGCAGTTGAAGTAAAATATAGCACTATAATTGTATAGTGTGAAAGGGCTCTACCTAGGTAAAATCAAGGGTGAGAACGAGCATGGTGTAGTGGTTTGAGGATTGGACTATGACCCTGGAGACCAAGATTCAATTCCCCACTCAGCCATGGAAACCCACTGAGTGACCCTGGGCACATCACACACTCTCAGCCCCAGAAAACCCCATGATAGGTTCACCTTTGGGTTACCATAAGTCAGAAATGACTTGAAGGCACACAACAACAACACAAGATCAAGGGAACCTACCTGAAGGTAGTGTGGTAGCCACAGGTCTACAAGAAGGCAACAGACTTGAGGTATTCCTTGAACATGAGGGAAGCTTGATGGTCACTATTTTCAAACTGTTTTTATGAGCTTCCAGAAGCATCTGCTGGAAACAGGACAGCAAAAAAATTCTTAATGTGGCATTGGTTCTGAAGCTAGCACCTTCTGCTCCTAATGATAATGATCCCTAAATACATCCCTTTTCATTTTCCTCCCATCAAATTGTTGTCTCCTTTTATTCCTTTTTCATAAAGTGTATTCTGGAAGTAAAAATGAAGTCATTATTTTAAAAGCCTTCAAGCTCACCTGAAAATGAATGATGCTTCCTCTTTGACTGTTCAGAAAAAATGGGCAGAGTGTCTCTATCCATTCAGCACACAGCAAGGAATCCAAGGAACTGGTAATGAAGTAGTTGCTTCCCACATGGTTGGCTCCCTGTCTAGGAGCTCAAGTACAGGGCATATGTGAGTGAAAGCGAGAGCCTGGATCTTGTTCTATCCATTTTTGCTTCTGGCCTAGTCCACCTCAGAAATGGGCTCCCTTGTATGGCACCAGCTTTGCTCAACTGGCCCCTGGGCTCAAAATGTTTGTTGAAATCTGTCCTCCAGTGAGTTTTCCTGTGCAATCATTAAATCATACCTTGTAAATCTAGATTAGGTACTCTGGCATAATGAAGCTCTAGGATATATTCTCACAATCACTATCTTTCGCCCCCAAATTTCTCCATTTGAAACAACATAATGAAAAACTCACTGGGTAGCTCTTTTAACTGTAATAACAAAGAAGCTGTTAAAAGAGATCACATTTTGTGCCATGTGGATGTCTGTTTGTATTCCATGGGACACTGTGCCACTGCAATGGTCTCTATTGTGAAATTGCTGAGACCTATGACCCCTTGAAGATAGCTATATTAAGTCTGTGAGACAGAACATTTCAGAATCAAAAGGGACACCAGCTGCGATCAGCAAGAAAGGTAGGTGGAAAACAATCTGATACCTACTGATCAAGGGAGACTTATAAATGCCTTTTAAAATACATGATAAAAATTCTGAATAGACTAGCTCAACCAAATTAGACAGGTAAAAGGTATCTTTAAAATGTTATCTGATATACCAACTGGTCCATTTTCTCAGATGCCCCTAAAAATGTAAAAAAAAAAATCCAGAACATTATATTTTAGTACTTGATGTAATGAAGTACCTAGTACCCTGTAGGGTATAGGGACTACAATGTTAGTCAGACTAGGAATGTAGAGTGTGTGCGCATGTGCCTTCAAGTTGCTTGTCAATCTGTCATGACCCCATGAATTTCATAAGGTTTTATTAGACAAGGAAAACTCAAAGGTGGTTTTGCCAGTTCCTTCCTCTGAAATATAACCTCTAAAGCAACTGGTATTTCTTGGTGGTGTCCCATCCAAGTATTAACCAGGGCTGACCTTGCTTATCACCTAAGATCAGAGATCTGGTTCCTTTAGAGACACCAAGGTTCAAATCCTCCTTCAGCTTGGCAGCTGTGACCTCAAGTTAATGCCTATCACTCAGCCAAAACTATTTGACAGGATTGTAAGGATAAAGTGAGGGAGGAAACAATATATGCTGTCTTAAGCTTCTTGTAGGAAACATGAATTATCACTGAAACAAAAATATCAGATTAACATTAATTATATTAATATAGTAATGTTAATAGTAATGTTATATTACATTATTATTATTGTTGTTGTTGTTGTTGTTATATTAACTATATTAATATTAATAGTTAAATTTCCAGAAAATAGCAGTGTGAAACTGAAATTTGGTACTACCCTGAACAAGTGGAAATTTTGTACCCATGTCCATGTAGATATTATAAAAGATATCAACATAATATATGTCATAATATATAAATTTGTACTTAATATTTACAATTTATATTTTTTAATTTTAATTCCTTCTGACTTTAACAGTTCCAAGCCTTCTCCCCTAGAAGCACACACACATGATTGCATACACACAAACACATATGTATGCATGCATGCATGCATGCATAGTATAGGTTGACACTGTTGTTGTTGTGTTCCTTCAGGTTGATTCCAACATATAGTGACTGTATCATTTTCTTGGCATGATTTATTCAAAGGTATCATAGAATCATAGAACCTTCTACTTGGAAGGAACCACAAGGGCCATCCAGTCCAATCCCCTGCCATGCAGAAATACATGGCTAAAGCAATCCCGAAAGACATCCATCCAGCCTCTGTTTAAAGACCTCCGAATGTGGAGAGTTCACCATCTTTGAAGGTTTGCCATTGCCTTCCTTTAGGTGGAGAGAGTGAGAAGCAGCACTCAGTCATTTATATTGCAGGACTGGCAAGTGATGTCTTGTTTAATATAGTTAGTGCTACTATATTAAAGACAACAACACCAGAACTATAGACTGCCATTTGCAGTACTTAAAGAAAACATCCACAGACCAGCTTAAATGCTCTGGGAATCACAAGTCTGCAATCTAGACCAAGAAGCTTAAGTGCAATCAATGGCTATACATTTTAACTCAGAACATCCGAGCTTGATTTTTCTGTCTTTCAAAATGCGGTGTGCCATCTTCTTTCAAGAGGTATGGATGTAAGCGAGAATTTCTGAACCCATACATTTAAAACCTTAACACTTCATGGTCTCAGTCTCAAGGATAATGTGTAATACCATCTTCTACTTAAGAATGTTGCCCGTCTGAGATGCAGATTACTTTCATTTTCAACAACTGAAGAAGGCAGAAACTGAATTGTTTCACTAATCTCTCTAATGAGAAACAGACTGGGAGACAGTAACTACATCCTGTTGGGATCTTGAGCAAACTTGTCAGAAGTGCTGTTTGTTTTTAAATTACCTTGATGCCTATGCGTATGTATATATACATACCTGCCTCTACTAACTAAAGAAGGCACTTCATGTATCAGATGGAGCCCACAAAAACTCCGGTTCACAAAAGCTCATGGCAGAAAACACTTTTTAGTCTTCTTAGTTTTTCCCCCCTGTTTATTCTTCTTTTTCCAATATAGGCAACACAGCTAATTTTGCTTCAAGATCACAATGGCACAATAGAGATGACTGTTTATAATCATGGTACACCATTATTAAGCAGCTGAAAAGTTGTCATATACATGGTGAAGATGTCACATTTGGCTTTTGAGTATGTGGTGCTCCTGTAGTATTACAGGCACACTTACATTCTTCAAATTTATTGTACTAGTTGGGAAGTAGTTACAATTTTTTGGAAGCAATTTTAACATACACTTTTTTTAAAGTCTGGGATTTATTTTTAATGTCATACTTTCAACCTCCTAACAAAGTGCCATAGTTTTTGACACTATCAAATTTTGTACACTCTGTGTTACTGTTCTTTATACATTCACCGGAAAAAGTGCTACTGACAGTGTGACTTCTAATTTGAAAAATACATGATCCAAATCACACACAATAAAACTGCCATTCTGCTGCTGCTGCTGCTGCTGCTGCTACTACTAAGTTTTTATATATCCCAAGTGCCCCCCAAAACTGGGAGTCAAAACAGCTAAAAAAAATAAATATAATATTATCAAATTGTACAAAAGGTTAGCATTAAAATTTAATCAAATTCTCAGTAAAATTTACAACAAATTAAAGCATACAATATCAAATAAAGCATACAATTTCAAAAAGCTGTTTGAAAACATGAAAACAGTATAGTTCAAAGCAGCACAGCTCTTAAGAGATCTTTCTTTAAAAACATTTAGTTCTCAAAAACCTGTCAGAATACAAATGTTTCATAGAGTGCATTTTCCTCCGATATTAGTTATAATTTTGCTATATGATTTTATTGGTTTGTACCTGCGTAGTAACACTGTTACTCTCTTTTTTTACCAAATATTCAACCTTTTCTCCTTTCTTTTCAGAACTCATCTGTATTATCAAGCACCACTGAAGCTGTGACCTAAGCCATGATTCCTTCCAAAGCTTTAGCAATTACTTTTATTCTTATTCTTGGATCTACATTATCTGGTAGGAAATATCCAAAGTTAATTTGTTTTCATCAGTGTGGGTTTCAGTATGTTTTTCTTGGTGAAAATATGTGCACTCCAGTCTTCCATTAACTGTAAAGTTTAGCATTAAGTGTGGAATGCCTGATTCATTCCAACCTGCTTACTGGTAATGAATAAAACATTATTCAATCAATTCCTGACAGAAATGTGAATGACCTAGCAGTAATGTTGTATTATGACATTTAAAGTCAAATAAACATCCAACTTCAAATATTCAACTGTATTCAGATACTGGAGAGTATGATTTATTAATAATATGAAATAATTAGAGATTTTAAGAAATAAAATCAGTAGATCAACGGACTGAAAACCCTCTATGAAGGTTCCCTTCTGAGGATCTTAAAAAGGGGTATAGTTGCTCTATGTGAAATATCTCAGAATTTAATGCACCTTGGCAACAAAATCCAGCAACCATTTCTAAATGAGAAGCTGGCTCATCCACCCTTTTTACTAAGATGGACTCCCTCAAGTGTCACAATTGGCAGCTATTCCAACAGGGTGTAATTGTACCCACTACACATAGAATCATGGAGCTGGAAGAGACTACAAAGACCACCCAGTCCAAAACCCTGCCATGCAGGTATACAACTATGAAAGCATTCCCAACAAATGGCCAACCAGCCTCTGTTAAAAAACCTTCAAAGAAGGAGACTTGACCACACTTCCAGGCAGCATATTCCACTGTCAAACTGCTTTTACCATCAGGAAGTTTTTCTTAACGTTTAGATGGAATTCCTTTTCACAAAGTTTGAAGCCATTGTTCTGTGTCCTAGTTTCTGGTGCAGCAGAATACAAACTTGCTCCATCTTCCATATGACATCCCTTCAAATATTTAAACATAGCTATCATCTCCGCTTCTTCAGGCTAAACACACCCCGCTCACTAAGGTACTCCTCATAGGACATGGCTTCAAGGCCTTTTACCAGTTTGGTTATCTCCTCTGGCCACTTTCCAGCTTATCAATATTCTTCCTGAACTGTGGTGCACAGAACTGGACACAGTATTCCCGGTAGGTTCTGACTAAAGAGAAGAGAGGGATACTATTACTTCCCTTGACCTATACTCCTATTGATGCAGCCTAGAATTGCATTGGCTTGTTTAGTTGCCGCATCACACTGCTGACTTATTTTCAGCTTGTGGTCTACTAAGACTCCTAGATCTTTTTTGTATGTGAAGTGGGCAAGTCAAATATCACCCATCTTGTATCTGTGCATTTCATTTTTTCTGACCAAGTGTAGTACCTTACATTTCTTCTTCTTGAAATTCATTTTGTTCATTTTGGCCTAGTTCTATAATCTATAAAGGTCATTTTGAATTCTCATCCTGTTCTCTGCAGTGTTAACTACCCCTCCTAATTTAGTGTCATCTGCAAATCTGATAAGAATACCCTCTATTTCATCATCCAAATCATTGATAAAGATGTTGACTAGCACTGGGCCCAAGACATAGTGGCACCCCACTAGTCACTTTTCTCCAGGATGAAAAGGAGCCATTGGTGAGCAACCTTTGGGTTCAGATGATCAACCAATGACAAATCCACCCAACAATAGCATTTCTAGTCCAGATTTTACTGGCTTGTTTACAAGAATATCATGGGGGACCTTGTCAAAGGCCTTACTAAAGTCAAGATATGTTACATCCACAGCATTCCCTTCATCTACTAAGGTAGTAATACTATAAAAAAAGATAAGATTAGTATGGCATGACTTGTTTTTGAGAAACCCATGTTGACTTTTAGTGATCATGGCATTCCTTTCTAAGTGCTTAGAGACTGTCTATTTAATTATCTACTCTAGAATCTTTGAGGGTATTGATGTCAGGCTGACTGGGCAGTAATTGTTGGGGCCCTCTTTCTTTACCTTTCTGAAGATGGGGATAACATTTGCCCTCCTCCAGTCTTCTCCCATTCTATAGGAATTCTCAAAGATTATTGCCAGTAGTTCCATGATTGCTTCTGCCAATTCTTTTAATTCCCTTGGATATAGTTCACCTACCCCTGGAGACTTGAAATCATTTAGAGTAGCCAGGTATTCCTGTAATACCTATACTTTACCTATACGGTACTGTATTTCCCCTATCATATCATCTGCTCCATTTCCCTCAGGTTGAGCAGTGTTTTCTTTTTAGGAAAAGACACTCACCCACTCAACTACACACAAAGAGGGGCTTAATGTTTGCATGCTTGTTAACTGCTGTCAAGTCAACCTCAACTCATGGTGACCCTATGGAGACCTCCAAGCTATGCTATCATCAACTGCCCTGCTCAGGTCTTGTAGATTCAGGGATGTGTCCACCATGACTGAATCTATCCATCTGTAATGTGGTCTTCCTCTTTTCCTACTGCCTTCTACCTTACCAAGCATTATTGTTTTTCTAGTGAGCCATGTCTTCTCATGATATGTCCAAAATACAACAGCCTCAGTTTAGTCATTTTGTTATCTAAGGAGAGTTCAGGCTTGATTTGCTCTAGGACCCATTCATTTATCTTTTTTAGCAGTCCAGGCAATGCTATATTAGGGGAGGGGAGAATTAGATTCATTTTTAATTCTATTTTTCTTTTCTCTTTTCCACAAGTTAATGCTAAAGCCATCTCAAAGAGGCATGTCCGGCGTGACTGGCTAATCGTACCTGACACAATTGCATTTTATGTGTATGAGTCAGTGAACAAAGTGTCCCCTAAAACTGCTGCATTCTTGACTGAGGCTGTCCAAATTCCCTTCATTCTTGAGATAAGGTATGTGTACATGGCAATAATGACTCGCATGGGCTCAGAGCAAGCCTAAGGCATATTGCTGCCTGAAGCAAAGGACAAGACAGCAGGATCCCCTCAATCCATGTAACGAACTTGGCTGGACTGGTTACCAAATCTTACTTTGTTACTGGCATGAAATAATGTTTCCTATTCTGCTTTAGGCAGCAGAGTAGTTTAAAGGGCATAGACAGCTTTGCTCTCCAATGGAAAGGAATAGCTAGAGAGTTTAGCAGGAACAGATGGGAGATTTCTACTGCTACTCCTCAATATATATATTGGGTAATCACTTCCCAATATCTAATGTTAAGATCAGTCCTGCTGAGGATTCCACTGTCACTTGTGGAGGAAGGTGCATCTGTGAGATGTGAAATGCAGGTATGAGAATGTTAAGATCAACTACTTACTGGGCAACCCTACTTTTAAGCAGAATAAGCAGCTGCCCGAGGCAGCAATTACTACAGACTAAGAGTGAAAGTGAAGTACTGAAGATCATAGCTCTATGTTGCACACAGTTTGCTTTGCTCTCCCTAAGCTAATCTTTTGCCCTCAGGTGTCGTGCAAACATATACCAGTATGGGCACCTTCCATACATAGAACTATATGCTTGTGAACAGTTAAGCCAAAGCGGCCTTTTGCTCAGACAGTAGAAAAAGATTCACGATAGGTTCATCTTAGGGTTGCTATAAGCTGAAAATGACTTGAAGGCAGATGACAACAAATATCTAACAGGATCTGAAACTCCCAAATAACACCCAACATTAAATGTATGGATGCCAATCCAGATTCTAAATATGCTTTCCAATCTCCTGGAGAACAGCATACCACGAGACAGTTCCAAAAACTGTTTTCAACTTCCCATTTTGCAAACAACAATACACTTACATTTTTATATATTGTTCGTGCATAATATCTGCTACCACTTCACTAACATAAATGTTCATTTCCTCCAGGAACTTCTTGATAAAAGAAACATCTAAAATCAGTGTGCTAGTTGAGCAGCTCGTAGAAAAAGTAACTGACTTATGGACGAAGGAGGAAAAAGAGACAACACAGTGATAAGAATGACCAAACCAGTACAGCAGCCTCTGTGTCTTTTGTATTTTCACTGTCAGTGGGAAAGATCCAATGCGTATACAGTAGTTCTCGATGTTGCCACTGGAAGGAGTAAGTTGGCCAACTCCAGTATGGAGAGATTATATACGTTTCCCGTTAACATCTATTGTCACTTATTACTTCTGTTGTGAATTGCCACAGACTGTTCCTTTTGCATTTTATCACCAATTGACACCAATGTTTACATTTTTCTGCATATACATACCTGCTAACTAGGGAAAAAGCTACATACTGCTGAGAAGGTTATCTTATAACAAATAAATGTGTCATTAAAGGTACCAGAAGGCCCTTTGTTGTGTTTGCTACAAAACAGAAACAGGAAGGTGTTTTCATAAAAGTGCAGTTTGGTCTATGTGACCTTTCTCCCTATAAAAAAGGCTTTAATGACTTATTCCCAAATCCACATCAGTGTAATAATACCTTTATCAGATAAACTAAAAGGGCACAGGTGCACAGGACCCCCGTGAAAGTAGAAAAACCGTGAATAACTCTAGGCCCTCCCAAACCATATTTAACACAGAAAAAAAAGTATGATTACCATATTCAACCCACCATGGATTCCTTTGAGGCATCAGGGTTCCTTCACAAGGCAGAAATGAGTGGCTGGTGGGGCTTATTGCCACCTCCACTATTACCCCACACCCTTTTCAATAGGGACTTGCAAGCCTCGTTTGCAATTTCTCAGTCTCACAAGGCTTGCAGTCTCTATTAAAAATGGCATAAGGAGGCAGCAGAAGTGACAGCAAATAATCTGTGAATAATCAGATCTGCAAAAGTGGAACCCACAAACTTGGAGGGCTGACTGCACAAGTGTTTGTGATCTCCAGAACTCACCAGACACATTCTGACCAGAAACAGGATAGAGAAGCATACAAATGGGAACTGGGAAACAAATTTGACATTGAAATCATGGTATCTGATTTCCTGAGATAAACTGAAGTGGAAATCATTCAATGAGTCTACTCTAGGGCATTTCCGTACTAGTCTGTTATAGCGCTACTATTCTACTTGCAACATCCTATGGAATCCTGGGGTTTGCAATTTTGGGAGGGGCTGGGCAGCCCCTCCCGAAACTGCAAACCCCAGGATTCCACAGGATGTTGCAAGTGGAATAGTACGCTATAACAGTCTAGTGCAGAAATGGCCCTAGTTGGGACTAATCAAAAGGATTCCATGCATAATTTCCATATGACCAAAATATTTCACCTAAAGTACAGCAAATTTAGACTTGTTGGGCAGGGACTGTCGTGCTATTTGTCTCTGTTATTTGCTCTAGGATCCTTTATGGCTAAGGACAAAATAAATAAATGCTATAAAAAAATAAATCCACCATGTAATATAAATGATTTAAATGTACAAATAAATGAAATAACCTTTAGGAGGTGCGGGGTTCTGTGGATAATTGAAGAGTTTCTATCCTTGTCACAACAACAGCTTAGTTAAATGTGATGGTTTGCTGTAAAAAAATTGAATACATTGTAAAGCCACCTTGGGTTCCATTCAGGAGAAAGCTGGCATATTAAATAAATAAGAAAGTAAGTAAATAAGACAGGGTACTATGATTACTAATTCTCCCTTCATGTGGTAGACGTATTGGGCACAACATTTCATTGTATCTGAAACCCATAATTTACTCAGAGTGCTGAGAACCCCATGATCCCCTCTGTGACCACAAACATAGGGAGACTACCAAGATCAAAGTAAGGCCTGCTGTAACTGACTACTTTCCACTTAATGAAATAAGGTGATTGCCCTAGGAAGTATATGGGGCAGGGGGTGGAGTGCTGAACACTGGCCTGGCTGTTCTTTCATGTTGGAAATCAAAATGGTGTATGCCCCATCGCCTGTTCTACGGCCTCTAAACTAGCCTGCCGCAACAGATGCGTTGGAAGATACTATCTCATCATTAATGCTGAAGCAAGATTCAGTGGCCAGCTTCTACACATAGAAAAAGAGAGAAGGACCATTTTGTTTCCCTCAGACATGAAAACATTTTGGCCTGGACTTGGACTACAGTATTTGATCCAAGTCTCCTTATCATTGAAACAGGCGTGGTTTCCCCACCCCCATCTCTTTTTCTGAGAGTTGCCATTGCCAGCTGATCTCTACCTGAAATTTTCTCTCGTTCACCTTCTGGTCACCTGGGCTTCCAACTCGTAAGCAATGATATTACCCAAACAAGCAGATTAACATCAATACTTTCTTTAAGGATCTCTTAAGGACTGGAATTTCAGGAAATGTATATTGGGAGAATAAGGACATGGCACTTTTCCTTAATCCAGTACCATTACTTACCATTTTAGCTGCACTAAATAAGTAAAATCAGTATAGTGCAGTGGTTGCAGTACTGGACTAGAACCTGGAAGATTCAGATTTTGTGTCCCCAGTGAGTCATGAAACTTGCTGGCAAGAAATTGCATATTATTAGAAAACTGTAAAAGATTTAAATGTGAATAAATGGTTATGTAGAGTTTGGCATGTTAATTTAATAGAAAAGCTAATTTGTACTCTTAAATCAATATGAGAAAATTGGATAGATGATAAAATTTGAACAACATGATATTCGTTTATTCAGCATGCAAACGCAAACACAGAAATAATGAGACCACCAAGAAGTCACTCATCTTTTGAAAGATGTTTTTTGAAATAGGTATAGCTGTAACAAGAAAAGGAAAAGGAGAGTATCAGTAAACTACTATAATGAATTGTATACTAAATAGGGATATAAAGAAGCAACAGAATAACATTTTTGTTGTGTTGTGGGAGTGTTGCCTCTGTTCAGTTTTGGTTTGGTTTGGTTTGGTTGAAATATGATGATGCTTATTGCTTGTTGGATTAGTGTAAAATGAAATAAAAATTAATTTTTTAAAATTACACTCACTGGACAATGTGAATCAAGCAGTCCCTTGCAGCCCAACCTACTTCACAGAGTTACTGTAAGAATAACGCAGGAAGAAAAGCCAAGTACACTGCCTTGAGCTAGTTGTAGGAAAGGTCAAATACAGATTTAAATTATCAGTTAAAAATAATGCAGCTGACTGAAACTGATAGTGTCATGACATTTACATGGTGTGAGATCTAGTGTTGTGTTCTGGCAACTTTTAAAATTTATTTTCTTTTGCATTTTTTTTTAGCCCAAGTGCTATTTCATAATTAATGAATGATACTATAAACATATTTTTAGGCCTTTATATGCACTGGCAAGTGAAAAAAAAAGGCTGTGATTCACTTTAAGGTGATAGTCCCCTTATGGCATTCATCTGGAACTTAACCTGTCATTGGCCCTTTCTGCAATGCACCTTTTCATAGAGCTGGGGTGCGAGGATTGCGTGGGCAGCCTCCAGCAAGAGGCTCTTGCGTCCTGGTTCCTTCAGCTCCACAGCTGCCACCCACTCGCACAAGAGTCCTGCCTCTTCGTTCTGCAGTGTAGCCTGGAAGTTTCCCAGGCTGTGCTGGGGCAAAAAGTGTGAACGCCGTGGCTCTGGAGCTCCGCACGCATGGCAAGTGTGCGTGGGGCCCCAGACTGATGCCTGATCGCACACCATTTTTGACTCTAAGCCGAAAATGAAAAAGTGCGCAAGCGGTGCCTGCCAGACCCTGGAGCGTTGCGCGATTGTGAGTGCATCGTGTGGACCGCTCCTCACATTCGCGTGACACTCAAGGGGCCCTTTCGCATAGCAAATGCCATGCAAAAAGGGCCATAATAATGAGGTATAACTGTAGTCCTCAAAACGATTCTCAACTGCCTGAAGACTGGAAGTTTCAAAAAACTATTCTATGAGTATGGGAATCTGCCCACAGAAAGGAAGTAATTGCTGCTAGCACCTGATGTGCACACTGAAGCATTTTGACCACACAGGCCCCTAAGGTTCCTGGCAATTTAGTTCTTGTTATGTGTACTGGATGCTAGGCTGTGGTTGAAATATATGTTTATCTTCTCCTGTCATATACATATTCTCAAATTGTTCTTTTTAAACATGTTCATGTGGAGGGGATCAGTTTCAATATCTAAAATTTCTGTTTGAGTAACCATGAGAACTGAAAAACGACAACTTTGGTTTTTAATTTCCTTTCCAGTCTTTCTTCCCCCACACAGACTTCAGAACTGATTATCTTCACATTTCAAAATGTCTTTCAGAAGCCATGGAGATCAGAAATTGTTTTTCAACCCCACTGTCCTATGGACTGATTATCATAGATGTTTATGGGAGATGTTGGTGGAATGAAGGTTCTTTAAAAATATTTCCTGTGGGGAGGTATGGATGCAGTCAGGCATACAGATCCTGATTTTAAGCAATCAGCAACCTCTATCTAAACTTTGAGAAAATGAGGTGAATGGGAATAGTTATTAAATATAAAGTACGTTTGCAACAAAGGAAAAATGTTAAACCCACACTCTAATAATTTGCGTCCTACCTTGCCATCTAAAAAGATCTGTGCATTTATTTCATTTTACTATGCTGCTTCTCCACTTCACAAAGTTTCAAAGCAGCTAACAGCAGTAAAATACAAATACAGCAAATTAAAAATAAATCAATAAAAATTAAGAATAGTTTCTTTGTCTCTCCTCCCTTTTAAAAGCAATTGCAATCAAATTTGCACCAAATTGGGAGGGTTTCCTAATACACCAGAGGACAGCATCAAAATTCAAAATGACTTTAACAGATTGGAGAGTGGGGTCAAAGCTAACAAAATGAATTTCACTAGAGAGAAATGTAAAGTCATACACTTAGGGAGAAAAAAATGGAATGCACAAATATAGGGTGGGGCCCACATGGCTGGATAACAGTACATGTGAAAGAGATCTAGGAGTCTTGGTGGACCACAAGCTGAACATGAGTCAGCAGTGTGATGGAGCAGCCAAGAAAGCCAACATGATTGTTGATTGCATCAATAGGAGTATGGTGTCTAGATGAGAGAAGGTAATAGTACCATTCTATTCTGCATTGGTTAGACCTCATCTGGAATACTACGTCCAGTTCTGGGCATCTCATTTCAAGAAGGATATTGACAAGGTGGAACATGTCCAGAGGAGGGTGACCAAAATAGTGAAGGATCTGGAAGCCATGCCCTATGACAGTGGTTCTCAACCTGTGGGTCCCCAGATGTTTTTGGACTTCAGCTCCCAGAAGCCCTGAGCATTGGCCATAGTGGCTGGGGCTTCTGGGAGCTGAAGTCCACAAACATCTGGGGACCCACAGGTTGAGAACCACTGCCCTATGAGAAGCAGCTTAGGGAGCTGGGTATGTTTAGTCTGCAGAAGAGAAGGTTAAGAGCGGACATGATAGCTATGTTTAAATATTTGAAGGGATATTGTGTCAAGGAGGGAGCAGGCTTGTTTTACACTGCTCCAGAGACTAGCACAAGGAGCAATGGACTAAAGCTGCAGGAAAGGAGATTGCACCTGAACTTCGGGAAGAACTTCCTGACGGTCAGAACTGTCCAGCAGTGGAATATGCTGCCTCAGAATGTGGTGGAGGCTGGATGGCCATCTGCTGGGAGTGCTTTGATGTGTGTTCCTGCATGGCAGGGGGTTGGACTGGATGGCCCCTGTGGTCTCTTCCAACTCTATGATTCTATGATTCTAGCTGTGGATAAGTGGTAGTTGGTTTTCATTGTGGGCTGTGAGGATAACCACTTCCTTTGATTCAGCTTGTAAACACATTTCTTTTCTTTTTAAAAGGATCCCCCCTCCACAAGTCTTTGAATCCCTTATCACTATAATCTGAGGTTCATTAACCCAGCCTATGTCCCCTCATATCAATACACTGCACCCTCCATATACGTGGAAGTTCCATTCCAGGAACACTTGTGTAAAACAAAAATTCCAAATGCTCCGTCCCATTATTGTCAATGAATGTAATGAGTATGCACCTGCACTGGTGTGTCCATTGACAATAACAGGATGCAAGGCTTTGCGTCCCTTCACATTTGTGTGTGCTGAGGCTGCTTCAGCAGAGGGTGCACTGTACTTAAAAAGATCTTCTGTTAGCCTGGTAGCTCAGCCATATGAAGAAACACCACCACTTGAGATAATCCAGACTCTTAAGACCCATTTGTTAAAGGAATAATATTTCACAGAAGAGAATTTGTCAACTAAATGTTGGTGTTTTAAATAAACGTTTGGTTACAATCCCCAAGACTTTAAGAAAAAACTAGTGCTATTCTAGTTTTTCAAGGATGCTTTTCTGTGAGCCTCAACACCCCAAATTCACCTCAGCCCATTACAGTTTTAATCCCACTAATTCTCCTTTATCCTAACCATCTAACCAATCCCTTCCCTAACTGACTCCCTAACTGTCAACCACCAACTGTCAACTCTCACCACAGAAGGAACGTTTGCTCATTTTTAAAGCATCTTCAGCCATTTACAATTTTAAAGCCTCTCATACCAATCAGAATGAAGAGGTATTTTTCTACTTCCAGGAAAAGGAAGGAAGAACACTATAACTTGCAGGCCTATGTAAATGTGCCCATAAATAGAATTTGGTTTAGTATACTTCAGTTAGTGGTAATAGAAATCCACAACACTCAGAATGGGTGAGGGGAGCATTAGTTACTTCCCCTCTAGCAGCAACATCATGTGCATTAATCTGTTTGTTTCATCTGGTTGTTTTCCCTAATAACGTATTTAACTATGTAAATAAATTCATATAAACCAGTATTATTTACTAAAGGTAATTTCTGTTGCTTTTGCAATATCATATCCATTTGTGTGGATTTAGGGTCAAAATGTAGGGCTGTGTGCTCAAATGCTAATAAGGCTTACCCAGACACGTGCAGCTCCATCGCTAGGTGGGAGGGAAGTATTTTGATCCCCTCCCTGGAAGAGGCAGAGGGGGCTCTGTAGATAGCGTAGGCCCTTTCCGCACATGGAGGGGGAAATGGGTGAAAACGCTCTAAAACAGAGTTTACCGGCAGCCGGGTAAGTCCGTCGCCATGTGGAGCAGCACGATCTCGCTATTCTGCAGTCCTCCGGCGTTCAAAATGGTGGCCTCAGCGTCCAAAATGGTGGCTTCTGGCTGGCTGAGGCTCTCCACCAACCAGAGAAGCTCACTAGCCTAAAGCCCGCCCCCGGCAGATCTGCAGGCACACACTAGTCTGCACCTGCAAATCTGCACCAGAGCACGGTGACGGAGCTGCACGGGGCTGTGCGCTCCATGCTTTTAAAAAACCTCCGAAAAGAATACGCTGCACCACCAGTTCTGGTCGCTTCAGAGCGGATTGAGGTGCGGAACTACGAAAAATAGGCCGCCCCAATCCACTCCACGGTGCAGAAGACCTCCATCAGAGGTCGCTCTGCATCATTTTAATACCCCGGTGCAGAAAGGGCTGTAGAGAGCACCAGGGTACACCATGTGAGGGAGCAGAGTGACAGCCTATTTAAGCCTCACTTGCCCCGTATATGGTCCCATTTGAATTGTGTGGCATGATCCACACCCAGCCCCCACCCTTAGTGCAGTGTGTGAGATTGGGTCACCTTGGGGCTAGGTAGTTTTTTTCCCCTGGTTTGCTGGGAGGGGTGTGTTCGCCTACCCCATACTGTATTGAATGGACTTGGACAATTGACTTACAGTGGTGTTGTTAAATAGGAGGTCAAACTGGCAAGTAGCAGGGGAAGATATAAGCTTATGGTGGATGCCTTGGCCACCCACTCTGGGTATAGGCTTAGGCTCTGAATCTGCCTCCTTAAGATCCTGAGACCCAGGGGGTGGGGAAGGAAGCTGTCCTTGAGGCTAACCTAGGAATGGGACTCTTGTCTGCAGGATCCTGGGACTTTGGTGAGAGCTCTTCCTGGATTTACTTTCCCACTTTTCAGGTTGCCAGAGAGCAACCCAAGTAATTGGATTGCTCTTGAGGGTCAGGCGGCTCTCTCAAGGGAGATGGGCACTGGGCTGTCACCTGGCCTCAGCAGGACCCACGTCAGGTTTCTCCCCCTTGCTTGCTTCGTCTCCAGGCCAACACAATATAAATAGTTATTAGATCAAATAAAGTGGCCCTTATTCATCCCAATGTCATGTGTCTGGTCTTGTCATTCTGGGGAGGGGCATCAAATGTTATCCTCCTTCTTTCTAATACTTTCATACTTAACACTTAGCTAAAGCAATGAGCAGCAACATAGGAACTTAAGATAATATGTGGCTCTTTCTTCATAGCTCAGGTCTCTTTATAACAAGTTTCCATAAATGTATTAATTAATATTCACACTTGACATAAGAAGCAAAAGAGAAGCTCTGAAATACTTCTTAACATTTTGTAACAAATGTACAGATTTTCAATTGATAATTCTAGCCATTTTTCAAGCAATTTATGCCCTTTCTTGAAGGTATGCCGCCAATTTTTGCTTATAGTATACCCATATGTTTCTTGTCCCACTGTTGTTTCTGCTCAAGAAGCTTCTACAGATTTGTGAAACACTATAAACTCTGTTAGAACAGAGGCACAGAGTTTGAATACAGGATGGAAGAAAAGAATAAATGTGAGTAATTTTCACTTCTGTCTAAGAACAGGCAACAACAGAATTTGTATGCTGCACTGGAAAGATGCTTGTATTTTGAAAGGTAGCTTTGAAAACTGTTGCGTGAGCAATGCAATACAATCTAATACAATAAAGGCAGGATTCCTAGGTTTGTAAGTTGATTGATTTGTTGGCCCGTTTGGCTTATTCCCATTGAAAAAGAAAGCTTTCATTCCTCCTCTGTTATCCTTTTGTCAGTTGGTAAAGACCTTTTCACTTGCATGATTGAAAGAGACTTTGTTTTTCAGAAGGTACTTTATTTTCTTGATTTTAAATCCTTATAAGTTATACTTTTTACCTAAAATAGGCTTTAATATTTGAAAATGTTGGTTTAATGTTTGATTGCATTTGATTTCATCATGCTATGGGCTGGCTTAAGTCCCATTTTGAATAGAAAAGTGGAATATAAATCCAATGCATATGTACATGACCTCTTATGCACCTCCCTGGACTCTTGGAAAATATTGCATGACTCTGAATACTGAAAGTTCATAAAAAGTCCATGAGAATAGACTTTGCGTGCGATGAAGCTTTCTCTACTAGGTAGAGAGATTAGTCAACTTCTATTTAGATGTGTGAAAAAATTGCTTAGAGCTTGGTGAAAATCAGACCAGATCAAGCAAACCACACTTATTACACATGTGCTGCTCATTCAAAGGGTGAGAAACAGCAGTCTGGGGAAGCCCAGAGTGTTTCTTCGACTTTATAAGCCCCACACCTGAACTTCTTCCACATCATCTTTCTAAAGAATTCTGGGTGCAGTGAACAGTAGCTTCATTTAGGGCATTGCTCTATGAAAGGGCACCCACACCTTGTACAGAATAAAAATAACTGAATAGAAGAGGACCAGCTACACCTTAATCTTTCAGGTAGGACTGGAAAAAGAGAATATTTAGAACAAAGACAGCTAAATGGATACTGTGGTAGGGATGGAAAGGCAACATGTTAGGAGCTGATAAAATCATGAATAGTGTGAAAAGAATAGACAGAAAGTCTTCTATCCCTCTCAGGCCTCCATCCAAGGTCACACAGCAGAACTTTTGCTTATGCAGTGAGACTTTCCCTTGCTTTTCTCGTCATGGGTCCTCAGCATGTTCCTTCAAAATTTCTTGGGAAAATCCCCCAATCATCTGAAACAGTTTTTGGGTAGATGACACATGAGGGGCTTGTTGTTGTTGTGTGCCTTCAAGTCATTTCTGACTTATGGTGATTCTAAGGCGATGCTATTACAGGGTTTTCATGGCAGAATTTGTTCAGAAGGGTTTGTCCTTGCATTTCTCTGAGGCTGAGAGAGTGTGATTTGCCCAACATCACCCAGTGGGTTTCCATGGCCAAATGGTGATTCAAACCCTCCAATGTCCTAGTCCAGCACTCAGTCCATTATATCACCTTAGCTGTCATATGATGGGATACATGAAAGTCTATTCCTTCTGCAATTTCATCCTGCTGGTGGATGGACACTGTTGGACACAATTCCCTGTTTCTACCTGAACCCTTTCATACTACCTACTGATAGCACTTTGATTCTACTTTAACTATCATGGTTCCATTCCATGGAATCCTCGCATTTGAAGTTTAGGGAAGAATCCTCAGCCAGAGAGCAATAATGGTTCACTAAACTACAATCCTCAGAAAAATATGGGAGGCAGGTGTGGCAAGTTAAAGTGGAATTATAATACAATAATTGTGTAGTGTGAAAGGGCCCCTGGTTTCTCATCCCACCCCAATACACATTACCCACACACATATACCAAGTCAGTCAGTATTCTTTGCCTATAAAACATCTTCAGTCTTGAGTGTTCCTTTTTTTCCCCCTTTTTTGAGGAGCTTAAAATATTTTCCTGAAAAATTGTTATACTTACGTAAACTTTGGGGTTTCCTCAAGCCTACTGGTATCAATGTGTATGTGTGTCTTTGAGTATGTGAATGAGGAGGGACGATACCATTTTGAGTCACATGAAGATTGACAATTGAACACCTAAAGATGCCTCTCATAAGCACAATACGCTAGATACTCATGATGCAGGGAGTACTTTACTAGCATTGTGAGATGGTGTAGAGCTGTCTCTTTTCCTTCCTTTTTTCGCACTTACTGAATCTATACCACACAGTACATGGGAGTAACACAAAGAGAAACATAGCTCTCTTGAGAATGGCCACACTGAATTCTCAGAAATAAAGGGTTTTTTTGAAATAGAATTTTTCAGGGATATGAGTCAGCTGGATGAAAGAGATTATCTAGATCTGCTTTGATTGAGCTTTCAGTCTTCTTTTGGCACTGAAATGGCCTTGGTTGCCCCACAGAGTGACTTTGGGAAGAAAGAGGACTGGGGGAATGTGGCCATGGTTTGTTTATTTGTAAAAATTGTATTTCACCTTTCTTAAACAAAACAGAACCCAAGGTAGCTAACTATAAAATCAGATAAGGCAAATACAATTACAACATATTGTCTTGTGTGTCTTAAAATTGTTTCTGACTTATAGCGACCCTAAGGCAAACCTATCACAGGATGTCCTAGGCAAGATTTGTTCAGATGAGATTTATCTTTGCTGTCCACTGAAGGCTAAGAGATTGTGACTTGCCCACAGTCACTCAGTGGCTTTCCATCGTTAAACAAGGATTCAAACTCTGGTCTTAATAGCCATAGTCCAATGCTCAGACCACTATACCATGATAGCTCTCACACTTAAAATACATCATCTATTAAAACATGAGACATTAAAATAAAACTAAAATACTAAAAATGAATTAAAACACGCCCATAAGCAACTAATAGCCACTTCTATTGATTCTCCTGCCATTCAACAGCTTTCTGTACTGCCATGTCTTTGCAGCAGTTGTCTGAGCACTGGTGCTACTTTTCTGAGTTTCTATTCACTACTGAATAGCCATTTCCTTAGCTATCTGATGAACTTCTGTTGCTTGGTTGCCTTCTAGAAAACAAAAGCAAATGAAAATGTACACTTGCTTACGATGGCTTCAGTGTAACTCTGACAAGAGGAAAATGCATGATACCCAAGTGACTGGCACTGTATGTCTGCGTTTCACATTTCCAGTGTAGCAAAAGTAGTAAATCTCACTTACTTTTTGATTTGGAGTATTTATAGCCTGCCCTTCAGTCAAAAAGACTCCCAGAGTGACTTACGAATTGTTAACTTGACAATTCCCTGCCCTCAGGGTTACAATCCAAGTGGGAAATCTCCCTGTATTTGTTGTTACTGTGTGCCTAGACGTTGTTTCCAACTTATGGTGACCCTAAGGCAACCCTATCATGGGATTTCCTGGGACCAAGAGTGTAATTTCTAGAGTTAAATCAGCATAGAAGCCACCAAGGCCACTCAGTGGGTTTCAGTGGCTGAGAAGGGAATTGAACCCTGGTTTTCAGAGTTGTAGCTGAAAGCTCAAACCACTACACCATGCTGGCACTCTTCCCACTGTCTTCCTAAGTACATATATACCTGCTTAGAATGTTTCTTTTTCTTTTTTCCTGGCTTAAGCAACCAAGCTTTTCTGTTTTGATTTACTTTCTTGCTCTAATATATTAAGAAATATGGCAGCATGGGTAAAGCATCAAGTCCAGGATCTCAAATGTTCTAGCTGTACTGCTGACTAGACTAGAGATTCTTAAAGATAAATAATGCCACGTTAAGTGTCATTTTTCTATTCAGTTTAATACAGCTATGACCATAATGAAATAGTCCTTCATATTATCAGGAATCTGATCTTTGCAAACATGTTATATCAGATGACTTTGTTTCAAATGAAGAAATAAAAGTAAATTCACAGCCTGGCTAAATTCACTAAATGTTCCTCTCAGTGAAAAATGGCTTAATTTTAATGCAAAGACAGATGTTAGTTGTTGTTTTTTTAAAGACCACCCATTCTTGCCTTCACATTTCCAAAAAATATTCCAAATTTGTTTTAAAAAGTCAAAAGAGCTTTTAACAGGAAAACATTTCACTAAGAGACAAGTTGTTTAAATTTGTGTAGATTTTGTTCTAATTGAAAATTTTATATCCACCAGATGATTGTGGGTGGTGAATTGGTGGAAATCTAGCATGAAAAATTAGTGGTGACTTGTACACTCATTTAACTCTAGAAATTGCATCACATTAGTCATCGTTTTGATTAACGTGTTAGACCAAAATATCTAGCAATGATTAATCTCCCAACAACTTGTCCAAAGCCAGTAGTTTGCTTATTGCTATGGATCCCAACTGTTTGTTTGTTTGTTTGTTTGTTTGTTTTAGACAGTAATGATAAAACAGTTTAAATTTCCAGAGAATCTTCATTTGAATTGCTTCACATTTTGTACCATCTTTACACACACACACACACAGAAAGAGGGAGAATGACATTTACAAAGAGAGATAGCCAAATAAATTTTATTTGATACACTTATTTGATTTTATTTATTTTCTGGAAAAAAAGCTGAAAAGTATTGAATCTCTGCAGAAATTATAACAGCATTACTGAAGCCAAAATAATATTTGCACTGAATAGTGTGAGACAAAGCATTATAAACTCAAATGAGAAAGCCAATGTGTAGCTTTTAGTCATGAGTTCTTGAGTATTGTAACAGAAACAGAAAAAGAAAAGAAATTTAATAAAGATATATCTTCTAAATAAATCTCTTTACGTAAGCAAGCCTTTCAAAGCGTTTATTAGAAGTTCTCTTTTTATTAAAGGAACTAGGTCCAAACTGGCTTAGTTCTGTAGTTTACAATAATTTCTATGGAACAAGAAAATTTTAATGGAAGATTCTCTCTAATTTTTTCTCTTACTAGATTGTAACACTGCATTATTGTTGCTATAAAAACCAAAGCAACCAACACTGACAATTAAGAAGCAACAACAAATTACCTTGCAATATACTGGGAAACAGATTATTTTTAAAAAGTAACTTGCCAAGCTCTGTTCTTGCCAGGGATAGTAGCTATAAAACTAAAAAAAAATGTTTTACAGTTCTTTGTACTTACACCGGCATCTTTCACTGTCTTGTATCATGTTTGTGTAAAACAAATCGATTCAGAAATTGTACATTAAACAATATAAAGGTGTATCCATATAAAACAATTAGGTCTTTTTTGAAAGAAAAATTGTGTCCAAAACTTACGCTTGGCCTTTTTCAATGTGCACAGACAGAATTTCACAGCTTTGCCTACTGTTACCAGAATTCAGATGGAAAAAAAACTGTTGTAATTGCAGCATTCTGCAATCAGGGTGATGCTGATATTGTGAGTTAGGAGGGGTTGTTTTTTTTTAATTTTGTTTTATTTTGACTCTCAGCTAGTCAGGAGGAATGAGTGAATGACTGTGAGTGTGTGGATGTTAAATTTTAAAAATAATACTTGTGCCAGGGTGAGGTAGATGGGGGGACAGGGACACTTAGCAACCCTGTACAGAGCTGGGCACCCCAATTTATTCAAATCAGGATCCTAGACCACAAGTACTGGTTAAACTGCATTTTACTTCATTTCAGTCTCATTTTTTAAACCTTCTTTCCACCCCCACCAATTATTTGTATGTACTATCTTAGCCATACAATTTAGTTTCTTCTATGTGCAATGTAGGTTGTTGATGGAGTAGTAGAAGGATTTTCTGTTTCTCTGTGGCTCATTCTTAATCATCATCATCATCATTATCATCATCATTATATTTATTTATTTTATTAAATTTATATCCTTCCCTTCTCTCAACACAGGGTCCAAGGTGGTGCACAACATTGTAAAAGCACCATACAATTAGAAAACTGATAACGCAAAAGTTAAAATACAATTAAACTGTATTTCTATTTTAAAAAGACAAATTAAAAACAATTAAAAAGAGCATTAAAAACAAGTCAAAACAGCATTAAAAATGCTTAAAACATAATAAAATAAAAACACTACATGTCCATTAAAATTTTTCTCTGCCATATATACGGAAAACAAAACGAAGTAAAACAAAGCAAAGGCTTTTACTTGATGGCAGAAAGACAAAAGGGAGGGGGCCAACCAAATTCCACAACTTGGGAGCAGCCTCTGAGAAGGCTTTCTCTTGCGTCCTCACCAGACATGCCTGAGGTGGTGGTGAAACTAAGAGAAAGCTTTGCACTACAGAGCCTAAAGCACGGGCAGTCGCATATACTGTTACTACTGCTACTGTAGTATGTAAAGGGGTGGATTTGGGACAGTTTTAGAGCCTTGCTTATCAACACAGTCATTTTGAATTGTGTTTTGTGTTCAGGTTATGTGGAGAAAGTATAGTGATCCCTCCACATTCGCTAGAGTTAGGGGGCTTGGACCCCCATGAAAGTGGAAAAACAGTGAATAACCCTAGGCCCTCCCAAACCGTATTTAACACAGAAAAAAAAGTACAATCATCATAGTCAACCCACCATGAATTCCTTTGGGGCATCAGGGTTCCTTTACAAAGCAGAAGTGGGTGGCTGGTGGGGCTTTCTGCCACCTCCACTGCTGCCCCACACCATTTTTAATAGGGACTTAAGAAGCCTCATTTGCAGTTTCTTAGTCTCACAAGGCTTGCAGTCTCTATTAAAAATGACACAGAGAGGTAGCAGAGGTGACAGCAAATAATCCACGAATAATCAAATCCGCAGAAGTGGAACATGGATATGGTTAACAGTGGTAGTTGTGATTGTGATTCTGCTACATATACTATTGTAGTTTCTCCATGTGTATTCTTTTGATTCATGTAGCACTTTCTTCATATAATCATGAACAGAGACATGACTAAGGAAGACTGCATGAGCAAAATGTGACCCATGGAGTGGAATTAGACCTTTATGTCTGAGGACATGAGCTCTTGGCATCTTTAGTTTAAAAAGATACATAAGTTCATGAGAAACATGTGAACTTTCTACCAGTTGTGCAATACTTATATTTTAAAAATGGTTGACTTCCAAGAGATATATATGTCCAAATTGTTTTGGGCCCTTCCAGATTAGTCTAATAAAGTGTGAGTTCTAGAATTACAGCTCTTTGGTCTTTGCTGATCGTTGTTGTTTTCTCATCTTGTTCCATGCTTTGGGGGTCTGCTTGTAGCTAATTCTTGGCTCTGTACTAGGGTTCTTACCATTTTTTTCTAAGAACAAATAAAACTGAGGTGTGGTTTGACCAGGTGGCCCCATGGTTTGAAGAGCAAATTTCCTGCTCCCTGATTTTATTTTTTTTAAAAAAAATTGTTCAGAGTCACAGAGATGTGGTACAAAAATATTGTTTCCCCAGTGCCCTATAGGTCTAAAAAAACAGAAATGAGAAGAGAAAGGAATGTATTGTTCTGATATGCTTTGGAATTAGAAAGAAACCCCTTTGAGGGTGGGAATAAAATGTTGCAGCTGATGCCAGCAATCAGCAGAAAATAGTCTGGGCAATCAGAATTGATATTTGGAGATTTTAAAAACAGCAACAACTGTGGCAGCAAATACTGCAGTCTCCCAATACACTTGCTCCATCTGGAGGAGCCCTTGAATGTGATTCACAAATTGATGTTGATTCAGTTTTAAGAGAAGATGTAGTTAAATTGAAATTTTCTTCATACACACTTTTAACCCTCACAAGCATCCTATGTGGCATATTAGACTACTAAGAGTCTGCTTCATAGCTGGGTAAGTATCTAAGCCTGGATTTCACTGGTCTAAGAAAATTAGGCCTTGGTGGGAGGCTAATCTTAGTGTGTACTCATTCTCTGTATTACAGTCTTTTGGGCTTTGGTTAATAGTTGCTGTACATTGCACATCCTATTTCCATAAACTGAAACCATTATGTTTCTGGATTCCAAAACCCCAAATCTTACAGCCAACATGCCACAAGATCATTTACCTGCACCCATCGTAAGGTAACTACTCTTGCCACCCTGTTAGGTTTTCACCTATCTGTGTAACACCATGCATCTATCTGCCAATTTGGCTTCCTTGCTGAGTTACCTGTGTACAGTTAAGTTCATTTACATCTCAGCATTTTGTGACAAACTTAGAAATTTGCAGCTGATGATTTTAGCCATTTTCCAAGCAATTTATGAAAGCCTTAGCCTTTCTTGAAGGTATGCCACCAATTTTTGCTTCCCATGTACACATTTATTGCTTGTCCCACTATTGCTTTTGCTCAAGAAAGTTCTGCAAATTTGTGAAACACTATAAATTCTGTTAGAACAGAGGCACAGAGTTTGAATAGGGGACGGAAGAGAAGAATAAATGTAATTTTCATTTCTCTCTAAGAACGAACAAAAACAAGGCTGTTATTTTATCCTGGAAAGATGCTTGTATTTTGAAAGATGGCTTTGAAAACTGTTGCATAAACAATAACAAATGACAACAAAAAGATAGGATACCTAGGTTTGTTTGTTGGTTGGTTGGTTCCTTAGTTTATTTGGCTTTTTCCCATTGGAAAAGAAAAGTCTTCTTTCTTCTCTGTTGGCCTTTTGCCAATTGGTAAAGACCTTTTTGTTTGGGCACCTAGAAGGGGCTTTGTTTTTTAGAAGAGGCTTTTGCCATGCAGGTACTTAATTTTCTTTATTGATTTTAAATTGCTATAAGTTATGCTTTTTACTTAAATGTGCGTTAATATTTGAAAATGTTTGTTTAGGGTCTGATTGCATTTGGGATTTTTTCACATGGTATATTTGTGGCACAACTGCACTGGCTTAGTTCTATGTTTGATCTTTCCTTTTTGCAACATTGTGCCTCTCCTGTTTCCATCCTAATCGGATCACATCTTTTTATCGATAGGAAAAAAACTCATTAATGGCTCTAATATCTCTGTCATTCAACTATTGCTGTGATCTGCTGCAAGTCCGATATTCTGGCAGTCATATGGCGTGAGTGGACATAGTTCTCTGCTTCCCACCTCCCTATGCCCAGGCAGGGAGAAGTCACTCCACCTCTGGTGTCTGGACAAAGAGATATCATGGTCCACAGGAACAGCATTGCTTTTACTCTGTTCCTGGGAATGTATTTCTTTTTCTCAAATTTACTTTACTGTAATTGCACAATTGCACTGCCCTGGCAGTTGCTAGCATGCCATAATTACACAATTAGGGCTAAACAAATTAAAAAAGAAAAATATGTACGGGAACAGAATAGAAGCAATGGTACACAATTGTACAATTTTGTGGCAAAAATGAAGAAAATAACCAGAGCTCTGGCATATGTAGTGCAGACATGGGTGGGAAAGTGGGGTCAACAAGGCAGTGTGGAAGAAAATTGCAAGAACAGGCATCACCAAAGTGGCGCCATAGGGTTATTGCAGAGATTATGTGAAACTGGTTATTTCCATACCAATACATTTCTATTTGCTTAAACAACACGGTTGCTGCAAGATAATAGGCTGATATGATAAAATCCTTTGTTTCATCTTGCTGTGAGCGGGCTCAAATCCCATTTTGAACAGAAAAGTGGAATATAAATCCAATATACACATACATGACCTCTAATGCACTCATCTGGACTCTTGGAAAATATTGCGTGACTTTGAATAATGAAAGTTTAGAAAAAGTCTATGAGAATAAACCTTGCGTGCAATGAATTTTTCTCTTCTGGGTAGAGGTATTAGTCATCTTCTGTTTAGACATGTCAAAGATTGCTCAGTACTTGGTGAAAATCAATTCAGATCAAGCAAACCACACTTGTTATGTGTATGCTGCTAACCCAAAGGGCGAAAAACGGCACTCTGGGGAAGCCCAGAGTCTTTCACTGACTTTATAACCCCCACACCCGAACTTCTTCCACATCATATTTCTAAAGAATTCAGGGTGCATTGAGCAGTAGCTTCATTTAGGACAGTGCCCTATGAAAAGTGACCCACACCTTGTACAGAATAAGAATAGCTGAGTAGAAGAGGACCAGCTACACGTTCATCTTTCAGGTAGGACTGGAAAAAGAGAATATTTAGAACAAAGACAGCCAAATGGGTACTGTGGTAGGGATGGAAAGACAACATGTTAGGAGCTGATAAAATCATGGATAGTATGAAAAGAATAGACATAAATCCTTCTATCCCTCTCAGGCCTCCATCCAAGGTCACATAGCAGAACTTTTGTTTATGCAGTGAGACTTCCCCTTGCTTTTCTCCCCCTCATCACATTTCTCCAAAATTTTGGGGGAGAGTCCTCCAGTCATCTGGAGAAGTTTTTGGAGGAGGTGATACATGAGGGAATTGCTGTTAGTATATGTCTTCAAGTCATTTTTGACTTAAGATGACCCTAAGGCAACCCTATCACAAGGTTTTCTTGGCAGCATTTTTTCAGAAGGATTTATCTTTGCCTTTACCTGAGGCTGAGAGAGTGTGACTTGCCCAACAACAGTGAGTGGGTTTCCATGGCCAAACAGGAATATGAACTTTGGTCTTCCAAAGTCCTAGTCCAACACTCAAACCACTATACAATGCTGCCTCTCACATGACGGGATATATGAGAGTCTATTCCTTCTGCAATTTTCATCCAGCTGGTGAATGGACCTTATTTGACAGTCGATTATTTTCCACATTGTATATGTGTGTGTTTGAGTATGTGAATGAGGGGGGATGATGCCATTTTGGGCTACACAAAGATTGACTGCTGGATAGCTGAGGTTGCTTCTTGTCAATACAATTTGCTAGGTACTCAAGATACTAGCATTGTCTGATGGTATAAGGCTGGCCCTTTTCCTTCCTTTTTTCATGCTTACTGAATTTGTGTGAATGCAGATGGTGCTATTTTTGGCTACATAAAGACTGACAGTTGTTTATTATGGGACCTGTTGTTCTGCAGGGTTGAAGGAATGGATATTGCTTACAGATGAGAGAGTCTTAGAATTTGAAAGTCATGATTTATGATTTGGGTGGCATGGTTAATAATAAAGTTATGGCATATGCTGAGTTTAAAAATAATGGTATTAGAAAGGCTCTTCTACAAGTGTGGTATAGACATTGGGAGAGACTTTTTCCTAAGATAGCATTATCCACCTTACCCCAGGAAATATTTTTCAGGAAAGTTTGGTTTAAAAATCAATGCTTTTTTTATGATGACCTTTTGTATAAGACAGTTGAGAGTTTAACTCAAGTGAAATGCTTCTTAAGGAAAGCAAAGATCTTAATTGGTTTGCTTATATATAACCCAAGGACTGATTTAAACAAGATAAAAGAGATCTAGCCATAGAAGTTAGAGAAAATTAGTTTTATTCAGAGTTGCATAAAGGTAATGATCACATCATTTAAAAAGTATACAAATGTTTTTTGAAACTAGAAATAGAAGATTATTAAAGAGTATAGGATAAGGTGGGCCTGAATTTTGGGCACAAAGTTCAAATGAATGTATGAAAAAATATGGTCTAAAGATTAAAAATTGCATTGTGTAATAATTTAAAAGAAAATAGGTTTAAGGTGATTATAGATGGTATCAAACTCCAGTCCATATATGGTGGACTTCATTTAAAATGTATGTGCTAATCCAAAAGAGAAAAAAAATTAAAGGTGGATTTTGTAAGGCCAACAGAAAAGTTTTTGCTAAGCATTGTGGATAATGCATTGGATAGTAATTATGAATTACTTCTTCACTATATGATAACAACAACAAGAGTTTTGTTTGCAAAAATCTGGAAATGGACAGAAGCACTGATGGCAGAAGAATGGATTGTTAAAGTTGCTGAGTTAGCCCAAACTGGATAAGCCACTGAAGATTTTTTTTTTTTTTTGGAACAATTGGAAACCGATGATGGATTTTTTGATCAATAAGATCAATGATGCAATAATTTGTGGTTACGGTTACTGGTAATTCTAGTAGGATTCCTTCGTTAAATCTGTGATAGCAGAACAATATGTTTTCTTTATCTCTTATTTCTTTCATTACAGTTGGCTGGGGCAGACCCTTTTGTGATTTAGTAAGTTAATATAGTATTTTAGTTAGCCAGCGTTCAGTCTGTTAGGTTAGTGTATTACTACTGTGTTTTAGTTTTTTTTCTTTTTGACTCAGTTAATTTGATTGTTTGTTCGAAAACAAGTAAATAAATAATCTAAAAGGACAGACAATTGGACACCTGTTCTCACTTCTTATAAATTACAATATGCTAGATATTCATGATACTCAGTGCTTTACTAGCACTGTGTAATGGTGTATGACTGCTTCTTTACCGTCATTTTTTTTCCAAGCCTCTTGAATCTATACCATAAAATAACTGGGAATAACAAGAAAAGAAATATACCTTTCTTCAGAATGGCTTACTCAATTCTGTTCTAAATCAATTGAAAAATAAAGAGTCCTTCCTAAGTAGAATTTTTCAGGGGTTTGATTCAGTTGGATGAAAGAGATTTTCTAGGTCTGATCTGATCGAGCTTTCATCCTTCTTTTGGTACTGAAATGGCCTTGGTTGCCCCAGGGAGTGACTTTAGCAAGAAAGTGGACTGGGGGAGTGTGACCATGTTTGTTCGTTTCTAGTATTTGTATCTCAACTTTCTTGAGCAAAAACAGGACCCTAGGTGGCTAACTATAAAATCAGATAAGGCAAATATAGGCCATTTCTGCACTACACTCTTATAGCGTGATTATTCCACTTTCAACATCCTATGGAATCCTGGGGTTTGCAGTTTAAGGAGGAGCCGGCCAGCCTAAGGTGATGCTAGCATGGCGTTTTTGGGCCCAAGAGTGTGTGACTTGCCTAAGGCCAGCCAGTGGGTTTCCTTGGCTGAGAGGAGAATCAAACCCTGGTTTTCAGAGTTGTCGTTCAACAGTCAAACCAATACACCATGCTGGCTCCCTCCCTGCTTTATTCTTAAGGAAATGTATACCAGCTCAGACTATGTCTTTTTCCTTTTTTCCAGCCTAAGCAAACAAGTTTTTCTGTTCTGATTTACTTGCTTTCTCTAATATATTAAGAAATACAGCAGCAGGTGTAAAGCATGGATTCTAGGATCTCAAATGTTCTGGTTGTACCACTGACTAGACTAGAAATTCTTAAAGATGTATAATGTCATATGAATTATGGCATTTCCATTTAGCTTATTATGGCTGTAACCATGATGGAATAGTCCTTTGTATTTTCAGAAATTTGGTCCTTGCAAACAAATTGTGTCAGATATATTTTGTTTCAATTAAAGAAATAAAAGTAAATTCACAGCCTGGCCAAATTTGGTAAACCTTTACTTCAGTGACTTAATAGCTTATTTTTAATGAAAAGACAGATATGATGTTAGGGTTTTTTTTAAAAAAGACCATCCATTCTTGCCTTCACATTTCCAAAAAATATTCCAAATTTATTTTATATAGTCAAAAGAGCTTTTAACAGGAAAATATTTTGCTGAGAGACAAGTTGTTTAAATTTGTGTTCATTTTGTTCCAATTGAAAATTTTATATCCACCAGATGATTGTGGGTAGGGAATTGGCAGAAATTTAACATGTAAAATTAGTAGTGACTTGAACGCTGATTTAACTCTAGAAATTACATTACACTTGTCACTGTTTTGATTAATGTGTGAGTCCAAAAGATATATCTGGTGATGACTAATCTCCCAACAACTTGTTTAAAGGCAATAGTTTGCTCGTTGCCTGTGGATCCCAGCTGGTTTTAAAAAAAACAAAAACAAAAAACAGTGATAATCTAAGATTCTAAAGTTTCAGAGAAACTTCATTTGACTTTCTTCATATTTTGTACCATCTTTCCACACAAACACAAATGATGTTCACAAACAGGGACAGCAAAATAATTTTTATTTGATACATGTTTTTATTCCTGGGAAAAAAAACCCAAAAAAGTACTCCATCTCTGCAGAAACTATAACAACAGCATTACTAAAGCAAAAGTAATGTTTGCATTGAACTGTGTGAGACAAAACGTTCCAAACTCAAATGAGAAAGCCAATAAGCTACTTTTGAAAGAATCAGGAATTCTTCAACATCACAACAGAAACAAAAAAAGAAAGAGAGAAATCGAATAAAGATATTGTAAACCTCTTTATGTTACCAAGCCTTTTAAAATATTTATTCTGAATGTTGCTTTTAATTTAAAGGACTAGGTCTGAATTGACTTAGCTGTAGCTCACAATAATTTCTGTGGAGCAACAAAATTTTAACAAAATGTCCTCTATTATTTTGTTTCTCATTAGTCTGCAAACCTATGTTATTGTTGCTATTATTATGCAGTATATTTCAATTAAACATTGCAGTTTGCTACATAATTAAAAGTAAGTAACGTGCCACTCCCATTCAATTCAAATTGCTAACATAGTACAATCAACTCACCAGTGGTTTCTTTTTCAACATTTCATTTTCTCATATTTTCATTCCCCTCCTAGCCCCTGCCCCACTTTTATGCCCCCTTTTTGTGTGAGCAGTGGAGACTTCAAAATGATGTCCATTTTTCAGAAGGAAACTGACCTCCTTCTCTTCCTGAAAGCATCTTCACCATGAGCATGTGTAGTCCCAGAGTAGCTAAGGCGACTATCAGAGGTGTCTGAACTGGTTCCAAGGCTCTTGGCCTTTAAACATGGAAGAATACATCTCAACATGGCCCTACGGATGTGGTCATCGAAGTAATAGTAGATGAAAGGGTTTGTGCAGCTATTGGCAAATGCAAATGGTCCACCAAGTTCCATGCCTATATAGGCAACTTTGTAGGAAAGGCAGAAAGGAGGCTTCAGGTCCTGGATGCCAGTCATTATAGCCACAAACTTAAAAACATTGAAAGGAGCCCATGACAAAACAAACACAATCACTACAATGAAGATGATTCTGATGGATTTCCTCAGCTTTTTGTCATGTTTCCCAGATTTCTGATAATGCACCCAGAGTTTCTCGGTGATAGAGCAATAAAATGTTAAGATGCATAACAGAGGAACAAAGAAGGCCAAAACTAGCAGTATCAGTGACCCAATCCGTTCAATGGCTGTGGTGTCCTTGTCCACGCAATATGGCTTGTCCTCGTATCTCCTTAGCTCTCTGGACAAAAGGGTTGGCAAACCCAACAGGCAGGACAGAATCCAGACACAGAGGCACAGGATGATGGAATAGAGCTTTGTTCTGATCCTCCGGGCCACTGATGGGTACACGATAGCCAGGTGCCGATCACTGCTCATGCAAGTCAGTAGGAAGATAGTACAGTACATGTTGACTGAGATGATGTAGGAACTGCCTTTGCAGACAAGAGAGCCTGACCTCCAGAGTCCAGAATAGATTTCTTTATCCACCCAAAAGGGCAACGTGATCAGAAAAATAAAATCAGAAATTGCCAAGTTGACAATGAAGATATCAATTAGCCGCTGAACACGCTGTTTGAAGATTAAGGCCCCTATCAGAAGGGCATTGCCAACAATCCCCACAAGGAATACTGCAGCATACAGAACAGGCAGCACAAAGTTCTTGTAAGGCAGCTCTACAGTGGGACAACTTTCTTCAGGAACATCCGTACTGAAAGAATAGTAGTCATCATAGCTTGATGTTGATCCCTCCATTGCAGAAATGCTTTATTAGACAGTCTGTGAAAGAACTTTTTGCACTGTCACATATTATTGATGCTACAAAGCACAGTTCTGATCTTATCGTTTCATTGTCCAATTTCTTCCAGATTGTAAGATTTTTTTAAAAAAGCACTGCTGTTGTAAGCACATATCTTTCTCTGACGAGCAATTTAAATGCTTACCACAGAAATGGGAGGACCTCCTTTGATTTGACCAATCAACATGTTTTTAAAAGCTTGTTCTGACAGATTATCTACAGTATTGGTGGGGTGGTTTCCTCGAGCTTTGGCAAGTGGAGGAGCTGTGTTTGTTTGAAAAAGCAAGGCATTACATGAAGTTTTGAGGTTACAGAAAGCAGTAGAAGTAAGAAAGCAGAATTCCATACAAGGGTGTTTTTAAAATAACCATTCACCTGCTCAGTCTGAGTTTTACTCCCACTAGCTTTATTAATTGACCATTTGTTGTTATTGTTCTTAGAACAAATATTCAACATGAGACAGGTTTTGTCAAATGCCTTCTTAATTTGGATGGCAGGCATATCTTTACTTCTGTTTACAAAGTCATGTTTTTAAATATCCGCCTGATCTTTACTGTCACTTTTTCTTCTGTAATGCTCTTAAAATGTTGCTTTACTCTTATACCTTCTTTGAAGCATTTAAATGCTTCTCCTGCTCCCTGTCCCTTTGGTTTGCAAAAACCAAAGCTGGCCCCTCCCGAAACTGCAAACCACAGGATTCCATAGGATGTTGCAAGTGGAATGACAGCGCTATAATAGTCTAGTGCGGAAATGGCCCTAGATTCTCTTGGAAAGAGTTATTCAGGCAAGGTTTGCTGTTGTCTCCCTCTTAAATGTGTGACTTCCCCAAGTCATCCAGTAGATTTCCATGGCGTAGTGGGGATTTGACCTATGGTCTCCAAGAGTCAAGGTAACATGTTGCAGGAAACATAATGGGTAGTAATGAATTGAAGGGGGGAGGTGAGAGGATAATGAAGGCAAAATGACATTCCAGAAATAACATTAATCTAAATAATGCCACTTTATTGGTTTAGTATTCAGAATAAAGGTTTCCAATTATGTTTAAATAGCATTTTGACATGACTTTTTCTTATTCATGTTTTGCATTCTCTTATCAGTCCTAAGAGTTTTTAAAGGAAGTAACAGAAAGTAAGATCCAGCATGGCATAGTAGTTTGAGTGTTGGATTATGACCCTGAAGACCAGAGTTCAATTTCCTGCTCAGAAATGGAAACCCACTGGCTGACATTGGCTGCATCACACACACTCACAGACTCAAAAAACCCTGGAATAGGTTCACCGTAGAGGGTAACAAAAATGAAAGAAACAAAAAAGTAATGACCAAAGCAAAAAGGTACTTTCCCAACACTGTGACAAATAAGAAGCAACAACAAATTACTTGGCAATATAATGGGAAACATTATTTTTCAATTGTAACTTGCCGAAAATGACTTAGTTCACATTTGATGTGTAAATGCTTTAAGAACAAAACAGCATACATTTGTGCTTGCCTCTGTCTGTCCCTGCTCTAGTGCATGCAAGTTTCGAGGTACTTCCTTTCTCTCAATGAATCTTTTGCTCTTCTAAAAATATTTTAAACTGTTGTTGCAAACCCCCACTTCTTTCATGGATGTGCTAAACTGACTTCCTTTTAAAACTGTTTATTCTGGGCATCAGTTTCTTTTGTACTATGATGATGAACTCTGATTCCCCTTCCATTTTTGGTTGAAGGGGTCTTTTGTGACCTGCAGCTATTTTATAGCCCACAGACTAACAGAGTTTGCTCACCCTATCATCATACTATATCAACCAATCATCCACAGCTCCATAATCCCCAACTAGTATGCCCAGATAACTGGGGAAGCTGGGAACTGTAGTCCAAGACATCAGAGTGAGATATATACTGGCACTTGTATCCTGGAAAACAAGTTTGGATACTTGAAGTTGAAGTTTAAAAAATGGTAGAGCACCACTAGGTGCTCATTTGGACTGTGATCTGGTCCAGTTTCTTAGCTTTCATAGTTAAAAATCAAGTCTCTAGCCCTTGTAGGAGTGGAGAAAATTATAGAGCAAAATATTTCTATGCAGAAATATTATTTCCTACACAGAAAATATTGCTTTCTATGCAAAATCAACCATGTTTTATGCCAAATAATCCACAATTAAAGCATCTTCTGCACAAGAAATAATGTTATTTTCAGTAGAGAAAATGCTGTTTTCTGAGCACAACCACCACTTGTGAATTTTGCACAGAATAAGTCCTGAACTGTGAACATTTTTATCAGTCCAGAATTCTTTTTGTCAGGGGTTCTCAACACTCACAAACATATTTTTTAAACAGTTTTGAATATCTTCAAATATTCTTTCCACCCCTACTGAAGTGCCACACCTGTGACTGAGATTTCTGACCCATACCCTTTCAATTCCAGTTTCCAATTTTCTGGGTCAATGTTACAACTCTGCAGGAAAATCTAGCAGAAGTGTGCTTTTCAGAGCTCCTCACAAAGACTTCAGAGAAAGCAAAGAAGCCATTGGAGTGAAGAAGAAGGGATACAACAAAAGAGTGCAAAAACTGGAAAGCAAAGATTGGTATTTAAGGCTCAGGAAAAAAGGTGAGAATGAGGGGCAGTTAGGGTTTGCTCACTGCATGATATAAGAGGAAAAGAGCCATTAGCATTATAGTAGGTCCCTAAGAAACTGCATGACCAGTATCCACGGTTTCAATTTCCTCACAGTCTGCTCCAGGGTTAAGGCTACCACTGCTGGCCAAGGCCTTTGCTGTGTACAACCAGCTGAGAGAGGTGCACAACAAGGCACAACTAGGCTTCCTGTGCCTCTCTTGGCCATGGAAGAGACAGACACTCCTTCATCAGCAGTGAGAGGCACGCAGAGTCCAGCACAGCTTCCCCCAGTTAGCCGCATTTTTCACCATTCACGTTAAGTCTGGGAACATATGCCTTGCAGATATGGAGGATCTACTGTATTATCATCTTGTCTCCCCATCTTGTTTCATCTCACCTTGCTTCATCTCTATCTCTTTTGTTCCTTGTCTTGCTGTAGTAATGCCACCATTGCTTCCACCTGCCTGCTTATCTGCCCTCCGTGTAAAGCAGCACCTTCTCATGTGCAAAGTAACTCCAAACTCCAAAGAACAATCAGTAGTTTACATAAATTTATTCAAAGGTAGTTGCTCTAAGTTTCCAAATCCACATTTCAGTAGGTTACTAAAACTAAAGACTTGTTGGCATGGCATTTTCTTATAAGCAGTACATTACCAGTTTGCACATACCTAGCTACCATTTGTCAGCTAAATAAAACAATCTCTTTTTGGAGGATGGTTTCTTTCCCAGACCTTCCTGACCTTGTGGTGATTTTGATCTCATCCTTTAAGGAGGCCCATTATATCAACATTCATTCATTCCCAAAACATTGCTCTTACTTCACACTTCTCATGTCTTTCCACTCAGCTTCTTTCTCCATGCATCTTGTTATACAGGTTCTTATAGCATACAGCAATAATATTGCAGTAATAAGACTGGTGCTATCACGTACATAAAATATGTGTCAAACAACATAGAGCTGGTATGAGGACTAAATGCAGAGCAAACCTTAAAACATGGTTCTACTAATCAGTACTTTAAAACACATTACAGGCCTAATGCCTGCCAGAGATATTATTATGGCAGGGAAGAAAGGTGACACTGGCACATTTATGCAGTTGCTTCTTCTTCAAGGAGCAGTCAGACCCCTGCATTAAGGGAAGCAGGGAGTGGAAGTGTTGGCAGTACAGATATGGAGAGAGACACGGCTCAGGGACAAGATGAAGCAAGCTAAGGAGAGAGGTTGTGAGGTGCAGTAGATGGGCGCAAGGTGCACGAGAAGGGAAACGTGGCAGTATGGGTTGATGGTAAAGAAAGAAGGGTGGATGAGATTGACAAGGGGTAAAGTGCAAAAGCAAAGTAAGGAAAAATGGCACAAATGTGAAGTGAGGTATGGGAGCTGAAAGGAAGCAAGAGACTGTGAGAGGTGCAGTCACAGAGTGCAGAAAGCAAGAGAAGTAGGCCATTTCCACACTACACTGTTATAGTGCTGTTGTTACTTCGTGAGCCTACCCTCATCCCGGAAAGAATAATTCTATATTAAAAATACGTGCAAGCCAGAGGTAACCGGGTTGGCACGTTGACAGTGAGGCTTGCGAATGGGCATGTGATGAAAGACTCGAAACTTCCCCCATCACATCTCCATAGAGAACCTTGGAAAAGCATGTAGGCACAGGTAACGGGCCATCAGCACAACAATACATTGGGGAGATTGCTTGATTCCCTCCCTTAATGCCTGGAACAAATGAAGGCATACCAAAGCAAGGTCCAGTTACCTGGTGCTACCATCAGGCAGCCATCAGGCAGATAATCACACGGATATCATGCAGCCATCAGGCGGCTATCAAACCTGTATAGTTTGGCCATTGTTCTTTCCGGGAAGAGGGTCTGCCCCCAGGTTAGCCCTATAACTAGAACCCCTTTTTCTCCTCCATTTCAGGGATCTCTCAGACTTGAATGACAGGCTGCCAGTCTGCCTGTGGAATCTCCCCTCAGCCCCTTTCCTAGGCTGAGTTGGGCTCTCCATTTGTCTTTTCCCAGCTGAAGACTTCTGGATTGGTACAGTATTACCCCAAACCCCTATGTCTCTCTCTTAATTTTCACCTCTTTCTAAATTTCTATAGCCTTGTATGCTTGGGTATGTGAGTGCGTGTATGGATTTTGACATCTTTTCCAATAAAATACAGAAATTTGAACAGTTAGCCTGATTCTCTGTGATCTAACTCCATAAACACTGGGCTTAAGATCCTTAATGACCATGCCCTCTCTGCATTGCTACAGCAGTGTTCATAGCTAATTTTCTCCACAAGTGATAATTTTGACAAGCATTGGGAATTCCCTTAAGGGACCCCCAGCAAGCAGGGTAACACTGTTATTCCACTTTTAACATCCTATGGAATCAACTGGAGTTTGCAGTTTAGGACGGGGCTTTTAGAATTCTCAGCCAGAGAACTCTTTGATCCCAGAATTCCACAGAATGTTGAAAGTGGAATAATAGCACTATGACAGCTGAAATGGCCATAGACAAGGTTATAAAAGGTGCAAGAGAGGGAAGGGTGGTGGCCCAAGGAGATTAAAAGAGAGAAGGAAGGGTTGGAGATGCAGATGGTAGAGTACAAGAAGCAAGGGCGGGGAGCATGGTGAAAGGGCAAGATGAGGCAAAGAAGAAAGAGAAATTCAACTGTAGAAAAAGGTAATGAGGCATTATGAAGGCCAGGGTGAGACAAAAGAGAAGAAAGGAGGGAAAAGAAGGATGAAAAGGTGCAGTGGGAGAGTGCAAAGAGCAAAAGATGTAGATACATGGTGAGGAAGGATGTGGAATTTGTAAGTTTATTCTTATTTTCCTCTCTATTTCTCCATGAATCAGATGGCAGTCACTATCATGGATGTGTTAATGGATCTGTACCTTTTGGACATCAGCAATAATACTTGTGGCAAAAAGCACTATAATGACAATAGCATTAGGAGTTCCTGTGAATGACAAAGTGTCATCATCACCACTACCACCATCACCACCACCTCCACACCAGGAATGTACATAGTTGCTTTACAAGGTTCCTGTCTTATCATTAATCCTCACAGCCGCCCAATAAGATAGATTTGGTATGAGATAATTGGGACCAAAGGTCACATGACCAAGCAGAGATTTGAACCTGAACCTCCCTGTCTCAAGTCCAGCACTTTAAATATTACTTTATACTAATTCTCTTAAAAGAGCAGTTACCACAATAATGCTAGCAAGACTGAAACATCATGATTGGGGAAAAAATTAATGATGTACTGAATTTGCATAATTTGAATGCAAATTAATAATGTGTGTAATAGTAATAATTCACATTATATGCAAATCAGTTGCCCACATTTGTTGGCTGGAATATGCCAGTCCTAACTGTGGCTAAGGCCATTTCCACATGGGGTTTTTAACATGGGGCAGAGCGTCCTCCAGGGAGGATGTCTGCACCTGGGAGCAGACTGGGTCGGACCTACTTAATGTAGATCGGCACCCCAGCCTGCTCTGGAACAACCCCAAGTGGTCATCCAGCGTGCTTTTGAAAGACCGCTAAAAACAGGAAAGACCGCTAAAAAGCACAGAGTACGCCACTGTGAGCCTGCTCCCTTATGCAGATTCGCAGGCTCGCATTGGTGCGAGCCTGTGATCTGCCAGGGGCGGGCTTTAGGCTGGCGAGCTTCAGTGGTTGGTCGAGACCTTCGACCAACCGGAAGCCACCATTTCGTCCCCGGAGCAGTGCGGAGCGGCAGCCACACACTGCTCCGGAGAAGCGTGGACCAGACCAGGGAGCCTAAAAGTCTGGTGAGTAGCATCACGGGGTGAGGGAATCGCCCCGTGTGGAAATGGCCAAGGAATGAGCCAGAGAAGATATTGCTTTAGATCTCACCAACCAGGAACCTAGATTGTCATAGAGGAAGCCTCTATTTCTTTTGGCCTCTTATCTGCAAAACTGAGAAAAGTTATTTCTTTGGACTACAACTCAGAGAATCTGACCTTGCCAGAATTCCCCCAGATAACATGGTCAGATTCTGGGAACTGTAGTTCAAACTCACCTTCACAATCATTGCTCACTACCAATATGGATGAGCATTATCACCCGCATATTTCAGTGTGGCTTAAAGAAAATTACTTAAAAGTTATCTGACATGCTTTGCGCATCGCCAAGTATTTCACACATACTCTTGTTTTTATTATTTTATTGATATCTACTTTAACATTTCATTAAATAATGAGTAATCAAAGTGAATCAGTGGGATGTAGTGGTTTGAGTTTTGGACTAAGATTCCAGGAAATCTGAGTTTGAATCCCCACTTAGCCACAGAAACCCCAATGAGTGACCATGGCTAAGTCATATTCTCTCAACCTCAGAGGAAGGCCATGGAAAACCATAAGTAAGAGTTGAGTTGAAGGGATGTATCAACAGCATAATATGTAATAAATATTTCAAATGAAATTTTACATATTTCTACTTCAACTTTTGACAATACAGTCATCCCTCCACATTCGCTAGGATTAGGGGCACAGGACCTCCATGAAAGTGGAAAACCCATGAATAACTCCAGGCCCTTTCAAACCATATTTAACAGGAAAAAAATATGGTCACCATATTCAATCCACCATGGATGCCTTTGAGACATCAGGGTTCCTTCACAAGACAGGAGTGTGTGGCTGATGGGGCTTACTGCCACCTCCATTACTGCCCCACACCATTTTAAATTTTTAATAGGGACTTACTAGCTTTGTTCTCAGTTTCTCAGTCTCATGAGGCTTGCAGTCCCTATTAAAAATGGCATAGGGCAGCGGTGGAGGTAGCAGTAAATAATCTGTGAATAATCAAATCCACAAAGTGAAACCAGCAAACGTGGAGGGCTGACTGAATAACCCTTACAGTGGCTAACATCACATTTTTAAAGCATAATTTCAAAGCAGACAACAAAATCTCTAAGAGCAAGGTAACAACAAACCTGAATGTGAAAGAACAGCAGAATTAAACACCTGTAATGAATGAAGACATTAAGAACAGTTACAAGCTACTAAAAGCTTGTGTGAACTTGGTAGGCAAAGAAAGAAAGAAAGAAAGAAAGAAAGAAAGAAAGAAAGAAAGAAAGAAAGAAAGAGAGAAAGAAAGAGGAGTAGGTATCAAAAACAACACTCTCTGGGAAGCACTATTCATAATCTCAGAATGAGAGCTTTTTTTGTTTATTGTTTTGAAAACATAGTTTTTAGATTATTAATTAATAACCCCAGGAGAAGCTGATTATTATAAATCAGCCTGCTTGCATTCTTCTGTGTCATAGAGTGAGCGTCTTCACTAGTGGAGCCGCCAAGATATTATCCCAGGATGACTACATGCCCTGGCTGGTTTTTCTGCTTGCATATTCCAGATCTTCTGAGCCCTGCCTCTATTTACTTGCAACAGATCCAAGAGGTGCAGCCTAATTTTTTAGAAATGAGAGCTGGCACTGGGAACTTCTTGAAGCGCATGTTTTAACTAGACAGAATGGAAGTGCAATAATGTTTTCTTGTTGATCATTTTTTCTTCCTTTTTTTTAACCTTGCTTATGCTCAGTCAGTATAATTTAGTTTCCATGGTTTTCTGGGAAGAGATGTTCACTCTACTTGCCTGAATGTTGGATTACAAAGATACTGCAAGGAAACAATGAAAGGAACAGTTGGCTTATGTGTTTGGTTGAAATTGGCTAACTGAGGGGCAGCTGAATAGGTCTGAGTGTTAGGACAACATTAATTAAACTTCAGCTATTGCTTCTGGATTATTTTATTGCTATATTTTAAATGTAGTTGATGCATCATCATGGAAAACCATTTTGCTACTGCTCTGGTAATCGCTTGCATGCTCAGCCTTATTTCTATCATCTCTTTGGCAGCCTCAGTTGGCACAGATGTCTGGTTTGAGTACCGCAACCCATCACCTCCTGAAAATATCAGTAAGGCCACTTGTGGTGAATTCTTTGGTGAAAATAGATATGAAAACTCTTATACAGAAGCTCTCTATCAATTGAATGGCACCATTGGACTGTGGCAAAGATGCATCACTGTTCCTGAAAATTCTTACTGGTGCAACTCAACAGGTAAGCCTACTCCAAAGAGGTTATTTAAATATATTTTTCATTATGCTGTACACTGTTAGGATATTTCTGAACTTTCTGTGATCTATCTCCCATTTTTTTAAACCCAAGAGCAACTGGGGAGAGGAGATTGGGAACATTTTAATTTTAATGTCATTTTCACCTCAATCCTTCTTCACGTATTGCAGTGGAAAGAAAATATAAGGATTTATATTATACCTCTCTCTTTTTCTCAGCTCTAGTAGGGATTCCAATACTCTTTTTTTAAACACCAAAAAGTTGGGATATTCATGTTTGAATCTATAGCATCATATCTACTTGAACTCTAGGAAGTCAGCTGAAGGCAAAACACTGATGAATAAAACAGGCAGATGAGTGATTCCCCACCCACAGTCATAAGAGGGCAAGAAAGGAGCACTTATGTTTTTAAATCAGGGATGGATAAAGTGCTTCTTGGGCCCAAGTACACAAAGGCACAAAATCCCATCTGATCTTGGAAATTAAGCCAGGGTCAGGCTGGGTTTGCACTTGGATTGGGGACAGTCAAGAAATACCAGATGCTTTGGTTATATTTCTTGATTGACTGATTGATTGGTTGGTTGATTGATTGATTGATTGATTATATATCCGAAGAAAATGGCAACCACCTCTAAGTGTTCCTTGACTAAGAAAACCATATGAAGTTAATGAGATTCCCATAAGTGGACAGGTAATTTGTAGCAGTGGTATAGGGACAGAGGGGCGAGGGGGTCTGTGTGCCCTCGGTGGCACTTTTGGGGGAGCACCACCACTCCTTGCCTGCCCCATGTGCACTGTCACCCCTCCTCCACATGCCGTCACCATGTGCACTGTCCCCCCATCCCTGCTACTCTGCCTCCACCTTTTCCCCGCTTGCACCAAGCTACGCCACTGATTTGTAGGCAAATACACATGCAGAGTGCAGCCCATGAGCCTCAAATACCCCCAAGGCTGTTTTGTGACCCGAGAGGCCCCCAATGTTCCTTTATTGCTAAAAGTGTTTTTGGTAAAATTAAAAACCCAAATCCAGCTTGAACTTATATATATTCAAGCTATTTCTCAAGCAAGAAAAGACATTAATTTTAAATAGATGTGAAGGTGAATCACTCCAGAAACATTTTTGGGATTGAGATATATGATAGAAATGTTCAAAATCAATAGCTCTACAGCACCTTAAAGGGTACACCGGCTTCTCCCACTTATCTGAAAGGTTAAGGACCCAAGCACTGCCAGAAGACAGAATTAGTTGAAAAGCAGAACACATGTACTGCACTGTAGGGAGCATGAAGGACTTACAGGGGCTCGCTTGGGACCAACCAGGTGTGTGCTGCTTGCAAAGTCTCTCAATCAGCTCAGTGCCTTTTTCTCCCTCAGCTTGCTTTACAAGCAGCACGCATGTGTGAATAGTTCCAAACGAACCTCTATAGGCAAGAAAAACCGATGAAAGAGCAGGAGCCTTATTAAGAATTTGTCTTTAAGTTGAAGGTGTCAAAAGAGTGAGTTATCAGATAACAGGGCATCAAAAGGCAGTGATGTATTTAAGTCTTTTACTCCAAGTCTCAAGTCTCTACCTTCAAGTCTCAAGTTGAGTCTCAAGTCTTTGCAAGATGCTTTCAAATCAAGTCTCGAGTCAAGCCTCAAGTCTGGAAGCCAACTTTATACCCCAATCTGTATTCCAGAATTTCTGGACAGAGTCAAATAAAGTCAGCTTTAACCATTTAAGTAGAGTCAGCCCTCTACTTTTGTGATTTTGCCATCTGCAGCTTTGGAAGTGGAGATCAGATCCTTCTTGCTTCCCATTTGCAAAGCTGGAAGCCTTTTCAGAAGTGGGGAATAGGTCCTTCTTATTCCCTGTTGCTGAAACTTCAGGAGCTTTAGAAGGAAGGATCCTTCCTCCTTAAGCCCATCACCTAACGCATTTTCTATTCCCCTCTGAGATACGTGCCCTGCACTCTGGGCATGAGTCTTGTCTTCTGCTCTTAGGAAAAGTTTTAGAAAGCTTCTCCTCTAAATAGCAGGGACAGACTGCTGAGCAGACCTCAACTCCATTTGCTGTTCCCTCTGAGAAATGTGTCCACACTTTGGGCTTGAAACAGATCATCATGTGACCAGTAAGTTGTAAGGTTTCTGAATGAATGTATTATGTTACTGAACTAAGTGCAGCAAGTCAGTTGCTAAAAATATGCAAGTCTCAAGTCGAGTCGAGTTGAGTCAGTGTGTAATTTTTGCTGAGTCAAGTCTGAGCCGAGTCACTGAAATGATTTAAGTCTGACTTGAGTCCGAGTCAATCAACTTTAGTCTACATCACTGTCAAAAGGTGGGGGTTTCTTATAAGCATATAAAAACATGTTTCATTCTCAGGGGGCTATAAAGGCTCCTTTCTGTGCAGATGGGGATGAAGGACCACACATAAATCCTGGTGAAACTGTGTACATGTGGCTCTGTGTGACAAGTAATAGTAAGGCAAATCAGGTCCTAATAAAGACTATTTTGCTCTTCTGTCCTGAAAGGTGAGACGGTCACAATGTGTGCCAGTTTTTCTCTTTCGGATCAGTTCGTGGAAAAATATAAATACCCTGGGAATCCTAATAGTGGCTGTGATCTGAAACGGACTTGTAAGTATTTTCATTGATTTTTTTTTCAGTGAATCTAAAATAACTGGTTGTCATGCTATACCCACTCACATGAGAATAAGTTCACCTAAACATACTGGGACTTACTTTAGAACAGAAATGCATGTTTTTGCTGTTAGAAGTGGAAACAAGCCATTTTCACAATGAAACATAAATAGTCTTTGCTTCTCCTAAAAGTGGATGAATGGCTAATTTGCCAAGTTTTTCAAGTCAGCTTCTGTATTTGGATGGTTTGCTTGTCCTTTCTATGAGTATCTACAGTAGGAGTGGGCAAAGTGCAGACTATGGGTTGCATGTGACCCTTCAGGCCCCCAAAACAAGGCCCCAAAGACCCCAAAAGCCCTTAACCCCAAAATCTGCCCTGAAGCCTCAAAAGCTTGTACCCCCTGCCCCTTAAAGCATCCCTAAAAGCCAAAAAGGGCCCAAAACTCAATCAAAGTTGGAGTCAAGAATGACAAGACATCATTTCTGGTCATGTTGGGTACAGCAGTGTGGCTCTCTTGACAAAAATCGCCCACTGCTCTCTCTGGCATTGCCCATTCCTGACCTGCAGTATAGTTTTGTATTTAACTGGTAAACTGCAAAAATCAGCGTTACTTGGTTTAGCAGAGCTTATAGAGTTCTGGAAGTAAACCAAAATGTAGGGGGGGTTGTTTTGTTTTTTGTTTTTAGTTCTGACACAAATAAAAACCAAAAATTGAATTGAGCCTTCCTGTATTGTTCCATAGGCAGTTCACTTTGGACAATGAGGTGGGAAGCTGGGATGACCTAATTTTGTTCATGTGCATTTTCCATCAGATCTATGGCGCTTGCAGTTCCTTCTGCCCTTTGTCAGCCTTGGACTCATGTCTTTTGGGATTGTTACTGGGGTGTGCATTTGTGCCTGTTGTAGTCTCTACCCTACCATCACTACAGGAGTCCTCCACGTCCTAGCAGGTGAGTGGTCTTAGCAAACATCATCCAGCTGATCTCCATGGAAACATGGATATCTTAATCATAGAAGTCAAGAGTTCAGTTCTGTGACTTGACCATAATATTATGCTATTTTTTCTCCAGGTCTGTGCACACTGGGTGCAGTTGGCTGCTATGTAGCTGGAATTGAGATGCTCCACAAGAAGCTACACAACACTTCTGTACAAGGCCAATTTGGCTGGTCCTTCTGTCTGGCTTGTGTCTCAGCACCTTTGCAGTTTATGGCTGCTGCCCTTTTTATTTGGGCTGCACATACCAACAGGAGACAATTCACACTCTTGAAAGCCTACCATGTGGCATAAAGAGACCTTCATCTCTTCCCAAATGTCTTGTTGAGATTTTTTAAAAGATTCTATTAGGCTCTTTATTTTTCATTTTTATAATTTACTAGGATATATGCCTGGCGTTGCCCAAGGCCCTTTTCGCGCGGCGTTTCTTAAGCGAAAGGGCCCCTTGAGCATCACATAAATGTGAAGAGTGATCTGCATGATGCACTCACATTTACGTGACGCTCAAGAGCATAATGCGAACCACTAGCAGATTTTCTTATTTTCGGCTTCAAGCCGAAAATGCCACGCGGTCACGCAATGCTCAGGGGCGTGGAGCGCACTTACCTGCCGTGTGCAGCCTCCTAAGCCATGCCTGTCACACTTTCTGCTTCAGCGCTAGCCTTCAACTCCCAGGCTGTGCTGCAGTAGGAAGGGGCAGGGCTCGGGCAGGGCGCTCGGGCGACCAGCCAGCAGCTGTGGTGCCGAAGCAGCAGGGATGCGACAGCCTCTCACAAGAGGCTGCTTGCGTGATCCCTGTGCTCCAGCAGCGAGAACAGGTAAGTTGCGGAAAGGGCCCAAGATTTTATTTTCTCATAGGTAATACTTGTTAAGATTTGAGATCCTGTGTCTCTAATTCCGCAAACTGTCTTGTCCAGTACTTGCAACTTTTCCCCATATTCCCCAATCCAATCTGTATTCAGAGTTGTTAACATATAGGTTCCTGAGGGAATACACTGCCCTCCTCCTTGCTGTTAGGCCTCATCTCCCTAGCAGCTGGCCTATTCAAGACAGACACAGTTGACTGAGGTCCAAGAGCTCTCTGGCTGAGAATTCTAAAAGCCTGTTACCCTGAGTTCTCGGGGTCCCTGGGGGACACCCAGATTTGCTCCAAAAATGCAAAGATTGGGGAAATTAGCAGGGCACTGCTTAACAAAGTGGAGGGCAGAGCAACATAGCAAGATCTTTAATCATATGCCTACAGAGTCAGACCACACAAGAGCCAGATCATATGTTCAATTGTCAGTAGTTTATTTAGAAGAATTGGCAAAATATCCACATACACAGAGCAAAGCAGTCACTCACACAAGCGCACAAGGACTAATGAGTTGGAAAGATATGAAAATAGGGAAAAGCGAAGGAAAAGAGAGCGGTTTATACTGCACCTGAGCCTGTAGATTGTGGCCCAGGAAGCAGCAAGGCAAAAGTGACTCAGCGCAGGAAGAAAGCTGAGGGGAGCTCTCGACTAGCAGAATGCTAATCAAGCGTGGGAGTTCTCCAAAGAGAGCCCTAAAATGGGACTCAATTATAGTGCAAAGTATGCCTCAGGAGGGCAGACTCTTTCCTGAAAAGGACAAATGGCCGAAACATGTGGTTGAACCTTGTTTTGCATTTCTAACCTCATCTGGAGGAGACGTCGTTCACATTAAGGTGTCATTGCTGTTGATGGCCTATTTCGTATGTGTATATGTACCTTTTGAGGTTTCCCTCTTAGGCCATTTCCACACAGGGTAATAAAAATGGTGCAGTGCATCCTCCATGGAGGACGTCTGCACCTTGGAGCAGACTGAGTCCGGACTACTTAGTGTAGATCCGCACCTCAGTCCGCTCCGAAACGACCCCAAGTGGTCCTCCAGCGTGCTTTTGAAAGACTTGATTTTTCCAGTCTTTCAAAAGCACAGAGCACACCACTGTAAGCCTGCTACCTTGTGCAGATTCGCAGGCTTGCACCAATGCGAGCCTGCGATCTGCCGAGGGTGGGCTTTAGGCTGGCGAGCTTCAGCGGTTGGTCAAGACCCATGACTAACCAGAAGCCGCCATTTTGGATGCCAGAGCAGAGTGGATCGACAACCGTGCACTGCTCCGAAGCAGCCTGAACCGGACTGGGGAGCCAGAAGATCTGGTAAGTAGCAGCGCAGGGCGATTCTTTCGCCCTGTGCGGAAATGGCCTTAGACATGTGACTGGGGGCATGTTGGCCTGATCTCGCTAAAAATGCTTCGGTTTATAGACCTGGATGTCTACCTTCCTGTCCAGTGAACCTCTGGCTTAATAAATTTTAATAAATTAATAAATTTTTGATATTAAATATTACGCTTCCCCAGGACTGGGTCTGCTAGCAGGGCTTACAGGTCCCTCCCTAAACTGCAAATCTCAGGATTCCATAGAATCTTCTTAGGCAGCCAATTATATGAGGTTGTCCCATGACACAGCCAATCATATGAGGTCTTCGCCAACCCTGACACAGACAAACAAACTTTGAATATTAGATCTCTTCTTTACCAGTTTCATAGATTTCTTGCTTCATGACATGTGAGGGCCTTTCATACTACAGAATTATAGCACTATTATCCATGGTACTATTCTATGGAATTATGAAATTTGAAGTTTAGGGAGAGGTGTTTAGACTTCTCAGCCAGAGCATTTCAATGCCTCATCAAATTATAAACACCAGCATTCTATAGGATGGAACTATGGCAGTTAAAGTAGAATAACAGTGCTATAATATTACAGTATGAATAGGCCCCTGAAGTGCAATGGCCCTCAGATTTTACAGGGATTGTTTTTTTGTATCAGAAATCTGCACAATGTAATGGATTTCTATTTTTAAAAAATTATATGTTCTGTATTTCTTACTTTCAATGTTTCCCCCATTTTTCACATCTCAGATGCATGGATAATCACTAGGATGATGAAAGGGCTTGATGATTAATTTTGGCAGTATGTGTATTATGACTGTTTCTTTCCCCTGATGAACCTTTTCCGCAAATGTTGCTATGGAGCTTCTTTATGAAAGGTAATGCAGTTTTGTTCCCTTCCTCTTTAAACCGGTCATTGTGTCCCTTTCAACCTTTTCTGGCTTGTTTTTTTTGTAAAACAGGTAGTAGTCATGGACTTTCGAAATTTTTTGAAATGCAATTGATTGTTTCTTTTTCACTCTCCCTCTCTTCCTCTCTCTCACCTTGTAACAGAATCATTCATTACAAGTTTTAATTGTGCAAGATACTTACCTTGAGTAACATATTCTGTACATAAATCTGATCTGTAGAACCCTTTATTTATGCAGTGCAATGCATTTTTGTGTAAGTATTAGATGGAAAGCTTTTGTCAGAAAAATAAACCTGAGCAAAATGTCATGGATTTATATGTAACTGATGAGTGAAAGAAAGCTCGGAATATAATTAAGTGGAATAAGTATCACAGGTCTCTAACTATAGGCACAAGAATCACAGGAAGCAAAGACAGACAAATGAGAAGTACTGTTTGTGATGGGATGAAAAATGCCCTGACTGTATTGGGTAGCTTAAATCAGTCCAAGACAAGGATCTGAGTGCTTAGTCTAAGTGCACTGAATTCTTTGTCTGCTGGCTGATGCTCTTTGCAGCCCAGCTGCTAGATAAGGGGATCCAGTATGATATGGGCCAATGGATGGCTTCCTCCCACCCCCAGGGAGTGAAGTTGATAGTTCCCCAAAGAGGTGCCTAGAGACCTTCCCCTAACTTCTCCTATGGAGATCCTCCTGTTTGGAGGAACAAGTAAACCTGTCATCTTACCCATGAAAATAGTTCTGTCTCAATGTACAAAATGTCGTATATGATAAAGAAACAGGCAGTGAACTCATTGCTATGAAGTAGATGAGGGTTTGAATCCACAGTTGGCCATGGAAACCCATTGGCTAGCCTTGAGGAGGCCACATTCCCTCTGGCTGACAGGAAGGCAAAAGGCAAAAGGCAAATCTCCTTTGAATTAATTTTGCCAAGAAAATTCCATGATATGTTCACCTTAGGGCTGCCATAGGTCAGAAAGGACTTGAATACACACAACAACAAGGTTAAAACCCAGGAGCAAGAAAATAAATCTGACTTCTGCTCATGATAAAATTCTTCCTCAGCTCATCAAAGTCAGCAGCAATGGATCAGACTGAATACCCAAAAAGGATGGGTTGGGAAAAACTAATATGCCAATAAGTTTATGGCAGACAGCAGTATATTTCTAACAAGTGGGAATAGGTAAGAACTGGTCCCATTAGGTTTGCTGTAAACCTCCCACCCAGGAGACCAATAAAGGAGAATGTTTATAGGATGCCACACAGTTGTGCAAACGCTGGTCTAAGCCACTACAAGGCTTGAAAACAACATGCATGCCTTCCATTTTCCGTGCACCACAAATAAGGGTCCTAAGTAAGTCAGGACCTGACCTTGTCCAAGTACATTTCTTGGTGTTTACTTCTATTCATACCCCTTTCTCCCATACTGAAAACATAAAATGGGGGTGTGATTAAGATATGGAAAAGGGAAGAGTTAACTAGTCTCATTTCAAATTGTGATCCAAGATTAAATACATGAGATTAAGAGAGAGGCACTATGCTTTCAGTTTAGAATTATGGTTGTGCAACTGATGCAGCCAAGTTTGGCATGCCTTTATTGCACTGACTGATGGCCTATTCCAGAGGAAAGATAGGAGACTGGTACCCTGTTGGTCTTACTTGATCTCTCAGTGGCTTTTGTTATCATTGATCTTGGTATCTTAATGGCTTGACTTCATAGGACTTGAGTAAGAGGTACTGTCTTACAGTGGTTCTACTCCCATGTATATGACTGATTTAAGAGAATAACATTGGAGCATACCTGTTCAGCGCTGTACCCATTAAGTTGTGGGATGCCACAGGGGTCTTTTTATCCCCCATGCTCTTCAATATCTGTATAAAGCCAATGGGTGAGGTCATTGGGAGTTGCTGCCATCAGTATGCTGATGACATTCAGCTCTATTTCTCCTTGTCATCAAAGCCAGCTAAGGCTGTAGAGGTACTATACCAGTGCCTGGATGCTGCATTGGGAAGGGTGAGAGTCAATAAACTAAGTTCAGTCCTAGTAAGACAGAGGGTCTGTGGACTGGTGTTTCTCAGATCCAGGAATTGCACAAGCAGCCTGTCCTGAATAAGGTTGCATTCCCCAAAGGAGCAGATACATAGCTTGGTAGTATTCCTCGTGACAAACCCAGGTGGGGGGAGCATAGCAATAGAACCACCCTAGCAACCAAGAGAATTTAAAAGTGATTGGCTGTTGAATATGGAACCCAGGCTAGCCAAAGGGAGGGGCTAGATGGGGAGAGTGAGTAACTGAAATTTAACTGAAAGAGAGTTTTGGAGACAGAGAGTTTCGAGTTGAAAGAGAGAGAGATCCATCTGAGACCGTGTGTGAGAAAGAAAGTGTTTGCTGGTTTCAATATATAAGTGTTGTGTTGTTTGCTAATTTTTAATTTACCAATTACCTTTTCCCTTGTCAGTGTTTTAAATAAAGATTTTGTTATATTTTTATAAAGAGTAGTCTCAATAGAATGTCTCTTTGCTCTGGATTTGGGTGTACATGCTATCACCAGTGACACAGTCATTTGCATAAAGTAATCCATGCTTTGCCATATATCTGCAAGGGTGCGGATTTAGGGAAAGCAGTAGAGGGAGATAAACTAGGAAAGGAAGCCAGTGGAGGACAAAAATATAGAAGGGTGTTGCTTCGCTGGGAAGGGAGAAGTTAAAGCAGACATGAGTGTCATGGCCCTGGCTTGGTCCAGATCTCCTAGTTTGACATGGCTCATTCTATGGCCCTTTCCACACCGGGCTATTAAAACGGTGCAGAGAGACCTCTGACGGAGGTCTTCTGCACTGTAGAGTGGACTGGGGTGGACTACTTTTTGCAGTTCTGCACCTCAGTCTGGTTCAGAGTGACCGGAACTGGTCACTCAGCGTGCTTTTTAAAAACCTCTTTTTAGAGGTTTTTAAAACACACGGAACACGCAACTCCGTGTTGCTCTGTCCCCATGCTCCAGTGCAGATTTGCAGGTGTGCACAAGTGCGTGCCTGCAGATCTGCTGGGGGCGGGCTTTAGGCTGGCGAGCTTCTCCGGTTGGTGGAGAGCCTCCACCAACCGGAAGCCGCCATTTTGGACACTGGAGCAGTGCAAAGCGATGAGCTCGCACTGCTCCTCATCCCGACGGACTCACCTGGATGCTGAAAAAGTCCGGTGAGTAGCGTTTTTTCGCGGTTCCTTTCCCACGTGCGGAAAGGGCCTATGTCAACGAAGGCCCAAGTGGACTTTATGGCTAGAAGTAGTTGTTGTTGCTTGTCATCTGAGTTTGTCTCACTGAGTCCTTTAGTTTTCTTTCACTTTGTTTAATAACCTAGTTTAATCTTCGGTCAGCCATTCTTGTTGATTTACCTGTTTAATGAGTCATTGTTAGTTAGTACTTGGGTGGGAGACTGCCAAAGAATACCAGGTGCTGTAGGCTACATTTCAGAGAAAGGCAAAAACTGGCAAAAACCACCTCTGAGTAAGAAAACACTACAAAATTTATGGGGTCTCCATAAGTTGATAGGCAGTTCAAAGGCACATATACACACAAACCAGGTCCTTACAAAACCAGTCTGCTCTAACACCTTAAGATGTAGCATCATGTGTTCTTCCTCAGGACAGAGGCAGAAAATCCCTAACTCTCAAGAACCAGCAGCAAGGAACAACTGTGGAAGAGGAAATGAGGAAAGATGGGGCCATGAGAGGGAAAATTCCAGCATAAGTCCAGATCACAAATGACTTAAGGAGGAACAGAGACATTGTCAAGAGTATTTCATCAACTGGTCTGCACATAATAAATAACATATGTTTCACTACCACCCCCTTACTTCCTTGTGCTGATTTGGTGATAGAAGCAAAAAATTGCCCTCTTCAAATATGCTGTTGTTATCATGATCATGATCATATATCTTAATTAAATAGATTTAGCTGACTGATGCTCTAATATGGCAATGCTAGAACAAAGGAAGATTGAAATGAATTGTCAACAATGAGCAACGGACAGCTTTTCAAGAACTTGCAAACAAAATATTACATATTGCCTCTTTTTTTTATTCTTTTTTTCCTCCTCTCACCCCAATAACTTGATGACAGCTTTAAATGCACAGTCTATACAATTAATACAGGTTATATATGAGAGCTATTATATATGTCTGCATCAGAGGAATACTGAAATACTGACAATTTATCATACAGGAGGTGCCCTTGCCATCATCACCATTCACAGGATACCTTTTGCCTATTGAGGAAAAAATGCACATCTGTAGCAGTTGGAGGAGGGAGTCTGCACGCACAAGCTAAATTGGTGTCTGGAGAACACTTTGTGGGTGCTTGCCACAAAACCCAATATGGTATGGTGGTTTGAGCATTGAACTACAACTCTGGAGACCAAGGTTCAAATCCCCATTCAACCATGGAAACCCATTGGAATCTCTCAGCAAAACCCCTCTGAACAAATCTTGCCAAGAAACCCCCATGAGTGATTTACCTTAGGGTCACATAAATCAGAAAAGACTTGAAGGCACACAACAACAGAGCACAAAAGTCCCTAGAATTAGTTAGGCTGTGTGAAGCCCCTTTTAGAGTCTACTCTGTTCCCGAATTTTATATGGATGTGTAAAAAATAATTTTTTAAAAAGGTTATAGCCATTTTTGTTTTCCTAATGAAAGTTGACGGAGAAGGACCATTTATCCAGATTCCTGAATATCAATTCAAATTTAGTACAGACTGGGTCCAGACTGATAGAGGCTGCATACCTGACTCCAGACAAAGGAGACCCATGCACAGTCCTATTTGAAATGATCAGTTAGGGTGCTTCTGCAATCCCTGCAGATCAATAGGTAGGTCTTGGATACCCCAGAGAGAGTTTATGTTCAACCATCTAGCTACAGTCTAGAGTATCCTGTTGAATGAACATAAAAGACCATTACCTCTGGAGAACAGCATTTCTATATTAACTCCACTTTTCCAAAATGAGAGAGGAGTGAGGAGACAGTCGTGTCTATGACATGAATACCCAGGCAGCAGGAATACCCAGGACATCCCCACAGTTACCTTTCATGTGTAGTTAACTTGATGACAATAGCACTAACTGGGGGGGAGGGGGACCACACACACTTGAAGATGATCTCTTTTTGGGGAAAAATTACTCAAAGAACAGAGCAGCACTTAGAAGAATTGCCTTCCAATTTAAGCATTGGTAAAAACAGAGACATTACCTTTTGCTGAGGCATCTCAATGAATTACTCTGCATTTACTTTACAAGAAAAAAGAACAAAAAACAGAGACATTCAATTTGCATTGGTTTTATACCAAGTGATACTAACCTGGTCTGTTCTCACTTTTTAGATTAAACATGAAGAAGTAATAATTGTAAAAGCAGAGAAGTTTGTCCTCTTTTACCCCCCGCCCCCATCCATTAGCTAAAGAACTTGCACAGATAATGTGACCTTGGAATTTTCTCTGAGGTTCAAAACTGGCATATTCTAGATATCAGTGCACCCATTGGGCAAATGCAGCTTTGACCCACATTCTAGAATGAATCATCTGAACTGTTTTGCATAATGATTGAAGTCATTGTTTTACATAATAATTGACGCTTGCTTAACAAAAGGAAACACTACAGAAATGTATCATAAACCAGAGGGCAGCATTATTAATAAACACTTGACATAAATAGAAGAAGTCCTTGTACATCAGCTCAGTGGCCAGAACCCTGTTATATACATGTATATCCTTTTATAATTATTGCACAAGGGACGCCCCTGACCTGCAAGCCTGCTGCAAATGCAGTCACATGGGGCCTTTCTGCACTACACTGTTATAGTGCTATTATTCCACGTTCAACATCTTATGGTATTCTGGGGTTTGTAGTTTACTGAGGCCAAAGAGCTCTCTGGCTGAGAATTCTAAATGCCTCTCCTTCAGCAAACACCAGGATTCCATAGGATGTTGAAAGTGGAATCATAGCACTATAACAGTCTCATGCAGAAATAGCCCATGTCCCCGGCGAGGTAGGACCCCAGACTGTATCTTTCATTTGAGATGAGAATTTTGACTTTGTTGTGTAATCTAGATTTTCTACAGCCAAAGAAAAGAAACCTCTACAAGATTGCAAGATGAGGATGAGCAGTCTGCTATCTTTTACTTTTTATTACTCTTGAACTGAAATGGAGGGCTTGCTATTCAAAAAATACAAGTAAAATATTTGGGTGCAGCCCAAGTCAGTCCCTTCAGCCTTTCTCTAGATCTTAGTAAAGTGTAACCCCTCTACCAAAGCTTATGCTCTGGGTCGTTTTATTCACCATTCCGGTCAATGATATGCTACACATTAATACTGCTAGTCTTCTGTATCATGAAAGGCTGTTTTTGAAGACTGGAAAAGGTTAGTATTTATCTTGATTTTACTCAAATGTTGTTGGTAAATATATGGTTCGGGAAACCACCAGAAGACAGCTGCAGGGTTTGTAGATTTGCTGAAAACATCAAGGTTGAGGAAGTGGTTAAGAGAGCAGAATCTGATACACAACACTTTTGTTGAAGAAACACTTCCATGAAACAGGTGCACCGAACACATTTTCTTAACCTAATCACCAATACGCTTGTTAATGCAATATTTAACTTTCATGTGTCAGATTCTAATACGTATTTTATATTAAATTTCTTTGTATAAGAAATGCAACTGCCAAGTACAATTTCAATATAGCACTGATCCAAATGGTAACTCTCAGAGGCATTATTGACCCCAAATTACTGTCTCTGCTAATTGACAATCCTCCATTGAAGAACCAAGTGTTGTAAATGTGGTAAAATGCCACTCTGATACTTGTTAACAGTGTGGTTCAGACATCTGGAACATGTGCTTTGGCTGAGGCGTCAATGGCATGAAGCTACCATCTGTGGGATTATGTCTAAGCTTAAGAAGATGTTGTTGTGATAGTAATCCTGCTCAGTACGAGAGGAATTGCAGGTTCAGGCATTTGGTCTACGTGCATAGCTGTGAAGTTAATACTATATTTGCATAAATCCTGTAATTACATTAGTACTGCTTACCCATATTTTTATCTTTATAAAAATAGGAATGAGAAAGTTGTCATTGCTAACTTTATTTATACTTCATCTTTTCTCCCAAACCGGGACTAAAGGTGGCATATAAATGAAAATAAATTCAACAGGCCATCTCTCCCTTCCCTCTCCAGTCAAGCAGCTTCAAAATTTCCAGAAGCAACTCAAGAAGGAAGGAAAGCAATCAAGAATGTTGTATCCGGTCTCCCGTGTTTTATACGTTTGTTTATTGTTTTCAGTCAGGTGAAAAAAGTAGTTTCCTCTGGGTAAACAATGATCCTAGAAGATACCTTTAGAGTTGTTGAGGGTACGTTGTTATCTGTTTGATAAGGTTGTACCCAGGCAATGAAGAATTTGATTACAAATTTATTAACTGCAGCAAGGTTAATTATATCAAGAAAATGGAAAACTCAAGGAGAATTTCAAATAGAGGATTGGTATAAAGAAGTGTGGAAAACTGAGATTAATGATAAGTTAACATGTTGAATTAAGGTTGAAAAGAAGGAATAATGGAATAATGGAATAAAGGGATAACAAAAAGGAATGATTTTGAAGTAATATGGAAGATATTTGTGGAAAAGGTTTTAATAAAACAGGAATGTGTCATACCTCTATAGGAAGAACTATGATTTTGGAAGATGGAGTAATCTGAAATATGATTGGCTCAGGGGATGAGTTCACATATAAGGTTAGCAATGATATGTTTAGTAATAAGAATATATTTAGTAATAGTAAGAGAGATTAAACTTATTTGAAAAGGATAGAAATAAGAATGAAATTATTAATAGTATATTTCTCTAAATATTAATTATGAGAATAAATAATAATGGGTATAATGTGAACGAGATTTAGATACATGTAATATATACATATATATATATAAGCAATATGATTTATAATATGTGGAATAAGTATGTTATGTTAATAGATTAGGACAAAAATAACAATGTAAGCATTTTTCTGTTACAAATTCTCTTTTTTTTCACTTGTTTGTTTATCATGTTATGTTTTTCTTCTTTTGTTCTTTTTTTTCCCTTTTATAATCAAATTTAAAAAAAAGAGTTGTTGAGGGTGACTTGTGCTGTTGTTTTCCCCACTCCCTGTTGGAAAGTGAGCTATGAAATACACATCACAATGTGTTTAGCCCCTCATAGACTCCTCTCCTATTTTACATGTTCTCAATGTATTTTTTTTCCTTCCTACGGTCATTATCAGTTGTCTGCATCAGTCTCCTAAGTGCTAAGAGAATGAACCAACTGCTTAAGGTGGCCAATGAGATTGCCTTCAAAGATTTATCACAGTAGAGGCCTTTCATACTACATAATTATGGCCAATTCTGCACTACACTATTATAGTGCTATTATTCTACTTTCAACATCCTGTGGAATTCTGGGGTTTGTAGTTTCTTGAAGCCAAAGAGCTCTCTGGCTGAGAATTCTAAAGGCCCCTCCCTCAACTGCAAACCCCAGGCTTCCATAGGATGTTGAAAGTGGAATAATAACACTTTAACAGTGTAGTGCGGAAATAGCTATAGCTTTATGATTCTACTTTAATGGCCATGGCTGTATTGTATGGGATTCTGGGATTTGCAGTTTGGTGAGGCACTAGAGGTCTCTGGCTGAAAGTGCTAAGTACCCCTCCTAAACTGCAAATCCACAGTTCCATAGGATGTTGCCATAGCAATTAAAATGGAACCATAATGCTATAGTTTTATAGTAGGAGAGGGCCCTAAAGAAAAACTGATCTCCAAATGGTCAATCAGTTTGATGGCATATAAAGCTCATGGAGGGAATCCCTGTACCTCCTCAAAATATTATATATGACATGACACATTTGAATACATACAAATATAGCTGTCACAGTTCTTATAAATAAACAATTTTGACGTTCCTTCAAAATATACACAGGTTGAAATATGGATCTTTTGCCAATTAGCATATTGCTCTCCCTCCATAAGGAGACCATAATGAGGTACATGGTGTGAGTTCTTGCATAAAGGAAAATACTGTGCCAGGCTGCCAACCTTCTCTAACATGATGACTTCCAGATGTGTAGACCATTCTATTTGGGGATGATGAGAGTTATATTCCAAGACATCTGGAGGGCATTCAGTTGGAAAAGTTTTGTTTGTTTGTTTTTAATGCAGACATATTGATACAAAAAAGGCTTTCACCTCTTTTCTTTGGTATTTACTTTCTTTCAGATATTATAAAGATAACACTCCATGACAACTTGTCTTATCCGCTAGGTGTTCTAAAAGTTCATTTTCCTTTTGTGAGGGAAGCTAGAGCTTGAACACTTTGTTTTGATGGTTGGTTTCCCACCAACATCTAGGCCATTTCCACATTAAACTGTAATAGTGCTATTATTCCACTTTCAACATCCTGTGAAATTCTGGGTTTTGTAGTTTATTGAGGCCAAAGAACTCTCTGGCTGAGAATTCTAAATGTCCCTCCCTAAATTGCAAACCCCAGGATTCCATAGGGTATTGAAACAGAAATAATAACACTATAACAGTCTAGTATGGAAATGACCTAAGACAGAAATCTTTGCTAAAGTGGCTGTCCCTGATCAGGGCAGAATGAGAGAATTATCTCTTCTCACTTACTTTGGGAGATTCAATAAGGAGCATTTAATCTAACCTACTTACTTCTAGCCAGAAGATGTATGCAAAACAGAGTGGCGAACCCTGACACCACAGCTAGGAGGGAAAGAGGAAGTAAATATATAGAGTCTTGCCCAAGAAAGTCTTTTGAAAATTACAGCAAAAAAATCAGTTAAACCTTGCAAATTATAGCAAACTGCTGCCTTACTAGCTGAGCTGGAGATCTGCACAGAGCTCTTTCCTCTTGCCTGAACCTGAGCCCACCAAAACAGAGCATTTGTACCCAAATTTCACATGGAGATGGCCCATAAAAACTGGGAACTCAGGACCGTTCCCTGAGATCTGGCAACCTTTTTTGCAATCCAAGTGTAGGTGTAACTGAAATATTTGAACAAGAGAGAAAAGTGAAATTATTTGTTTCTAGATACCTAGTAACTTTATAGGGGCAACATTCTCAGGATATTTGGCCTTTGGCCTCTCCATTGTATTTCTATAGTTAATATAGTAATATAGTTAATATAGTACTGTCAAGTATGTGTGTGTGTGTGTATTTTAAAAAAGCTAAGCACAGTTTCAATGTCATTTTAAAAACCATGACTTTATCCAGAGGAAATTCTGGGATGTGAAGCGTAGCAAAGGTGTTTTTATGTTTTGTTCAAGGGATTGCGCAAGAGAAATATTTTGTATAACTACAAATCCCAGGATACTATAGCATGAAGTCAAGGTACTTAAAGTAATATTAAAGTGCTAGAAATCTATAGTGTGGATACATCTTATATTTTGGAGGAGACTCTCAGTCATGACACCTAACTAAACAAATCCACCAGTACAGTGGCGTAGCTAGACCTTTTGCCTCCCAGGGGCAGCCCTTGAGTTTGCTGCCCAGGGGCAGTCCCTGAGTTTGCCACCCCTCTCAGGGGAGGGAGGACCTATCCAAAATAACAAAAACTGCTCGATTGGCATAGGGTGACTGGGTTCTGGGTGTTCATGCTCAGAGGGGGCACTCTGCACATGCTCAGAGACACAGGAGCATTCCTGCAGCGTTGAGCACCCTCTGTCTCTCTCTCTCTCCCCCTCTCACCTTCTTCCTCGTAGGATCAGCTTGGCTGGGCTCATCTCCAGTCTTGGAGGTCAGAGGGAAGGTGAGCCCTCCCACCTCCTTGGGGCCCCTTCTCTACTCTACTCTCCTCCTTTTCTCCCTCCCTCCTTCTCTGCCCAATCTGAAGGTCTGCCAGTGTCAGCACTGCTGCTTTGGGTGGAAACAGGCCTGACTCCAGATTGAGAGGGGAGGGAGGGGAAGGGAGGGAAGGGGGAAAAGGATATCCCCCTTTCCCAGGCATACTGTGGCATACTGTTACCCTGTTCTCTGGGGGTCCCGGGAGGGACACCTAAGCAACCAAACAACGACACGCAATTTTGGGGAAAATTAGCTGGAGTACTCACTTAAGCTAGCGAGAGGCAGGGTAACTTAGCAGGATCTTGCAACCCAATGTCTACGGGGTGAGGTCAGCCAAGCAGCCACACAGATGTACAGTAATAAAAATGATGCTTTATTGCAGACAGACAAATATTAAAGACACCACAATCACACAGCTAGCTAAGAAAATAGAGCTTGAGTTAAGGTTAGGGATTTTGGGGGGAAATGGGTGATATGACACCTGTCTCGTCATCCTGGACCTTGCGGAGAATCCGGGGGTGCAGAGAAGAAACTCGGCTCGATTAGCTGAGGGGAGCTCGCCAAATGATGTGGCAGCAAGGCGGGGTAGAACTCTGGAGCGGGCCAAGCGATCCGAGGAAGGTCTCAGAATCAGAGGATTTTATAGGGTGAGGTGTGACTGCAGACCATGCCTTACTCGGGGACAAAAATGAGTTTTGGGTGTGAGACAATGGGCTTTTCCGCACTTTGCAGGGGAAACGGGGCAGTCTGTTACTCACCGGACTGGCACATTCCCCCCCGACAATCCATGACGATCCGGAGCAGCGCACGCCCGTGCTACACACTCTCCAGAGACAAAAATGGAGGCTTCCTGTTGGCGGAGGCTCTCCACCAACCAGAGAAGCTCGCCAGCTGGAAGCCCGTCCCCGGAAGATCTGTAGTCTCACGCTGGCGCGAGCCTGCAAATCTACACTTAGGGCAACAACAGACTGGGGCGCGCTATGCTACTGAAAGTCCTCTTTTAATAGCATGGGGAACCACCAGTTCTGGGCGTTCCAGAGTGGGCTGAAGTCCGGACAAACATTTAGTAGTCTGGACTCAGTTCGCCCCCAAGTGTAAACTTCCTTGCTGGAGAACGCGCCGCCCCATTTTAAATATAAAATGCGGAAAAGGCCAATGTCTCAGAAAGGTCACAACTTTGCCTGATTGAGTCAAAAACAAATTAACAATGGTATAGCCAGTATGCAAATGCACGGCACTTACCAGTGGACAGCACAACCTTACTCCAGTAGCCTGCTCGAGGCAGGTAGCCTTTGTTAGTACCGTGCATACTTAATAAGGTGTTTGCTGGAGAGGTCCCTGAAGTGATGAACCTGCCTAGATGGAGAAAGGAATGTCTCGGTAATTATCGGCCGTGCCTGTTTGCGTGCTTGTTCAGTGGCCTCACAAACACGTGGAGTGGGGTGGCAGGGGAAAGCCAAATGGTTTGATATCAAAAACAATATTGGGAGCTATCTCCAGGTAGGCCTAGGTTGTAGTAACAATACCCCTCCAGCAGACCTCCCCAGGAGGCTCCAGTGCTCATCTAGTTGCTGGACATCTGCCAGCGTGTGGAGGGTAGCCCAGTGCTGCTCCCAAAAACATGCCACCTAGGGCGCCCAAATCCCTCTCCCCTTTGGTATGCCACTGCACCAGTATGAGCATTTCTTTGTTGAACAAGTTCAAAAAATAGCAGTGGATACAGCAGTGGTTTCCTGACATACTTCATCTATTTTTGACAGCCAGATTCCATGAGCCAGGTCAGGAAAAGCAAACATCAGGATTCTGAAGCAATGCCACCTTTTCCAGATGATGTAATGATGTAATCTTCCAGATGAATATCTGAAATCACCAGAATAGGAAAATTTAACTTCCAGTTTAAAAGTATGAAGCAAAGGTGAGACCTTTACTTATATAGTTCAGAGGCCTCAATGCAAATAAAACCTTCCATTTTTATTACAGAGCAAGGGGCTGTCGTTTGTTTGTTTGTTTGTTTCCATTATGGTAATTGATGATTTTGCACACATATATAGAAGAATGTACAATCAGCTGGTTAGGAATGCCTCCCAGTTCAAATAAAAATTGTCATGCTACCTTGAAGCACAAATATGCCTGCCTGCACACATTCAAAGTGGAAATTGTTCCTTGCAGTTTCAAATAAAACAGAGTACCAACATTTTGAGGATGCAATTGCAATAAAGGTGCTTTTAAAAAAAATCATGCTTCCAACATGTTTAATTTCAATGTGAGTGTAAATACTCCCAAGGCTAAAGGAGATCTGAAACTGACCTTTGTGAAAGTGAATTAAAACTAATGGAAAATAATTCTGCTGCATATTTTCAGCCCAGTCCTATTAATAATGACCTATCTTCTATTACTTATTGTTTGAGCTTGGAAAATGAAGGTTTTAACTACAACTCCCAGAATAGCCCAGCTGCTTCTATATTGGCTAGAGAATTCCAGGAGGTGTAAGCCAAAACAAAGTTTCCAAGACCTACTATTTTGTGCATACACATCTATCTGTCTGTCTGTATGTATGTTTGGAAGAGTACTAATCCATTCCTTAAAGGTTGGATTATTATTATTCCTACACTGGGACCACATATAGAAATAGTTTCAGAAGTACCCTGAAGTACCGCTACTTCCTTTTCTACAAATAGGAATCTCTACTAGTTAAACTGCCAGCTAATTGTAATCTAGTTTATTATTCTAAATGACTCCCACAAGTTTTCTTTTCTGACCAGTGAGAATCTATCAATATTGCGTAAGAGTCATCTACTATGGGACCACAGAGAGGAATTCTAGCCACTGAAGACACTGGAAGATTTTAGCATAAGGCGACCAAAGCAGACAAGGCTGTGGTGGAAGATAATATCTTCAGTATGCAATAGGAGTATTCTGAGAGAAGTTTGTTTCTGTGTGTGTGTCTTTCCTGCCAGGCTCTGAAAATAAGCTTCAATGGGGCTCATTCAAACAAATCATTATTCATGAAGTTAAGTGAGAGAAGCCAAGAAAACAACATGGAAGGAGGAAGGGTTGCAAAAGATCAAGATGGAAAAAAATGGAAGCAATAGGAGAAAATGTTAGCAACTGTCTAGCTATGATGATAAATTTATTTTCTTCCATCTGGATGGAAACTGTAGAAAACAGTAAGTTACTGCACAGAAGCTTGCGTTGGTTCCCAGGGATGCTATTCACCACATTTTATCCTGTTTTCTTAACTTAAATAAAAAGGGAAGTCAAAGAAACTAACAGCATCCTATAGAATAGTGAAAAGTAATTGTACAATGAACTCATAACACAGAGGGTCACTGAGACATTTGAGCGTGCACATATGTGAGTCCTCCCCAATGCCTTGCAAATATATGATCTTCCCCAATACCTTATATGTGACCCTCAAGGCTACAAGTTGTGTGCCCCTTGAATATAAGTTTGAACTCTAATAGATTTAAGAAGTGTTTTCAATAATCCACTAACCTTCCCTCAGGTTCTATAGAGTTTATAAAGAGGATGTTACTGTAGTTTCTAGCCCGGACTTGTGAGATATTAGGTATCAGTTTGATACCAATAATTTGGCCTTCTTTACCTATTCCGCTCCACGTGCTGCAAGGTTCCTGGACAAGCTTGCATACAGGCACGGCCGCTAATCGCTGTAATATTCCACAGAAATACAGGCAGGCCAGAAATAGCCATCCCGCCATTTCAGGAGACCTCAAGGCAAGTACCACATTATGTATGCACGCTACTTACAAAGGACTCCCTGCCCTGAGCAGGCAGCTTGACGAGCTGAATACTCAACTGTCAAGCACTCCACGTTTGCATACTGCCTACTCAATTGACAATTCAGACTTAACTCAATCATGCTAAATTCTGACGTTTCAGACGCTTTGTGTCTAGCCCGAAACTCATTGTTTTCCCCAAATACGGACTAGCCTACAGCCACATTTTCCCCTGTAAGAACCCCTGACTTTGAGAGCTTCTTCGGATTACTCCCGACTTCCATCCTGCCTTTCTGCTGCTTTGCTTGGCGAGCCCTCCCCTAAGTCCCATGTACTGAGAACCTTCACATCCACGAACTCTATCTTCAGACTACCCGGGCTTCAGGACAGGTGTAGTATCACCCATACCAAAGACCTCCTCTAAAAATCCCTCTATCCAACTCCAACCTTTATTTCTCTAGTTATCTGTGTGAGAATGTTGCATACATGTGTTTGACTGTATATCAATAAAAACAATTATTATTAGTTGCATCTGTTTGCTCCTTGACTCAGCCTGACCCCGTAGACACTGGGTAAAAGATCTCGCTACGTTGCCCTGCCTCTCGTGCTGCTAGCTTGTGCTCTTTGACTAATTCCCAACTTGTATAATTTGGAGAGCATTTAGGTGTCCCTCACAGGACCCCCCAGAAATCAGGGTAACAAGGATAACATCATCTAGCAGTTTTAATAAGTTGATTTACTGGTATGGAGTTGTGGGGAGGTATCATCAATCACTGACAGAAACTTCGGTGGCTTGTGGTCTGAGGTATGAGACTCACTCAACCACTGGAAGATGACATCCCTCTTCTGCTCAGACCATTGCTATTGATAGATTAAACACATGCTTTTCACACAGAGGATACTGAATCCACTCTCCAACATCTCTCTGGTATAATGGATTCCAGGTAGCAGAAGACAGGTCTGAAACCCCGGACAGCTACTGTCTCTCAGAGTAGACAGTCTTGGCCTCAGTAGACCAACAGTCTCACCCAGTACAAAGTAGCTTCTAAAGTTCCATATATACATGGGTGATATTTGCAGGGCCAATGAGGGAGAGGGAGCTTGTGCAAATTATCAGGATCTGGCAGTCTGGAAGAGGGTCTGAGGGCCAACTATATTGCATATGTTTTTGTCTTCAGGACAGATCAAGCCCAAATTTCATATTTTTTGATCTAGTGAGAGTAGGAATAGTAGGTTTTCAGACTGCAAACCTGCAGAGGTGAGGGTTCATCTGTTGCCAATGCAGCTGGGGTCCACTCTATGTATTCTTATTTCTACAGAATCAGGGGACTGGTATGCGTTGTACATGACACAAGACTGTATAAAGCCCACTTGAAGTTTTATGAGATTTACCAGCTGCCATGAAGCCTCTAATCTCACAAGACCCTGTAAATCTCAGGTGAAACTTTCCTCTGAAAGATTTGAGATGCACTGTTTATAGGCAGTATGTGTAGTGGTTTGAGCATTGGACTGTGATTCTGGAGACCAGAGTTCGAAACCCTGCTCAGCCATGGAAACACACTGGGTGTCCTTGGGCAACTCACACTCTTTCAGCTTCAGAGGAAACCAAAGGCAAATATCCTCTGAACAAGTCTTGCTAATAATAGGTTCACCTTAAAGTTGCCATACATTGGGAATGACTTGAAGGCACACAGGTACACCTTATATAGGTCTGTCTCATGTATATTGGTCAGTCTTGAGCTGGCTTGGCAACGGGCAGGACTGTTCCTGTTGTTGTTGTTTTGTTTTTAATTTTGTTTTTAATTTGTTTTTAATAGTTAATGTGTTTTAGGGGGATAGAAGGGTTGGTGGGTGGGGAGGATGGGCTACATTTTAATGTTTTAATGTATTTATATGTTCTTGTAATGCCGCCTTGATGCACTGGGAGAGGCGGGATAAAAATTATTATTATTATTATTATTATTATTATTATTATTATTATTATTACTACTACTACTACTACTACTGCAGTTTGAAAAATGAGGCAGCCCTAACTGAGGGAGCCATATGCGTATGGGTGTGTGTGTGTATAATAAAATTAATTACCCATCGCGCAAATGTGAGTGTGTCATGTGGACCGCTCCTCACATTTACGCGATGCTCAAAGGGCCCTTTCGCTTCTGAAACGCTGTGCGAAAAGAGCCAATATTGCTGTGGTTTCTATAATGCCAGAGTACAGTTCCTCCTCTTGTGTTTGCAAGGCTGTCTCTGAGCTTATTATCAGTTCATTCACACGAAGAACAGTGGTCAAGAGAATGCACATAGGAGTTGCTAGGTAACCAGCTCCTTTCTCTCTGTGGCTTCAAAGCAGTTCTTACAGGGGAGGAGAAAGACCCCTATGGTGAGTAACCTAGTGTAGGCTTTTTCTGCCTCTTCTCCACTTTCTTGTATCTTCCTATCAACCTCTTGCTCCATCTATTCTATTCACAAGATCACTCTCTTAGCCCCTTCTTTGCAACCTACCTCTTTTTAAATGTAATAGCAGTTCTGCCCACTTTATTTCCTTTAGTGTTCTCTTTTTACACGGACTATTGTCTCACTACATCCAGCTCTTTTAAGACAGGGTGGGGTACCCTTATCTTCCCAGTGTTTGAGGCTGCAGTTTCTGCAGTCCCTTCACTGCCAGCCTTGCTGAGTTGAACTGATGGGAATTGTAGGCCCATGTCCCCAGAGGCGTAAAAGTTTCCTGCCCTTACTTTATTGCTCCTGTTGCCCTATCTTCCCCCTTAAGCTCAGTTAGCCTTAATTATTAACATTTGTTTTCTAATTTTGGCCCTCTTGACATTGGATGATACACAGATGGATAAGAAGATAAGGATATAGATTTCAAATAAAAATACAAACTCTCATGCATAGACACTTCCTAGAAAATTACATCTGGCAACCTGTAAGTGAGTTATTCAGATGTAAGTCCCATATCTTCCAACTGTTCCATTATAGGAGGAACAATTCCAATTAAATCTTCTGTTATTGGACTTTTCCAGCTGTTTTTAAAATGTCCCAGTTTCTTTCTCCTCTTCCCACTTGCCATCTTTGTCCTCAGCTTACTTCTATTGCTGCAAACTGAGTTCAAAGTGCAAAGTAGTTTGCACTCAGCTCAGGAGCCAGCATTGTGTAGTGGACAATGATTCTGGAGACCAGGGTTTGATTTCCTGCTCAGCCATGGAAAACCACTGGGTGACCTTGAACAAGTCACATTCCCTCAGCCTTAGAATACAGTGAAGGCAATTCTCCTCTAAACGAATCTTAACAAGAAAACCCAATGCTTTAGGGTTGCCATAGGTCAGAAATAAGTTGAAGGCGTTTAACAACAGAAACTATGGAGGGGGGAAGGAAGGGGCTGAATCTTGCCCTTCCCAGTAGGCTCAGGCAAAAGGCAACTGCTACAGCCTCTCCTAGTTTGTGTGTTCTTCCTCATTAATAAGTATTGCCGTGTTGACCTTACTCTGATGTTACTTGCCCACATGTGTCCTGTTTTTCATCTGTGAAATGTTGGAGAGTATGAAGTCCAACTTGCATCTCCATAACTCCTTTTGTTGATCATTGCAGAAGTTGGACTCTTCTGCTGACTGCACAGTGACCCCAGTTTTTTACCCAGCCACTTTTTAGCTGCTGCAGCTACCCCAACACTACCATTTACCATCTGGAGGAGAGCAAAGGAGGCAATGGAGAAGCATCTAGCTCTGTTCCCCTAGCTCAGTGGTTCTCAACCTGTGGGTCCCCAGATGTTCGTGGACTTCAGCTCCCTGAAGCCCCAGCCACTATGGCCAATGCTCAGGGCTTCTGGGAGCTGAAGTCCATGAACATCTGGGGACCCACAGTTTGAGAACCACTGCCCTAGCTGAAGGTCCTTCAAGATATCAGAAGCTTCTCTGAAGGTCTGGGAGGATGCCTGTTGCTGAGAGGGACTATTCCCCCAGAAAATAAGCATTTGAGGTGGGAGGGGAGGCAGGGATTGGAGAAACTCTCAAATAATCAAATCTGTGACAGTGAAACTCATAAATCTGGAGGGAAAATTGTTATTTTATTTATTTCTGAATGTACAGATTACACCAAGTTTGCTGCTCACTAATGAAATCCTAGAAATATTTTGTCCTCCCCCAGCCCTTTAAAAAAGACAGAGAGACTGAAACAACTCTTGTTATTCTATACCTTTCAAGTTTCTAGAATTTTCCTTGTGTTTCTCTCTCCCACCAGTATTAATAGCAGCTAGGCTTAAGAAGAAGTGTCTTGGGTGCAACGGGAATGGTGAAGAAGTGTGCTGGGTGCAAATGGGCGATTCTTGTGTCAACCTAATACAAGAACTGGGATTGAGAATGTAAGGCCTTTCAATCAGTGGCAGTTGGTGGCTTCTATGTCAGTGGGTTGGTGACTCTGCAATCGGTTTTAGTCAGAATTTTAAAAGAACCATCCAAGGGTTTGAACCTTATCTCCAAGACAACTTCATCACTTAGGATAGCTCCTTGAAATCTAGAGTGGAATGACTGCCCCACTGACACGAAAGCCAACAGATAGCACTACCTTCAGATACCATTGGACTGCAATTTCCAGCATTCTTCACAATTGACTATTCTGTTTAGGGCTGATAGAACTTCCCATCCAACGGTATCTGGAGGACAACAAATTCCCCAACATTGTGTTAGACTTTTACAGCGGTGAGGAGCAGGAAGTCTCTGGGGGTCTTTACAGCTTCTGATACTAAATGGAAAGTCTTCAAACTCTGAGCTATAGCACTCATTTCCTGCATTTCTAACATAGCAGAAATAAAATTACATGATATTACTGTATAATAATCAGCTGAAAAGGTTATCTTTTTGGATAATTGATGCCAGAATCCCATAGGAAATAGCTATACCATTGAATGGGTGCTGGGTATTAAAGGCCAAAAAAGTAACTTGCCCTAGGGTTATATTAGTAAATCCAGAAAGCTTCTGGTTCTATTTGCACAATATCTGTCATGAATTAGGGTGCCCATTCCAATCACAAGTATGTACCACAAGATGGGGAAAAAAATGTCATCTTACTATAATTGTCCTGTGTTCTCACAAACCTGCAATTAAAGTGTCCACTGGAGGTAACTACAGCTAAAGTAGGCTCTAGTTTACAAAGGCCCATCTAGTAGTATTTTAAGATGCCAAATTATGTTTTGACTTTGTTTTTACACATAATGATAAAAGCCGATTTATTTATTTATTTAATCTGCACTTTGTTTTTCTCTCCCCAAAGTGTTCCTATGCAATTTGTGCTGTATGTGAATTTTGCTAAAGCAGGAGAGAAAATAACAAGGTGCCCATTTAAAAGCTGGATAATCTAGCCAATATAAGCTTTCCATCAGCTTTACAAATGCATTTCACAAAGTAAAGATTCTAATAGATGAATAAGTCTGAAGGTCATGATTTGGAGATAACTGACATGTAACAAATAATCCCAAATGGTAGATGAAGATATATTTTTACCTCGCCGCTGCCTATGAGATGAGACTGGAATATGCATGTCTATCTACATGGTACTGTAACAATGTACTTCGAAAATTAGATTAAAAAGGACCATTTAGTCCAATATTCTTTCAGCTGAGCAATCAGCTATTTCTGGAATTTTATAAGCTGTGTGTGAAAGTAATAGCCACTTTTTTTTTCTTCCATATTTGGTGCTCAAAAGACCCCCAGTGTCTCTGACTTTAAATTTTGGCATGTGCTCCGATGGGTAACAGTCATATCTACCCATTCTTTGGTAAATTTGTTTTGTGGAGCTGGAAATTCCATTTGCTGCTTCACCTCCAAATAGATTTTGTTGCTGTTGTGTGCCTTCAAGTTGTTTCTGACTTGAAGGCACACACCTTATCATGGTGTTTTCTGGGGCTGAGAGTGTGTGACACACCCATGGTCACCCAGTGGGTTTCCATTGTCAAGCTGGGAATCAAACCCTGGTCTCCAGGGTCATAACCCAAATCTCAAACCGCTCCACTACACTGGCTCTCAAAAAGACTTTGCAGCCTATAAATACAGCTTTCACCTCTGATTCATGTGAAAGGCCCCAGTCTAGCTGTGTAATCTGCAGCTAGATGCAACTCTGCAGGACTGAGACTTGTCTTTTAAATCCACTTTAAATATAATTGATATAAAATTAGCAATTTAAACTGGTGACTTCCAGATGTGCTAGCTGCAGTCATTGGCTAGGCTGGCTGGGGGCAATGGGAGTTATAATCCAACATCTATCAGGCAGTAGGTCAGGGAAGACTAATTTAATGTAATGAGGTGAAGGCCAAAAGCGAGTGCAATGAACATTTACTAGTCTATTTGAATTACTTGCATAAGTATAATAAGTTTGCTCAACTCAGGCATTTGGAAGAGGGAGTCACTTTTCTGAGCTTTGTTTTTGATATTTTTTTAACTTAAAAAAAACATCTGCCAGTCCTACAAATTCAAATTCCAGTTGTAAATGTTAGGCTGCAACAAACAGAGCAGTGAAACAACACTGGAGGGGTCAGTTGGGGACTGCTAAGCAAACAGCTTATGAAAGGAACTCTGGCTTAGTGGCTGCCGTATCTAAACCTGTCGAAAAGATCTTTTCAGTCTAATTCCCTTCTAACAGCCCCTCCCAAAAAGGAACAACGTGCGCATAGAGGCACTGAACTTTGTTGGCAGGAGGCAGCCTCAGAGAACTGGGCCTTTCCTCAGTTTCTGGACAGTGGGCACTTGGCAGCGCAGAAGGAAGTTTCCCACCTTTAACTATATATACATATATTTAGCTCTGAGAGTAGACCGTAGAGGAACAGCCTGGTAAGACTGTTTATACACACCCACTCCTTGGCTTAGTTTGACAGCAGAACTACAGGGAGAATCTAGACAGTCAGGCTATGAGTGTGCAACAGAGAGGGTGGGGGTCGTACTGAGCTCACCTCTGAATGGAAGCCCGGCTGGTGACGCTGCTGCTGTTTCAGGCAGGTGAGTAACAATTAGATATCTGAAATGGTGTAGCCACTGACTTTGTCAAAACACCTACCCCTTTGTGCTCTCCCCCTGTTTTCTCCCATCTAATGCAGAGGATTCCTTACTGATCCTTACAAAATTCTGTTCAGCAAAAGCAAATAACACTTAGACAGGTGAGTAAGCGTATGTTTTTGCCATTGTTACTGTATAACAAATCCTAAGCTTCTTGCCCATTTTTTGCACATTAACTGTATGTGACCATATAAAGAAAATCAGATATATTCCATTGTGTTCAAAGATGTACAGGCACAATAGATATCCTACAACTTTTAAGGTGGCATATAGCCCAACCAAGTGAAGTATACTAAATTAAGTTCAGTGGGGTTTGTACTAAGACCCTGTGATGAAGTTCAGGCTATTACTAAATTCTTAAAACTCCTTCAGTGAAATTAGGTCAATAGAATGACTTGGCCTTAAGTACTCTGGCATGTTGATAGAATGCTGTTCTCATATTTGAATGATTGTCTTTGTTCTCTCTCTAAATATTGGTCTGTTTGGTCTCCATCCTTTAAACAGTGATGTTTTGAGTAGGTAATTTTAACTCATCTGTAGTTGAGGGGAAGAAGGAAGAAGAAAACAAAGACAGAAAATATATACATATGCACAGAGTAACTGCCTTCTCTATAGATTCTGGGAGTGGCAGTCCAAAAAAGGAACTTTTCCGATTTCTTCTTTTAAGAAAGTAGCTCTCTACACAACAAGCTGGAACACAGCAGAATTTTGTCAAATGAAATTGTTATTGGAAGGCATTTTACTTATTTTAAGGCTCCTGTATTATTTACTGGAGCTTAATGTCTGCCAAGTTAGATGCCACAACACCAGAAAACTCAAGGTAAAAAATTCCATGTCACATGCTCTAATTGGATGGCATATTTTTATACTACAATTTTTAGCAATCTGTATAGCTAATAGAAGACACAGGGCCTTCTGTGTTTTCTTGAGCTTAGTAAAATTTTCTCAGGCACAGTGCCTTGGCTATTCAACATAGAAATAATAATTCAGTGGGATGGTTATTTGAGAAAAGATTGCCATTTCTATAGGAACAAAGTTGTTTTGTGATTGTTACAGTCTACTAAAGAATTTTACCAGATTATGGTAGGAATGTGGAGGGGGTGGAGGTGAGTTGAAAGCTGGGAATTCTTTCAAGATTGAAATGTGGTGTATAATTTATAATCCTATGAATATATTTTGGGTGTGCTCTTTGTTAATACTTTACACACTATACATCACCTTGAAGGTTCATACTGTTTGTTCTTGTAATAGCAGTGTCCTTCAGAAAGGTGTTTCTAGTCTTTGCTGTTTTTCCCTTCCTTTGAACCTCAAAACTGGATCCTTTCTCTATTACTTTTACTCAGTTTGAATAGTAGTGAGGCATATGTTATCTGCGCTAAAGTGTGTGGGGTTGAACTGTCTGCCCCTGTAAATCTGAAATGCCTACCAGCTAAGGTGTAGATATTACAGCTGCTACTTTTCATTTTTAACAATATTGCTATTTGTTACATGTCTCTTTAGTTTTTTAAAAAATCAGTTTGAATGATACTGTGTTGAGCAGAGCAACTGTTATATTTTCAGGAATGCTTATCTGATTCCCAAGGAATTTCCTGAAAACAACAGCAAGCCTGTATTAAAACAGTGATCTTCAGTTGCAACTTTCTTTCTTCGTTTGAAAGCCCTGCTCCTAAGTGTATAGATTGTCACTTTTTCAGGTTTCCAACCCAAAGGCACTTTTGTCTGTCAAGCTTGTTTGCTGGATTTCGTGTTAAGCAAAATGTTCTTAACTACTTGTCTTTGAGCTGCAAAGATTTAAGTCCTGTTGCTTCTTTAAAATCAGTTGAGTCCTTTCCTTTCTAATTAGCAAGAGCCAAATGTGTATGTTTAATAAATGCCTCTGAATGAAAGGAAAAACTGGAAATCATTTTGAATTTTTTTAAAAAAAATTAGGAGATGGAGATTCTGATGGCAATGATTTTGATTCTAGTAATGAATAAGATTTTAGATGCTTTTCTTATTCTGAATGCCGGCCTTTGTGAGTGTGTGGTGTCCTCAAAAATGCAAGGGACCAGAAACCTCTTATTAGGACACCTTCATTAGTTATTGTCATGTTTTAAAACAATTTTATATGGGTTTAAACTGTAGGTGTCTTAATGTGGTCATTTGTTTGTCTTTTGACTTTTTTAATCTTTAGGATTTTTTAGATGTACTGTACCTTGTTCTGATTCATGATGCAACCCTTCTTGGAACCCATGTAGGGAGAAAGGCAGAATATAAATTAAATAAATAAATGGCAATTAAAAACAAATTACCATTTCCAGGCAAAATTCAAAGTGCTGGCGATGAACTATATATGGCTAGGGTTCAGGCTATCTGCCAGGCTGTATTACACCATGGCCCTTTTCGCATGGGGTTTTGGAAGTGAGAGGGCCCCTTGAGCGTTGCGTAAATGTAAGGAGCGGTCTGCATGATGCACTCACATTTACACAATGCTCAAGAGCCGGACGCAGAGCAGGCATGCATCTTTTCATTTTCAGTTTAAAGCCGATAATGGCGCGCTGTCGCACAATGCTCCCGGGCCCCACGTGCACTTACCTGGCGTGCGGTGCTTCGGGAGCTGGGCCGGTCGCGTGTCCTCTCCTCAGTGCAGCCTGCAAGGTCCCAGGCTGCACTGTGAACAGAACAGGTGGGGCACTTGCACGAGGAGGAAGGAGCTGCGGAGCCGAAGCAGCAGGGAAGCGGCAGCGTTCCTTCCAAGCCTTCTCGCGCAAGTACCCCAACCCAGCAGCACGAAAAGGTAACATGCGAAGAGGGCCCATGTAAGCCTGCTAAAAATCTTTGAGAGAAGGCTTTCTCTCAGCCCGTTATTTTCACAGGCATGTTTGGTAAGAAAATGAAAGACGAACTTCTTGGTCACGGTTTCCACCTTATGGAACCCCTTTCCATGGGAAGTTACGTTGGCCTCCCTGTTGTTCTTCTTCTGCAGGTTAGGAGAAATCTTTTTTAAAAAAAAGTTTTTTGTCACAGAACACAGTTCCTCAGATAACTATACTGCATTGCTTTTCTGTTGGTTTTGGGAGGAGACTATTCTTGACCCTCACAGAAGGTCATATTTTTACCCTTATTTTGAGAAGCTTAGCTGGATCTTTTGCTGGATCCCCCTTTTATTGGTGGAACTTGTGAGGACAAGCAGAAATGCCACGTCTTCACCCTTGGCTTCTAAGAACATATTTACACAATGGCATGGAAGCAATTCTTGGCCAGAATCCTTGTTTGCATTACACTAGTGTTGGTATTTGTTTGTTTTTCTTTTTAACAATGTGCTTTTAGCTATATTAACACACAGCTATTGTTGGATCCTTATAAACATATTGTTGGATCCTAATTATTAGACGTGATTATTTAAATGTCAAAGAATGGCTCAATCAGTCACATACTGTCTCTTTGTTTGCCTGCTTTAAACATTTTGACTGGAAGGCTTAAGAACTGCTGAGCAGAATCAAAATCACAGACACAGAAACTTCAGGAAGATACTTACAATGATAATGAGTGCGTTTTTAACAACCTGATTGTACCAGTTAAGGTGTAGTCAGAATCATACTAAGCCATGGCTTTATACCAGTTTGAGTTATAGTTCACATTAACCACAGTTTGTTGGTTCAGGCAATTAGCTGTGCTTAAGCCAGAACAAAAGTGATAGCTTTGAAATCATATTTTTACCAAATAAGAGAAGGATTCGACACAAGAATGCATGAACCAGAGAATTGTTCTTGGTCTGAATGACAGCTTAGGGCCTTATCATACTACACTGTTGTAACGCTATTATTCTACTTTCACTGCCATGGCGATATTGCATGGAAATATAGGATCTGCCGTTTAGGGAGAAGCATTTAAAATTCTCAGACAGAGAGCTCCAGTGCCTCACCAAACTACAAATCCCAGAATTCCTAGTGTGCAGCCAGGGCAGTTAAAGTGGAATAATAGCACTGTAACAGTGTGGTGTGATTAGCACTTTTGTGTGGCTTCTGAACCTGTATGACTCAATTGGAACTGGAATTGGAAAGTGCAAAAAGAGATGAAGCAAAGATTTTGTTGTAGCAATTTTATTTCAAATGCAATAAAATCATGTCCTTATCTTTACAGTTTGGAATGGTGTTCTTGGAAAGACCCATTCTTTACACAAAAGAGGACTCCTTGAATTGTCTGGAGCCTTACAATGTGGCACGAGCCGATTTCCTTTGATGTATTTAGGTTACGGATGCTACTGTGGCCTGGGAGGAAGAGGATGGCCCAGGGACGAAACAGACTGGTAAGAACGTCAGTAGTATCCTGAAGTGTCATATTTCCATTCACTTCTCTGACTGGATACCCACTTTATTTAAAGCCTTTTAAATGGTGGCAGGCTTAATTTGTGGAGAAGAAGAATTCTAGGAGAATACATTGGAGTAGCTCAAACCAACCAAGAGCTTGGCAGATGTGCTTTTCTGGACTACTACCCCCCACCCATGATTCTGGGAACTGTAGTCTGAAAAGGAAAGAAAGAAACTTCACTATGCAGTGAAACCAGCAGCAAATTCACAGTGGTGAGGAGTGAGAATGGTAGGTAATTTGATCAGGTTAGAAAAGCCTGCCTTTTATTATGTTGGATGTCATTACCATGTTGCTAAACTAAGAGAATGCAGTGTGAGAAGAAGTATGTTATTGTGTGCCCTTGTTTAACTTTTGACTTGGAAACACTTGAATCCATTTAATTCTTCCTTCAATGACTTCACCATCTGTAGCAGTGGGTGTCTATTTGCATCTATCAAACCCTTGTTGCTATGTATACCTAATGAATTTCTTTCAGAGGACTAATTAGGTGCTTTGAAAAACCCCACATAAAGCTTCCTGGGTGCCAATAAAAGCATTTGGTGCAGTGTTGGTGTATCCTGAGTTAAAAAAAAAAATTCAGCTAGAGAGAGACTTCATGTTTGCATCTCCTGTAGACTGTCTTGAATGTGCCCTTAAGTAGCCCTCACAAAATCTAACAGATGCAAATCAACTTCTGTTCCTGAAAGGTGCTGCCATACCCATGACTGCTGCTATGGCTTTGCACAGGCACAAGGCTGTAATCCCATACTACGCAGATATAAATGGACCTGTAAGGACAATACTGTGGTATGTGGTAAGGGACAAACTTTAATTTCATTGTATGTATTCACTTCCTCTTGGGAGGGGACAGTTCAGAGATTGGGGGCATAAATATGTGCAGATGCTTTAAAAGAGGTGAATTTGGCCTTATTCTCAAAAAGGCACTATAAGCGTCTCTAAAGATCCAGGAAAATGCTAGGCATTGGTCTAAGTAGAAAATGTCACTGTCATTAAAACAACTCTAATGCTATTAAGTACTACTAAACAAAGTATTCAAAGTCCTGCTAAAATGAAGCCTGCCAGAAACATTAGTAACTATTAGTTCAGGTCTAGCTTATGGAGAGCCCGACATAGAACTTGAGTTGGAACTGCTCAGTATCCTGAACTACAAGAACAACATGATGTGGGCCTTTAAAACAGAAAAGTTCACACAAATAAATATGTAGTTTAAATTACTTTTTTTTAAAAAAAAATAGTAGTGCTTTTCAAGAACATTTCTTGTGGTTACTTTTTCCTACCTACTGATAACCAGGATTCTAAATGTTTCTTTTAATCTGAATATAAAAGTGGAGGGTGATTCCTTTCTTACCTGTTCCCCGCTCAGCCTCTTCTAAACAACACTTTCCAGTCTGAAATTTGACAATGAATTTGTCTTGTAAGGACCAGGAGGAAACATTTGCTTGGACATAAGAGTCTCCAAAGCATAGGGAGTAGCAAACAACAGTGCATACAGACAGCAATACACTCTGCTTTCATCCACAGACCCAGCCACCTCAAAGTCACACTCAATAACAAATGTCTTAGATATTTATTAATTTTTATTAGTTTATAGTTATGTAACACTAGTGTATATACCTGGTGTTTCCTGGGATTTTATTTTCTCATAGGTAATACTTGTTAGAAAGATTTGAGATCCTGTGTTTCTAACTCCCCAAACTGTCTTGTCCAGTATCTGTAACTTTTCCCCATATTTCCCAATCCAATCTGTATTCAGAGTTTTTAACATATAGAGGTTGGATTCCTGACCAAATACACTGCCCTCCTCCTTGCTGCTAGGCCTCATCTCCATAGCAACTGGCCTATTCAAGACAGATACAGTTGACTGAGGCCCAAGAGCTCTCTGGCTGAGAATTCTAAAGGCCCCTCCCTAAACTACAAACCCCAGGATTCCATAGAATCTTCTTAGGCAGCCAATCGTATGAAGTCTTCACCTGACACAAACAGGCAAACTGACTTTTATATATTAGATATATCCCATCCTTTATCCAAAGCCATCTCAAGGTATGGCACTTTGATATTCCATTCCCCTGTAACTATTCATCCTATCTTCCTCTTTTTCAGATCCAATGCTAGACAGATGCCAAAAATTAATCTGCCAGTGTGACAAAGAAGCAGCCCAATGCTGGAAATCTGCACGTTTTAACCAGCACTATGCCTTTTGGCCAAATATTTTTTGTGGCCACACTTATCCTGTCTGTGGCTATAGGAGTAAAAGGCACTGAGAGTGCTATTATTTTTTTAAATGAAACCTTTTTATTTTTCTCCTACCTTTGGACTCTCTAATACCTGGAAGATAATGCAGCTAGTTGACTGAAGACAGCCGCTTCCAAACCATTTATATTATCTTTTCAGCACTTGAAATCAAAGGTCAAATAATAATCTTATCTCTGTTGATTCAGAAAATGTATACTACAAAAGAGGTTTTTTTCTTTTAATGGTGGTACACAAAGTCAGTTCACATAACTGAGGTGCACTTGATTGGTCATAGGCCAAGCACATGTTTGGGATATGCAGAGAACATGACTAAAAATGCATTGTGAAAGCATGTAAAATGATCATTCTCATGCCACACACTTCTGCAGGGAGAGCAGCTGGATGGATGTGGAGTAGGATGTGCAGCTTTGCAACAAGAACCCATGCTGACTGGACTTGTGGGGTGTGGGAAGATATTCTGGCTGTTTGGGAATTCATTTCCCCAGTGCGAGCAATCCCGTAGCCCCTGGGACAATATAGCAAGGGCCATAGGAATGAGCAGACACATCTTTCTCAGAGGCCTTGCCAACAGAGAGGTTTCTGTGATAGCTCCCTCTATGGGGTCTGAGACTTGGGGCCTTTTGGAACCACATAGTGCTAATATTCCATTTTCAGCATCCTATGGAATCCTGGGTGTAGGGAGGGGCCTTTAGAGCTCTTTAGTCTCAGTAAACTACAAACCCCAGAATTCCATAGAATGTTGAAAGTGGAATAATAAGACTATAACAGCGTAGTGCAGAAAGGCCCTTAGAGTAAAGGGAGGCAAGAGCAGAGGAGGCTCCTTCCACACTTATATACTCAGCTTTCCCAGATGGAATTGCCCTCTCAATTTAATTTTATTACATTTCTAGACTTTTAAAAAAACACTCAGGGTAGCTAACAAGTAACAACATAATTAATGTAATCAAGACCTAGGTTGGCAGCCTAGAGCTAAATGGCCATAATGGAAAACTGAAGGCTCCAAAATATGTGTGGACTGTATGTTCTACACAGATGATTTGTAACTGCATGCCCTAACTCCTTCAGGCCATCCTAGTTCTATCAAGCACTTGATGCTCTATGAATGACAGGCACTGGTACCACTTCCGTGTGAACTCAGCTGAAACCGGAGACTGGCCCTTAGCAAAGTAACTGTCTGGCCTGTCATGACAAGGGAAGAATTTGTTTACTGCTGTATTTTTAGTTCTTGGGGAAGGGCTTGGGGTAGAACTACACATGTACTTACAAATGTGTGTAATAAAACCCTCCTCACAAATACAGTTAGAAATGCAGTTTCTGGAAGGTGTAAAGTCAAGAAGTGGTGGATAGGATGCATATCATTCCCATATCTGACACAACTCCTGTCTCTTTCCAAGCTACTCACCACTCCCAGTCTTCCAGATGAAATGTTTGGAAGGTATATAGAACAAATGTAGCAATAGCAATAGCATGTGTATTTCTATACCACTTATCAGCTAAGTGCTCTCTAAGAGGTTTACAATGTGTTAGCTAATTGCCCCCAACAAGCTGGGTACTCATTTTACCGATCTGTGGAAGCACAGAAGGCTGAGTCCACCTGGAGCATGGCAGAATTGAACTCACAACCTTGTGGCTGCAGTACCAGCACTTAACCACTGTGTCACCAGGGCTCCAAAACTAATTGGATTTCTTTTCTTGTTATTGTGAGCTTTCAAGTCATTTCCAACTTACAGCAATCCCGAGGTGAACCTATTCTTGGCAAGATTTGTTCAGAGGGGGTTTGCCCTTGCCTTCCTCTGAGGCTAAGACAGTGCGACTTGCCCAAAGTCACCCAATGGGTTTCCATGGTGAACACCCAACACCCAAACCCCAATACTACACTGGCTTGTTTTCTTCTGCAGTATATGTGTAATTTGTATATTGCATGAGTAATACACTTGTGGCTTAAACTATCCTTATTCTGTGACTAAGGGCCTTTCTGCTCTGCACTGTTATAGTGCTGTCATTCCACTTTCAATATCCTACGGAATCCTGGGGTGTGACATTTTAGGGAAGGGCCTTCAGAATTCTCAGCCAGAGAGCTCTTTGGCCTCAGTAAACTACAAACCCCAGAATTCCACAGGAGATTCAACTGGAATAATAACACTGTAACAGTGTAGTGCAGAAATGCCCCATGTCATGTCCTTGCAATAATCTGAGGCACTTGTTCTGATGGATGATAAAACAAAAAATTTTATTATACTTTTAGAAAGAAAACATAAAAAACACTTGAACAACGTATACTTTTGCTTCCATTCAGAAACTTGTATAAGTCATGGCACACCTGGTGTGTTCTTTAATCATGTGTCCAAGTTATGCTGAAGAGGAAGGAAAAAAAGAATGTAATTAAACAATGAAGTGGAAGAAAGGGACAGATTAATATGACCACATCTTTTACATTAAATTTTCACAGAAAGTAAATGCACTGTTGAAACACTAGCTAGCGCAGTAGCATGTTCCAGCTATATAAACTCCTCTCAGATTCTTTGGCTCCACTACAGCCTGGGGATGCCAGACCTTGTGTCAGGCTGTTCATATGACGATTTTCTATATTTACATTGGCCTTGTTCTATTCTGTACCCAGAAGGAGACCTTTTGTGATCTTCTGATCTGACCTTTTTAAAAAATTGAACAAGGGCAGTTGCAGTAACGTAATAAACTATTCCAACTTCATTTTTAGCAGGTGACATGTGATTTCATTTAATTGTTGTGTGCTGCTTTCCCTGGATTCCTAGATAAAGAGTGACGCCTTTGATGATAAAGCCATTATAGCAACTTTGTGCTTTTACTCATCTTCTAAAATTCTCTAGGGCTGCAATCTGTCAGGTCTCACCAGTGCAGGATTTTGCAGAAGTACGGCTGTATTGGCAGGTTGCGACTTACTCCCTCAAGGGGGCCTGTGTCATGTTGGTGGAAAGCTGGTGGTAGTGTTCTGCTGGGGATGTGTGTGAGCGGATAATGAGAGTCCTTGAATCTGCCAGACCCTGAGCCTTCTTGTTCCCCTAACATGTCCCTAATGAAGGAATGAAGCTATGCCTGCCCGTGAGCTGGTACAGCCATTCCCTTCCCATTGACCTCAGTGTGCCTTCACATGCAAGGAAATAGATGAGCACAACAATCGGATGCTGCTTCACAATAGGATATGGACTGTATTGGGAGCCTTTTCTTCCTTCTTTCCAAAATCCAAGGCTTTTGACTGTCAGAAGGGAAGAAAGAGGAGAGATTCAAAAGAGTTGCATTGTGTGGTGATTTTTAGCAAACAAAAATCCTCCCATATGGCAAAAAGTTTCTCCCCTAAAGCAACAGTCTTAAACTAGTATAGCTGTTCCCTTTCTATTGACCTCAACGTGCTTTCACACGTAGGAAATATATGAGAAAGTTAAAACTGGAGTAACACATTAAAAGTAATGGCATTATTTGTACATATTACTTTTGGGGTAATGAGAGACAGTGTAATGGTTATTTTTAAAGAACTACAACAATGCAGTTGTCCCCATTTGTCGTACAGCAAGTGACATCGTACTTGTTACTCAGAACTGTTGAGGAAGGAAGGAAGGAAGGAAGGAAGGAAGGAAGGAAGGAAGGAAGGAAGGAAGAGGCTTCCAATACAGTCAGCAGTCCACCCCCTATTGGAAGCAGCATTGAACTGTTGTGTGTTTCCTACATGTGAAGATGTCAGCATATGGCCTGAGCCAAAAACTCCTGACTTGGAAGTGAAGCTGTGCTTCCCATCATATCCCACTCCCAGGGCAGAGGAATTTTTTCTAAAGCAGCACCAGTCACAAAGAAGGGACCAGCAGCACTCCTGTACATGAAACTGGCTGCTTCCCAAATTCCTGGCTCTGAAGGGGATGCTCAGGAGCACTTAGCAGCAGTGGCTCTCCAGGACAGCAAAGGTGTGATCTGATTCTCTCATTCAGAGAACTGATTGACAGAAAAGCAAAAGGAAAAAGATCAGGAGACTGATTCTCTCATTCAGTTTCCTGATCATTTTCCTTCTGCTTTTGTCAATCAGCTAGATGTAAAGAATAACCGTAAGCTGGAGGAGATTTGAAAGCATGTAACAACGTGAGAAAGTTTAAACATATTTAAGTGAAGCTTCCTTCAAAATCAGTTTATATGGGATTTGTATATTTCTGTCTACACTTGTGTGCCACTGTTAACAGTTCTCAGCACTGCACTTTTCACTGCAGTATCACTTTTTCCATGTGCTTGTCCAACCTACTTGGTGAAGATTTTTAGTTGTACCTCTTGACACAACACATGGGCTTGCACTTCCTATAATAACTGAGCTGTAGGCTTTCAATGTTTGTGCTGTTTTTGTTTGTTTTTCTTTTTTTTTTTTAGGAAAAGACAGGTTTTCCAAACAACCAAGGACTACAATGCACACACAATCTAACTGTGGCTATAATTTTTTAAAAATACATGTTTTCTAGGAAAAAGTATTCTGCTCTTTTAAAAAAGTCTACAAAGTAGCTTTATGGTAGGAATAGAAAAAAACAATTGCAATAAAATTTAAAACAAACCTGAGTCAGAGTAAAATAACCAGCACATAATCAACAAGGGAGATCAAAAAATCAAAATCAAACATTGTACCTGTTTTCTATTTAATTTTTGCATTAAAAACCCAGGAGGAAGAGTGGATATATGAAAGGTCACAGAATAAGCAGTGGGCCCCAAAAGCTATGCAGAGCATAACATGGGAGGAGGGGCAGATGCAAACATTCACCAGTTCCCATAATGGTTATAACATGCAATTTTCCTTAAACACATATTTAAAATTACCTCAAACTTCTGGCTTTGTGTTACACTACTGCAATTAGATGGCTGAAGTTCAGATTATCTAGCTTAGAAGAAACAGGAGGGACCATAGTTGAGACACTGAGTACATGCTTTACATACAGAATATCCTGAGTTTAGTCCTTGCTTCTCTAAAAAAAAAATTGGACAGTAGGTGGTGTGAAAGAACGTGTACTGTGCTCCTTTCTGGATAGTTGCTGCCAGTCAGAACAAATAATACTGGCTCACAGCGACAAAGACTCTCACGTGGTATAAGGCAACTTTCTATCAGCAGTTGTTGGTGGATCCCATTTCAGGAGGGCAGCAAATCCACTCTGGGCTTTAGTCTGAACTTTAAATGAGCTATTCAAGGTACTAAATCCCACTCGCAAAATTTGTTGAAGATCTTGCACAATTCTTTTCAAATTTAAATTAAAATCTGGAATGGACTCACCACCCACTAACATGGAAGCCATCAGCTGCCACTGCTTTCTCTTTTCCAACTAATAGACCAGACATTTTCCATATATCGATCTTTGATGGTCTTTTTTTGGAAAAGAATGCACCAAGGGCCACTTCTAGGGTTGCGTCTGCAAGTGTCATTTTAGCCAAGGAAAACATTTTCAGAAAATAATATGCCATGATTTCCTTTAGTTATGGGATGTATGAAGAACTGTCCCTCTCTTCTATCTTTTTAGTCATGGTTCTGTAGGAATATTATTTAAACAAGAAAATGAAACTAGTTGGGCTACAAATCTGTTTGTCAGTTCTTGTCAATTTCTGCAACATTTTAAGAAATGATCGAGCATTTCACTGTCGCCGCCATACCTTGGTGGGTTGCCTTAGCACATGGAAGACACTTCCTTAGGTGAGGAGTTACAACTATGATCAGAACAATCAGGCCTCCAATGCTGGCTGCAAGCACTCCAATGATTGTTCCAATGGATTCTTCTATACCAAACAGCCCTATGGGGAAATTCACAATCATCAGAAATGTACCACACTGGATATAGAGTATAAAAGTGAGACACAACAACAAAAACTTTCAATGCATCATGTATGACAACGTTGAAAAGGCAAATGTTAGCATCAACGACAGAAGCCCCTGCTCTCACTTGGTTCTTAAGTGTCGCAAAAATTTATCTGTTTATGACAGGAGAGAGAATCATGAAGCCCTCCAGATGGTTTTGGACTGCATCTCCCAGCAGACTTAGCCAGAATAACCAATGGGCAGGAAGTTTGCGAGTTCCAGCAATATCTAGAGGGCCACAAGATGTTCACTCCCGATTTACTCATTTCTCAGCATTTGAAAATGCAGCCAATTTGCATGGAAGTCAGTAGTGTGTAAGGTTTCTGTTTGCTGCTGAATGCTGACTTAGTCTGCGGGAGATATGAAGATGTAATTTACATATCTCCTTTGCTGACATGCAATATAGCCATGAAGTAGAATAGCTCCTCAACTTGCAATTACATTGCAAGCAGTGGTGGAGCTTGGAGTGTGTAGAGGGGATAGGTGGGAGGGGACGGGGCTACAGTGCATGGAGCATGGCTGCAGTGCATGAGGGCATAGCCAGGACGTGTGGGGGTGTGGCTACAGGCCAGGATGCCCCAAAAACATTGCCACCCTGGGTGAACACCTCCCTCGCCTCCCCATCCCTACACAACTGACTGCAAGGATGCTGCATTCTGAATTCTCAACCCAGTCAGAAACAAAGAGATAAAAGCAAAGGATTACACAAGGTTACTGTATGCAACTGTCTCAGTTTCTGCCTATCTGCAATTGGAAATTAATAATGTGGTAGATCACACTCTCTTAGTCTCAGAGAAAGGCAAAGGCAAACTCTCTCTGAACAAATCTTGCCAAAAAAACCACATGATAGGGTCACTGTTGGGCTGCCATAAGTCAAGAATGACTTGAAGACTCATAACAACAAATCATCAAGATCCAAACCTTACTCTCAGCACTGGCTTCAATGAAGTAATCAAATAACTACCATGGAAGGGAGATTTTTGGTAATGGCACCTTAGATATAATAGCTGTCACAGAGAGTTTCACCTGGCACTATACCTGTGATCTTTTTAAGCTGCAGGTGAAACCCCTCTGTTCACCCAGGCCATTAATAATCTATGTAGTTTTGTTGTTTGGGTATTTAAATCTGTGAATAGAATCCACATTTATGTGTGGAAGTGAAAAGACGATTCCCTGCTCTCTTCTCCCAACTGAAATTGCTACACCTAATACTGGGGAACCCTTCTGAATGGAGTACACTATGATGCAACTGAAGGGAGCAACCTCTGTAAATGGGGAAGAGGCATCTTCCAAGAGTGCAGCCCTTTCTCTAACAAAAGGCAGGTCCTGGATCCAGCAGTATCTATTTAACACTGGAGTATTATGAGTTCATTTTACTGTATACCTTCCAACATTTCAAAGAGGAAAACCAGGATACCTGTGGCAAAGCAACATCTGAGTGTGGTCAAAGTGGCAATAGTTATTAATGATGAAGGACATACAAGCCAAGAGAGGCTGCAGCAGTTTGCTTTTGCTTGAGCCTAGTGGGAAGGGCAAGATTCCACCCCTCCTCTCCTCTTCCCCCTGCTGAGTTAACTGAGTACAAACTACTTTCACATTTTGAACTCAGTTTGCAGCAACTGAAGCTAAGGACAAAGCATGAAAGTCGGAGGTGGAGAGAAAACTGGGACATTTTCAAAGTAACTGGAAAATGGGATGCCAAAGGGTTTATTGGGACTGTCCCTGACAAATTGGGACAGTTGGATCGTATGTGCAAGCTTTACTTGCTTTAACAAGTAAATTAATTACAAAGTTAACGACCAAATCTATATTCAGGGCTATAACACCATTTCAATAAATAAATTGCAATGGAAAAGTTAAATGTCAAGATATATAAAATGGTTTCTCCAAAATTATGTTGACTTAGCCTTACGGTTCATTGTTGGCCTTAACAGAAATGGAAATAGGGTTGCCTCATTCAACACAACCTCTATATTTTTAGCAGTTCTTAGGAAGGAGGGCAGACCACTTCGTCGTTTAAGAGATTTGCTGAATTAATTGTTGTTTGCCTTCGAGTCATTTCTGCCTTTTGGCGACCCTAAGGTTTTCTCAGGCTGAGAGTATGTGATGCTCCCAAGGTCACCCAGTGGGTTTCCATGGCTGAGCAGGGAATTAAACCCTGGTCTCAAGGGTCATAGAATGATTCTCAAGCCACTGTATCACACTGGCTCTCTGCTGACAGAAATTTTAGCACTAGCACTAGCAACCACCAGAGGTCACTGAAGTTTAAAGTAGCAGCTTTGTATTGCTTATACTCTATACTTCTTTCAACCTGTAGGACTGGCAGAAGTATATGACAGTATTAGGTATAAGAAGCTGAAAAAGCAAATATCTTGTAACAGTGTACTAATCATAATAATTCTTGTAGCGGTAGTAGCAAATACTGTAATGCATGCATACTTACCTAGGAGTGAGCCACACTGTGCCACTGAGAATTTTCAATAAATGCACATGGAACACATTACAGATTAAATTGAAATCAATTAGTTCTTATCTTTGAGCTAGACTATTTTTAAATCAAAATTGCTTAGATGACAAAAATATCTCCTTAGAAAAATGAGGGGCATGTCAAGCTTAGGTTATGAGTAGATAATTAGTATTTTGGCATTCATTGAAAAGTGAACTTACAGGACTAATGGGAAATACAATTACCCAGACAATCCTGTTTTCGATGCTCATTGAATATCAAAACCAAGACTGCCCATGTCACTGAATTTCGAATTTCTATGTACGGGTGGTGAAGAAAGCTGAAAGGAAGAGAATCAACTCATTTGAAATATGTTGTTGGAGAAGAGTTCTGTGGCTACCATGGACCACCAAAAAGACAAATAGATGGGTCTGAATGTAAATCAAACCTGAACTCTTCCTAAAAACCAAGATAACTAAAACTGAGATTGTCATACTCTGGACATATTATGAGATCACATGAGTCATTAGAAAAGATTATAATGCTCGGTAAAATTGAAGGCAGTAGGAGAAGAGGAAAAATTTTTTAGACTCAATCGAGGAAGCCACAGCCCTGAATCTGTACGATCTGAGCAAGACATTTGAGAACAGTATGACTTGGAGATCTCTCATTCAAAGGGTCACCACAAGTTGAAGCTGACTTGACAACAACTAACAACAACAGCAAGGTAACTGTAGTCCCCCCTCCAACTCCAGCAGCAAAATCTCTTGGCCCCGCTCAGCAATCATAACTGAATTTAGCAAAAGATACATTTTAAACTCTAATTGATGCCAGTCATTTGAAATGAAGACTGTTTCCAAAGAAACTATCACTTTCGTCACAAAAGTTTTGCTTCAAGATTGTATTAGAAATGGAAAGTAATATAGGAATGGATTACATAAAACAAACTGAAGAACAATGCACAAATATTATCACCAGTTGAATGAAGAAAGAATGCTGAAAACAAGAACCTGGCTGAATTATTAAACCACAGACAGATGTTTTGTTGTCATCTGTATACAGTACAATGTTCCTTGCTCCCAATTCAAGACCTGAAGTTATGAATCTCTGGAGGACGTATGTGTTTCAGAGCAAGTTCGCACATGCATGCATAATGTTACATGACATGTAAAAATACAATTGGTGTTTCTATACTGTAATATAAGACAGTAAGTACGATCAAAAGCGTGTAATGAAGACTGATAGAACGTTGGATGAAGTGGATTTGAATATGGATGGTAATTGGCTGGAACAGACAGAGTGGGAAGTGCTGTTGTAATGATGTGACTGTGAGAATGAGAGTATCAGTGAGTATTTAAGTTTGGACAGAGACACTGAAGAAGGGGGAAAGCGTATATGAAAGAAAACTGTATTATGTGTTAAGTCAAGATTTGTTAGTGGTGTGCTAAAATAAGGTAAAACTGCAATAATATGTGTTTATGTACTAAAGAGTGAAATAGCATCTATTTAATATCTTGGGTTGTAGTTAATAAAATTATTTTTGTTATTCATCATAACAAATTTACTACCTGGTTGCTAGAGCCAGTGTTGGAACTGAAAAACTAAAAGAACACCCTTACTTACAGGAAGTAGATTCAGTGGAGACCTTTATTAACAGAAGCACCCTAGGAAGACTGGTGAGGACCTGAGTTAGTATTGCCACAGGTGATGGTTAGTTGTGTGGTCACAATGGGATATCTCAATGTGCATCATCAATTGCAGATTGTGGCCTGAGCGCTTAAGGTAATGAACGATTGTATGAATAGACAACTACAGATTAATTGCTTGTGGGACATGAGTTTCATATCACTTCCACACCATCTCCAATGCAGTACGAAGCAGATGTGGTTCACATGTTTGACTCAGTGTCAAGTGATGAGAAACCAAGTGGTGTTCATATGTGGTGTGATCCAGCTTAGAGCCAAGCTGTCTTTGAAGGGCTGTATTTAACATATCTTGCATGCAAGTAAATGCCCAGTTCACTGAAGAAATCAGAAACATGTTATTGGTTTCAGGGTTTTTGGGGAGGTAAGTATACTTTAATCACATAATCACAAGCACTTCAGAATGGACTGAGGAATGCATAAAACACAGAAGCGTCTAATTAGCACATATCTAAACCACATTCTTAAGACTACTTTAAATCATTCTTTTTCCAATGGAATTCCAAGGAACCATGACTCTGTGAGTGGAAATAAAAATCTCTGAACAGAATTATGGCCAGCCTCATCAACCCCTTAGTTCCTAGAAAAGCAATGATCCCAGGATTCACGGAAGGAAGCATACATGTGATATAAAACAGTGGTCTGTATATATATTAAAACTTGTACATCTGTCAACCTTTTTTTTCAGCAATATAAGGTATTGTTTTCTCAGGTAATGACCAATTGTAGGCCAGGTGGCTTCTTTCCTCCTTTTTTTTCCCTGCAGAAACTGATGTAGAAAAGAAGCAAGGAAACAAACAAAGAGAATATTACCCATTGCTCTCTGGATCCTGAGCTTTGTGCCATCACCAGTCACTTCTTCTCCATTGGAAAGAATCACCTGGCAGAAATAAGTGCCGTGATCACTAGTAGTGACATTTATGATCGTCAAAGTTGCATCACCTCTAGATAAATTCCCCGTCATGAAGACTCGTGTGTTGTTTGCCATGACAGTGACATTGTTCTCCATGAGGTCCCTCTGCCCTTTTTCATCCTCCTTGTACCATTTCACTGTTAGGTTTTTCAAAGATGGACCATGGGAACTGTGGAACTGGCATCCAAGGACCACTGTTTCACCCTCTTTGGCTTTTTCTTTGCCTGGGCTCTGAGACACAAATGAATACCATGGCTCAGGAGTCATTCTTTTCATATGAAGCACTACATTCTGGATAGTGGTAGACGAAATACTGGAGACAGCTATGTTTTCCTGTGTTGCATTACCAACATCAGCATAAATCACTGAAAAGGAAGACAGAGAGAAGAATATTCATGAAGTTTGCAGAAGGTAACAATTCCTGAGGGAATGGTGAGATTTTGTGGGCGGTGGAACTGATGTCAGAACTTCCACTGATTCTCTAAAGTTGTGCTTCTTAAGCTATCTAATGTGGGAGACAAACAATTTTTTTTTTCAAGTGTGCCAAGGACCAGCTCTATATTTGTGCCCATTAGCTATGATTGTTTCTGTCTTCGTGGAAACTTGACAGGGACTGGCAGGCAAGGGTCAGGGACAAGTAACAACCCAGGGACCACAACTTTGAGTAGTGCTGCTCTAAATGACACATAGCTGTGTGGTTCATTAGCCACAATCATGTGGTTTAGAGGTTCAGTAGATATTCTAACATCAGAATGTATCGGAGAAAGTGGGAAATGAAGGGGTGGGCAAGTGGTGGTTTATACATTGAACTTTTCAGAGGGAAAAACATTTTCAGTTAATTCATACTGTAATCAGCCCTGAATATTTAGTATGGCTGGTTCAATTATAAAGCAAAGACAGGTGGGCACTTCATGTTGTATATTTTGTATGTCATAAAAGGGGGGGAAATGGTTTATTATTTACTTTGTTATGATTTCATTTTCACTTCCACAGATGGCAAGAGGTGCTTGTAGGATTTTCTGCTTCATGTGCCAAGGTATCTTGGTGTCATGCCCCGCTTCTAGAACGTGGACTCGGACTCAGAGTCTGAGATAGGATGCCTGCCAGAGGCTGAGACAGGGGGCATGCCAGGACCTGCTGTGCAGGAAGAGGTTACAGTGCCACAAACAGAACAAGGGGCATTGCCAGCTCCAGCAGAGAGTCCTGCCTCTTCAGACATAAGAGAGCACTTACCTGTACCCAGCTTTGCAGAGCACTGACAGCAAAAAAAGACCTGGCATCACTCTCTCAGGATTTATAACTGGCAACAATTAATCAAGCCACAGCTGCTCTGGGCTTCAGACCTCTATAGTTGACGTCCTTCCCCTCCAGGAGTTGTCAGAGATTATCTGACCTTTTACCCTGCCGGATACCTTGATGAATACTCTGACTGACTTTGGACACTCCCTTGCCTTGGAACTGTGTTGGATTTTATTTATGACTCTGTGTTTACTGCCTGGAAGTAAGTAATGAACTGGGAGTTATTCAATTTGTGTTATTTGTTTTATCAGCTGTGCCGGGACTGAGCTAGGACACTTGGTTGGCCTTAAGTGCTGTGCTTCTGCATCAAGGGATGGGATACAGCAGTGATTCTCAACCTGTGGGTCCCCAGATGTTTGTGGACTTCAGCTCCCAGAAGCCCTGAGCATTGACCATAGTGGCTGGGGCTTCTGGGAGCTGAAGTCCACAAACATCTGGGGACCCACAGGTTGAGAACCACTGGGATACAGGGTAATTTGCTTTTCTACCTTAAGCAGTCATTTGTTTCAGACCAGCCCTGGATTTCAGGTCAGGGCAGAAGGATGCTTAGCTCTGGATATTTTGCATTGAGAGAGACTTGTGCTAGATGGATTTTGCAGTTCCCTCTCAGTCTGTAATTGTATTATTCTAAGTAAGTAGGGAGCTTTTTAATAAACATGGTTAGAATGTATGCAATAAAAATTAGAGCAGCCCCAAATATGAATATTTGATGCAGTCAAGAGCTATGTGAGAAAACCTGAACAGTTCATTACAGCCCTCTTGGAGATCTAGAAAAGTATCACACTACAGTATTGTAGTGCTATATTCCATTTTAAGTGCCATGGCAACATCCTGTGGTATACTGGGGTTTGTCATTTAATGAGGCCAAAGAGTTCTCTAGCTGAGAATTCTAAATGCTGCTCCCTAAACTGCAAATCGTGGGGTTCCATAGGATGTTGCCATGGCAGTTAAAGTGGAACAATAGTGCTATAACAGTGTAGTGTGATATATTTGCCCATTCACATGACTTTTTCTATCCATCCATCCCTTTATACCTCATCATTTCCCCAAAGTGTGACTCAAAGGCCCTTTCTGCATGTGGGAAAGGAACCGCACAAAAATGGGACTCACCAGACTTCTTCAGCGTCCGGGCGAGTCCGTTGGGACGAGGAGCAGTGCAAGCTCGTCGCTCTGCACTGCTCTGGTGTCCAAAATGGGAGCTTCCAGTTGGTGGAGGCTCTCCACCAACCAGAGAAGCTCACCAGCCTAAAGCCTGCCCCCGGCAGATCTCCAGGCACGCACTAGTGCGCGTCTGCAAATCTGCGCGGGAGCGCAACGACGGAGCAACACAGAGTCGCGCGCTCTGTGCTTTTTAAAAACCTCTAAAAATAGGTTTTTAAAAAACACGCTGCGCGACTAGTTCCGGTCGCTCCGGAGCGGACTGAGGTGCGGAACTGCAAAAGTAGTCCGCCCCAGTCCACTCTACAGTGAAGAAGACCTCCATTGGAGGTCACTCTGCACCATTTTAATAGGCCGGTGCAGAAAGGACCAAAGTGTCTAACAAAATAAAATCAAAATAGAAATACATAGGATTAAAAACATACAAAAAAGTTGAGATTAAAAAAGTATTGCACTAACAAAATTAAAACAATTTAAAATATTACTTTGCATCAAAGAACCAAATTGAAACAGATCCATTAAAAGTCCTTTTCTTGTGCCTATGTATCAAAAAGCCCAATCAGCTCCAAAAAGTTTGCTGAGATAAGACAGCAAAGAAGGAGCCATCCTTGCTTCCATAGGAAGGGAGTTTCAGATTCTGGGAACAGTCAAGGAAAAAAGTCATCTTCAGACTTCCCACAAAATATATCTGTGAAGGTGGTGGGTTTGAAAAAAGTCCCTTCCACAAAGATCTTAGAGCTCACACAGTCTCATTTGGGAAGATAAGGTCCTTCAACAGTCTGGACCTGAGCAGTTTAGGGCTTTATAGGTCATAGCCAGCATTTTGAATTGCGCCCAGAAATAGACTGACTCTTTTTGTTTTGTTTGTTTAGATTAATGTATTTAAATTAATTTTTAATATGAACAATCTAATTTATAATCAAAATAATATGCAATTAAAAATAAAGAAACAGAAAGAAGAAAAAGAGGAAGGGAAAAGAAAGACATACAACTAATACACAGTAAGGCTGTGACTCCCTCAATTGAGACTCTTAATGAAAAGAAAAGGAAAAAGAAAAAAATATATAATTCCACCATTACAGATCCAAGTAAATATATATTGCATAGTTATTTCTAATATTAGATATTATATTAGGTATATTATATTAGGTATAATATTAGGTATTTATAGGTATTTCTAACATGTGTTACCTATGAGAAAATAAAATTCAAGGCAAAGCAGGGTAAATACACTAGCTGCTCATAAAATCCAGAAGAGGTTTCCAATCTTTCAAAAAGTCTTCTGTTGGCTCATGCTTTAGAACCCATGTTAATTTGCTGGGTTAATTTGGGCTAACCCAGCAACTTTAACAATCCATTCTTCCATCATTGATGCCTCAGTCCATTTCCAAGTTAGAGCAAACAATATTCTTGCTCCTGTTGTCATATTTGTTGTCATAAATTCATATTTACTATCCAGTTCTTTATCCCTAACAGAACAGAAACATTTCTGATAACATTACAAAGCCTATCTTTAATTGTTTTTGAATTAACATATAAATCTCAGACCAATAACTTTTCACTTTCCTGCAAGTCCACCACATATTAAAAAAAAAAAAGAGCCCTCCTTATTTTGACATCCTCGACATTGGCTTAAAACGTTCTGAGAAATAAAGGAATTTTGACAGCTGGCAAGTTGAAAGACACGCGCAAACAATCTGCGAATGCTATCTGAGACCTTCATACTGTCACTAATATAGCCTTTGATAATAATTTTGACAAGGTTTAGTTAACTACAGAGGGACCAAACTCAATGATGTCTGTACATTAAAGACATACTTAAAGCAAGAACTATTGAAATGGACACTGCACCAGCCCAAGTGTTAATCTGATTGACAAAACAATGTAAATCCAGGCAACAGCTGAGTTTTCCTGATTTGCGGAGGTGGGTAGGGGCAACCTTATTAATAACTAGGTCTTGTAGCACCTTTGAGACTAACTGAGAGAAAGTTGGTAGCACAAGTTTGTACACTTAAGTCTATTTGCATCTGATGAAGTAGACTTAGGTCAGTGAAAGCTTATGACATCAACTTCTTCATACTTAGGGCCTTTCTGCACTACATTGTTATAGGCTCTTTCCGCATCTTACCTTTTCGCAGAGGTGGGGGGCGGTGTTTGCGCAAGCAGCCTCTTGCACGAGGCGCTCACACCCCTTCTGCTTCCTCACCACAGCTGGCTTGCCAGTTGCGTGAACGCCCCGCCCTCACCCTGCCCCGCCCCTTCCGCAGTGCAGCCTGGGAGCTGTAGGCTGCACTGGGGCAGGAAGCGCGACCGGCCCGGCTCTCGAGGCTCCCAGAACAGGTAGGTGTGCGCGGGGCCTCGGAGCAACATGCGACCGCGCAGCATTTTCAGCTCTAAGCCAAAAATTAAAAAATGCGTGCGCAGTCCACGTCAGGCCCTTGAACGTCGCATAAATGGGAGTGCATCATGCAGACCGCTCCTCCCATTTACGTGATACTCAAGGGGTCCTCTTGCTTTAGAAATGGCGTGAGAAAAGGGTCATAGTGCTATTATTCTACTTTCAACACCCTGTGGAATTCTGGGATTTGTCATTTACTGAGGCCAAAGAGCTCTCTGGCTGAGAATTCTAAATGCTCCTCCCTAAACTGTAAACGCCAGGATTCCATAGGATGTTGAAAGTGGAATAATGGCACTATAACAGTGTAGTGCAGAAAGGCCCTTAGTTTCAAGAGTGCTACATACTGATCCAGACTAACACAGCTATGTCTTTGAATTCTTGGAATAGGAGTATTATTTTTCCACTGAATTAGAGCTAACAGACAGGGCAAGTGCTGCTGGATATACTAGTATTTGTAGCAACAATTCTCATTTAAAAAAAATAATCCAAACAATGTTTTTGTTATCCTGGACTAATTGCCATCAACTTCCAGCAACAGCTGCAACTTTTTTTCTCACCTTCCTTTTTTTTTTTTTTTAAATTTCAAGATATATCAGATGGGGAAAAAAGAGGGCACTTGTCTATCATTGTGGTTCATGCTGGCTATTTTGGCCATTCCCCAGTAATGTACACTGTGAGATAGGCTGCAGTGTTTGCATGCCAGATGGTTTCAAGCTGGATGGTGAATTCTTTTATCCTTTGTCCTTCATTTTCTCTTTTTTAAAAATAAAAAAAATCAGTGTTATAGCATCATATATCACTATGATTCCAAGAAAAATGACAACAAAAAATCCAGAAAGATAGGAACATACACCAACCTCAGTAAACCACACCTCCAGATTTTTTTAAAGTCTTCAAATGAGGATCCAAGGCATCATTATGTCCAGCAACAACCAGCTCCCCCAGTAACAGAAAAGATGCCACCCATAGAGGATGAGCAGACCCTGAGGCAACAACAGCTGTCAATATCCAGCAAAAATGAAAATGCTATACTGTTAGAGCTTAGGTTTTTTTAAAACTCATACCAGAAATAAGAGGATTATTTTTTCCACTGAATGGGAATGCTGCAGTACAACAAATGGAACAACAAGTGCCACAGTGCTCCTTCAGATAACTAGTCTTCAGGAGGGGTGGGCAATGGAACAAGATCTACATAAGGCTTGGGGAAATTATTTTTTCAACTGCAGCTCCCAGAATATTCCTGGACTCAGAATTATTTCATTTGAAGTATTGACTATGGTTGGATGTTGGGGTTCCACTGAAAACAACAACTCACCAAGCTTGAAGTTTGCCTCTAACTGTAGAGAATGTTTGAGTCTGATATCATTAAGGCCTTGTTTCTTAAACTGTAGACAATCCCATTAACATATTTAAATAGCATATCAGAAAGATGGGGATTACATGGCCTGTTCCCCTCATTTGCCACAATTTTGTGTGAGAAAGGGCTGCACACCCATGTATACCAAATGTATGGTGCTTCTCCATGTGAGAAGAACTACTGATCAGCTCAGGATGTCTGTCTATGTGCAGAAACGCTACTGAACATAAGCTTAAGTATATGAATACAAGGTCTTCTCTTGCAGAGATGCACAGTTTAGCTATAGTCTAGGGACAAAAGTAATGGTGCTAAGGCCAGCTTGCATGATCCCACAGCCTCCTTGTGCAATGTGCAAACAAAGTAGTATCAGGATATTATCTAAATCTACATCCTAATATTAAAATGTGATGCGACTCAGACTGTGTTTAAATGGTGACCAAGAAACATAAATAAATAACTAATCCCTTTTTCACTATGTTTAATAATCATATAAGAATGTAATTTTTTGTTTATTGTAGCTTTTCAAAAACCACAAATGTCTAACCAAATCTATTTCAACACTGTGACCTTTTTAAAGACACATGTTTACAAAATCCTTTGCCCTGAAGCAGATAATTGACGTGCAGCCATTTTTGGCAGCCAGCAAAACAGGTGCAGTCACAAGAGTGAATGTTCTAAACAATGCGAATAGGCGAAACAAAGACTCAGGAAGGCAACAGGGATCTTTCCCCCTTTGGCAACTGTATCCTCTGAATCATTGTTAAATGCCTGGGGTGACTATCTCTCCATAGTCATTATGCAATTGCTATCCTTATCATGTGCTTTCCATAAATGTGCTGCTCATTTATAAAAAGACGTTCCTTCAAATTATCACTTGATGTATTCCTCCAGTTTAGGTGGGCAGCAGCATTTATTTCCTTCCATTTTCCCAATGTATGTGATATGTCACAAACATTGCCATGCTGCATACAGTGAAATGAGTCTGAGAGATCAAGACCATGCAGTTCCTAGTTATCACAGTTTAACTCATCAGACTGCTTAGGGGTTTATAGGTTATCATCAACCATTTGAACAATGCAGACTGTCAAATAAATACTTTAGATTTCCGCTGTGGCCAATACTTATTTATAAATGGTACTGCTAAGTTTTGGACTTTTCCAAAGGTTAGTGTGCTGAAGGCTACCTTACAGTTGTTCATGCAAGATGTCACCACTGCATGGATGACTGTGCCCAGCTGGCTCAATCTCAGGAGGCATGGACATCTTGTTAAAAGTAATTCTCCCCCATCACCTGCTCACCCCTCGCTCACTTACCATGGGCCACCAGCGCTCTGCTGAAGCCACCCTGGGAAGTTTGGGCAGGGCTCATGGTCCTGCCACATGTGCTCAACTGGCATGGCCTGATTCTCAAGTACAGGTTGAACATGTGCCAGCAGTGTTTCTGCCAGTATGCCAAGGACGTCAGCTTCATCAAATTAGATTAAAGGGCCATCTGCAGAAGCAGTTGCCAAGGCTTGGTCACAGAAGTACCAGTCTGTATTACATTCACATGACTTGTAGAGGCACGTGAAATGGCTGGCAGACCTGGAAGATTTCTGCAGATGAACATCTCTTGCTGTACATGCTATTGTGTACATAAGAATAAATAACATTTTGTTTAAAAAAAAAAGTACTTCTGCCCCAGAGCTTAGAAAAGTTTAATTTTGGATTGTTTCCCAAAATCCCCCATATGTGAGCTCTACTCCAAAAAAGTAACTTTTCCAAGATCTGTTCTAACCATAAGTACCACCCAAGGATCTGGGAGCCATACCAGATCTAGGATATCCAAGAGACAATACATCTGCAAAGGTATTTGACCCTGTGAAGAGCAGACAGGCTCACGTCTCTAAACTACTGATCTTCCCACAATCAGCACTTCTGTATATGAACACGATTGCAGACACCATAACTAATGTGTGGATTTTTTAAAGGCTATGCAGGTTAATGTGTCGGTTGTGTCTGTACTGGTATAATCATAAGAAAATGCGGAAACTTCATTTTTGCCTTGCAATAAGGATGAAAGCTCTGAAAAGTGGACCCAAAAACAACACAAGAAGATATTTTTAAACTGATTTCTTCAATCTGATTTTAGTTCTGGAAGAGATTTCAAGTCCTTTATCAAGTTCATTGTTATTGTCGTATGTTGTGAGTCTTCTGTTTCCTCTCCTTTAGATTTTAATTAAGATCATATCTGTCAATCTTAAATAAAATGTTATTTATACACATATAGTATTATGTTTCTCTGGTCATAACATGCTGCTTATGACTCTCTTATACCATAATCAACCTCAGTCTTTATTTGTCACAGTGAAATATTAGACATTGTCATCTGAAATGTGATGTGTTTGTGTGTATTTAGCTTCAGAAGAAGCAGAGGGTTCACATCTGTCATTCCATACCAACTCATCCGCTTGGGACTTAATTGTAAAGGTCACAACGCAGCACTTGCTTTTAATATTGCAAAAGGTTAATAGTTCACTGGAATTTCTATTGTCCTTATCCCACAATACAAGCACGTTAGAGGGCATGTTTTCATCTGTAAAATGTTGGAGGGCATGCTGTTGGCATCCAAGTTTCTTTTCTTCCAGCTAGAAACAGGGTCAGCCTTACCATTAGGCAGGGTGAGCTGGTAAATGTTAGGCTGCCCTCAATCCAGTCCTCCCAGAATACTCTAGCCCACTCTGCTTCTCCAAAGCAAGAGGTGGACAACTGCAGCAGATCTCTGGGACACTTTCACGCCACAGAACTCTCCAGAGCTGCATAAACAGAAACGTCTGGAAGGCCACTTCTGGTTCACAAAACTGGGTATTTTTAAAAATATGTTAAAAAGTATAAGAAGATCTTAAAACCTATTTAAAAAGTAAATTGTTGTGCAGTGGTGCTTTGTCCTCTTTTTTGGCCAGAAAAAGCTTGGTTTGAGGATTCTGGAGGTATCAAGGAAAGAAAGAATCCTGGGAGGCTGCCTGTTTCTCCATGTTTGCACTTTGCCCACCCCACCCTAAACTAATCTTGTTGCCTTCTGCACTTTCTAGTTAAATTCTGTGCATGGGAAATTGGAGGAGGGTTCCATCTTCTCCTCCATCTTCTCCATCAGAATATCTTGGACTGGCCATGGCGACAAGACTTCATTCATAGACCAAGCAACTTGCTTGAAATAAATCTGTGAAAATCAGGGCCCCACTTTACTCCACTGCTGCTGCTGCCGCTGCTTAGCATTCACTAAGCCTAAGCTCTCTCTCACAGTGCTGCATTGACAGTAAAAGCTACAATAGGCAAGGCTCCTGTGTTGTCTTGTCAGAGGAGCTGAAGAGTGTGCAGTTCCCAAGCACCATTTAACAGGATAGATATACCACAAAGAGAAGCTAAATCAACACAGGTTGCACACACAATATACAATGTGTAATATGTGGTACAAATTATAACCAGAACATTCAGTTCTTATACAGCCAGAAACATAACCAGGAATTTTCAAAGAAAGAAACATGTTAATCTGTTTCAGCATAAAATGAAAAGGATGGGTGTGAAGGAATTCAGAAGCACCTTTGAGACTAATTATTCTATTTCAGAATGAGTTTTCATGGATATCAACCTGCTTCTTGAATGTACTCATAGATATACTGTTCTGTTGTTGCATCTGAAGGAATGGATTGATGTCCTTGAAAATTCATGTTACTCTTAAGTCTTGCAACATTTTATTCAAACAGACTTTCTTCTTGGTTTCAGTTTTCTTCCTGGAATGCTTGTTTTTCAATCTATTGTTTACTTTATCTTTTGCCTTTAGCTATCTTAGGACTTCCACATCACACAATTATAGTGTTATGATTCCACTTTAACTGCCATGGTTGCTTCCTATGAAATCCTGAGATCTGGAGGGGCATTTAGAATTCTCAGTCAGAGTTCTAGTATGGCATAAACTACAAACCACAGGATTCCATTGGATGCAGCCATAGAAGTTAAAGCAGAGTTGTAGTGCTATACTTGTACAGTGTAAAAGGTCTCCTTTCTCTTGACCAGCCTTCCTGGAACTCCAATATGTCCCTCCTGTGCAGCCCTTCCTCAAGAACTATGCAGTTTTTTTAGAGTCTCCCTGTCTTTTCTGTTATCTTCTGCAGTCATTGTTGTCTACCCACCCTTTACTGTGTGTCTTCTTTCTTGGTTTTTGCCTGCTGTGCATGTTTTCTTCAGCCTTTTGGCTCCTGTCCCTTCACTTCCCTACCACCCAGTCCTCAGCTATACCCTTTAATCTCAGTTAAATCAAACCCTTTTTCTTGCCTCACAGAAACAGAAGCATGAATAGCTTTGTTCCCTGAGCAAGTCGACACCGAGACCTCCCACCAAATTAGAATAAACTGTTTGTTTTCTCTTTTTATTTATTACATAGAGAATTAGGTATCTCACCCATTACAAAGTTAGGGAGGAGAAATCTTCCACATTTGTCTGTTTCACACCTATTTGTTCTCCGTTTTGCTACATTTGTTAGTCAGACTATAGCTACCTAAGGCCTCATTAATAAAGAATTCCATTCAGTATAGAAATTATTACTGTCAGTGGATCCTATATCACAAGAGAAAATGTGAGAGAACGTTTTGTTTCCTGAGGTGGAACAGTAAATCTCCTTGCTCTAGTCAAGGTACGTAGTACCCAAGACTAACCATATTATTCTCTCACAAGCCCCTTTCCATTAGAATAAAAATCAGTGAGAATAAATTAAATAACTGACCATATGTTCTCTTCTCCTGAAACCAAAATGAGGTGTCTGAGATGGTCACCTCAGCTCACCTGACCTTACAATGTCAGGGCCAGCCCTATTAGAGCACCATGCCACTACAAACACATCTTATCTAATTTGGGGAGCTAATCAGTGTTGCCCTGCTTAGTATTTGGGTGGGTACCAGGAAACATCAAGGATCTGCATGTAGATTTAGACGGAATCCTTCCTGAAAACCTAGAGAGCAACTACTACCAGTAGTAGCTGATAGTATAGAGCTAGAATGGACCACTTGTCTGACTCAGTGTAAAGCAGATTCCAGTGTTTCTATAAGTTACAGAGTTCCTATGCCTTTTTATTGTTCTATAGAAGAAGGAATGTCAGCAGAGCATTTGTAGCTTTTCCTGTAGCTGTTCTGACAAGCTGAACTGATAAAAAAAAAAAATCCCTTCCCTTTCACAGGAAGGGCATCATGTTCTTTTGCATCTGGTCAGCCTTTGGTTGAATATCTAGGGAATATCAACAAACAGTGGCACCATAGTGTGCCCTTCTTAACCAGTATAATTTTGTGGCAACTGGTAACGCATAACTTTGTGATTTCTCTATATACTGCTGGAAAGTGGCAGTGAGGAACAGGAAGAATGGCATCTATAGCCATTTTGTCATACCAAGAAAAACATTTTTATTAAAAAAAAAGACCTAACGGTACAAGAACTGTGGGAAAATTTGCCCAGTTAAAGTAATTTCTTTCTCTAAGTGAAAATATAAGTTTTTCTGCTTTTATAAGCAGAAAAGGAGATAAATTAAGCAAAGATGTTTAAAATGGCACAAAAGCATCTTTCTCTCTTCAAAATGTTATGTCATGGAAAGCTGTCTTTCACACACATACACATGCCAACTCTCAAAGTCAGACTCCAGAAGGACGGTAGACTTGTTGAGGTGGAGAAAAATTTAGTCTGTCTGCCATAATAGAAGCTAGTTTTATACACCTACAGAATAGCCTACAGAATAATCAGGCAGCATCCACGGATAACACTGTCTCATGTATATCACCAAATCTTATCCATTTCTGGAGCTTATTTACTTTCCAGGTAACTAAGTGTACATAGAATTATACCCTCTTTTAGGCATGAGCAACAACTAGGAAGCAAAACTCTGGAACTCTGGTGACAATCATCTCAAAATGACGGAAAACAATATTCAATACTCCAGTTACTTACCCAACCAGACAGAGATCAAAAGAGGGGATACCTCTAAGCCGCAAAATTGCAAAGTCTGCTGCTTCATAGCTGAGTATGTCTCCTCTCTTCTTTTCCTTTTTGCTCCAGACATACAGGCAAACAACAGAAAGAGCTGCCTCTGTGCGTTTGGGTTGTGACAGAACAGGAGCTCACATGCTGCCCAGTAAATGTCACACTTACTAAGATTACCACAGCTTTGACTTCACAGCTCACTGTCTGCTGCCTAGGGGGTTGCCACTTTTGGGCTTCCTACAGCCCCCCTCCAACAGCATTCACCTGTGGTAGGGAAGCTGCCGCCTGAAGAAAAGGACCATAAAGGAGGGTAAGTGGGGGCAGAATGAGACAGCATTTTAATAATCGTCTCAGCTAAATCCAGAATTTGCAGTCAATTAGCAGATATTCAGGTGATCATCTGCCTTCTTCTCTCAGATCAGTCATGAAGTAGGCAGACAACATAATTGCTTGAATTCCCATTTATGTAGTGAAAATTGTAGCCATACTGCTCCCAAAATTACACCATGCATTTAGTGCATCCCATTAATATTATTTGAGCATAATCTGCAGCTACTGATTTGTGATTTTTCTAGAATTCTCAAAGCCCTTTTAATTTGGAAGAAAAAGTGAGATGAGGCACAAAAGTTTTAAAATACTTTAAATAATTGTACCTTAACTCTTTTGAATTACTTTTTTCATTCTCAGCAAACAGATGATTGATGGATTCTCCCTGATCAACAGAACTTTGTCCCACTGGAGTTTTGAAAATAGTCCTTGTAAACTTGAGTGTTGACAGGGAACAATACTAAATAAAGGTTCACTGCCTTTGGGAAGAGTCAGAAATCAATCTCCACCTATTCTGGAATGTGTTTTCAATGCCAGAACTCTAACAGTGCTTTTTGTTCACCACCAAGGAATTGCAACTAGCCTCCACGCACTTTGGTTGCCATCAAAGCAGGAGTTTGGGGAAGAAGGTCAGGAACCCTATTCAGGAGAATGAGCAGAAAGGCTTGGGAGCTTACATTTTGAAGTAAGTTAAATACTGTTCCATTACCATTTACAGAGTGAGCCCCATAAGACTACTAACTTCACTGTCTAATATTGTCACAGTCCTGTGTCTAGAAGCAGCAGATACCGCAGAGGTCAGAGTCTAGTATTGTGAGGCAGTCATACGCAAATTCAGGTTGGTCCTGTCATACATGTGTAGTCAGGAATGCTCTTTGAGGAGAGGCTTAACAGCAAATAAATAAATAAACAAACAAATAAAATTGAAAGGAGAAAATGACAAGCCATTCATGTTAAAGCTGGCACAGGGGTCAGGAATCCAAGCAATCCAACAGCACACAAGAACATACACCTGTTTTGATGAGGGGCTGTCTGCAACAAGAACTCCCCGTAGCTTCCAGGAAATTTACAGCTGCTTGACCTCGGCACACCAGACACACATTGTTTGGTGTTTCCTATTGAAGCCTTTACAAGAGTTGCTGGGGAACCAAGCATGCTATAGTGAGTAGGTTTAGTGCTGGTCTCTGGGAGATTAGGTTTTCAATCCCTGTTTGGCCACACAAACTGACTGGATGACTTTGGGCAAGTCACATTCTCCTAACCTCAGAAGAATGTGATGCAATGGCAAACCACCTCCAAACAAATCTTGCCAAGAAAACTGATAGATTTGTCTTAGAGTTATCAAAAGTCAGAAATGGCTAAGCTAAAATATTGTATGCTCAGAATTGGAAAGATCCCATGATTCTATCTCAAGAAGACTGGATGATGAAGCTACTGGACGTGGTGGACAGTGGATAAACTGATGACATGATTAAGAGATGGCTCTCTTACGGATTACAAAAAATACTGGGAAAGCATTACATTGGTTTAAAATCAACTGAAGGAATACATGCAACAAGAGCATTTGATTAATTGATAAGGTTATATTTATTATACAGACCAATATATTTTAAAGATTTTAAGGAAGTTTATAATAACAGTGAATCATTTGAGTTATAGTGGATAAAGTTCTTTTTACATTATTATATAGATAATAAACTAGAGGAAGTATAATTAAGGATAACTAACTACCATTTTCTAGGGAATCAGAAGTCAAATGTATGTTTTCTCATTCCCCTTTTATGTTTTGGGTTGTCTTAGTGGTATTTGTAGTTTGTTAGTTTAGATATTAGTGTATTTAGTTTAGTTTAGTTTCTCTTTAGTGGAGTTTGATATGTCAAGGTTATATCCCTTATATGTAGTTTTGTAAATGTATGTTAATAAAAATATTCATTAAAAAAGTCAGAAATGACTCAAAGGCACAAAACAACAACAATAACACCACCATGAACTGTTGGCTCTTTCTGCATTCTTGTTTGTCTCATTGTCATTCTACAAATGAAAGTGGCCCAGCTGCTCCAGCTGGTCTGGCACTCCTCACGCAGAGGATCTTAGTAGCAGTGGCTGCCATAGTTGCTCAGGCTCTGGGAAGGAGCTATCATCTAGAGCTGGAGGTCCCTCCATGTCTGAATCCCTTAATTCTGATTCCTCAAGGTGAGTTGTGACAGCTTAACTGCACTGCTGTTCATTTTGTGGGGGTCAGAGCAGAAGTGGTTTCTCTGCATTTGGTTGAACTTCCCATTAGCCTCTTAGCTTTGCTTATGCTGGTGGGGACTGCTAAGAGTTTCAGCTGAACATTGTAAGGCAGTCCATGTAGCTTTCAGTACTGATTTGCAGGATGAGTCAAAACATACAGTGTCCAGAAAGGCTTGAGTTAATTGCATTAAATAGAAATTTAATACTGGAAAAATGTGTACCTTTTCACAGAAATAGATTATTACCTTCATTTTACATTCTGCAACTGCAGATATCCTAATTTATCCTGATTCTTCCAGCAGTTTACAGCTTCAGTGGCGCTGGAACAACCCAGAATCACATTTGTTTAGCTGCTGTTGCATTCATGTCTGGCTACCTAAAGTGCAGATTTTACCAGAGCTGGCAGGTATCATGTCAAAATGTAACACATTATCTATAACTCATTCTCTTCAGCAGTAATAGTTACCAAATAATGTTCATTTTCAGAATGATAAAATGAGGTCCCAGAAAGTTCCAGTGTTCCTGCAGCGAGTGGGGAAGGATCAATATTATCCATTCTGGGAGCTGACCACTGACCTCTGATAACTACTGGAGTACTACAGCCGTACAGAGTATGCTGTAGTCTCAGAAATTAGAGCCAGCCTGGTGTACTGGTTAGAGCATTGGGCTATGACCCTGGAGATCAGGGTTTGAGTCTCTGCTTTACCATGGAAATCCACTGGGTGACCTTGGGTGCATCACACACTCTCAGCCCCAGAAAAACCCATGATCGGTTCACTGTATGGTCACCATAAGTCAAAAATGACTGGAAGGCACACATCAGCAGCAACAACTTCATCCTAAATCACCATAAACTTGACTGTGAAGCAGAAGATGCACATATTCCACGCAATTTCAATTCTGGTTTACATATGAAGTTGATTAAAAGAGAGAGAATTTTTGGGGGGGATTTGATCAGCTGTGCCGCCCCCAGATTTAGTTTCTTGTCTTTGCAATGACAAGAAAATTTAGGAAACCAGTGACATTAAAGTGTTAAAAATCAATAATGTAATCAATTACATTTCCAATTCTATTACTTCATGTGCTTCATTTTGTGCCATAAAACACTTGTGTATAACATGAAATCTGTTTAAAACAGGGCTGGATACTTACAGTCCTGCAGACATCATTGGAGTACAAATTCCACCAGCCTTAGTCAAGATAATTGTTGCTGATAGTTGATGGGAACTGGAGTTCACCTGGAAGGAGGAAAGTTGCCTGCCCCTCTATTTCATTTATTTATTATAATATCTCTATCCCACCCTATATCTGAGGAGAGAATCAGCATGGTGTAGTGGTTTAAGCTTTGGATTACAACCCTGGAGACCAGGGTTTGATTCCTGCTCAGCCATGGAGACCCACTGGGTGATCTTGGGTGCATCACACACACTCAGCCTCAGAAAACGCCATGATAGGTTCTCCTTAGGTTTGCCAAAAGTCAGAAACAATTTGAAGGAACACAACAATAACATATCAGAAGATCTCAGCACAGAATTTAATCATAGCTTTCACCTGCAAAGGCAATAATTTCCCAATTGCTACTTGCTTATATTTTGAAAGAGGGGGCAAATCCTTAATACCATAAGCATTCAACCTTTTTGGTACTGGAGAAAACATGTAACCTTACAGTGAAATAGATTATTAATGGACTTATAGCCACTTTGGAATTTTTTTTAATTTTACTGCTTGTCCCGAGAGGGCCCTAGGGCATAAAAATGGCTCCTGGTCTCAGTGCAGCCTTCCTTTGCATTAGATTAAAGCTCTTTCTGTCTGGATAGAAAGAGCGTGTAGATCCCTGATTGGTATAAAATCAGTAGTGTATGATGCTTTCTGCCAACAGTGGCACTAGGTGGAGCTGCTGGTCTCCCCATTCTATCGTCATAAAGGTGAAGCACCGAGTTCTGGGGCTTCTCTAGCGTTCAGTTGAAACTGGGATGGCTGAGCACCGCTGAACAATGCTTTGGATCCAAGGCCTGCTCAGAAAGTGGGACAATAAGCCATATACTGACTACCAGCTGCTCTATAGTTCTTTTTTTTAATCCACCTTCAGTCCTTAACTCATTTGCCCAATTGCACCACTGAGCTATTTGCTCAGCCAGTTCCCAGATTTTATTCATAATATATCTCAACATTTGTGGTTTTATTCTTACGTCCTTTACAAGTTCCAAGTTAATTAGGGTTGTGCATGCCTCCTCTAATTTGATTCAGGGCCCAGTTTAGTCCAGACTTAACCAGACCAAATCCAGTCTCATCGTGACTTTAAATCTGAATGACATTCAAGGATCTAGATTGCAAATATAGCCTCATTGACCTGCACTGGGTAACTAAAATGTAACAATAATCTTTTTAAAAAAAATTTACATCATTAAATACCAAAGTCAGAATCATCCAGACCATACTATTTCTGATTTATATGCATGGGTATGAAAGATGGACAGTTGAAGAAAGCTGACAGGAAATCAAATCACGTAAAAGGTGAAGCTGGAAGAGTTCTATGGACAACATGGACTGCTAAAAATAAAAACAAATGAGTCTTAGAGCAAATCAAAGCTGATCTCTTCCTAGTAGCCAAAATGACTAAACTGAGGCTGGACATGAGATGATATGACTTACTGGAAAAGTCAACATTGCTTATTTGCTTGGAAGACAATAGGAAAAGAGAGAGACTACAGTCTAGTACAAGTGAAGTCATTCAGTCAAGGAAGCCACAGTTTCAAGTTTGCAAGACTTGGGCAGTTGATAACTAGGCCTCAACAAAATCCCTGAACTCCAAACCCCAGGATTCCATAGGATGTTGAAAGTGGAATAATAGCACTATAACAGTCTAGTGCGGAAGTGGCCCTAATCTTCTGATTTCTTGAGTGCAGTCTCCATTCTGATTAATGACTGAGCCAAAGTATGGAGGTAGAAAACCTCAAAGAGTTAAGTCTCAGTCCTTTGGCTCCCCCTTGTTTAGGATTCTCCTGTTGCAGCTAAATTTGGTATGCCTTATGATATTTAACATCTTTGCCTACTGAAGAAGCCAGCGAAGTTTCAAAAGCTTACATAATGTATAAAAATAAAGCTTTCCATACTCAGTCTTGGTTGCTTTTCATCTTGACATTGCAGCATATTCTTACGACCCGAATATCTCCAGGTTCTACAGGAGAAGAACTGTACTCAGTGGCGTAGCGAAAGGGGGCGATGGGGGTGGCCAGCCTTGGGTAACACTTTTTGGGGGGCACTGCCATGGCATCGCCAAAACAAACAGAGCCTGCCTGCATAGTCTTACCAACTTTTTCCCCCTGCCTGCCTTTCCCTTTTGGTACGTGCCAGCCAGCCACTTCTGCAAGAGTTGCGTGGCTCCTGGGGAGAACCAAGTCGGAACACCTGGAGGGAGCAGAGGGAGGATCTGCCCACCATTTTCCCCCTTATGTTGGCATAGCTGCTGAGGCAAGCTGAGAGGGCTCCTGTTACTATCGTGGCCACCATCCCGGGGCAAAGAACAAAGTATCCAGCTACCGGTTCACTTTTCCCCCATCTCATTAGTGTTAATGAGCTGGTTTCTTTTTCTGGCCCCTTAGTGCCATTCCCACTACCATGTGATGTCATTTTATTTTTAAAGCTACCTCAATTGCACTGGGAGGGGTGGCAAACTCAGGGACCCCCTGGGGCAGCAAAAGCTCTAGCTACACCACTGACTGTCCTGAGGAAGAGCAAAAGAAGTGGCACTGGGCAGGCAGACAACAGCTCTGTGATAACTGAAGCCCCTGTCAGAGATACTGATGACAAGCAGTAGCTGTTGGTCCCTGTGGCTCTGGCTGGAGATGAGTCCTGCAGCTCAAAAGCTCCCCCTGCTGCCATGACCAAGCAGGCACGGACGTCCCTCTGCCTGCTCCTTTAGAGCAACAGGGATCCGATTCTGTGCCTGCTCCTTTGGAGCAAAAGGGATCTGATTCTGAAAAGGCTCTGGAACCTGGTTCAATAAGTCCCCAATCCAGGCGGAGACTCAAGAGGGCTGTACAAAGGGAGGTTTCCGTGGCTAAGTTTAAGAAGTGGTGACTGGACACACTTGTGCCTGGGGCTATATAACTGCCTGCCCGGAAGCTTCTCTTTGCTTGTGGCAAACTTCTCTTGCCAGTACCTTGCTCCCAGCACCTGGTTCCTGATACCTTGAATTGATCTCTGGACTCTTGACCCTTGGCTTTGGAACTCTATGGCTTTGCTTGGCGCTCTGGTAAATGAACTTCCTTGAGTAAGTGCTGGCTTGTCTCCTCCTGGCTGGACTTTGCTGGCTCTCCCACTCTCTTCTCTGGGCTGGCTCGCCGCCCAGGTCTCTGACCTTGACAAGCACCATCAGAGGTGGTGCGGAAAGAGGTAGTGTGGAAAGGCCTAAAGACAAATAGGATTAAGCCAGACTTTTCCTCAACAAGATAAAAGACTAGGAAACTAAAAGAGAGGTACAGAAAAACCAAACTAGGATAACAGTCCAGTGCCTCTCTCCTATACTTGATATACTCTCAAGTTGTTGTCATAGCTATAGATGTTAAAAAATAACAATTTTCTTCCCATTTTGCAAAAGTAGCTAAAGAATTCTTATGCTTATTTACTTATATGCATATCTGAATATTAAAAACTACTGGTCACTAGTACAAAACATGTTTTCCTTCTGTTCTCTTTGCCATTGCTTAAACATCCATGACAAATCACAAAGCAGCACTGTGCAAGGATAAATGTGAGACAGTATGTGAACTGTGCAATATTCCTCCTCCACCATTTAGTGAGGCCATGTATTAGACTGCAAAAGAACTGAAAATATCCCTAATTATGCTACAATTGTAACATGATATAATTATATCTGAGGTAGTAGCTAAAGGAATTAATTACAAAAAAGCTATTTGTAAATAATTACTTCCAAGGACTGCCACATTAGATATTATAAATCAAAGTTGATTAATTTTATTTAGAGTTCATTTTTCCTTTGTCTCTTTATTAGATTAGAGGCTCCTTTGGGACAGAAACTGGACTACTTTTGTTTATATATCTCTATAAAACATTATGTATTTTCATTATTCTGCACTGTTTGCATTAAAGAATGTAAAAACCTACACGGTTCATAACCAAATGTTTATTTCACAAACTGATGTTGATAATGCTTCCTCAGAACTAAGTCCTACTACACTCTCAAGGAACTCCCAAGGTGATTAACTCTCAAGTAGGTTTACAAAGGATGGTAGTCATGGTTTTTTTTTAAATTTTTTATTTAATTTTATTATTGGATGGTAGTCATGTAGACTTATAATAAATTATGATGTAGGCAATGGCCTTACTCCAAGATAAGCATGTGTTGGATGGTGGACTTAGATGCATCCACTTCAGTCTAAGGCTAGACTTAGCAATGGAGAACAAATTTATTTAAACCGGTTCTGTCCCAGTCATGTTTAAAACACAGAGGCTCCCTCACCCTGGTTCTCAGAGCAAAAAAAGCAAGGACAGACCCATCATTCGGTGGAACATCGTAGCCATCTCTTGGAGTAGATACTGGATAGCGTGAAAGGGACGCAAAGAGCTATTTACTCCGTTATTATTGTATTTTTACTGCTAGGTCAGAGAGAAGGTACCGGTGAGGGTTTCTGCCTCAAGTGTTGGTTATAAGCACTACGCACCTTGGACTTGGTGGGGGTGAAGCTCCATTTCCTGCTCTGCCACAAGCAACAAAATGCCTTCAGCTGGCCTTACACGTTTGGATTGGTGCTAAAGTCTTTCCTATGTCTTGTTCCCTTGCAACCAGTATCATAGTTTCACTTTCCTTTCAGCTGGGCTGTGAAAGAAAACTGCCAGAATGGGGTGAGCAGATGAAGCTACGAGGAAAAGGTAAATGGCAAAAACGGACATGTTCACCTCTCCTCACTCATATACATCTTTTGCTCAAAAAAGTACACCCCCATTCTTTGTATACCACATTTCTTATATATGATTGTATAAGAATATAGATGTTACTGTCATGAGTATCTTGAAAATTAGCATCTCATACAGATATTCTCTCATGAAAATTATGATTGGCTTATGATGAGGGCATTTAAAATGACAGCCCTAGGTTTCAAAGACGCTGGAAACATTCCTCTTTCTTTTAACATTAATTTTCTCCTTTCACACAAACACCAATATTTTGGGTATAGATTTGTATTTGCATATTGTTAGCAATTATGTCACAGTTGTTAGCTCTTGTGACTTGAGAGGCTCCATGTAACACACTGCTTGATAAAGCGATGCAAATCTCAGCTTCTGTTTAAAAATATTCCAGCCCTAACAACTTCATAGCAGTGGGAACGAGACTTTGAAATGAGAACAAAAACATCAACAACACGAGAGCACAAACACCCCAAATACCATGTAAAAAAAGTACTGCTTAGATATTTCGAAATTCTTGCAATCTGCTCTTATGCATGGTTTACTCAGCAGTAAACACCAATCAGTGAAATTAGTAACAGAGCAATGTTTAGGTTGAAAGCGAGACCACCTTGTGATACTGCTTTGGTAGTCTGAGCCCTGCCAGCACAAAGTGGCTGGGGCGGAAAATTGAGTGAGTGATCTTTCATTGCCTTTTCTTCTGGCAATTTTATACCTTTTCCCCCTAACAAAATCAATGGGAGTGAATATACTTAATGCCAGCTTGGGGTTGGTATTGGTACGAGACACCACCTTGGAGCATCACAAAGCAATGGATGGGTTTCGGACTCAGAGGATAAAAAGCCGTTCCCTGAGTTGCCAAACAATTGAACAGAATAACTTGTCTAATTTCTCAGCTTTTATGGAGATCCTGATATCTTGGTCTAGAGATTTTTGTTTTAAATGAAAACTGGGAATCCCGGCTAGCTGAGGCACACTTAGTGTTTGGATGAAACCCAGGCAACAGAGTAATATGACAATCTTATGACTGATGCCTACTGCTGGTTACCAGTAGTGGTAGATTCACGGCTGCAGAACCTCCCACAGGAACCTTCAGGGCAAAGCTTGGAAATTTTACCTTTTAAAAACAAGTGGAACATTAAGAGTTGTTGGAAGTTTAAATAAAACACACTAGGTAAACTTGTCAAATAGACCCATAGGGTACAACTAAGCCAGTAATGTGATAAGGAACCATGGAAATGTTGGCGTGCTTTCCAAAATCCACAATGTAATGCAGTATTTGAGTATCTTTAAGACTTTTCCATGACAAAAACTTTCTCACATATTTTTTTATCCAGGAGGTGGCTCTGTTTTGAAGTGCACAAAACAGAACCTCAAGTGATACTTCTTTTACTGCATATCAGTAGGGTTGCATATCATGCTGTTGCATATCATGCTTATCGTTATCATGCTGTTGAATGTTTTTCATATGAGTTCAAATGTCCAAATTATTTTATCTGATTTGTCTTTATTTGCATTTTAGTGCTGTGTGCCATTTTGAATTCTGCATTACAAAGATGAGTTACATCTGGTTTCTAACTTATTAACTAATTACCATGATATTGTTAAAACAAGCTTTTAATATATAACTTTCATATATGAAAGTACAATAAAATATTCCCCAAATATTTGTTCCAGAAATCCTGTACATACACAAAACACTTGGATCTCCATAGAGATCAATCTCATGCAGAGGTACATTTGTCATATGTGTCCCCAGGAGTTACATTTTTACATATAAACCGTTTCATGCAAACTTTTTTTTTAAAAAAGAGCAAACCAATTTGTGTGGAAAGTTAAATTTACTGTATATCTCAAATGTAAGAGTAATTTTTAGCGCTAAAGAAGAAAGCGTGGTTTTAAGGCTGCTGCATTCTCTCACCAGGCACTTTTCAGACAAGTTCAAATGCATCACTCCTCTTTCCTAACCAGGCGGGCAGCTGGGGCTTATGTGTGTTGTAGTCAAACACACTTGAAAAGCACAGGATTATTGCAGGAGTGTATGAAAACAATAGGGAAGAATGTGGGAAAAGGAAAGAGAGGTCCTAACAATACCCAGCATCTTTTGCAGCATAGTTCTACATTAGGCTACTCAGAAATGAGTCCTCGTGAGTTCAGTAGGGCCTTGTTCTTGTTGTGTATCTCCACGCTGTTTCCGATAGAAAACCCTATCATGGGGTTTTCTGGGGCTGGCAATGTGCGACGTCCCCACGGTCATCCAGTGGTTTTCCACGGCCAACTGGGGAATCCAACCCTGATCTCCAGAGTTGCAGTCCAGTGCTCAAACCACTTCAACATGCTGCCTCTCTTGCTCACTATTACACATTTAATTAGCTACTCAGACAAAGATCATTTCTGCACTACACTGTTACAGTGCAATTATTCCATTTTCAACATCCCGTGGAATCCTGGGGTTTGTGGTTTAGGGAGGGGCCTTTAGAATTCTCAGCCAGAGCGCTCTTTAGCCTCGGAAAACTACAAGCCCCGGAACCCCAAAAGGATGTTGAAAGTGGAATAATAGCACCAAAACAGTGCAGTGCGGAAAAGGGCACAGATATTTGCGTCCCATCCCAAGAGAGGCAATGAAACAATAGATTCTGCACATTTCTGGGAAACGTTGCGTTGGCTCCTCCATCCAGAACTCCAAAGACACCCAATGGGTTTCTACGGCCAAGCCAGGAATCCAACCCTGGTCTCCAGCTCAGTGCTCAAACCACACTCCACCATGACCATTTCCAAAGAGCTTTCTAGCTGATAATTCTAAAGGGCCCTCCCTAAACTGCAAACCCCAGGATTCCAGAAGATTTTGGAAGTGGAATAACAGCAGTATAACAGTCTAGTGCGGAGGTGGCTCCCTCAGGGGGTTTACCTCCCAGGTAAATCTGCGGCCATAATGCGCGCAGAAACAACAAACGCGCGCACACAATTCTTTGCGCTTGTGAGTTGAAAAATAAAAGTTTCATTCCAAAGGGGAGGGGAGGTCCCTAGAAGCTTGGCTCTTATCTCCGTCCTCCTGTACTTAAAATGTGGGAGGCAGCTCACCCCCGACTCGGTGAAAGCAGCGCGTCCTTTTCCCAGGCCCGCCTCCCTGGGAAGAAGACGGTCCCTTTCCCGCCGAACTCTTCCCGCAGGTCGGTTCCCGCGCCGCTCACCCAGCCGGAGCCTCGCGGGAGCGCCAATGGCCAGTCAGTGGCCTCCTTCGGAGGAAAAAGCCCGCTGTTTCGGTAGCAGCCATCAACCGATTTCCCCCTCCTCTTTCGCTAACGCCGCTGGCCCTTTAAATCGCGCCGAACCGAGGCGGCGCAGCTCCCCGGTGCTAAATTTTTGAGAGCGGCCGTTTGCAAGTTGCATCTTTCTTCTGCTTTCCATGGTAAGCGGTGCGAGCTTTCATCCGTTCATTTCCCCCTTGGTGCTTCTCTTTGCCGGTATTTTTCTTTGAAAGGTGTGCCTCACTGGGGAGTCCTTTAAAAATAATTTCTTCAGCCTTCGTGGCTGTTATCGGGAGGCTTGCTTGAGCGAGTCGCCTCCGGCTAGTTAGGGCGCGTTTTGTTCTCTGGCAAACGGTCTAGCGGTCGGGCGACAGAGCTGCTGATGAAACTGGTGGGTAGACTTCCAAGGTGTCTGGCTGGTGGGATGAAGTTATTGCTTCACCTCCACTCTTTTTTTGCAGTGATTCGCTATTTTTAATATGAGAAACCAGAGGGTATGCATACATCTGAGGGGATCAGGTTTTCTTCCATACCAGATGCATGAGTTTTACCAGTTCAACTTCTGCCTGCTGTCACTGGTGTTAATGGTTTGCAGAGGGCTGGCAATCCTAATTGCTTGTTCTCCCGCTTTTTAATCAGTTGTGGCAGGTTTGGGGGCCATTTTTTTCTGCTTTTCGGACTTTCCAAGGGCCACAGATTGCCAGCGTTGCCCAACAACTGAAGAACTACACTTAGTATACTTAGGCTTTGAGAAATTGGTATCGTTTAATGTTAAACGGTGTACTGTCAGTCCAATTAATGGTGAATTACCATTGTTCTTTTGTGCCGTTAAGTTTCCCACTTATGGCAACCCTAAGGGAAACCTATCATGTGGTTTTCTTGGCAAGATTTGTTCAGAGGGGGTTTGCCTTTGCCTTCCTCTGAGGCTGAGAGAATGTGACTTGCCCAAGGTCACGTGGTTGATTTCCATGCCCAAGTGGAGATTCGAACCCTGAGTCATAGTCCAGCTCTCAAACCACTACACCACACTGGCTCAGAATTACTATCTCTGTGTGTGTGAGAGAGAAAAAGAAAGGGGGGGGGAGACAGTGAGCGAGAGAGTGCTGTCTCTCATGGAAACCTACAGGTATGAATTACTGTTTACCTGTAGGCTCTCATGAATGACAGTGCTCTTCCATTCTCTCTCTCTCTCTCTCTCTCTCTCTCTCCACACACACACACACACACACACACACACACACACACACAGACACCATTTTAACTCTTTTCTTTTGGAACGTGTGGGAAAAGGGCATTCCAGGGCACTTGGAAGGGTCAAGGGCTGTGAAAACAGCCTCAAGGCTGCAATAAGCCCATTCCTGGTTTAGGGCATTTGATGCAATAGATTCTGTAAGCTAGTTCATAGAATCACAGAGTTGGAAGGGGCCTCATGGATCATGAGGTCTAACCTCCTGCTCAATACTGGATTTCAAGCTAGAGAATCTCCAGCAGCTAGTGTCCAGCCTCTTTTCGAAGACATCCGGAGGAGAAAACTCCACCTAAACCTCAGGAAGGACTTCCTGATAGCTAGAGCTGTTTGACAGTGGAATACGCTGCCTCAGAGTGTGGAGGAGTCTCCTTCTTTGGAGGTTTTTAAGCAGAGCTGGATGGCCATCTGTAGGGAGTGCTTTAATGTGGGTTCCTGCATGGCAGGGGTTGGACCCGATGGCCCCTCTGGTTTCTTCCAACTCTGATTCTATAAGACGCCACCACGTCTCTAGGCAGTTGCCTCAGTGGCAAGGAGTTCCTTCCAGTGATCGATCAAATCAATGCTCTTGTAACTTAAAACCATTAGACGTGGTCCTACCCTCAGAGGCAGCGGAGAACAAGCCTACATCCTCCTCTTTGTGACAGCCCTTGAGGTATTTAAAGGGTGCAGTCATCTCACTCCTCAGTCTTCTCTTCATCAGGCTGAACAAGCCCAGCTCCTTCAATTTCTCCTCTGTGTTTATCGTCATTTATGTTTAGTATATACCCTTTACATTTAGTATGGTAAATATGATGCCTGAGCTTTTTACACATTGATTCTGTGGCATAAAGAGTTCCCATTTATAGAGCTCCTAATCCTGGAGTCCCCTAAGATGGATGCATTCTCTTTGACCTCTTGCAGAAAAAGGACCTAAAGAGAAATGTCAGTCTCCTTTGCCCCAGAACCCTGCAGTGATTCTTCCCTAAAGCATTTTTTGCTTTGTTCTTAAATTTCTGTAGTATATGTCGGCCAACAATCAAACATAAGCAAAATGCAATATATGCCCAACCACTTGGACATTTGTCAACAACATTTATATAATGTATACACAGAGGACATGCCATCAGTTGAGGAAATAATATTTTCCCACAAATGTAGTATTACTGTTGTCCTGGGAGCATTTCACACCATACAATTATAACACTGTTATTCTACTTGAACTGCCATATGCAACATCCTATGAAATTCTGAGACATGCAGTCTCAGAAGTGGTGTTTAGAATCCACTACTGGAGAATTTTAGAATTGCAGCAAACTACCAGTCTCAGGAATCCATAGGACATTGTCACAGCAGTTAAAGTGAAATTACAGTGCTGTAATTATCTAGCACGAAAGGAGTTCTGCTCAGATTATCAGGATTTTAACAGAAGATGGAAGGAAAGTACACAGTAAATGGAAGAACAAAGTGTGCACGTGTTATGCAATGGATTGATCACAGGGAAAGAATTTGAAATGCTATGAACCTAATTAAAATAAAAGCAGATTGGAAATGTTCCTTCCTTGTTCCTCATGGCTTACCCAGGGCCTTAGAGGTTTAACTAGAAATGCTGCAGAGTGCTTGCCAATCACATCCAGGAACACTTGACAGCATTGTTAAGCTGCTTGGTCTTTTACTCCTTGTTCACAGGCACTTCATGAAGTGGATCATGGCCTCATCAACCAGTTGCTGGTGGACTCTGAGGAGCATCTTAATGTATGCACAGGGAAGATGCAATCCCCTTCTCCGAATAACTGGAGTAGCGACTGGAGCTTTTGGGTAACTTAATGGGTATTTCTCTCTCTCTTTTGTTTTATACAAGTGGTTTTGATGAGGGATTATGGGAACTGTAACTTTTCCGAACTCTGATGTTTCAACCCAGGACATCTATGTTCTTCAACCATTTAATTAAGTCAATTTCTTCTTGGGGAATTTGTAATTTGTGGTATGTGTAAAGTGACAAAGGGAGTGACCTCACGGATGTATATCATACTGAGTCATTGACAGAACTGGATAATCTGGAGCGCTATGACATTTCACGGTTTGTCCTCCTGTTCAGTTACTCTGTTTAACACTGTAGCTTGGCTCTTACTTATATGTTAAGCTGTAATCCTAAGCAAGTTTACTACAAAGCAAGCCCTTTGAAACTCACTTCTAAGCAGGGACATTTATGTTGTTAGCGTATGTTGAAAATCATGTTCCTTTGGTTTAAACAGGACTAAAATCTGAGAAATTCTTAAAAGTAGCTGTGAATAAGGCTCCAGATCCCCAAACCATGGAAGTGATCTTTTCAATTACAATGAGGTGTGTGTGCGTGTGTGTGCACACACATGCATGCCCTCAAATCAGTTCCTTTCTCTGAAACATTGTCCAAAGCACCTGGTATTCATTGGTAGACTCCCATCCAACTACTAATCAGGACTAATGCTGCTTAGCTTGCAAGATCAGACAGAATCTGTTGCCCTTTGGGTATTCAGGCCACACTGTAGTGTTAAAAAAAACCCACACCCTTCGTTTGTGGCTTTATTGCAGAACTGAAATGAATGTAATCTCTGAATCCCTGTCCTCTAAGCCTCACTCTGTTGCTATTGAATATTTATTGTTAAGTGAGAGCCAGCTTGGTATAGTAGTTTGAGCCCTGGACTCTGACTCTGGAAACCAGGATTTAAATCCTCGCTCAGCCATGGAAACTCGCAGAATGACCTGGGTGAGTCACATTCTCTCAGCTTCAGAAGAAGTCAGTGACAAATCTTCCCTGAAAAATCTTGCCAAGAAAACTCCACAATAGGTTTGCTTAAGTTGGAAACAACTTGAAGATGAGAGATGTGGGTGCAAATCCTCCACTTTTGGTGTGCTCATCTCCATGCAAGAGGAACGGGCTGTGTACAAATCTCCAGCTTTGCTAAAAGAGCAGCAGCTTAATTGATATGACCTAATTGATATATTGCTAGAACTTGCAAAGACTGTCCAGAGAGTGTCTAGGTACAGTGGCCTTTCCACTTTTCCAAGGGTTTGGGGTGCAAAACCCTTGTGAAAATGGAAAAAAAATGTGTAACTCCCCCTGACATACTCCCTTCCCATTCCCTTCTAGGGCTCCACCCCATTCTCTTGCCCTTTGCCTTGGTGCACATTCTCCATTCCCCATGCTGGGGAAAAATGCGTAGGAGTGGGAGGGGGAGGTCTTTAGGGGGAAAAGGAGGTGTGCATTTGCCGTTGACCCCCCCCATTCCCTTGTCTTTTGCCTCAGTACATGTTCTCCTGTGGGAATCAAATGCATGGGAAGGGGAAGGGAAGCTCCAGAGGGAAGAAGGCGCATGTGTGTCTTCCCTCCGCCATTCCCTTGCCTTTTGCCCAGGCATGCTTTCCTTCCTTCTCCACATCCAGCAAAATGCAAGACAATGGGAGGAGAAGAATGGAGCGGAGGAGGCATGAATGCACCTCACAAATGATCAAATTCACAGACCTGCAAATGTAGAGTGAGGACTTTATTTACTTTCCCTTTCTTTCCTAGTCATTGTGGTGCAAGAACTCACCCTCCCCTCTGCTTTGCATGCACCTTCTGGTTCGGAGCAAACTAGATTAAATGCTCCTTAGGCTATATGCAAAATAAGACGAAATCCCTTCATTTCACTTTCTTCTAGGAGCAGCCCCTTTAGCTAATATTTCTGTCTTAATGTACAAACAGGAAGAAAGCTGACGGGGGTTCTAATTAGGACCATCGCAAAGGACAAAGTTCCCAATACTCACCAAAGTCCTAACCCATATCAGTCCTCCCATGCCTGTTATTTAAACTTGGGGGGAATTGCACAACTTCTTACCACAAGAATGGTATGGCATTTAGTTTGTTGTAAGAATGATGACATCCAATTAGTTTATGCTTGGCAGCTGGCTATTTTCTTTCAGTATATTTGAAGTAAGTGTCTCTTCAAGGAGCAAAATGCTGGCATTTGATAACTCAAGCAATACCTCTGCTCACCTGCTGCAGGCACAGAAACATTCTCTGAGCCATTCTTAGTTACATTTTTGAATTATTAATCCCACTCTGGCCATGAGAAATCTGAGTAAGATGTTAATTGGCTTGTCTGAGTCAATGTAATGAATCAACTGCAAGTCTGAGATCTTTAGTCCCATGCTTGTTCCTCACCATCATGCAACTATCACCTAGAATGAGATGATGAGTAATAGTGAATCCATCTGATGTAGTACTGTACATCTACCTCAATCCATTATTCTAGAATTTAGTGAACCAGGCAGTTCATTTGTCCGTCTGTAGATTTCCAGTGGAGCCTCAATGTTAAAAAAATTTAAGCAAGAAGTTAGACTACAGTCCTAATCATGCTTACATAGAGTATAGATGTAGGTAACCTGGTATCCGCAATATGTTTTGGACAATAGCTCCCATCAGCCCTAGTCAACATGACCAATGGCCAGGGATGATGGGAATTGGAATCCAGCACACCTGGAAGGCACATCAGTTGAAGAAGACTGTATCAGGAAATAAGTGCCACAGTGCCTTATGGGGGGTATGTAAGTAAATATAAATAGAATTGTATTGCTAGTGTCATTTCAGAACTCTAAGAATACTGGTAATCCATGACTCTCCCAAACTCTGGAGGACCACCCAATTCCCACTCAATTAACCTGTTTTGGTCCCACATATATAAAAGATAATACATCAACTGGCTCCTTAAAAATAAAGGCTTAAGTAGTAAATGTTCAGATTCAAAACAAGGAACCAAGATTTAAGCTTCATTTCTGCATGTTTGCTAATAGTGGTTCTAGATGACAAATACCAACAAGAGACTTGGCGGGGTGTGTGTGTGTGTGTTGTTTTCAGCTAACCTGTATAATGATACAGGGAGGCAGAATGCAGGTTGTTAATTAAGGTCTGGTTGCTGGGCCAAATAGGTCTGCAAAGATTTCCATAAAGCTATAATTGCCTCTCTGGAGAGTCGTTTTATTGTGACTGAGCCCAAAGTCAGAAAAGAATCTGCTTTGCTCTTGATTTCCCCAGCGCTGTGTGTTTTAGACCATATATAAGAAAGTGAAAAGGAAAAACGAGCTTGTAAATTCAGAAACTTTTTATAACATACTGTCCCAAACACAAAGAAACAAAATAATGACTGGCAGATGTACACTGTAATATCTGATAGTCCTGATGTATAACCTATACTCTGGAGTCTGAACAAGACACCGCTGTTAGGGCACAATATGGAGAAACAGAATGGTTTCCCATTGGCAAAGGGGAGATCATATGAGGCTGGATTTCATCACCCCATCCATCTACTTTATATGCCAGACATATGCAAAAAGTAGGATTAGGCTTAGAGGAATGAGGCATGAAAATATGGGAAGGAACAACATAGGACTGAAATCTAACCTAAGATATGCAAATAATGCCATAGTACTTGCAGAAAATAGCTAGATTTGTAACTACTACTAACGAAAAAAATTTAAAAGCAGGATTATTGTTAAATATCAAGTGCACAGAAATAATGGCCACAGATGATTTATTCCAGTGGTTCTTAACCTGGAGTCCAGGGACCCCTGGGGGTCTGCAGAGCCCTCACAAGGGGTTTGCGAAGCCCTGCTGCTGGACACCAACAGCAGCAGCAGCAACGGGGATGTGGCAGCATGGGTGCGGCTGTGTGCAGGTGCTGAAACTGCTCCCCTGCTGCCGTGTCCCTGACAAAAAGGATGCAGTGGCAGGCATATGCACACACCCAAACTATGACTCTGTAGACCAGGGTTTGAGTCCCCACTTGGCCATGGAATCCCACTGGATTACCTCAGGCAAGTCATATTTTCTCAGCCTCAGAGAAAGACAGAGACAGCAAATCTTGCCAAGAAAACCCTCATGATAGGCTCACCTTATGGTTGCCATAAGTCAGTTTTCAAAAAGGAGAGATGTGAAGGCTAGGAAGAACCTCCTGCTGTCAGTAGCACATCATCGTTGTGCACCTATAAGTCGCTTCAAAGTTATGGCAGCTCTAAGGTGAACCTATTACAGGGCTTTTTTGTCAAGATTTGTTCAAAGGGTTTTTTCCTTGAACTCTCAGTAGAAGCAAAAAACTGAGCCTGTTGTACTGTTGTATCATGAGATGACGTGACTCTCTGGAAAAGACAATAATTTTTGGTGAAGTGGAAGCAGATGAATTGACTCAGGCCATTTCCGCACGAGGTTCAAGAAGTGGTTAGCGGCATCTCATGATGGGTTTAAATAACACGGTTTACCTTTGTTGCATTCTGCACACTTCCCAATTTTAAGCAATGTCATGCGGAGGAACACGAGTTTGTACATCTGCACTACCTCATCACTAGTCACTCCCCTGGCTCCCTCACCCTGCCCAGGCGGCCCTTATTGGCCAAACTTTTGGCCTTACAGGAAAATGTAAGCAAAGTGACAAGTGTATGCGCATTGATACGGTTCTGTGTTTCTGCATCACTGCCAAAAACTGATGTTGGAATGTGAATTGGATTTTTTCCGGTTTTCACATACTACACTTCTCAGCACATGGTGGCGCACTAATGGCTAATTCCATGCAGAGCCACCAAAAATAACGCAACTCTACTTCGCTCCCACATGCGTAACTATATGACATTACAATGCAGTAATCCGCGGTAAGGACCCCGTGTGGAAATGGCCTCAGTCAGGGAAGCCATGGCACTGAACTTACAAGGCATGAGTAGGGGAGGTGATAACCAGGGCTCTTGGAATTCTGTTATTTGTAGGGTTGCCATAAGTCAAAATCAACTTGATGGCCAATAACAACAAATAAAAATTCACATTTAACAATAACATAAAATAACATAAATAAAATAACATGTGAAATGTTTGAGCATGTGCTTCAGCTTCAATCACTGAAACATCTCCCATATGTTTTTATCTTGCCTAATAAAATGCTTTGATGCACATTTTCTGTTACTATTTTGTTTTGTTTTTTTATATCTGGGAGATTTGTGTACTGTATTGTCAATGTATCTATTTCTTGAGAGAATAAAACATGATGTTAATAATATTTTAAAACCCTACCAAGGCTGGAATTCAACTTGCAAGATTTTATATTTCCTAAAAATACCAAATGTTTCTGACAGCAGTACAATTGCATAATTATGGCAAAACAAAATGATGTAAAGAAATATGTCCTGAGGAACAGAGTAAAAGCAACTACAATCCAATAATGATGGAAATGCAATGCAACAAGAGGAGAGTTGTGACATTGTGTGATAAAGGAACAATCAAACATGAGCTAAGCCAGTGCAATTGTGCAACAAGCCTATTGCCTGATAACTTACAAAGTCCTTTTATGTCTCCTTTGCTGGCCTGGCCCCCTTTTCCTCCTTGTCTTCTGTTTAACTGGAAGTTTTTGTTGCTGTTGTTTAGCAGCATTGGGAGAACGGTGAAGGAGGGATGGAGAAACACGGAATTTTAATGGCAGTACCTTGTGTGCAATAAACAATGCAGTAAAGCTGAAGCTGAGAAGGAATGGGATTCTGCTGGTGCTACTGTAGCTGTGTGAACCTGCCTACAGCTGGCAAAGTAAACAGTAGCTGACTCCAGAATCTCTTTTAAGCATTAGTCAATACCAAAGCAGAGAGAAAAAGGAGAGAGCAAACCTGCCTGCCTTACTAGCTACTCCCAGAATAAGCAGAGAACGTAACTTTGCCCGCCAAAATGTAAATCATAAGAGAAGGGGAAGATGTGTACATAAAAAAAAAATTATCCCTGGATACATTTTGGAAGAAGCTTTCAAGTGATCTCTAGAAAGATTGTGCATACAGCAATACAGCTTTGTGCACCCAGTCATTGACAAGTGTTGTGCAGTGTTGCTATTCTGCAGAGGGACTGCATAGCACTGATATAGAACTTCTTTGCATGCAAATGTTTATGCTACACTGAAGAGGTGTTGGACCAAAGTCTGTGGTCCATTTGCCTATTCAGTCTGTTGTCCAGGTACTTGCTGTTGAGGGGTAATTTCAAGTTGCCTACTCTTTCCTAGGCTAGTTTTCATCTTTACACTGGATATAGACTGGAGATTACTAATGCAGGCTGGGCAATTTGTGACCCTCAGATGTTGTTGGACTACATCTTCCAGTCCTTCACCATTTGCTGTAGTGGCTAGGGCTGACATTAGTTGCAGCCCAATATCTGGAAGGCCACAGTTGCCCACCCCTGAAGCTCTCAAATAGAGGACTATCCTAATCTGATTGCCTGATGCTAATAAGAAGCGCCTCCAAATGGAATGATTTACAAAGTGTGTTTCTTCTAGGCAGTGAATTATTAGCATAGAGAAATGTGGTCTGGTAAAAAGGGGAACCAGTAACTTGCAGACCTGTGTTGAATGACTAACCTTCATGATGGGAGATGAGAGCTCTGTGATAAGACTTACACTTACTTGAGGTTGTCTTTGTAGAAGGAATACTTAAATTAATCCCCATCATAGACAATCATGCTCAGTGGTTATCCTTGCTTGCCCATCAATTGCTTAGTGCTTTTTGAGATCTGGGATAGATAAAGACCCTAGCAAAAGTAATTGCTTTTCTGCCGTGCATGATTGATGACCAATTTGGTGAGTTGGGGCCCTTTCGCACTTCACAAGTCTAACACTGCGATTGCACTTTAACTGTAGTAGTTCTGTCCTATGCAATCCTGAGGCTGGTAGTTTAGGGAGAGATATTTAGACTTCTTAGACAGAACTCGCTAGTGCAGTGATTCTCAAACTTTGGGCCTTCAGATGTCTTGGACTTAGTTCTCAGAATTCTTGAACTGTTGACTGACTGTGGCTTTTGAGAGTTGGAGTCTAGAACACTGGAGGACCAAAATTTGGGAACTACTGTTCTAGTGCCTCGCCAAATTACAAGTCCCAAGATACTATAGGATGCAGCTATGACAGTTAAAGGTGAAACACAGAACTGTAATTATGTCATGTAAACTGGCCTCAGGTGCAGCATAGTGGCATGAATCAAGGAGTTGCAGAGGACAATTTGACGGCCTCTAACATACCCCAGTAAACCATTAAGGTTTACAATTTGTGGTAATCATAGTGACCTGTCATTTTCTGTGATCTTGTGCTATGCTAAGTAGGTGTTTTAGTAATACATGATGGGGCTATTAAGTGCTGACTGTGGCCTCTTTTCTCATCCTGATTCATAGTGATGTAATCCTCTCTGACAGGATCATTTCCAAAACATAAAAAGCAGTGGACTTCTAATCCTCTGCAAACAATGATCTGAGCTCATAGGAGATGCATTGATCTTTACTAGCACACTCCTAATTAGGGGATTCTTGAAACAACTGCAGCCCCTAAAACTACTGGGCCATGTCTGTAACCACTGGCATAATGGTTATTACTGCATGCACCTCAGCTCAATAGAATGGAGTATTTACTGGGAAATCATGCTTCCTCTAGGCTTGTTGCTAATTCACTGTTAGAGGACAATACTCTTTTTTCCAAGGTAGGTGCTGTTAAATCATCTGAGATTTATTATACCCTGGAGCCTAACAAATTTGCTTATTCCTAAAATCATGATATTGTGGCATTTCATTGGTTTCAGTAATAAATTCAGATGTTAAGATTGTTTTGTAAAGTCTGTTAAAGCCAGGCCTACTGTACAAGTGGCTCCTGCAGCTTTGGGATAGTGATTGCTATGCTGTTCTTGACTGCTTCAGCAAAGCAGAATTTGGAAAAGAGGCTCTTTTAGACAAGAACTCCTTGGTCATGCTGGCTGGGGATTTGAGGAGCTGTATGTACTGTAAGACATTATTTCAGAGGAAGGAACTGGCAGAACCACCTCTGAGTATTCCTTGCATTAAAAAGCCTTATGAAATTCATGGGGTCACCATAAGTTGACAGGCAACTTGAAGGCACAGACACACAGCTTTCCCTGATTGTATTCTTGATCGTGTTTTTTCAGTTCTGCACTGTGGTGGCTTTCAGCAAATGATGATCTAAAAAGGGAGAATGTGGAAAGAGAGAACAGAGGTTAAAGACTTTTTAAAATCATGCTATTAATGCTTGTTCTGTTTTCTGAGTATGGTTGCCCAGAACTGGAGTATTTATGACATACAGCATGTGGTGACCTTTCTGTTCCTTTTGTTACTAAAAAATTAGATTGATAGTACAAAATAATAGTACAAAAATGGTTTTACCAGCACATAATTAAGCTGTCAAATGTCTTTCTACTTGAGATTTTTTAAACTAACTTCTTAATGAGATTGAAAGCCTATGTGTGGGCTGTCCTACTTCATACTGTAGAGTATACTTTCAGACTGAAAGAATGCTTCTCCATGGGCAAACAAGAGATAGATTACATGGGAATTTAGATGTTTTATTAGTATTTAACATTTCCATTGTGCTTTTAAATGTTCAAAGCGCTCTACATTATTGTTTGTAATATTATAAGAGCCCTATAAGTTTGGTCAGTACTGTTATCCTGTATAGCATATGGGAGGCTGAGAGGGAGAAAGAGAGGCTTGTTTAAGAGCTCTCTGGTAAGTTTATGGTAATGCTGAGATCTAGTCTTGGAATTTATAGCTGAGTCTTGGGCCTCTGTACTGGACCGGTTCTCAGGAAGAAAGAATAAAAGTTTTAGCCTAGCTAAAGAGCTCCTCTGTTGGAGTGCAAATTCATTAGTCCAGACTAGCATAACCAATGTGAGGGATGCTGGAAGTTGTAGCCCAACAACATCTGGGTGGCTATGTCACCTCAGCACAGACCTAGCCTAGCAATGTTTGTTTTCTGTGTACAAAGGAATGCACATAGAGTCCCCATCTGCAAGTTAAAGGGAGTGACATACAAGTTTATTACCTCAACAAGAACTACATTTAAGCATATAGGAGTATCGGAACCATTAAGCATCTATCTGGGACTATCTGGCTTCACCCATAGATACGTCTGCAGTATGCCAATGTATGCCAAATGGAATGCCCTATTTAAGTTTTCCTTGTGTTTGCTAATAATGAAGTAACTTACTTTCTCCCCCTGCTTTTTCAGCTGAAAAAAAGCTGAAAGCTAATCCACCTGGCTAGTTGAATTAGGTTCTCTTCGTCACATTGACAGTCATTACATATTACTTTACAGTAGAAATGATGGACATTTAAACCACAATGTGAATGTACTAATGTACACACCCCTTTTGTCCCTCTTCTCCTTCCCTTCATGCAAATAGATAAACTAATCAGGACAAAAAAGGTTAACATGATATTTGTGAAGAAAGAACCAGGGGCCATATCACACTACACAATTATTGTGCTAGAGTTCCACTTTGACTGCAAGAGCAATTTAAAGTGGAATCCTAGTGCTACAAATTTGCAGTGTGAAAGGGCTTGTGGTAGATAGATTCACAGGATATTTGAACACAGGATTATGATGAAGTGAGGGAATGGCAAAGCAGCTTCAGAGTTATAGAGTGGAACTCCTGCAGATTTTTCGACTGATCTTAATCAACCGCATATTGTACTTTATTGCGTATTATATGTTGTGCAGACACATTTTTCTAATTGTATAACACACACACACACACACACACAATGTAATTGAACTACAGTTCCTAGCAACTGTAGCCAGGATTTGCAATGGTCAGGAATGCTTGGAGTTTCTGTTCCACAGTCATTGGAGGACTGCACAATTCCCACCGCTGTTCTAGAGGGTCAATGCAGTTACATTCTTTTGATTGTGGCTATCATGATGGACTCCTGAACTTCAAAAGTTACCATTACACCTCTGGGAGAAAGAAAAATCCTAGTCAGTTAATCTTAAATCAGTAGATTTGTCATGTCATTTTCTTTCTCATCCATTTGTTGTTGTTGTTTATAGGGGGCAAAAGATTTCTGTAGCAAATTTGAGAACATTGTCACTCACACAATTAAATTTGGAAACATTGCTTACAATTGTGTGGGTGACAATGTTGTAGGTCTAGTTCTGTGTGAATTCTGAGATGAAGTGTGACTCTAGGGTATTAAAATTAACCACCCTGCTGCATGAAGTTTAAAATAGCATTCAGATTTAATCTCCCAGTCCTCTGTACTCCAGAATAACTGACATCTTGCAAGAGCTGGGGCAAAAGAGGCACAGAGGACTGCGTATCCATTTCATTGGCTCAGGATATCTGATCTGCTCATTTTAATCTGTTGCAGAAATCTTCTAATCTAACAATGATGTCTGCAAGTTCCGTTTATTTGAGCTCAATGAATATTTACAATAATTCTCATATTTATTTAAGGAATTTGTATGTTGCCTTTCTGAAATGCACCAAGGTGATGTACAATAAAGAAAAACAGAGTTATGGTCACATCAAACATAACAAAATTGTAAAAAAAAACATTAAAATGTGATTTATATTTATTTCACTATGGTCAAACACTCACTGATGTAAAGATCACTGTGAATAGCCAGAGAACTATGACTGAACAATAAACAGTTATGTAGCTGGGAATGCACAGTATTGGACCCTAGTAGTTAATTGGGGAGTAGCTATGTGGAACCACGGGTGAAGCATGCTTTTAAGAAACTGCAGGATAATAGTGGGCAGGATTAGATAATATTTTCTCCCTAAATTTCATCCCATGTGCATTGGCAAAGTGGTATTGCACCTTTTCTGCCCATCACACTGGGTGTGCTTCTCTTAGAAGCCACCCCTGCGTAGGTATAATGTGTGAATAGAACATATACATGTTAGAACTCCATGTGTGAAGAAGGTCTGGTCAGAATCAGAGGCAGTGTAGAAACCTAGCATTCCTGTATGTTTAAAAACTGGCAGGTATGAAGTTTTCTTTTGTCAGCTGCCCAGCTTCTAAAGTCTAGCCTATTGCATTTAAAGAAGCTGAGGCATTTTTGCTTTCCCCTAATTCTTCTGATGGTAGATAATTGTGCTGTTCCTCCAGAGCCTGAAAACATTAGAATTAGTGCTAATGTGTTAATATTAAATTGTTAAAGAAAATGTAATTAATGAATATTTAACTTTTAAGAGGAAAGTATTACAAAATGGATTAATTATAGTAATTAAATTATTGTAATGTAATTATATTACAGTGAGCCCTCTATTTTTGTGGGGGATAGGGATACAAGACCACGACAAAAGTGGGGAATGTGAATAAAAATGAAATAAAAATCATAAGCACTATTTTTCTACCTGAGAAGACTTCACTTCTCAAGGAATCTCTAGGCCCTCCAATGCAATTCTGCAGTCAACTTCTCATAGAAGTGGGCCATAGAATCACGCTGGAGGACCTAGCAATGCCTGGGTAAGTGTTCTCACTAGGAATCTCTCAGTCCTCCAGCTTGACTCTATGGTCCACTTCTGGCAGAAGCGGACTATAGAACTGTGCTAGAGGAGCAAGAAAGTCCTAGAGAGAACATATTTTTCCACCGCAGGGACAAAGCAGGTAAGGATTCATTTTAAATAAATAAATAAATAAAGTAAATAAAGTAAAGTAAAGTAAATAGAAACCCTCAAACAATCAAATCTGTAAGTGCTGAACCCATGAATATGGAAGGACGACTGTACATTAACATGTTGTTAACATTCATTTTAACTTTTTTTATAAAATCAGTTAAATTTATTAAAAACATAGAAAAGCAGAAAAAAAATCCCAAAGCAATTAATTGAGCATCTCTCAGTATAATGTCAATGGCATTTAACAATTAAAATAAGGAATGTTAAATCTTTGCTGAACTCTAAAAAATTAATTAGAAGCAATAAATGTATTTTAACAAATTATCCGAGAGCTTTCTTCTACTAGAACAAAGGGAATTTCTTTATAAATATCTCTAATAGTGCAGAATTCATGTGAAAGCATGGGACTTAGTGATTTCTGTTTTTTCTGTTAAAATAACTAGTTGCTTTAGTTTATAATTTTTAAGAAATGTATTTTTTTCCTGCAAATTATATCGTAAAGATACTTGTGGGATATGTGAGTTTTTAACAAAATGCTGAAATATGAGGTGATGCCCGATTCGTTCAGAAACAGAAAAGCTTTATGTAAATGCTACATCAATTAAAGTGCAGAGAGAAGAGAAAATTTTGCATATGAATGTATCACAGAGGAAGTATGACCACTGTGTCATCACACCAGGACTACCTGTACACACCATGGGCTATTAAGGCATCATGAGTCATGGTTAGAAGTCTATTTTCAAATACCTTCAGTTACTTTCCTGAGCAGGTGAGAAGTGATTGTGAAATGCCAGCAAATGTAGTTAAGTGTTTAAAAATGAGCTAGCTTTCAGGACAGGGAAGGATGTATATTTATTTAAGGATAACACACAGTATTATATATTCCATTTTATTACTGAATAATAATACCAATGTGTTCTAATATGTATCATCAGTTCACCAGCACGAGCCATGTTGTATGCATCACCTACATTTTGATTTAAGAAGTTTAAAAAGAATAGCCTTGCTCATTGTGAGGAATGAGGTCTAGTATTTATGTAAATAACTGATGCTTACAACAAAATACTTATGCACCATTTATCGTCAGTGTATGAGAAGACAGCTAATATAAAAGCAAACTATATGCAAGGCATAGTTTAAGGCTCCAGAAATATACCCTTGCTTTTATTCAGATGCTTTCCTTGAATACACATTATATTTATTTAAAAATATTGTGCTTCCAGCCATACAATGGGTTTCCAAGAGAGCTTGTCACAAGTAACTGAGTGCTAACGTAAATTATTTCCTCTTTGTGAAAGTCTCCTCCACATACAATAGCAATAGCAATAGCAGTTATTTCTATACCGCCTATCAACTAGTGTTATCTAAGCAGTTTACAATGTATTCTAGCTAATTATTCTAGCTAACTAGGTCCCATCTAATATTCTTCTCCACTCCCAGTAATAACTGCCCTTGAAATGGCTGATAGGAACTGCTGGTAAGAGGTGAGTTACTGAGATAGGAGTGGGTGCTTCTTATACAGGCTCTTCTGTCTTCTTCACAGAAGGTGCTAAGTGGGGAACAGATGACAACTGTTTGTTCTTTTTATTTTCTCCAACTGCCAGAAAAATGATAGAACTTGGGCAACGGGGAGATGTTCTACATAATCTGTTTGTTGACCAAGCAAGAAAGTGTGGTATCATATATATCGTATCTGCCATGATGACTACGATGTTATGAACTTTTGGGCCAATTGGAGTACAGTCAGTCCTCTACATTTGTGAGTTTTACATTTGTGAATTTGATTATTCACAGATTATTTGCTGTCAACTCTGCGGCCTCCCTATGCCATTTTTAATAGGGACTGCAAGCTTCATGAGACTGAGAAACTGAGAACAAGGCTAGTAAGTCCCTATTAAAAATGGTATGAGGCAGCAGTGGAGGTGGCAGTAAGCCCCACCAGCCACCCAGTTCTGCCTTGTGAAGGAACCCTAATGCCTCACAATGCGTTGAATATGGCGATCGTACTTTTTGTGTGTGTTAAATATGGCTTGGGAGGGCCTGGAGTTGTTCACGTTTTTTTCACTTTCATGGCAGTCTTTTGCCCCTAACCTTAGCAAATGTGGAGGGATGACTGTAGTTCCTTGTTGAGTGTTTAATTTTTTGCAGGGGCCATGTTTGGTTAAGGGCCAACAGTGCTGACTGTAGCAGCTCCAACCAAACCCTCTGTGAGCCAAGGCAAAAGCATTATTTTTTTCTTAATCCCCAGTTGCGAATATTATTGGACATAGACATTTCGTATTAGATGTTTGGTATGTGCAGACATCTAACGAGCCAGAATGGCATAATGGTTTAAGTTTTGGATTAGAACCATGGCAGCCAGGATTCCAATCCTTGATTGGCCGTGAAAACACACTGGGGTGACCTTAGCTAAGTCACACTCTCTCATCCTAAGAGAAAGGCAAAGGCACACCGTCTCAGAACCAATTTTAGCCAAGAAAACAAGTTTGCCTTAAAGGTGCCATAAGTCAGAAACAACTTGAAAGTACATACTGACCAACCACCCAACATTCATAGTAAGGGGTGATATTCTTGGGATGTTTAGTCAGTATTAGAAAGCAGCGTGTTGCTAGTAACAATGACTTGTGTGTATAGACTGAATAATATTTATTTACCTAAAAATTACTTTTGAAGGGGGCATTTGGGAGAAATTTTTGCCATATAGGCAGTGTTTTGTCTTTTAAAAGTGTATGTATGTATGTATTTATTTTAAAAAACAGTAGTTAAAAGGTTACAAAAAACACTGCTTAAGGAATGAATGATACAATGAATTTCATCATGCAAACTTTTGAAGCTTCACTGGCTTCTTTGTCAGGCAGAGATGTTAAAAACAAGAAGTCAATGAAGCTCCAAAAGCTTGCATAACATATCCTGTGCATTTTGGTCGGCCAATAAAAGTGTTGCTGTTTTTTGGATTTTGGACTTTGTTGTTGTTGTTGTTTTGCTACATGTGCGCATTCCAGGGAAGACCGTAGGTATAACAGTTGCATTATTTAGGTTACAGAAATGCGGGTGGGGGGTGGGGAAGGGTAAGAACCAACAACAGCATCCAACCATTGTGCCGCCATTTCAACCTCTCCCCTTCTCCCTTGCTGTTTTTACTTTTAAACAACAATATGGACACTCCTCATCTTATTTAGTTATACTCTTAATTATCTTAAGATATCTTAGTTGTCTTTCCAGCCATTGTGTCTTTTGTTTGGAAGTATTATTGTGCTCGGAAAAAACAACATACAGATTATGTCCAGAAGTGCTGACAGAAACAAAAGTAAAACTTTCTTTAAGATGCTTCACATTCCACTGTCTTTTTCTATGAACTAGGAATGATTAAAGCCGGAGGTTTTTTCCCTTTCTGTCTATCGGTTGTACCTGTCTGTTTAAGACCAGTGATTTTGTAATCTTCATTCAGTTTATGGAAAAACAGGCACAGATTTATACACCTTGTAGGTGAGGCATAGTGTGACTGCAGTGCTAAGGCTCAGGAGATCTAGATTGTACGTGTATAATGTTAGCTCTGGAAAACCTCCCTAGAGTCTTTTGGTCTGAGTAATGTGTTATTCTGAATATATTTGCAGAAGACTTTCCTTTACACAAAGGCAATTAGAATAAATCAGCCTCCTAACGGAAGAAATCCTCTTTATTTTAAAGGGAGCCTTATACCTTAAACCTCATGTAGTGCTGAAAAATCTCAAAAGATGTTTCTTTCACCTATTGCCATAGGAAAAAAGGATGGGCAGAATATAAAATTGCTCCATTTAGTATCTCATTTTATATTCCCTGCCTGTAGTCAGGATTGCCATATTCTGTTCCCTCAGATTTGGGCATCTAATATGCACATTATGAAAATTATTCTGATTATGTAAATTAATCAAATTAATTGTTGTTTTTCCCTATTATGTTTCAACACTTACAACTTTTGTTTTTTTACACTTATAATTGCTATGAGAGAACTGTTGTACAACAGTGTAATGTTTAAAGTGCTGGGCTTTGAACAGAGGGACCCAAGTTCAAATCTCTGCATGCTCATGGAATTTACTATTTGACTTTGAACCATTGTACCTCTCAGCAACCCTACCTTACAGGGATTAATATGAAGAGGAGAACCATAAATGTGGGAAAGTACATTCCTAGTGCATAGCTTTGCTATGTTCCTAAATTGTTCCAACTACATTCTGTGCCCTCTTTGGACTCACCTCACATCTCTGCGGTGCCCCTTCTCTTGTTCTTTGTACTCTGTTGCTGCATCTCCTACCTCCTTTCTTTACTTTGTGATACACTACTATTATCATCATTTATTATATGGCACTGGCACTGTAGATGACACTTTACAAGTAAAAGAACAGCAAAACTATCCCATGCTCCTAGGCTTACAATCTAATATCATATCTTGTTTGCCTCTCATTGTGACTGCTCCTTGATCCTCACACCCTCCCACTTCACCTTTCACTCTCCTTTCCCCCCTTCTTCCTTGTACTAGATACTTCTCAAGAATTGGGAGGGGGCAATTAAGTGGCACACATCTGGTATAACAGCTGGTTAGGACTTAAGTGCCTAAATTTTGTGGCTATATATACTTGATTTGGGTAATTGATTGCAATAAAACATTTGCCATCCTACAGGCGCAAGAACTTTATATGAAAATATTACCTAAGCTGTCTCTTTCTTCATCAGTTGCTTTTCTAATTTAGTAATCAATGAAATATTGCTGATGAAAAAAACCTTGATTTTTATTTTATAATATGGACAGCATGACTGGCGTACTGTAATTCAGCATTTGGTATACAGTTTCTGTTATTTTCCCCCCTTCCCTTGTTGGCTTTATCACTTTTAAGCTGCTATCCTATATATACCTGCCAGAAGAATAAGCTATACTGAACTCAGGGGGATTAGTTACTGACTGAGTAAACATAAAAACCAAGTAGTAGCAAACAAAGATTTGTTTTTGCTTGTCTTTCAGCTGTGCAACAGGAAGCTAAAATCTAAGTACACCCTTGAAAATCTTCTATGTCAGGTTCTAGGACACAGTGTAATTGGTTTAGAAAATATATTGGCTTTTCTGTTGTGCCAGGTTGATAAATTGCACAGCGTTGTTGTTTTTCACTTGCAGAAGTGAAACTAATTGGAGCACATCAGCAGAATGAAGTAGAATCTTGTGCCTTAGTATCTCAGTATATCAGTTCCTACATGTTTTAGGTAATGGAGTCTGGCTTGGCCCTGCAGAGTCCCCTTCTGTCATTATCTTTGGATGTGTAGATGCTGAAGCATGTCTCCCTTAGATATGGAGACACTGCAGCATGTCCCTTTTTCTGCATGACAAAAACAATGCAAGAAACTATGAGTTACATGGGGCAGACAGTGCTCTTGCTGTCGGTCCATTTTCCAGGAAGAGCACCATGGGTACAAGGAAGAGTCACTGTCAAGCAAGGCTCCCTCCGTATGCCCTGGGTCTTTTCATGTTAGCTGTATGGAATAGGGAAGTATTATATTGCTTGCATCCTACAAAAATAACTTGAGAAAGTTTATTTTTCAACTTATCCCATCAGCTATATTTCAATATCTACAGAGTTTGGGAATGTTATTTTACAGCGCTTTAGAAGTAAACAATGTGTTTATGTTAGTCATTGTTATTGTTGCTGTATGCCTTCAGGTTGTTTCCAACTTATGCAACCGTAAGGCCAACTATCACCAGGTTTTCTTGGCAAATTTCGTTCAGAGGGGCCTTTACCTTTCTCTGGGGCTGAGAGAATGTAACTGCTCGGTGTCACCCAGTGGTTTTCTATGGCCAAGCAGGGATTTGAACCCTGGTCTCCAGGGTCCTAGACCAACATTCAAAGCACTGCACCGTGCTGGCTCTCTATGTTAGCCATTACTCAGGATTTTTAAAGTGCAGTGTTACATTATTTGTTGCTAATGTAATACAGATACAGGCATGCATCAGTTAACAAAACCTTTGACAAAGAAGCTCCTTTTCACAGAGTCTGTTTACTTCAGCCCAACCCTGTTCTCCTCCTTGTCCTCTGTCTAGTTGGATGGGTTTTAGCAGAACAGCATTGAGAAGATTATGAAGGAGGGCTAAAGAAACACAAACTTTCAGTGTGGGTTGCAGCAGTGTGTTTGTACCAAGTAATACAAAAGGTCTTGAGCTGATAAAGTTTGGGATTCTACCCTAGCTTAGCCTACTGTAGCTGTGTGTACCTGCATGTAGCAGGAAATATCAGCTGCTTTCAGAATCCCTTACTAAGTATGCATGAAAAGCAAAACAGAGAAAAACAAATAAGCCTGCCTCATCAGCTACTCCCAGAATATTAAACAAAACAAAACAAATATTTAGAGATTTGGCAACATAAACAGAAATCAGAAGAAAAGTTCAGACTACTGGAAGAAAGTTCTTTCAGGATGCAGTTCGGAAGAGGCTTTAAAGTTGTCTCTGGGGGATTCAAAATGTTTTTCTTTACATATGTAAGGCTTATCTGACCTGACTGTTTCATTTCATATATGCATATTGCTGGTTTTCAATAAAAACGTTGCTGAATTATGTGAACTGTTCTTCTTTTTCCCATTCTTTACATGTTATTTCTGCCTCTGCTACCAAACTTTTTGTTAAAGAGGTAATTCTCCAAACACATCTTCTTTTTAGCTGAAGTATGCCCACTGCCGTAGCTTGATGTGAGCAGAGGAGGGGCGAGGGTGGAGCAATGGCCTGTGGGGGCAGGGTGACAGCATGCGGGGCGATGGCACATGGGGGGGCAGGCAAGGAGCAGCAGCACCCCCAAAAAAGTGCTGCCCAGGGTGCGTCACTCCCCTCGCTAGCTCGCCCCTGAGTATGCCTCTGTGTTACTTTTTTAAGATAGAAAAATGAACAGGGGAAAAAAAATGGCAAAAATGACCCTCCTAAAGTATTATTTTAAGTGATGCAATTAAATACTCTTCAAATTGCACCATTAACACTGTGAATCTTAATTTTTTATTTTAAAAATTAATGAGTACAGATGTAACTTTTAATGAACTGCTTCATAGCTCTGAGTACCCATTAGTAGAATTAGGCAAACTGTCACTTGGCTTCCATAATTACATTTCAACCTATTGAATATTTCTGAAAATGAGAAAAAGCTAAGATGCAAATAGCTTATGGCTGTTTCCCATCTTGAATAACATCTTTGAGGCATTATTCTGCTCCTCAAGTCATAAATGCACAGTGAAATCATATCAGTAATTTTTATTGTAATATTTGTTGAATTTTGACTCCTGAATTTTAGATCCACATACAAGCTGATAACTTAGCTGATTTATTAACAACATTACTTACCACTCCTAGGAAAAGCCTTTAATACAAGATTTGTGCTTAAGAGGAGAGCAACTGATTAAAGCGCTGTGATCAAATACGACTCATCAGTGTTGTACAAAGCTCTTTTAGGTTGTTCTAAAAATATACAAATCAGAAAAGGTTTGTGTAATCTTAATTTTTGCAGATCTCAAGCTCCACCTACAAATATAGAAATGAGGAATTCAAGAGACAATTTTCACATCTGCCGGATTTGGAAAGGCTCGTTGTAGGTGAGATAATATGCTTTCAGTAGTTCAGTGGGTTAAATTGGAATCACCTGAATTGCAGCTTCCATTTTTTTTTAACAAAAATTACAGAGATGTTTAGAAATATGCCTGTAGAAAATACATTACATTTCAAAGTGATGACTGGTGAAGAAAGAGATGCAAATGAAAAACAAAAGGAAAGAAAAGAAGCAAATTCTTGAATACGCAAAGACATAGAAGAGGCTTTGTATCGTTGTGTCTTGGAGAAAAATGTATATTATTCTTCCATATTATTTGCATATACAAAATGTTCTCACATGGGAGAACAAACACCAGAACATGCATTATGAATAATAGAACAGACAAAACCACCTGACCTGCTGAAATACATGCAGAGTAGACTATGTTTGATGAGAACATTGCTTCCTACAATGGCGATAATCATTCACAATAAACTATGATTTGTTGTGATCTCTAAGCCAGGTCATAATGGCAAACTGTTCTCAAGAATCAGTTAATGGGGCAGGGAGGAGACAAATCCATAGTTTTTTCTCTTCATTTATATTTATACAGAACATCTTTTAGTTCATTTTAATTCTCTTAATGCCTTGCATGCTTGCATTTTATTTCTGCATGATTGTACTGTACTGACAGGCTCTTTAATTTTTTTCTTCTTCTGTTGTTATCAAAATGCTCAGCAAGCCTTTGCTCATTCATAGTGTTCCACTGCAATCCTCTTTCGTTACTTGGCACAGCATTCAGAAAGGCCCATGACATAAACTAATTTTGTCTCTCTAAAAAGGAGAAAACTTTATTGAAATATATACACTCTCTGAAGTTTTAAAATAGCTCACACTAGACAGAATTAGCTTGACCCACAGTAAACAAGCCCACTTTATTCCAAACTTCTGTTGCTATATGCAATATATAATAGAGAAAGCAGGCAATTTTGCTTTCTTTGAGGCATAGTTTCCAAATGTCAACCATCTGAAGAATAAATTAAAACAGCTGAACAATGGGCTACATCATATACAAGCTTTACCAGTCAAGGAAAATTCAAAGTCATAATTGTGTATTAATTTAAACGTATGCTGTTTTGACCTTTGAGTTCTACTGTATTATATATCTTTAGCAATTACAGCAGTTATCCACCAGGGTATGGCAGGGAGTCAAATGCTATAGCAAGTGAGTAGAAAATGGGGAAATAACAGTTCTTAGCTTAGGAAAAGGGAGAAAACCTGAAGTCTCCAAGTAATGAATGCATGCCTAGAAACGTCCCCTTCCTCCTGAAATGAATGCAAGTCAGCAATGCTTATTCATCAGTGTGAATGACCCAATAGGTGCAAAGAGACAGCAATTTGTTCCACTCCTGATTAATATATTGATTGAGAAAGACTCCACTTCCAGGGTCCAGAACCTCTGAAAACACATTGGGTTAAATCCAGTTGTTAATCTCGGGTGGAGTACATCCATTAAGTGAATGGGACTTGTTAAGCGAACAGTTAAGTAATTCCACTGGTTTAGTGAATCTACTCTAGTTTACATTAGAATCCATACAATTGGATTCTGTTAACTAAATCGTAATATGCGTAGTGGTGTTTGCTTTGTATATTAAAAAGACTAAGTGAGCCATTTTGCAACCAGTGAAAGAGTAGCAGAAGAGCCAGTGTCGTGGTTTGCGTATCGGACTAGGAATTCAGGAGAGCAGAGTTCAAATCCCTGCTCATGGAAGTCCACTGGCTGATTTTAGGCAAGTCACACTGTGGCATCCTTAGCGGAAGGCAATGGCAGAGCCCTTCTGAACAAATCTTGCTAAGAAAACTCTGTGATGGATTTTCATTAGGACTCTCATAAGTTGTAAAATGACTTGAAGATACACAGAAACAACAAACAAGAATGTAACACTCATTTTTGGAAAAGGAAGTGGTAGAAATTAAGATATCTTTTCAGACAGTGGTTAGTAATGTTATAGATTTCTGTTCAGTTTAGAAATTTCAGTGCTAAATTTTGGGTTGCCAGTTGATTTGGTGGCTGAACACTTTTCTGCTCAAAGATTGCCTGTGATAGAAGCAGCATTCTAGTTAGTGAATAAGTCCTAGGGCCTTGGGTTACAGCCACAGCTTAGTGGTATGCTTTGTACAAAAAGCCACTGGTTCAGGTTCAATCTCTTCAGGGGTGCAGCCATGAGGAGGAGGAATGAGGGCCTTGCCCTCCCACAAAATAAGAATTCTGCTCCCTAAATGAAATTTTTCATTCAGTCCTCAAATATCTAGCACTGCAAAGGATGAGATGTTGATAACTGTTCATACCTAGAACTCTTGTATTTGCTGTGTTTACATTCCCTTGGTAACTTTGTCTGGTCCTTTTCTTTGGTTGCCTAGACTATATTTCTAAATGATCAACTGAAATTTTAAGTTACTGCAATACTAGAAATTGAGGGACTGAAGAAAATATTTATTTGGGGTTCAGAATTCTTACTGGGGAACAGTGCCCTCATTTTACCCCTTCTTTGCAGTTGTGCATAGTATAGGAAGTGTGGTGTCGTGGTCTGAACAATGGATTATGACTTTGGAGACCACAGTTCAAATCCCTGCTCAGCTGTAAAAAAGCACTGATGACCTTAGGCAAGTCACATTCTCTCAGCCTCTGAAGAAGGCAAAGGCCAATCCCCATCTCAACAAATCTTGCCAAGAAAACCCCATGATAGGTTCACTTTAGGGTCAGCATGAGTAGGAAATGACCTGAAGGCACACGACAATGACAACAACAATCATAACTACACAGCTGAATTTATTCCTTCCCACTTTGGTCCCAGGGGAAATCTATCCACTGTTTAGTTTGGAAGGAGAGGTGCTGTTGGTATCTGTGTCAGCTTTGCTGCCTTGGGCAAAGGACAGCTTCAGGTATGGTAGACTGGTTGTCACCGGGATCACAATGAGTTGCAAAAAAGCAAACATTGTATACAGCAGTCCCCTTCCTTCTCCCTTTTTTGTTTTTTTAATGTGAAAAAGATAAAAGATAAATTTTGTATTCTTCATTCAAACACTTCATGATATGTCTACTTGGTATTTCAAATACTTCAAAAATTGATTGAGATAAGCTAATGAAGCATGGAGATAAGCTAATGAAGGTCACCAGTGTCTACTTAATCAGAGATGTGTTTGCCCATCTTCTGTTCTAGACTTCCTCCTGAAGTCAGTGAGAGAGAAAATTAAGTATTTAACAAAACCCAGGGTGAGAACAACTGACCAGTGGGCTGACCACTCAAAACTACCTGTGTCTGAGGACATCCAACTTTGTACATCCTTGGTTTAAAATAGATGTTGTTAGACTGCAATTATCCTAGCATGGCATAAGGCAGTGATCCCCTTCTTCACTTGCGTACCCCTTGGCAGTCCATTTCCGTAAATTGTACCCCTCATATTAGCAGCATGTTTGTAATGAATGTTGTTGCTGCTGTTTAAAATTTATATGTTGTAACTGTAAATAAATCACCCAATAATGGGATTAAAAAGCAATGGAATAATAAGGTGAACAGACAGTACATATATTTTTACATTCAACATTCAAAAGATACAATGAATTCAAGAAAATACATCATATATTTTAAAAACTACATTACATTTATTTAAAAATTACATTACATTTGTTGTTGTTGTTGCACTAAAGCGTTAGACACGTCCTGAGAAATTTTTGATGGTTGGTCACTATCCACATTATGTTTCTCCTTTTTTTTACTGTGCCGGTTTTCAATCACCGACCCATGTCTGATATCTGATAATATACAAATAGAAAAATTAATTAACTCAATGACAAAGGGGAGAGACACAGAAAAGACCCAAAAGAACTCACTCACTGAACGCTGCTCACAGGGCTGACTGAGGTGCCCACTGCTAATAGTTCAGCTCTCCATTTTCTTAATGCGTTCTCTCTTGACAAACAGGCACCACAGAAGCTCCCATTTACTGATCCTTCTACGTGTCCCTAGTCTGAGCCATCTCATCTTAGATCCCCCGAGAGAGGCTAACTGGCTATGCCCCTACTTCCCCACTCCATATAAGAGCACCAGTTGAGGCCAGAAAAGGGTAAAAGATGCAACCCCCTATAGCTTAACATTTCTACAAGCCCCTCTCCCCAGCTTCCCCAGCCCCTGTGAAGAAGAGGGGATTTGGAGCCCTTTTCCACCATTATTCGATTTTTTTCTCACATACCCTAAGTGTCCTGGTGTGTACCCCGGGGGTATGTGTACCCCCGGTTGAGAACTACTGGGATAGGGTGATAGATAATGACAGTTGGAGTCCAGCAACCGGGGGCGGGGAGAATGTCAACTTTCCTTGCTTTATGTAGGCTAGTTTGTATGAAATGGAAGTGATACCTAGTGTAATGGCCCAGTGGTGCTGCCTTTTTATAAAGGAACAAGGTCAAAAGTACATCTTCAAATGTATTGCACACATCAGTGATAGCACACATGTATATCTTCTAGCATAGAAATGTCTTTGCCTGGCAATTTGTTTAACTAGGTTTACCAAGTTTTGCTGAGAAATGAAGCAAGTATTAATTTTCTGCACATCTCAAAGGAGCTGCGCAATTTAAAAAACTGTGTCTGAAACCGTTCTGACTATAAAATGTTGCAGGCATCCCTGCTAATTCTCTTTATTATTTGCAACCACACTGAAAATTATTTTATAAGGCTTAAGTTTCATGGGAGGATGGCATTATTGATTTGCTAAACTATGAGTCTAGCCAAACTGTACTAATAAGATAAACACTTTATGGTTTGCTTGTTTAGATTATGCCTGTGCCCTCCAGAAGGATATCCTCCTTCAAGGACGCCTGTATCTTTCTGAAAACTGGCTGTGTTTCTACAGCAACATCTTCCGGTGGGAGACCACGGTAAGGTGTATGTGTGTGTGTATGTGATGCAATGACCCTTCTAAAGAGGTTTGTATCTGGGTTTTTGGGTTTTGTGATACTTTTAGTTTTGTTTTGTTTTTTTTAGCAAAGAAAGATTCTAATAAATCATCACAATAAGCATTTGATACCTTCCCCTTGTTGCAAATAACCTGTAGTCAAATGATGGATGTAGTAAGTGAAGCTGCAAATTTTTAGCAAATTCAGAATGGAGGTTGAGATGGTATTTCCCTGCCTAATTTTTGAAATTAGCCACTCAGTTCAAGGTATGATTTAATTTACATTTATTTGACTGCAATGCTTCTTAACTTTTTCTTTAGCAGGAACCCTGTGAAAATATAATCTGTTGCCGGGATCCCTCAGGACTTAACTCAAGATTTAAATATTTAAATTTAGATTTAAATATTAAAATATTTATTTACATGTTCAAATATTGATTGATTGATTGATTTAAGGCTTCTAGAGACCAGTATTCAAATCCTTGCTCAGACACTGGGTGACCTTCGGCAAGTCCCTGTTGCTACCTCAGCTGTTGTTATCCAGCAGCAGGGCTTTGCAGATGCCCAGTGAATGTTCTGTGGACTCCCAAGGATCCCTAGAACCCAGATTAAGAACCACTGTTCTACTGTATATGCTGGGCTGTAAAGATGCTTTGTAACAAGTGAACAAAATAGGGTAATTCATCAATAAACTGGTAGCATGGAACTTGAGAGTTTGGGTAACTCTACACTAGTAGATTGATGTGGGATTACCTTGATTTGTTCATTCCCACAATGCAATCATTATGCCATTATTTGGGCAGTGACCTGAAAGGAAATTTTGGAAGTTTTGTTTTGGTTTTGGTTTAACATTACAACAATATGATGTTATAGTGGTATTATTGTTGTTGTGTACCATCAAGTTGTTTCTGGCTTATGGCAATCCTAAGACGTACTTGTCACAGGGTTTTTAGGGCTTAGAGTATGTGACGTGCCCAAGGTCACCCAGCGGGAAACAAAGCCAAGCAGGGAATTGGACCCTGATCTCCAAGATTGTAGTACAATTTTCAGAGATGCAGTGATGGAGAAGGTCTGCTTCCTCTCTTGGCTAGTCATCAAACATAGAGCTGATAAAAGCAGTTATCTCCATGAACAAAAAGGCGGCACAGCCGTAGCTGTAGTTTTAAAAATGTGTCGTGAATAACCTTATGACTCCTTAGAACAAGAGTGGGCAAAGGATGGTTCATAAGCCACATGTGGCCCCCAGGGCTGTTATTGTGTTCCCAGAATCCCCGGAAGTTAAAAAATGGCAATTTGTTTTCACATTTGGAATTTGAATTTGAAAAATAATTTAGTTTTTTGCCCCCAAATGACCTCTAGGGGCTGTGAAGGTCATTTTTTGGCCCAGAAGAGGGCTTTTTTTTTTTTTTTTTTTTTGAAGCAGGAAGTGAACACTTCTAGTTATTAAAAATGCCTGTCCTGGGACTAAAATGGTTTACGAGAGCCTCAAAGCATGATGAAAATTCCCCTCCAAACCCCCTAGAGGGCATGAGAGAATTTGATTTTTTTTTTATAAGGAGGTGCATAGAATCATAGAATCACAGATTTATAGAGTTAGAAGAGACCCCAGGGACCATCCAGTCCAACTCCCTGCCATGCAGGAACATACATCAAAGCACTCCCAACAGATGGCCATCCAGCCTCTGCTTAAAAACCACCAAAGAAGGAGACTCCACCACACTCCGAGGCAGCATATTCCACTGGAAGTTCACAGGAAGTTCTTCCTGAGGTTCAGGTGGAATCTCCTTTCTTGAAGCTTGAATCCGTTGCTCCTTGCCCTAGTCTCTGGTGCAGTGGAAAACAAACCTGCTCCCTCCTTGGCATGACATCCCTTCAAATATTTAAATATGGTGCAGTGGAGGTGCAAGTTTTCAAGCAGTTAATGTGGCCCATTTAGTCTTCCACAGTTGTCCATCCTTCCATTACAAGTTGAGAGAATGGAGAGGCAAGCTTTTCTCAAAATTGCTTCCTTAGTACTATCAGTTATTGCCCTAGCATGTGCAGCCTGAAGGAACTCTCAATTAACATACAGTGACAGTGAGCACATGGGCTTGGCTTGTGCCTTTGTGGACCCAAGCATGTACCCTAGAACAAGGGTGGGCAATTTTTTTTATGTTGAGAGTGGCAATTTCATGGGAAGATCTCTTTGGAGCCACATTCCAGGAATGGGCAGAATTGTAGTTGGTGGCAGGGAGGTGGGCCTGGAGCCAAAAGTGAATGTGGCCAAAGCTGGCAATTTTTTCTGCCACATCCCTTCACCCTCCAATTACTTCTGGAGTAAAAATCCACAGTTTGGAAATATTCCCTTTGGATTGCCACTCTCAGAATTTCCTGGCCAGCTGGGCTGCTACTTGGGAAAAAGTAACTTTTCTAAGCTTGGCAGAAATTCCTCCATATAACATTTAGGCTGAGGGTGCGGGGAGGCTGCCGATTGCATACTGTGACACATGTGGGCAAACAATATCAGAGTGTGGTCAAGATGGCAAACATTTTTAATGAAGAAGAACATAGAAGCTAGAAGAGACTGCAGCAGTTTACTTTTGCTTGAGATATGCAGTTGTGTAATTGGGAGCCTTTGGGCTAAGCCTAATTGCTGTATGGGGGGTTGCTTCCAGGCTTGGAAAAGTGACCTGGGGAGGTGGAGAAGGTGGGCAGGAGACCCCTTCTAGTGTACATATGAGCAATTCCTAACTCTGACTGTGGCCCATGTGTAGCCCCTTATACTTTTTCTTCTTCCAGTTCTATTGCTGATGGGAACTAAAGAAAGCTAAGGCACATGGTTTAAATGGGGAGGAAGTCTCAGTAGAGTAACCCTCTTTTCATGCCATCTACCACATCACAATCGTATTTATCCAGCCCACTAAGCAGGACCTCCTTGGCATCTTCATATTCAAGTCTACCTGAGTTTTAAAATCTTTGAGGAGGGCTTTCTCTTTGTCCCATAACCATCACAGGTATGTCTGGTGAGGATTCAGGCCAGAGTCTTCTTGATGGCTGCTTCCTGTCTCTTCCAAAAAAGGCTTGGTTGCCCTCCCCCTCTTTTTCTGGCAGGCAAAGACTTCTTATTTAAATAAACCTTCAGCTTGTAACTAGTTGGTGTAGTGCCTGTGCTGGTTTTTAATGTGTGAGAGTTTTAATGTGCTTTTAACAGTTCTAAATTATAGTTTTTAAATGGATTGTTGTTTAATGATTTTTTAATGTTTGTATTACAGATTGTTGTACCTGTATTGTTTTAATGTACAAGTCACTTTACTTCCCATATGGGAGAAAAGCGGGATAAAAATTATAAGTTGCCCTCCTATGTTTTAATTCCTTGACCTAGAAGTCTTTACAACACCAAATGCATTTGCTGCAGACTCGTTGATATGGGAAGGTTTCCTTGAGGGTAGCAAATTTGAAAAACAATGTTTTTACATGAAGGACATTCACCTTTGCATGTTTCTTCATCTTCAATCTGAATTTTTACATGGTTTGCTTTTTTCTGTGCTTGAACTTCAGATTTCTATTGCCTTGAAGGATATAACTTTCATGACCAAAGAAAAGACAGCTCGGCTCATCCCAAACGCCATCCAAATTGCTACCGAAGGAGAGAAGGTTAAAATGCTTTTTAGTTTATTGTTTGTTCTTTTTCACAACTATAATTAACTGTGACAGTTTTCTAATTTGAGAAATAGAGCTTGAAAAAGTTAACTTTAGGACTGACTATGTTGGCTGGAAGATTCTGAGAAATGTCCAAAAAAATTAATTTTTCTGGTCTCATTTAACTAATCTCATGCAGTTCATAACTGTTCATAACTAATCTCATGCTGAAAGGGTAGTAAACTTGCTCATATAACCACCTCTCTTAGAAGTATGTGGTTTAGATTTTAGATAAAGGAACCACTTTCACCTTAATATAAATAGTGCACTTTATTTAAAGTTCTTACAGCATAATTTTTGGGTCGGCTGTCCTCTCCTTGCCTTATCTCCACACAGACTACCCCCCCTTCACTTTCCTGCTACAGGTAGTGTTATTTTTGGGGCTATATGTATTGTTTCATTCTTTAGTCTGCTAACATTTGGAAAAAGAGCATACCTCTACCCCTAAACCATGCTGCGTACATTATAAATATGCAGAAACATGTTTTAGTCAGTTAGGGAAATGTGTCCATTTGGAAAAACATACAGATTTTTTTTCCCATTAAAAATAGAACCTGAACCTGATACGGAGCAAACATAGATTGCCAGGTCAGGATTACCACAGGATCTGAGATTTCAGGCAAAATCTTCAAAGCTAGGGATGACCCCTTGTGATGTCATAGGATGCACTTTGTGGTGATGTCACTATGCATTATACCAGTGGTTCTCAACCTGTGGGTCCCCAGATGTTCATGGACTTCAGCTTCCAGAAGCCCTGAGCATTGGCCATAGTGGCTGGGGCTTCTGGGAGCTGAAGTTCACGAACATCTGGGGACCCACAGGTTGAGAACCACTGCATTATACAGTCACTGCTCAATTTTCATGGGTTCAGTATTTGCAGATTTGATTATTTGTAGGTTATTTGATTTATTTTATTTTAAAAAATTCTCATTCTATTTGTCCCTGCCACAGAAAAAAATGTGTTCTCTGTAGGAATCTTTAGGACCTCCAGTGTGATTTTATGGTCCAGTTCCTCTGGAAGTGGACCATAGAGTTGTGCTGGAGAAACTACAGATTCTAAGAGAAAACACTTTTCTAAGCATTGCTGGGTCCTCCAGTGTGACTCTGTGGCCCACTTCCAGAGCACAGAATCACAATGGAGGACCTGGAGATTCCTAGAGGATTCTCAGGTTAAAAAAAATAGTGTTTGCAATTTCTATTTTTATTGTTGGTTTTTCCACTTTCACAAGGGTCTTGTGCTCCTAACCCCCATGAAAGTGGAGGGCTGTTTGTACATTAAGCATCAATCACAGCTGCACTGAGTATGCCATTCAAATAAAAGAAAACAAGTTTTAAAAATATACGCACCCACATTTTTCAAGGCAGCGCTCTCACCCGGAGATTCTTCTTACTTACCCTGAAGACCAGAGAAGAGGAACTAGGTGTTGCATATCTGGGAAACATACTTGGACATGGGAAAAGGGGGAAAACTGCATGAACAAACTGGCCAGGTTTGCCCATCCCTACATGGAACTTCCTGTGTCAAAACTTTTATCTCTGCTGCTGAGCCACAGACTCTTCTCCTTAAGTCAGGGTTGGACAGCTGTGGCTCTCAAAGTTGTTTTTGTTGTTGTTTTTAACATACAGTTCGTGTCAGCCACATCAAGCATAGCTGATGGTAAAGGATTATGCAACCTGCTAAAACATAGAATGGGCCATTTTTTTTCAAACCCGCTATTAGCTAGTTATGGAATGCCTGTTCAAAGCCCATTCGGGAATGCATGTTATAAAGGTGAGGGGGTTGGATTCTTAATATCAGATAGAAGGGGGAGACAAAGACAGAGATAGAGAAAAAATTGTCACACTCACTCTGTCCCAGAGAGAGGAAAGTTTGGTATTTAAACAAGATTGTATGCATTGGCATCTGCCCAGTTTTTAAAAGGTCATATGCAGAGCAGCCGTGTACTCTATTGAGAAGTCCACTTAAATTCAGTGAGCTTACTGTCGGGCAGGTAGATACAGATGCTAATACTAAGATACTAAGACATGTCCAGAGTTATTAGCAGAATTACTTAATCATGGAACATGCCCTCCTTCACTTTTTAAAGTCTCCTAAAAATCATAGGAAATAACAATGAAATCAATGGGCGTTAGTTCCAATGGGCCTTAGTTCCATTCCAGATGTGAACCATACATAAGGATTATCATTTTGCTCTACAGTTTTTCTTCACTTCATTCAGTGCCAGAGACAGAAGCTACCTCCATATATTTCGATTATGGCAGAATGCACTGTTAGAAAAGGTAAGCTTCTGTATGATTGGGAAATGTCTTAATCAGCCTATTTGTTTTAATTGTTTGTTCTGACATATTGCTGGTGGTTTGACATGGCATTCTACTTGTGAGTTTCAGAACTGTTGCCTTACCAGCTTATTATTATGCTCCATAGCAATGGGCATTTGAACAGATATTTTACAGTTATTTCCATCTTAACTAAATTATATTTTAAGGATTAATCTTACTGAAAAATCAGCAGCAAATAAACGTGATTGTGTGCAAATCTGATGTGGTTGTCCGCATGAGTTGTTTGTTGAATATCTTCTGCAATTTTGCTAGCATTTATACACTGTATTGAGGGGAGTTTGATTACTATGGGATCTTAGTAGAGTCTCGGTTATCCGACCTTTGTTCATCTGACATTCCGGATTATCCGATGTCGCAGCTGCCTGGGGGCGTGGCTGTAGGCATTTCCACGGCCCCAGACACGCCCAGACACGCCCCCCAGACATGCCCCCAAAATGGCGGCCACCACGGGCCTCCGGATTATCCGACATTTTCAGGTATCCGACGATCAGCCCGCCCATTTGTGTCGGATAACCGAGACTCTACTGTATTTGTATAATGAGTAGTTGTCAAACCAGGAGATGATCTTTGTTGTTGAGTGCCTGCAAGATATTTCTGAACTATGGTGACCCTTAAGTGAAACTATCATGAGATTTTCTTGGCAAGATTAGTTCAGAAGAAGTTTGCCATTGTCTTCCTTTGAGGCTGAGAGAGTGTGACTCACCCAGGATCACCCAGTGGGTTTCCATGGCTGAGAGGAGGGGCCACTGTAGCTGCTTTGCAGTTGTACTATGCTGCTGCACAAAAAGCTAGGAGTGAAAGAAAGGGATGGGAGAAAGATGTTGAGTGCATGTTCTTGGGCCATTGTGCCATTTGAAGCAAGACAGAGGGTGAAGGGTGAGCAGTGCAACTGATGAGCCCTCTTGTTGTACAAGCACTGGTAGTACAGGCTCTGGGGAACCTTTCCCCTCACCTCCCATGGGCTGCCACAAGTTCCAGCAGCAGCATAGGGCCTGAAAGAACTCACTACATGTCACGTATGCTGCATGTAAGACAATATAGTATGCAGGCCCTAAACAGAATAATAGCAACTTGTGGCAGTTAATGGGTGCAATTTAGCTGCCTGTCTGGTCACCAAAACATGCTTTGTTTCCCCTTCCTCCTGCTCTGGGTTGCCATATAACATATTGCTTCAGAGGCCCTGGTGGGCTGGGAGGTAATAAACAAGCAATAAAGCAAGCAAGCAAAAGTATTATCTGGTTAGCTGAGTTTCATCCAAATTTTAGACCAGCTTGCCTTGCATGTCCATTTCCACAGTCAGTTGAGCTAGAAACAGTTCTGACATTCTTCCCAATTTTTGCTTGCACTGGCTGTGAAATCTCAAGGATGTTGCTGACCTGTCAATCCTATTTGAAAGTAATTCGTTCATTATAGAGATGAGTAATGGCTTGCCCCTCACTAAATTTAAGAAAACTGCAAGAGTGCCAAGATATTGATTATTATGTCCTTGTGGGTCACCTTTCTGAGGCAAGGACTTGAGGGCACTTTTCTACAATGGCTCCAGTCCTGGCCATTGGCCTGCAGTGGCACTTAGGATTCAGTTTTATTCTCTGCTGTTTTGGAATTAAACCAGTGTCCGTTGTCAACAGTGGACTGGGTGATGGTGAACAAATTGAGGTTTAATCAAGACAGGACAGAGGTGCTCTTGATCAGTCGAAAGGGAGAACTAGGATTTAGCCTTTGCTAGATGGGGTTACAATGCCCCTGAAATCTTAGGCTTGCAGCTTGGGTATACTCCTGGATTCATGGATGACCAGGTTTCAGTGGTGGCCAGGAATGCATTTGCACTGTTAAAACAAGTCACCTGTTTCTTGCTCTCTTGGAGATGTCAGATCTGTCTGTGATGATGCATACTTGATTACATATGCCTTTGGAAACTCTTGAGAAACTTCAGTGGGTCCCAAATGATATCGTGCCTAGGGCTGGTTGTAGAGAATTTAGATTGCCCATGTTGCAAAGGCTTCACTAACAACCAGTTCATTTTTGGGCATTTTCAAACTGCTGGTTGTGACCTATAAAGTCCTGTGTAGCTAGATCTAGACTATCTGAAAGGCCGTATCTCTCTATACAAGCCTAGTTGACTTGTGAGATCCCATAGGAGGGATTGCTGTCAGTTCCACCACTGTCACAGTCATTGTTGGTAAGGAGATATGAAATGACCATTTTGGTGGCTGTTTGCAGGCGTGGATCCCGCTCCCAAAGTAGGTCTGGTTGGCCCCCTCTTTGCTCTCTTTCCACTGGTAAGCAAATGCCTCTTCATTTTGTCAGGGTTTTGACTGGTTGTTGCAGAGGAGTGTCTTTTGGTGGGTTATTGTGTACTTTTGCTCTTACTACTGTGTTTTAGATGTTTTAAAACTGTTTTAAATTAGTGTTTATTATTTTAAGATCTTTCTATATCATCTTCCAACTTACAAAGGTTCCTGAGACAATGAATGAATAAAAGGAATTAAAGGAATTAATGAAAAGGAATTGAAACAGTACAAAGATAAAAACATTTTAAAAACATATGAACATTTTTGAAAGTAGTCCAAAAACAGTCCTAAAATACAACTGTAAACAGTTTAAACTGAGCAATTTCAGATATTGAAGGCCATGCCGAACAGAGCTGTTTTGGCTGCCTATCAGAAGCTCAAAAGGGATGGAGCCAGCCTAAATTCTTTTGATAGGGAGTTCCACAGCCGGGGGGGCTGTCACAGAGAAAGCTGTGTTATGTGTACACGCCAACTTCATGAAATACTGAGACATTCAACAAGACCTCCTCTGAGGATCTGAAATTTTGGGTAGGCTCATATGGGGGAAGCAGTCTTTTAGATATCCTAGCTCCAAGCGGTTTAGGACTTTGTAGGTCAAAACCAGCACCTTGAATTGAGTTTGGAAGCAAATTGGAAACTAGTGCTGTTCTTGTAAGATCACCGTTATATGGTTTCTAGTATGCACACTCTTCACTAATCTGGCTGCTGCATATTACACTAGCTGCAGCCCTCTGAATATTTTTCAAAGGCAGTCTGACATAGAACACATAATATTAGTCTATTAAGGTGGTAACTAAGACATGAACCACTGTGGCTAGGTCTGCCTCCCTCAGAAAATGACAGATCTGGCAACCCAACTGAAGCTGGGCAAAAATGTTCCTGGCCACAGCAGCAACCTGGCCTTCCAGGAGCAGCCCCATGCTATGAACTTCCAAAGAGAGTGCAGCCTGATCCAGAACAGGCTATGATCTGTACTTCTGGTTTTTAATAGAACTGCCTATTTTATTAACTTTGGCTTTCAGCTGCATTTTGTTTTAACCTGTTCAAGGGGTCTCTTTGACTTCCTTTATGAAAGGCAAGATAGTTAAATGATGCTGGGGAATGAAGGTCTATTTAATTTCCTAGTCATTTTGAAAAATGACTTTGTTTTTTCCCCTTAGAAAGAAAGGAATTTAAAATTGATTATTTTTTGGCTACTGTTTAGCATCTTCAGATATTTTTCCTCCACAGCTTTTGGGTTCCTTTTGTTGTTTTCTGTACACACTTACTTGTAGGGTAGATGGTGGGTGAAGATCTTTTTTCCCTTTGGTAACTGAGCAGATTTTAGCATTCTGGTGAGAGAGATTGAAGAGAACTGGTGCAACTGGATTGAACAGCATTCCTCTGAATGCTAGTTGTGAGGGGAAAACAATAGGAGTGGGCTATTGCCTCTATCTTCTGGTTCTGCCTTCCCATGATGACTGAGGGAAAAAGGACTAAATTGGCTTTTCTTTTGATGCAGCAAAGCTCTTTCCCTATTATTTGTATTTGTATCCTGCTATGGCATCCAGGGCAGCTCACAACACTTGTTGTTTGCCTTCAAGTCATTTCCAAAGGTGATTCTATCACAGTTTTCTTGGCAAGATTTGTTCACAGAATGTTTCCTTTTGGCTTCCTCTCGGGCTGACAGAGTGTGACTTGACCAAGATCACTCAGTGGGTTTCAGTGATTGAGTGAAGGTTTGAACCCTGAGCCCCTGGGGTCCTAATCTAATGTTCAAACCACTACACCACAGCAACCTACAGCTAGGAAAAGACAATGCCTACTAAAGAACTGTTCAGTTGAGTTGTGTACACAATTGCACAAATGTTTTAAATAACCAATCAACATTTTTCAAGGTATATTTAAATCCATAAGGGATTACATTCTGCAAGGCTAGCACAAGAAATTGCAAAGAAGGACATCGCCTTTAAGTGTCCAGAAGATCACATGCTTCTAGCAACTTAACCATTCTTTGGTTGCCCTCTTCCCCACATATATTCTCTCTGTCTTTCATGTACGCTTGCATAGTCAGTTCTTCTCTCTCTCTCTCTCTCTGTCACACACACACACACACACACACACACACACACGTACATACATACATATACAAATAGAGGGTGGAAAGTGTAAAGATTTTACTGATGGTGATAGAATGGACTGTGAGAAGCTTCACATTTCCAAGTCAGCAATATTCTGGAAAAAAAAACATTTTAATAGCAATAATAATAAGCCTGTGTAATGTAATAGCACACTATAAATCAGAAACTGAAACGTTACTTTATCAATCTAGAGAAGAAAGATGAGAGGCGAATGTGACAGGACATGCACAGTGAGTGCTGATGACTGGCATGTGTCGAAAATTCACATGGTATTTTTGCTTTTCCAGAGATGTCTGCACATTCTAATCAGACGTGTTTCCTTGCTATTATAGCTTGCATTCACAAGGGGTGTGTATGCATGTTAGTGAGAGAGCTGAAGGGAAATCTACCAAGGAAGCTCTGCCGAGGAATGCTGTTCTGGTTCTTCCATTGCAAAACCTGTGGTTTGACCAGCTTTGACTGCAACCAATAGGAGCATTAGCTTAAGCAGGTTTGAAATCACTCACCTGAGACAGCACAGGAGACTTTAGGGATTCTGAAATGTGGGTGAAGAGCAGAAGCTCTCTCCAAACGCCATTTAAGCCGTTCTGTTTATCTGTTTGTTCAGGTGTTCTGTGTGGTCAGGAAAGGCATGGGGAGGAAATTCTTGGTAGATTTGAAGGACACCTGAAGCTGGGTGTCTCCACAAACTGTAGTTACCTGTTTCCTCAGTGGGAGGGGCCCAGAAACGGAGGAGAAGCAAAGCACAATTTCTGGTTCTGAAAAAAGACCTGCCCACTTGTCAACAGTGTGCAAAGTTCCTATATGAGGAAGTTACATAAGTGTAGCTCCTTTCTGAAGACTGAAGCTGTGCTTTTTTTTTTTTTTTGGTTCTTTTTCAAATGGCATTTTGGATGTCTGAAGATTTTTGTCAGATTGTATAGCAGAGTCATCTGTGTAGAAAGGGTTATTTTGATTAGATTCTGCCTGGATAGCCTGGAAACTGCTTCAAAGCCATGTGAGCTTGAGAAACAAGCCTATGTGGCACTTTGGGAAGTTCTGAACACTGTCAAATGTTTAAAAGAAGGAAAGGCTGCTTCAGCCCTGAAGTAAACCCTGCTGACTTTGACCTGATGAGGTGTCCAGCTTCCAGATTGTCAGTATGAAGTTGCCTACTTTTTCGAATTGCAAATGTACGTTTTTGCTCTCTTCTCATGCAGAGCATGGCAGGTAAATAATACCATGTGAGGGATCAGTTTTAAAATATTGGGCATGAGCTGTTTGCTCATTTTAAATCTTGGAACCAGATTTTCATTGTAATGTGAATTTGTTTGTTTATTGCTTGTATTTATAAGACAACTACAAAAAGCTTCTCTTGGCACTACACAGTAGGCGAATGTATTCATTCTAGTTTTCAGTCAGTCAAAAATATCTCTGTCTCTCCTTTTGTCTGTATCAGGGATGTAAATCCTTGATTATTTAATCCTCATGTAAAGAATTCCTGTAGAATTCTTAGTGCTACGGGAGAAAACAAATATTCCTCAACAACAGTGAAACTTTTGTGCAATTTTTTCCTTTTATTCATCCCAAAGTACTGTGGAAATGGAAAAAAAGGGTGGTTTAAATATGTTACCCATGCAGGGAACAGTGTTTTCTGCACACAATTTTTTAAAATTTATTTTTATTTTTTGTAATTTATATTCTCTTTTCTTTCCCAATACGGAACATGAAGCAACTTATGATGTATTTTTTTTATGGTATAACCCCCCCCTTTTTTTTTCTTTTCTGCATAATAATTCCTCCACAACATCTAGGTCAGTGATAGTACCACTCTATTCTGCTTTGGTCAGACCCCACCTAGCATACAGTGTCCACTTCTGGATGTGACAGTTCAGGCAGGATAATGACAAACTGGAATGTGTCCAAAAGAGGGTGACCAAAATGGTAGAAGACCTTGAAACCATGCCCTGTGAGGAGCAGCTTAGGGAGCTAGATATGTTTAGCCTGAAAAAGAGAAAGTTAAGAGACGACATGATAGCTATGTTTAAATATTTGAAGGGATTTCATATGGAGGATGGAGCAAGTCTGTTTTCTGCTGCTCCAGAGAATAGGACATGAAGCAGTGGCTTCAAACTTCAGGAAAAGAGATTCCATCTAAACATTATGAAGAACCTCCTGATGGTAAGCACAATTTGACAGTGGAATACACTGCCTCAGGGTATGGTAGAGTCTCCTTCTTTCGAGATTTTTAAACAGAGGACAGATGGCCATTTGTTGGCAATGCTTTGATGGTGTATTCCTGCATGGCAGGGAGTTAGACTCGATGGCTCTTGTGGTCTCTTCCAGCTCTGTGATTCTGTGATTCAATGGGCCACTGATCATCTGCTGGAGTGGAATTCAAGACCAGTGCTCTGCAGAAAGGATGTGTCTGTGTACCTATGTGTGTGTGTGTGTAAAATGGAGGAAGAAATGTCAGTTTAGATAGGTAGAGAGAACAGAGTTTGTAGCTGTAGTTAGCTGAGGAAGATGCACAAGTTGTTCTCCAGGTATCTACTGCTTTTTGAAGAAATGCTAGCTTCCCACATTCCTTGCTTGTACATTTACATTCTTTTCTTTTATTCAGCAAGGTACTAGTAGGACCTAAACATCCATAAGTAAAGTTTGATTTAGTGAGTAGGGCTTTCCAACAACTTCCCTCTCACTATCCCCACCCCGCACAAAGCCAAAGGCCTCTGCTACCAGAACACTATGGTGTTAGCAGTTTGAGGAACAGCAACTGGGAGGATTCTGTGGAATCATTGTTTGGTATGAGGTCTGCAACTGGCATTACAAATTAACAGAAATTAGGCAATATCTGGAAAAGTTCCCTTTTTGAACGGCATCTCTCAAAATGTCTAGGGATGTTGGTCCCAAAATGTAACTTTTCTAAGCTTTGGGAACAGGGAAGACTCCATCCTGCATGTGAACAAAAGTGCTTTCTTGCATTCTTCTTAATGTTAGTGCCCAGTATTCTCAAAGGAAGCTGCGCTCTTTAGCTGTGTGCTTGGAACTTTTCACTTAGGAAGTAGGGAACACACAATACTTGTAGCTGATGGCAAGGTATTCTATTTCCTGTGAGATCTTCTCGGAATTTTTTTTTAATCAGTTGTCTGCATCTTAGTCATTTGGCTGTAGCTCTCGTGCCTTCTAGGAAGAGCTGGAGTCCTTTCTGTGATGATGGCTGAAAGTACTACTGCAACTTTCTAAACATTGGAAGTAGAAAATGCCCTAATGTTATCTACGAGAGAGAACTGTCCAAAGTATTTCTAGCCAAATTGTTTCCCATCTTGATAATATCTTTATAGAAATGGCAATATTATATAAGATTACCTTCTGCAGTCTCTCTTACCTAGCAGTCAATACCAAAAGGTATTAGTCATGCTCAGAGTATACTTATGGAAAATAGTGTGAGACATTAGTCAAGATTAACTTAAATCCCATTGATTTCATCTGAATGACTAGATCCAGCCCAAGGTCTAGAGCCATCTCATAGCTGACTGATGTGTGTATTCCATGTTCAGATTCTGGAATAACCCATTTTGTCCATTAACTTGGCATGTGATTAGGAATGGAACTGCACTCTACAGCCTTGCTCCCAATGTGTGTACTATGTAGCTCCGGTTTCAGATATCCATGCAGAGAATATTGAAATGAGCAGAGCCTAGGTCTTCATCTGTTTAGTTGGTATGTGTGGAAGCTTCCATGCACATGCAATGCAGAATTCCTGTAGTGCAGAGATCTAAACCATATGGAAGCCTTCATACATATAGCCTTCATGTATGAAGGCATATCTTCACACATGTCCATATTCTGTAGATGTCTGGGGGAATAGTCATATAATACATACAGTGTCAGAGATATGACTTTACAGCACAACCCTGCCTATCTCGTGTTCCATTTATTTTGAATAGTTTGACATAACACTTGAATTAAGGCTAGTGCTGTATAAAAATAGCAAACCATCATTGATTCTGACCTTATGTATGGGAGAAACCAACATGCCAAAATGTCAAATCAGCAAGGAATACAACATTTTTGATAACAGCTCTGTTTGGTATAATTACAGTAGTGTTAGTGACTGCAGACACCAAGCCCTAAACATGCAGTGGTGATGTACCAGGTATCCTTAGTTTACTGCAGCATCATGGCACTTGTTTGTTGTGTGTTTAGAAACATGTTTTGTCCTTTAAATATAACTGCCAAGTAGATATGCCAAAACCACATTGAGTGTCTTCTCATTTACTGCAGCAGATATGGCTAACTCATAAAATATGAGAGGCCCTCAGTAAAAGCCTCATGGAAAAAAATATATTTGCAAGTAAGAAAGAAGAGAACAGGGCTAGTGATACCTGTTTTATCTTTTGCCAGCTACATTTAGAATCCTGGAACCTCTTTGTGGATTGACAAGATTTAATGATAAATCATTCAACCTGGAGGAAAAATAAAGGTGTGTCTTAAATGTGTTACTCATACCTAAGAGGAAAAACAGGGATGCAACTTGGTTGTGTTTCATAAGAGGGTAATGATTTGAGATTGTGAGTTGGCTTTTACATGTTGGTCTGAAATTAGTTTCCAGAGGAATAGCCCTTTTAGCTTGAAGTTAAAAACTCTTCATTTGTCTGAGCAAGGAAAACACTAAAAAACTTGCTTTCCTTTTAAGTTGGTGTATTAAAATCATACTGTACTTTGTAATTTATCTCCAGATATACACACAAAGCATATTGGAAGCAAACGGATAGTTTGCACTGAAATGCTCTGGGTCTATGCTTCACCAGCTCACAGCTCTAAGCTCTGTTTCTTGTCTCTCTGGTCCTTATTCTGTTAAAAACTAGCTTCATACTGTTCCTTTACTTCATCCCTTGTTTATTGCAATGAGAAGCTGATTTTCCTCTATAATGGAACTCAAGATAGTACACATGTAGTTTTGAGGGGCTCAAATTACCTGCAAAAAAACTTCTCTCATATCATCCTGCCTACACATTGTTATCTTTAGGACATCTTTCTCTGAGTACCACCAGTGAGAGAAATACACTGTTTATTTATCGTACTGATTATTTTTTATGTCACTTCTTTTATAGCTGTATGATTTTTGCCTTGTACTTGTTCCTTTTAACTGCTGTGTATAATACCTTGGAATCCCTTGTAGATAAAGAGTAGTTTACAATTTAAATAAATAAATAAAGGTTCTCCTGTCCTATAACTGTCTGGGATCCAGGCCTGCTAAGCTTCAGAAGAGTTCTAGTGGTACATACATCATACGCCTTGAATTTTGTAGGGTTTCATATTCCAGCATTCTAGGATATTACATCCAAAAGAATGCATTATGTGGAAAATTTAGTTCATTAAGGATTATCATTCATTAGCTTAAATGAGTAGGTCATCTTTTTATTTGTTAAAAAAATCCATGGCCACTCAAAATGAACAGATCACCCATTTCATAGGTATTATTATGCTTGTTGCCCTGCAGCTGAAATCCCAGCACTATAGGGGGAATTCTTTATTTCTCTATAAAATAGTTTCTCTCAATTAACTTGATTTATAGGTCACTGACAGTATTTTGTGGCAATAGTAACAGCTTACAGGTATATCTTGGGAATAAGAAGAAATAAACATTTGCTAATTATTCTGAGGTATACATTTACTAGTTACATGTTTTCCAAACACATTTAACTTTTAATTACCTGTTGACATTTGTGGTGTTCTTGTGTGCCTTCAAGTCATTTCTGACGTATGGCAATCCTCAGGTGAACCTACCATGGAGTTTTCTGGGGCTGAGTATGTGTGACATGCCCAAGGTGACCCACTGGATTTCCATGGTCGAGCAGGGAATCAGACTCTGGTCTCCAAGGTTGTAGTCAAACGCTTAAATCACTACACCACACTGGTCTCTCATTTGATTAGGGAACAATTCAATGGGGATCTTAAATGCGGTGCTAAACCATGGCTTACTACTACCAGCATGAACAGAAAGGAGTCTCAGCAATGCCTCAGTTTTGTGGGGTCCCCTCTTCTCTTCCTGCACAGCTGGAAGGAGGAACAGATCAGGGCTCACTTTCATCTTGCCTGATAATCTGCATTATTGTTAATGTGCAACTGGGAATCATGGTTTAAAATAAGTTCTAGTAAATCACTGAACAAGCTAACTGCAAACTCAGGCTTGTTTAGTTAACTTGTTTAACAAGCTAGAGTGTATTTTAAATTATCATAATATACAAAGAATTTGTTAAAATGAAATAAGGCCCTGCTTTACTCCGTGTCATGGCTGCATGGGAAAAGTGCTATCTCTTTTCTGCTTGCACACATGGTCCTGTACTATGATTTCACAGTATGTAGCATTATGCAATGGTGTAGTTGCTGTAGCTAAGTAGTGATGCTTTGTGACTTAGGGTAAATGTTAGTCAGAAAATGTCAAAACAATTCTAGTGTATGTCAGTAATATCCTACAAAGCAAACATCCCTTTTTGTGTGAGCCCCTTTTTGTACACACTGCTTTACTCTAATGCAATATGTAATCCTTATACAGTCAGCCCTCCATATTTGCGGGTTTCACTTTTGTGGATTTGATTATTCACAGAGTATTTGTTGCTACCACTGCTGCCTCCTTATTCCATTTTTAATTGGGACTGCAAACCTTGTGAGACTGAGAGACTGCAAATGAGGCTTATAAACCCTTATTAAAAATGGTGTGGGGCAGCAGCAGAGGTGGCAGTAAGTCCCACCAGCCACCCACTTCTGCCTTATGAAGGAACCCTGATGCCTCAAAGGAATCCATGGTGGGTTGAATATGGTGATCATACTTTTTTTTGTGTTAAATATGGTTTGGGAGGGCCTAGAGTTATTCACGGTTTTTGTACTTCCACAGGGATCCTCTGCCCCTAATCCTAGTGAATGTGGAGGGATGATTGTACTACCTTTGCAAAATAGGTATGGGAAGATACTACTTTTTCAAGACAGGAAACAACAAAGCACATGCTTAGTGGTTAGTACCAATGCAGAACCAACATGTGATCTGAGATCTTTTGAACATAGAGGTGCTGTTGGCTTGGTGACATATACAGAGGTGGACAGAAGTTAGATCTAGATTAACTGGTAAATCTCTGGCTGACATATAGGAGGCTGCCAGAGATTTCCAGCTGTTAACAGTAGCTATTTAACTATATTTAACAGCAGTTGCTTCAAAATGACTGTCCGTACCCTGCTAAGGGAATAAAACGTGGAGAACCAAGACCCAGTTTTTTGTATGTAAAGACTGTGAACTCTGTTCGTTTCTGGTACTAAAAACAAATTCTTGAAGAGTACTGTAATTCAAAGTATATTTTTTTTTTTTTTGCATCAGGCTGTGGTAGGTGGATCTCAGGGTTCCATTAAAAAAGTAGATCTCCCACCCATATTGCTTTACATCATATGCTGTTTTGCTTTTATCCTTTGACTGCGACCTCTTTAGCAACGCAGTGGAGAAGCTGCTGGACCTGAAGACAGCTGGCTAAGAGGGACTGTAGTATTGTTGTACAACTAATGCCAGCTGAGAGGACACAGCTGTTCACAGTAGTTAAAGTGACTTGGGTTTTTTATTTCAGGAATTGACTTGCAGGGGTGAGTTTAAAATTTTAGTGTTCTTGGATTGCAATAGCTATATGGAGCAAATACTGGGAGAGTACAGTCTAACAGATAATGTAAAAGTTCTCTCACCTATAATGATAATTTTGCATTTGGTTCATTGTTAGAACTGAAAAATATATGTTACAGATAACTCCGTGTGTCATTTTTTGCTTAGAAATATCATCTGAGTACTTTGAAACATAGACTGCTAATACTATAACGTGCAGTCAGGGACTCTTCAGGTTAATAAGAAGATTTATTACCTCTATTTAAACAGTGTCTGATTTTAAAAAATGAATGATCTATGAATAGTAACCATATGTACCCAGTTCTTTGTTTTTTGTTTTCCAGAGACTGACCAAGCAAGAATTTTGGCAGCTTGTGCAGCAAAGCTATGGCTTTGAGCTAGGCTTGAACACAGAAGAGATGGAAAGCATTTATTCATCATCTGAGGAGAATGGACAGTCAAGGTAAGGAGGTACTGTAAATTACCACCAAAAAAGTACATTTACTGGTGACCAGTTTTGTGTACATTATTTGAAAAGTTGCCTATAAGGCTTTGGTTTTGGTAGTTTGTGGATGGGAGTTGGTTTTTGCAAGATCATCTTCTATAGAGATATGAAAGAAATGTAACCCCCTCCCTGACACACACATTAGTTTATGGATTTACTACTTGTGTATGCAGAAAAACTTGTTCTTGTAGTGGCATTGTACCCATGGCTGCATTCCTTTCTCAATCAGTAATGACAAAATGTTCTTTGTTGTGTGTGTTACCCAATCATATCTGAAAGTATGTATGACACTTCTGGTGTAAACATGGTGATGGCGATACTGCTAGGCATGCTTCCATACAAGTGGGTATTACATAGGATTAAGGAAATTTAAATTGCTTTCAAGATTGCTACAGATGAAGAATCTTTTTGGTAATATGGAATTAGAAAGCCTCCTGCTAAATATATAATAAAAGATGTTTTCCTAGTCCAAAAATTCCGCTGTATTTTTAAGGATACTGTGTATCCTTTTCAGAGGTAATGCTTTTTTCAGTTTTGGGACTACTTCATAATATCACATGTTCTGAGTTCCCATACTGTATAGCAGCTTGAGCTAGTTTAAGATTTAATCTCATTTATTGTATATTGGTGATTCTAAAATCTGCTTGTGTTTCTAATAACATTTTCTCCAAAATGTCAAATATTTTTCTAAAACATTTATCCTTTATCCCACATCTTAGCAATGTCAAGAAGCTTCTTTGTTTATAGATAAGAATGGGTGGTTGTTTATTCAAAATGACTGATTTAATATTTATCTTTATTGTACCTGTAAAATTATTTTCATAGAAATCTCATAGTACCCTTCTAGAGGCTACTGTGAGGAAGGGTATAATGAAAATGCTATCTTTGTATTATCCCTCACATGTCCTCACTAAACAGCCTCAAGAAGGCAAAAGCAAACCCCCTCTGAACAAATCTTGCCAAGAAAACTCTGTCATAGGTTCGCCTTAGGGTCACCGTAAGTCAGATATGTGACTTGAAAGCATACAACAAAACTAGGAGTGAGGAAGCTCAGACTAAAGACACTTTACCATCACACCATTATCTGGTCATTTTCTAGCTTTTGTGTGCCTCTGCCTTCTTATGAAAGGTTGAATTGGCTCTCCCAACCCTTGTGTACTAGCAGTAGAAGCCAAAATACGCTAGCACTGTTGATTCCACATTCTTGTCACCACTGGAATACTCTCCCAAGTTCTCTTGAATTGAATTCAGGCCTGAGGCAGAAAGAGGTTTCCCAAGCATTCCTATAATCTATTGTTCAGGTGTCTCCTACGCAAGTGCCTCCCCCTGCCTTCCACAACAGAGGGGCTGACAGTATCTTTCCCACCTTCACAATACCTTTCTTGAGGTGTTTTCCTGAACATATTAGAGTCAGAAGTGGTGGGAGCTATGGCTGTGCACATTGGCTCATTCACTATATCACTGCATACCCTCAGTCCCCCACCTACCTGCAGTGAGTAGGGAAGCCTGAAGGGACAGTCTTCTTGCATTTGTTGGTGTAGGATGCTCCATGCAACTGAGGACCTTATCTGTCAAAGAAATGCTTTAGGAAGCATGTAAGGATAGACATTGTCTAAGAGGTATTCACACTTCTGGCAGACTCCTACACTAGTGTATGGGTGAATGGATAAATGCTGGCTAGAAAAATAAGCCACAAATAAGCAATTCTGTTTTCTACTTCAGCCGCAAAATAATTTTTTTTCTTTATGTAACACAGGCTAGTTTTTCTTTGTTTTGACAAAATCTGAAAAGTTGGCCTTTCCTCAGAAATACAGAAAGAGATGTGAAATCACTTGACAGTAGGATGACCAGATGTTATACCAGACAATTCTGTGCTGACTGCTTTGAAGTTCCAAAATACTGACAGTGCCGTTACTGAGATAAGTGCAAGTTAACCTTACCACTATTTTTGTCTCTGACAGGTCTAGCCTTTGTGATGAATCTGGGGAGAAGGAGACACCTAAAGCAGATGGTGTAATTCAAGAATCTGTTGCTCAGATACTTGAAGTTGAAACAGAATCGCTTAAAGAAAACACCCTGAGAGAAGTAAGCTACTCAGCTTTCTTCCTGTTACAATGGAACACATACCTGATGTGACAGTCTTCATGGGTTTTATTGTTGAAACAAGAAGCCTCTTTTTACATAACTGTTTTTAAAGCCTGAAAAATAATTTTCAGTGTACATGATTTTATTCCTGAGCTCACTGCATCATGTAGCTCCATGTTGCCTTCTTATGTTTCATGAACAAAAGCCAATGATAGCATCTTGTTGAAGCAATTCTGAAGTTGCGGTGAGGTGTGTGCATACATCACAGCCTCAACTGTCTGAGAAGTTTAGCTTTATTTTTGTAATCAGCCTTGGATTTTTTTTTTTAAAAAGGGTATGCAAACATTGCAAATTGCAAACACACAAATATGCCAACTGTGCATTCATGAGCAAATATGCATCCATAAGCATCCAACTGTTAATCCATAACCTTCTGTTTACTGGACCTCTGGACCTTGATGTTCTAGCGAACCATGAGTGGGCAAATTCCCAGGAACAGGGACTGCATTGGACCCACGACAACACACTAGGAATATTGCTGAATTTTGGTGGTGCTATGGCAAATTCCTTTGAAAACAAAGCATATGGGAAACATGTGCTTTGTTTTTAAGCACAATTACATTTATGGGAGACAGAAATGAATTTTAATATAATTTATGTGATTCTTGAAAGTTTTTAGTTGTAGAACAGCTTTCCAGAAATGCTATATGACTGGGATGAAAAGGCATGCAGTGGAATCCTCAATGTGTTTATTGAGAAACAAGCCTGTCTGGTTGAAATGAAACTAATTCTTCTCTAGTTAGTCTGTTCAGGATTTCAGTTTCAGAGGTTTTATATCCTTTACTGTTGTTACCTTTTGGGGTAGCAGCCAGCTTTTAATAGACTGGAAGTGAAATTCAGTTCATCTACTTTGTATAGAATATCAAGTGTTGTAAATGAATGCTTGCTGATGTAATTAGTGGAGAAATTTCTTAAATAATTTACAGACTGATATAAAAATGGAAGACATAGAAGCAGTAGAAATTCTTCATGATCCATGGAAATTAAACTTTTATGTTCTGATTATTGTGAGCATATGTACAATTTGAGCTGAGAGTTATGAAAGTATTTGACATGAAAGCATGATGATGATTCCTATATAATTAGTCTGAAATCCAAATTTCTGCTTAACAGATTCCAGGGTGCTAATTCTGTCAGTGGTATATCATGTCCGTTTCTGCTTTCACTCCCACGTTAGTATAAAATGCTTTTCTCTTGGCATTTGGTACTGTAGAAGTTTCAGTCACTACTGATCAGCAGAACTCTCATTATCTTAAAAAATATAGCGGCATTCTGTTCAGAGTTTTAATTTAGAATTCTTGAAACCTCCAGAGTGCCATGCAAAATATGGCAACAATTTAACTTTACTTTAACGTTTCCTGTAATAAACAATTTTTTTGTAACACTTTCTTTTCCCATATGGACTCAAGCTGTTTCACATGTAAGGTCTCAGTAACCCTTATAATGTAATGTAGGCGTATAGCATTGTCTCACCATAGTGAGTTGAGGCTTTGCAACCTGGCAGATGGATTTGAAGTCCTTGTTAGCATCATGACTGAACGTTCATAACTATCCAGTGTCGTAGTATGGTTTAATTTGTATTAGCACTTTGTTTAATGCTTTTTGCGTTAGCTTAGTAGTTTGAGGCTGGTAAAAGATATGAAGGCTGAGATTCATTGTGGGAGTGAATTTTCCTCTGTTACTAACCTTTTCACACAGTTCCCATAACTGTTAGAGAGGGAGATGAGTAATGCTTATACACCTAAAAAAACACATACAAATAAGACTGACAACTGACAATTTTGACTGTATTCAAAATACTGTTGACTGTATAGAAAGCATGCAACGTGCAATGGAACAACAATTGTATATAGATTATTAACTTCTAAACATACAATAAATCCATAGAAGATATTATGAGGAAATCAGTTCAGTAGAATATTAACATCAACAATATCATGAAAAATACCATAAATAAATCAGTATGGCCAAATCAGCATGAACAAATGAAAAGACAATACAAGTGAATGTTTCCGTAAGCAGTTCCCAAAAAGAGTGACTTTCCATAAGCTGGTACGACCATCCCCAGGATAATTGAAGGACGTTTTGATGTCACATCTTTATCAGTCACAATCTCAATAAAAGCAGTAGTGGTTTTGGGGCCCAGTTCTACCATTCACTGTGTGGGGATACTGTACCCTATTAAATAAAAGGTCTGGAAAGGTACTCTGTTGTATACCATCTGTTGTGTCTTTTATCACCAATAACACTTATAACACTAATATGTATCAGTGTTTGAGTTCAAAACACACTCTTGAAGAGAGCTGGAACTACACCTAGTTCTGGAATAGAATATTTTCTGTTCTCTTCTGGTCTTGTTCTAGTCCCTGAGCCATTGGCTGCCAATGCCTTGCAAGTTTCCAGGAATGAAAGGAACAGTTACTAAGTAATGGACACGATTATTGTGACAGCCCCTGACACACTGGGGAAAAAATTGCAATTCCCTCACATTAGATAATCTGAGAAGCGCTGGTTTAGAAGACGGTAAGGTACTGGGGTGGGATGAGGGCGAATAGGCTTGTGTTACTTTTTAGCATTCTTGTTTGCAGATATAGAATGGGCAGCAATGGGGATAAATTAAAAACCAGTGCTACTCTTAATCCCTGTCTGAATTTAAATGGAAAATCAGCATGGGAACTGAATGAAAAGCATGCTTCATGGATGGTATCTTTACATATAGTAATCTTTATACGGTAGAATACGTTATAGGTGATGTATATTTTTAATGGAAATGGCAACAAAGCACAAAACTCGACATACCTGAAAAACTAAGTTTATTACAGGCTGCTACAAGTAAAACATTTTGACCAAATGCACATTATGATCAAATGCTCATGAGTTTGTTCCTTTGTGTTAACCACATTTTTTGTTTGTTTCCCTTTCTTCTTCTTGGAAAGCTATGAGACTATGAATTTTCATGTTACTGTCTGAGCAATAGCTTCTTGTAAGATAAGCATGAGTAACTGTAATGATGCTTGATGTTATACTTGCTGCTTATGGCTCTCTTTCACTAGGGAGTGGACCCAGAAGACTCTCAATGTGATAAACCAGAGAAGAGGAATTCTCTGTTCCCTTCAGAAAAAAAGGCGGCTGATGTAGCACAACAGAACTGTTCAGTACAGTCCCTGGATCTAATTGAGAATTTCCATCAGGAGAAGAGCAGTGTCTCAGAAAGTGATGGAGAAGGTAAATGGGTTCTATTTCATAAACACAATCCTCAAGATGTAGTTCTGAAGATACCCAAAATCAGGATTATAATAACCAAGTGCAACAAAATTTATAGCTCTGCATTTACATTTTTTTATTGCAAGTACATCTAAATGATGGGAAGATTAATTCAGGAGTCATACAGTGCCAGCTAAGGAGATAGTACCAGATCACTCAATGAATTTCGTGGTTGAGTGGAGCTCTAGAACTCACATTTCCCAACTCCCAGTCCAACACACTGTTCCAACCCCAGCCATTATACCATACTGTCTCTTTCTTCATACAATCCATCTTTTGTAATGAGAAGCAGTATTTTAACTGCAAAATTACTACAAATTAGGCAATACAGTGTTCCATTCAAGGTAATGGTGACTTAACCTTATTCAAGTGTTGCCAGAAGACTTCTTTTGTGATTCTTTTTTAGCTTCCATACAGCAGTATTTCTGGCAGACTGAGCAACTGCTTGTGATTGATGGGTTAATAGATATATCTCTAAATTTAAGCCTTCGGTGACACTTACAACATGTCATTTTGAATGGAGTGACATTTTATAAATAAAAGCTTTTGGTGACATGTGTATTTATGTCATTATGAACAGAGTGACATTTCATGTTACAGTATTTTTTAAATTGTAAATACATCATTAAGGATAAAGAACGTTGCACCATCTCGGATTCTTCCATGTGATATTAGTGTTTCAGCAGTTATTTTCATACAGATGCCATTGCGTAAGTCCCACACCCCAGTTTGCTGTTGTAACTCCAATCATCAGTTTAGGGATTTAAAGACTATTTCCAGATTTTTCCATCTATGATGAGAAAGTATATCTCAACAGGTAAAAAGCCAATTGCTGTGAGATTTTTCAGCCCTCTTTGAAAGTGAAAATACCCACATTCCTCCAACCCTCTTTTGTTTTGGTTGTTTTTGTAAACCATTGTATTTTGTTTTCAAAAAAGGGTGCATTCTTTTTTTAAGTGTGTTTCAAGCAAAAAACAAAAAAACTGTGAAAATTTGCAAAAAAAAAGGTCTAAAGTGCATAAAAACTTATATAGTCTCATCCAGCAGGGCAAAAATTTTGCGTCCAAGTATACAAAATGAGATTAGCAAAGGTTTATATCCCTGTTATAGACAAGTTCAAGGATATTGAATCTTAACTTCTTTTTCCTCTTCTTTTCTTTCTCATCAAAAATACATCAGAGTCTACCTAATTTTTCAGAGAGCTAGAGTGTGTAGTGCTAGAGTTGGAATATGACTCTAGAGACCAGAGTTCAAACCCACTCAGCAATGGAAACCCACTGGGTGACTTTGGGCAAATCACACTCTCTCAGCCTCAGAGGAGGGCAAGGGCAAACCTTCTCTGAACAAAGCTTACCAAGAAAGCCCTGTAAGAAGTTCATTTTAGGATTAACATATATCAGAAATTACTTGAAGGCACACAGCAACCACAACCTAATTGTCTTTCAGTACTTTGGAGAATGGTAATTGATCTAATAACTGTATTGCACGGAATATCACCAGTATCACTGATATATATAGCAGTAAATTCTGAAGTGTGGGAGCTCATTTCAGATATGTCTATATTGGACAAATTTATCCTTGTCCTTCCCTATAATGAATTCCTACGTGGTTGGTCAGTTTGTCTTTTACATACAGCAGCATGTGGAACCATAATAAGAAAACTTTGGTTTCTAAGATACTTTTTCAATTCCAGCCAACATAGCCAATATAGAGGATTGAGAGAGTTGTAGCCCAAAATAACCACAGGGTCAGAGGTTGATGCCTCTGATATAAAAGGCATGGGCCAATCAGTGATGGGCAACTGTGGTCCTTTAGATATCGCAGGACTTCAGTTCCCGTAATCCACATTGGCTCTGTTGGCTAAGGATGAGAGTTACAGTCCAGCAACATCTAGGGACCACAGTTGCCCACATGGTAAAGATTCTTCCCCCTGCAAAAACCCTAGGAATAAAATATCTCTTTCCTTCACTTAACTGTAGATGCCTAGTTACCTTCAGGTACTTAGTTTGGCCTGGGAGGTTGTTACACAACTAAGGCTTTGTAGTAGGATAGTAAGCGTCCCCTTACAGCAATTTACTCTTTGAAATTATGTTTCAAATGTGAGCGTATGAAAAATATATATCCCTTTTTGGGTATGTTTTGCTGTGTGATAAATGTTTTACTCTTTTCTTCACCCCATACATTGTACTCTTTCTCTGCACAGTTGAAGATACCATATCTGAGAATGATCTTCATGGAAAAATCTTTATTAATAGGATTTTTCACATTGGTGCAGACAGGCTGTTCGAAATGCTTTTCACCAATTCCCTTTTCATGCAGAGATATCTCAGCGCCAGAAATATAACAGGTAAAATATTATTCTGTACTCATGCATAGTTCTCTATCAATTTCTTGCAAAGGGAACCATGAGACAAAGATTGGGTTCATAACAAAGGCCCACAATTTGTTTTATTTGATAGATATTCAATTCTATGTGTAACATGCAAAGATATGCATGACATTTATGTATCTGCATACAACCACTTTGTTCCTCTCTTTGTGAAAACAAGGAAAAAGGCTGGGATATCATAGCTTTGAATTATATCTAAACCAGGCTTCCAAACAATCCAGAATCATGGTTCAGCTTGGTTTCCAGAACCTGGCTTACTTAGAAACTGTTTACTATAGTTCCTGATCTGGACATAAGTGAACGCTGTGGTTAACTATAACTTTCTGGCATGTTTTTCCACTAGAGAGAACAGAAGAGAAAAACAGCTCTGTGCAGGTACTTGAAGTCTGTACATATGATAGCTTTCGAAGCAGAAATTTGTTTTAATACAGCTATTGTCTGGACTCAAGCCCATTCCTAAATTGTGGCAGACAAACCAGGATTTGAAAGCATCATTTTATGCTAGCGTGTAAAACACTGTTCTAAATACCTGAATTCGTACAGTTGAAATACTACCATTAGAGTTATTGCTTTGCCCCAAGAGGCTGTTGTACCATGTAGATGGGAGTAAACGCATGAGCATATAAACCTGAGTGCTGAGCAGATGTGGTAGTGATAACATACAAACAACTTCAGAGATAAATATTGAAGTCAACCATGGTATGGTCTGTTAACAGTAGCTAGCACAAACCATGGTTATGTCTAAACATAAACAAAGACAAACAAAAACCCACTAAAAATCAGAAATTAACAACTTGAGGAAGTTGTATTTGGATGTTACTGTTTTGCTGAATTGCAAAACATACTTTTTGGGATTGGAGAATTTTGGGAGTTGTGGGTAAAAAACTCTTTCCTAACCTGTGTGTTCTTCTACATTTAATCATAATTATGATCTTCTAATTATGATCTTCTCTTCTTATGATTAATGTCTCTGACCATTTTCTCAAGAAATTCTAAGCCTCTATGCTTTCTTTTACAGTTATTTCCCATGTAGATGCTAGATCTGGTACTCTTTTCAAGGAACAATTAAGCTTTTTTCCCCCTACAGCTCCATCAACAATCTTGAATCCTTGTTTTCGTGGAACAGAATTAGACGTTATGATAACTTTGGTTGTAACTAAAAAAAAATACACCATGTTATGTTTTCACCTTTTGCAGTGTGTAGTAAAACATAACAGTGACCTGAGATCTTTTAGTTGCTCTCGCCTCTATCAGTGATTTGTTACTAGTTTAACAAGTAGCAACGTGCACATTATGGCATAAGCAAAACACATAGGGTAAGGCAGAGAACTTAACATGGGCTAACACTTGGGGCAGATGTCCTCAGCTATTATTCCATGTATGTAATTCCATTTTCAGATGGATACATGTTGAGACTAGTGACTTAGAGATCATTATTGTCTTTCGGAAATGATCATGTGTTGGGATGATGGTTTCCAATTTTAAAGACATTTTGTCTATGAATACATGGAAATAAGGTGTGCCAAAAGGTCAAGCTCTATGTGATTTCCAGCTGCTGAGAAGCATTGTATAGTCAAATCTGCTTTCTCCAGGTTTATGGATAATGGTAATATTGTGTAAATTGCTGGAAATGATTTGCGACTTTTGTGTTTATTTTTGTGTTTTGCATTTGTTTGATTTGTGTTTGTTTCTAGATACTGTGTCAACTCCCTGGAACAGGGAAAGCGGAGGCAATCAGTTGAGGACCATGACATATACTATTGTTTTTAACAATCCACTTATTGGAAAGTCCACAGCTGCGACAGAAAAGCAGGTACAAGATTCTGTTGCAGATGTGAGAGACTATCCAAGGTCCAGCAGCTACACACTCCCATCACTGGACCTCAGGGAGCTACCTCTGCCACCATGTTGCCTTTTTTTACCTTTCAAAAAACTATGATGGTTCTTTTTTTCTCACAGTGGAATGCCCCTTTGTCAAGGACACCTTCTATAGGGCAGAAAAGGGTGATTTCATCGTATTCCCTCCTACTGTACTGTTTTAGGCCCAGGAGAGGCCTTTTAAAAACAGGAAGTAGAATTTGCATTTGGTATAGTTCCTTGTTATAAAAAGATCTCTCGTGGGTTTAAAGCAACTTGGACAGGCAAAAACACACAACATTGTCCCTGTGCCCAGGTTTTTAGGACCTAAGCACTCTTGTATTGAACTTCCCGTCTCGCCTTGACCTACCACTAGGGATATTTTCATAGGCCCAAAAATGTTTATAGGTCTTAGGCACTGTGCTAAAGTCCCTAATGGATAAGGTGGCTCTGCCCATCACCGCTTGAGGTCATAGGAGGGTATTTTGGGTTTTTAAAAGTTTCAAAATATGTTTTTCAAAATTTTGAGGTACATATGGGCCCTTGGGGTCCTCAGAAGTGGTATTGGAAAACAGCACATGGCCTAGAGGGCCACCTTTTCTCTACTCTTGCTTTAATGCTTTTTCCCTGTGAAGGCAATCATATGCTGATATTAGTTTAATATTTTCTTTTCTTCACAATTTATTGACCATCAGAGATAAGACAAATACTTTTCTCTCTTCTAATAGGTCCTGCTGAAACGGAGCCACAAAGATCAGCCGTATCAGATAGATGCAGAGGTTACAACGCATGATGTGCCTTACCATGATTACTTCTACACTGTGTATAATTACTGTATCACCCCCCTATCCAGTCAGAAGTGCAGGCTACGGTGAGATATTTCATTTTATTATATTAGGGAGATTGCAGGCAGTAAAACAGAACCGCCCTTGGTATAGCAAAACAGGTTCATGTGCACAAATATCCTTTTATGAAAGTGTCACTGACCATAAAGAATAGAACAGAAAAATGCCCTTTTGGTTCATGCTGGTCATTTGAAAAGAAAAATGGATTTCCCACTTCCTTGATTTCTGCTCCCTCCACCCCCAAGTTTAATACATCCAGAGCCAAGCGAGGTTTTTTCATCAACATTTTCAGGAGAAGTTTTTTCTACCTGCAATTGACTATGTGATCTATAACAGCATTCTAAAGTCAGTGGGTGTGCACAGCCATCATAAAGTACCATTACAACACAGAGCTATTAAATGACAAGTATTGTTGTGCATTTCCTCCTTTGCCTGTCAGCATGAGTGTACAAGGTCTCACATAGCGACCATGTTTTTGCTTCATATGCGGCTTTGAATGAAAAAGATTGAAAAATGGGTCTCAAAGTGAGTGGAAAGGCAAGTCTGTCCTCTTAATGTGACTTATATTACAATTGGTTGTTAGTTTTATTATTCTTTTTTTGCTGAAGGATTTGCTCAGATGTGAAATATAAGAAGAAACCATGGGGGCTTGTCAAGAGTATAATAGAGAAAAATACATGGAGTGGGATACAGGAAAATTTCAAGCAACTTGGTAGGTGTTGTTTTTCTTCCTTTCTTATGGATCCAAATTTCATAACTGTGATCTTTGATTATCCTGACTAGTTACTTATACTGAAATGAGTCATTGCATTCCTAACTGCATTTCTCCATAAATTATGAAAAAGTTGTGCTAGATTTACCCAGCTTTGTGAAATGGGTTAAAAGTAGATTGCTTTTATTTATTTAAAAGTTATTAGTACATCTGTGTTTTGCCCTTTTACTGTTCTTCAGACAGATGTGTCTGCTCTTCAACAGAAAAGGCGGAAGTGAAAAAGTATCACTGGATGATATTGAAAATGGAGCATTTAAATGTAACAGTTGTCTTTCACAGTGTTTCTAATCTAGAGCATCTTATTAAAATTCTTTTATCCCACTTTATCCCACCATCCGTCTGTGATAATCTGGAAATAGGGCAGTAACCAAAAGTTTTTTTCTAGCCTCTCACTGTGTTTGGCATATGACACAAGTAAATAATGGTCGTTGTAGGTACAACGCCCTGCAGCTCATTACTCTGTGACCCTTGAAGCTCAATATAAGTATCATTGGATAGCTACAATTTAATAAAACAACTTGTATATTTCTGGTTTCATGTCTTGATTACAGTAATGTGTATTTATCAATGTATCACATACTATTTTTTCTCTAGTCATAGATAAGACCTGCATGGAATACATATGCATTCTGAATTCATATGGCTTATGTAGAAAACTGAGAATTGAGATAAAATTAGGATTATGTTTACTTGCAGAATCTGAATTGCTAATGGAAGAATATGCAATCAACAAGCCAACAGAAGACCCAACAAAATTAAGTGTTTTGAGAAGAAGGAGGTGGACTTTACAGAGAAACATGGGAGAGATACTTCCTAAAGACTCTGCACATCATTCTTCTGGGGATGTAAATGTGCCTTCTCATGGTGATATAGGTGAGCACAATAAGTAGAACCAATGGGTACAATGTTCACATCAGTTGTTGGGGAACATGAGCAAAAGAGTGCTATTCTTTCATCTCCTACTTGTGGGCTTATCGTAACTGTTGTGAGAAACAGGATGCTGGACTTTATTTTTATATTTTTATTTTTAGTTGTTTCTAACATTTTCCAAATCAAAGGAATGCTAGGATTAAGAAGGATCCACAGATCACGTAGTACCTTTACTCAGCCTACGCAAATTATTTTCCCATTCAAACAAAATCTGGGATAGCTCAAGTTAGACATAAGTGGTGCACCTTCACAAAGAAAGAATGGTTGCTGGTTTGTAAAATCTCTAAGAACAAAGTACTATTTTTCCCTACAAAGAAAATATTCTCTATCATTCAGTCACCTTCATTTTTTTAACACTTTTCCTTAGTGTATATAAGTAAGTAGGTCACAGCAAAACAATAATACATTCTTATTCACAACTGAAGAAAAATCAGAATAGTTCCATAACTGAAAAAATAGTTTCATAACTGATTCATAATGGGATCAAACCAATTAATAATTACCAAGTAAAACAAAATGAAATATTCTTTGACCTTGCTAGTTAGCAGGATGAGGAAGAGATAATGATATTTTAAATGATGACCTTTAGAAAAAAAAAATTATTGTTTTAATTTTAGTTGCTTCTGTTAATTTCTTTTTTGCTGTTTTAATTCTTTTATAGTTTAATCCTGTTTTAATATGTATATTTATACATATTATTTTAATATGTAAGCCACTTTGAGGCCCAATGTCGGGCAAAAAGTAGGATACAAATAAAGATGGTGGTGATGATGGTGCTGATATACATTAGTAATACTAAATTAAAAGTGTTATTTAAATCCAAGTATATGACCTTTTTAGAGGGAAGCCAAGCTAATTGTCAATCCTTTGGCCTAAAAAATAGGTAGTAGTAGCAGTGGTAGTAGTAGCAGTAGTAGTTGTGTGCTCTTGTTATTATTATTTCTTATCCACCTCTTCCTATGGATCAAGGTGGAGAACAACAGATATAACAATAGATAGATACCAGCTAAAGACACAGAACACCAATTAAAATATGTTACCAGTTAAAAGAGCATAAAAAACAGTAAGAAGCAGAGCCATCTTTTCTGATGATGGTGGGAAGAGCAGCTGCAGAGTGACCCTTTCTGAAACACTGCAGAAGGAACTAGTGCTGAAGGAACAGAGTGAAACATCTTCTGCCCTAGATGGTATCTAAAGCTAATCTGGAAGTGCTGCAGAGATAAATTAGGCAGCCATCCCCCTGAAGATAACAGTAAGAAGAGACTCCTTCTTCTTTAATTGAAATAATGAAATGTTGAAGTACACTGTGCTTTATTTAACATTCCAAAAATTCTGTTCATCTGTTTTGGAGTGTGTTTGATCTGTACCCGTTTGGCTGCTTCAAGATGAAGTTTTTATTCTACCATCACTCTGATTCATTTACAGAATTCTGTGTCATCTACTTGTTATCATCATCTTCCACACTCATCCTATATACATTGCTTCCATCTTTTTTTCTCATCATAAATCTTTCTCTCCCCCGCCCCAAAGTATATTAGAGAGGAAAAGCTGCACAAATATTTTCTGAATGGTAACATGAAAGGTGGTCCTCTGTTGGAAAGCACTTTTGGTTTTCAATATAGTAGTTGGAAGGCTGGTCAAAAAAGATATCAGATTATATGGGATATCTGATCAATATATTTATCTTGGGAGCTTGCAAAACACAAAGGATTTGTGTTCTATTGTTTGAATAATTTGCACAGCTGCTGGGTGCATTTCATCATTTATGTAGGTGTATATGTGTATGAAATTATTGGACTTTGGTAACTTAGCAAACTTTTCTTGAATTCATGGATGTTTCCTTTAGCTTCTGAGATATTGCCCACAACTGCCCTTTCATTATGTTAATCATGTCAGATTGAGATTTGCATATGACTATTTATTAGCTGCTTAAGAAGACAATTGACTATTTACTGAATATATGTCACAGTGTAGTGTACTATGAAAGATAAACTAAGTAAAGGAACTTAAATGACTCTGAAAGGGTAATCCACAGAGTTATCCCAGGAAAAAAAAACATTCCAAAGCTTACTGCATATGGTATGCATTGGTTAATCCTTGCCATTTCTTCAGTAGTTTTAAGCCTTTTTCCCCCTATTTTAATCAATCACTACTCACCAGTGCTCCAGGTTTGCAGATGAGTGTTTTTTCCTCAATGTATGCTGCAACCGTGATGCATACTTTTCAGTCAGGACAGGAGATCTGAATAATAGAAACATTTTAGAAGATCAGATGATTTACACAAGGTGCATGATGATAAGCAATATTTCAGTTTCTGAGGAAAAAGTACACGTATCCTTATGTTTCAACAGGTTTCTGATCTCTGTTGACAGCAAGAAAAGTTGTGTGCAAATTTTTAATGCTAAAGTGATGGTTATTTATTTTTGTATTTGTTTTCCTTGGGGAAGAAAAATATAGTTTTATGAAGTTCTTGTGTAATGAAATCTAGACATAATGGGATCAAAGAGAAACAACTAAGTAGATAGGTATAAGAGAGCATTCAATGATCATGTCAGTCTGTAAGTCAAAACTTTCCTACATGCCTCACATTGTCATTAGGATGGCAATGACATAAATGTGCTTGGTGATCTTAGTCTGTAGGCAAGTTCAAATCACAGTTTACTTGCTCGGGGAAATGAAAGTATTTAGTAGTTTGCTGTATATAAAGCTTCAGAGATCATCTCAGTGGGAAAGTGGAGAAGAGTAAATGGGTGAGCCTGAGGCCATTTCCGCACTACACTGTTATAGTGCTATTGTTCCTCTTTGAGCATCCTGTGAAATCCTGGGGTTTGCAGTTTAGGGAGGGGCATTTAGAATTCTCAACCAGAGAACTCTTTGGCCTCAATAAACTACAAACCCCAGAATTCCACAGGATGTTGAAAGTGGAATAATAGTACTTTAACAGTATAGTGCCGAAATAGTGTTCCGTCTGAAAATACTCTGTGTTGGTGCTTCAAGATTTCCTAGTTTTCTTTTGCAAAATTTTGATCAGAGCTGTCAGTGAAATTTGTGGTCATATACCTCTCTTCTTTTTAAAAATATACCATTTGCTTTTTTCATGGTGTCTAAACACATCAGGATATATACTGCAGTGTCCCTTAGGACTGGATTGTTCCTCTGTATTCCTATCTTTTCACCTCTGTTCATTAATTGTGTGCTTATGTGGTATCAGAACTATACAATTTAAAGAGGTGCGAGATAGATTTTGGCAAAAATTGCACAGGAGCACAACTATGCCAGAAAAAAGCCCTTTCAGAAAAGCAGCTTTCTTGGACATGCACTAGAGTTCTGAGCAAAAGGAATCATGAAATGGGCTATGGAAGTATGTGAAGATATGAAAGACTCCATCTGTATTCAGCAGATGTAATGGCAGCATGACAAGATTAATGCAAGATGATGCTCATGCTAAAGTTCCACACAGTATATTGTGTGGTGAAAGCCCAGTGTGTTTGTAGCTTTGAGCAATATTTAGTGCAAGAATAGCTGCCTAGCCCTTGCTATGAATATCACATTCACACTATGCATCAAGTTAACATGTTAAAAGCATACACTTGTAGTAACTTTTCCATTGAGAAAAGACCCAGAGCACTTTCATCACTGAAAAGGAGAGAAGAACCACACTGAAGTGAGGTTAATCTGATTTAGGAAGCTGAACACTGTAGACCTAAAATTTCCTCTCTTGCCAAACAGGACCAAAAAGGGATGCTACAAATAAGACCATCACCATTATAGTGGTAATGAGCATTTTGTAAGTATTCCTTCATACTTCTTTTGTCTTAATTTGTTCTTATGTTTGTACATATTGGGGGAAAACATAATTTATACCAGTGGTATTGAATAAATCAGTGCAGGCTGATATTGCAGAATGGAGTTTGTTAGCCTTCCTAGGAAAGGAGTAGCCTTTCTTAAAATATTGTTGTTCTTTAGCTTAAAGCACTGAATACTGTTTCATAATAGAAGTTGAGAACTGCAAGAAATCTCAAGGATGAAGAGTTGGACTTACCGTATTTTCCGGTGTATAAGACGACTTTTTAACCCAAGAAAAACTTCTAAAAGTTGGGGGTCGTCTTATACACCGGGTGTCATCTTTGCGGTCGCCGCATACAGTGGGGGCAGCTCAAAATGGCCGCGGCCGCATCCCCACCGTATGCAGCCACCGTATGAAACCACGCAGGGTGGTGCTGTGCACTTACCTGAAGATGCGGGGGGGAGAGGCTTGTTGTGCTCGCCGCTCTTCCCCCTCGCGTGAGCGCCGGTCGCGCTGCCTCTCCGCTTCCACCCCCACCCCCGCCTACAGCTCCCAGGCCAGGGAGTGCTGAGGCGGGGGGGGGAGCGGCGGCGTTTTGGGCGAGGCTCCTTGTGCTCGCCGCTCTTCCCCCTCGCGCGAGCGCTGGTCGCGCTGCCTCCCCGCTTCCACCCCCCACCCCCACCTACAGCTCACAGGCCAGGGAGCGCTGAGGCGGGGGGAGCGGCGGCGTTTTGGGCGAGGCGAGGCTCCTCGCGCTCGCCGCTCTTCCCCTCGCGCGAGCGCCGGTTGCGCTGCCTCTCCGCTTCCACCCCCCACCCCCGCCTACAGCTCCGAGGCCAGGGAGCGCTGAGGCGGGGGGGGGAGTGGCGGTGTTTTGGGCGAGGACGGAGGTGGTGAAGAGTCCGGCCAAGTTGGCAGAGAGGGGGGAAGGAGGGCTTCCCTCCAGGCCGGTGGGTCAGGTGGAGGGCAAGGGCCGGCGCCGGCCTCCCCCACCCTCCTCCCGTCTGGGCACCCGCCCCCCCCGCCCCAAAGAGCCGGGCGCGGGGTGCTGCCCTCTTCCCTCTTCTCCTCTGCTTCCCTTGGTGGAAGCAGCTGCGGCGGCTCGGGCAAACATTTTGTTTCCTTCCCAGCCCCAGCGGAGGAGGCCAACGAGGGGAAAGCGGGCGAGAGCCGAGGAGGACGTTGGAAGAGGGGTAGTCTTATACGGCGAGTATATCCCAAACTCTATATTTTAACTGGAAAAGTTGGGGGTCGTCTTATACGCCCAGTTGTCTTATACGCCGGAAAATACGGTACATTCAGAGGGAGGCTTGTGATCCTTTAAATTACTATGGCTTAGAGCTAACAAGATGCTACAGGCAAGAAAAAGGCCAGTAGCAATACAGTTTGATTTCTTTTTTCCGCCTCTACAGTTTGCTCTTACTGGTTCTGCTAAATGTGACATTATTCCTCAAACTGTCAAAGATTGAATATGCAGCTCAGTCATTTTACCGTGTTCATGTTCAAGAAGAAGGATCAGCAAAGTGAGTAGATCTTCTTTCTTCCCAGCTGGGAAATATAATGGCTCACCAGGCAAATATAAGATTCACATTTTGTTTCGGACCTACAAAGACCCCATGTTTTGAGGTTCTACCTCCTGAAGGAGCATTTCCTTTCATTGCCTAGGATTCTATTGGTGCACTGTACTAACAACATTTCCCAAGTTTGTGTAAGAAGGTATCAGTACCTCCTTTTGAAAGTGGTTCCCCTCTGTCACCAGGCAACAGAATGCGCTGGTGTGCATACCAATCCAACGTTTCTATGCAGTTTCTCCTCCTCATACCCTGTAAAGGGCTCTGGTCCAATCCTCTGCTCTTGGGTAGGAGAGAGAATATCTGACTTTTATTGTTGTCACCACCACTAATTCACCCCATGTGACTCAGTAACCTAGTGGGAGCTACTGAGAGGTTTACCTTATACTTTTTCCACCTCTCACTCTTCAGAGATGTCCCTTCCCCTCTCTTGGGAGATGAGAATTGTATATGCATGCAAACATGAAGCAAAGGCATATGAAGAGAATGTGGAAAAGGGGAGAATTTTTAAGGAAAGTTTTTATTCCAAGCAAGCAATCTCACGTTAGCACAAGGGTTTCTTGTACATAAAGACACCTTCCTTCAGACGGTACATAGGAGTAGTTATAAAACAACCTAAGTCACATTCCACTGAGGTTAGAAGAAACATAAACCCTAACACAGCTAGGTGAACATTCCTGTCCTGCTCACAAGACAGATTGTGTTCTGAGTCTTTGGATGTTCATGGGAAACTGGCAGTCTGGATCTCCTTTATCCAGCCTACAGCCAAGTTTTCCTAGGGATGGTGCGGTAGGCAGCATCTTCCCTTCTTCTCTATCAGTCCCAAAGTCTCTCAGTCAGTCTCTCTTTTCTCTCCAGCAATGTGTTTTGTAATCTCTCATCTTGAAAGCATCTCAGAGCTTGCAACTTCTCCCCAAACTGGTCATTCTCTTTGGACATTAGGCAATTCTCTCTCATGATCTCCGTTGTTCCTACTAACCGCAATAAATGTAACCTGAAATCCACACATCATTAACCTTTGTTTACCTGGAGGGGAGACTGTATCCCTCAGTGTTGTAATTCAGATAATGGGAGAGCACATTATTGCACAGTCACCCTGCATAAGGTGGCCACTGGTTGGACAGCATGGTGTGCTAGGAAGCTAACCAAACGTTGATACTGCTTGGGCTGCTGCTGGATTGAGCACCATCTATTGCTCTAAGATCCTAGGGAAAAGCTCTTCTCTCTGTCCCACCACCTTCTCAGGCTTGTACGGTGGGAACAACAGGGAGGCCTTCTTGGTGGATACTCCCAGTCTTTGGAACTCCCTCCCTAGGAAGGCCAGGATGGCTCCCTCCTTGTTCTCCTTCCATTGGCAACTGAAAACATTCTTGTGTCACCAGCCTTTTTTAGAAACTGAATGGGCTTTTGATGATGTACTGTGCTCTTCTATTGTTTGTGTAGTCTTTTAATTAATTTTAATATTTTACCTTTATAAATTGCTTAATTACTTTTTAACAAACTTTTTTATTTATGCTTTTATCTAAGTTTCATATTATTTTTCATCTGTATTGTTTTTAAATAATGTTATTAGCTGCCTTGAGTCCCACTATTGAAGGAGAGGCAGGCTATAAATGAAAAACATAATAACAGTAAGATTGCAGGACAGCAGAGCCATGTTTTAAACTCAGAAAATGTGGGAAATGGGGAATTTTCCTTCCAATGAAGAGGAAATTATGTTTTGAGTCATCTTCTTGAATATTAAGTATTCTGGAAGTCCTTCTGGGTACAGGCTACTTGCAGATATCTCTGAGAGCATAGTTACTACTGCTTTTAGAAACCATGCTAATTATTTGTTAATATGGCTGATATAGGTTATAGAACAGGATGGGTTTGGGGTACTGTAAGGTGGATTTTATTCTCTTCCCAGTGTACCCATTAATATGGCTGCAAGAGAGAAAATTCCTCATCACAAGACAGATCAAGTTCAGCATGTGAAAGGGATGCTGAGGGACTGCATAGCACTGCTTGAACAGGTATGTATTCTTGTTGTGTTCCATTTTTGGCCTTGTACATGGAAAATGGAAACATGCCCTGTGCAATTTAGAAAAGAAAATTTTCACAGGCTTACTTTAAAAAAATGCATTGTAGTATTTATATGCTTTGGCCATCTTGTATACAGACCTCAGCTAGTGAGAGTAGGATGCCAAAATTGAGTAAACTTGGGATCATACAGACTAGGTAAAAAAGAATGTGAATGTTACAAATCATGGGAAATTAGCAACTAAGGAAACATTGTGGCTACGATTTGCCTTATAATACAACATATTGTTTACACTGCATCCGGACACACACATGTTCAGCAACCAATGGGACAAAAGCTGAGTATTATTACTATTATCTGTAAGTCCGTTCTAAGTACGCCTAAGTCTGAATCCAGTATTCTCTCTGTGTGTCTGTGCACGTGCTCTAGTGAAAAGGACATTAAAGGTGATCAAAAGACAACACTCCTATTAAAAATCATCACCTGAGGCATCATGGGAAATTACTGTGGCAGCTGCCTGGTGATTACTGGAGGAATGCGGCCACAGCTGCTCTTTCTTTTGCTGAGTAAACAGACATAATACCTAACCACCTACTTGTCTAGTGGACATGAACAGAGGGAAGTGGGAGCAGAGTCTTTTTATGTGGTTTAAAGACTACTGCAGAGTCTCTTTTATTGGGTGTGTGCACAATATTTTTATCTTTGCCTTTAAGTGGTCTTACACTTTTTAAAATTATTGGTTTTTTAATATGATAACTTGTTTAATCATATTTTAACTTTTTATCATCATGTTTTAGCTTTATTTTATTTTAGCCTTGTTATGAGCCACCTTGGAAAGGAAAAGTGGGATATGAGTAAATACAATCAACCACTCAGCCAACACAGGAGGGCACTCTGGCAAAGGAGGGTCTGATGGTTCCCTCAGACCTGGAGCTATCCTGAACTGTGGATCATTTAGTTTTAAATTAAAATTCACTGCCTAATTCATGTTTCTTTTTTTTCTCCACAGTTGAAGAGTTCTCTTTATATGCTCCAAAGTAGCATTGATCACCTAAACAAGACTAGAATAAAGAAACCTGAAAACTGATTTCACCATACTAAGAGGAAAGAAAATACAGTGAAATTATAGTCAGTGAAACTGCTTATTTTTCGTATATTTCTCTTCAGAAGCCATTTGCACATCTAATAAAAATCTCTCTTACACTTTTTTTTCCAAAAAATATTTCTATCAAATGGGTTCTCTTAGCCCATTAATTCTCCAGGTCTTTTTGTGAGTGGGTTTCTAAACTGTGAATTCTTAGTGTGAATGGTTAAGAACACTGTGTGATCTGGTAATTATATGTGAAAGAATTTTCTGAAATGTGATAAAAAATGTAAATTCAGATCAGACAGGTTTGAAGAAACATTATAAAAGATGCAAAATAGATTGTCTTATAAAGGTTGTCACACCCACACGTTCTCCACATATCTTCTATATTCATGCAACAGCTCTTCAAATGTAAAGGTCTGTACAAATGTTTTAAATATTTATTTATATGTCAGAGTTTTCCTTCTCTTTCTCTCTCTGCTTCACGAGTCATAGCAATCCTATCTCCTTCTATCCGCTATCATTTCAGTTGTCACGGTTTCTCAGAGAATGTCAATACCTGTAAGAAACCCATATAAAAACATCTAATCCCTGAATATCTTTAAAAGGCAATTATCATATTTGCTTAATTTGTCTACTGAAGTCCAGAGAGACTTCTTAGTATTAAAAAAAAAAGTTTTAACATTTTATGCATTTCAAGGTCTAACCAGCCTTTTGTTTTTTGGTTTGGTTGTATTTTTTTTTAACACAGATTTAAGATCCTAGCTGTATTTGTAACTACCATTCAGGGAGCTGCCTTTGTTTGCACCTGTTACCAGACACTGAAGACCAAGCTTTCTGAAGTGTATATTCAGAAAAATCAAACAACTCAAATGAAAATGTGGCACAAAAAAAGAGTATGAACTCATGGGTCAGTTCTATTTGGGCAGTACATTTGTTAAATGGAAATAATGTCTGTGACTTCCATTTGGATGAGTTTAATTTTCTCTTGCCTTTGATCTAAAGTGCCTTTATCACTGTTTGAACAGTAAACTGGCTTTAGCTGTTGAACCAAAACTACCTGTGCCAGGCCTTTAAAAACACACGTGCACACACATACACACACAGAAGTACTATTTATGGTCTGTACAAATGACCAATACAAAACAAGTACTGATCATATCCTGGCAGACAGAAATGTCTTGTAGTTGCTGTTAATGACAAACTACCTGTTTCCCTAGAATGTAAATGTCTACTAATAATCATAGGAATAGATGTGAAGAACTCCTAATCAAGTGAAGGATAAATGAAGGCACTGTAATATTTTTCAGAATTCTGATGTCCTGTAGGCTTTTTGTTACTTAACCACCACACTGATAATCTTATATATAAAAAGCATGGAGCTAAATATTGTACATGTAGTATTTGGAAAACTAACCAGTTACAAATGGTTATGTGAATAAATTCAAGAGAGGATCCAATAAAGGTGCCAGAAGGCAATGTTGGCTTATTGTAGCTCAGTTCTTTTGACTTTTTAAACTTTTGTAGTTTGGTAAGCTGGAAGGCAGCTGGAAAATAGGAAGAATGCATTATAGATTCATTCAAGGAGGCCACAGCCCTGAATTTGCAGGACTTGAGCAGGGCTGTTGATGTCATGGTGTCTTGGAAATCTCTCATTCATATGGTTGCCATGAGTCAAGACCAGCTTGATAGCAATTGACAACAAGAAGTGAAAGCTTGGGGAGACAATGGGGGTAAGTATATCTAAGTCTGCAATTCTGAACACTCTTCAGAGGGTGCTTCCATATGAAGCCTTTACTGTGCAATTGCCCTACTCTTTGATTACTGTACTTCGTGGATTACTATACATTTGCTATTTGTGCTTAGCCACAGGAACAACATGCCTGAATCTGCAAAACAAGAAGATAAATCACAAGTTGTGTTTTAAAGCAGGATATTGAACAGCCACCAGCCTTGACATTCCATGTTTACAATTATACATAGAAATGACTTCTGGAGGTGATTGTTAACATAGGACAGTTTAACACATCTCTACCAGTATCTAAAAAATGTGTTGGTAGTACTGGTGAGATATATATTCTTCAAGTATACTTCAAGTCAGCTCTGACCCTTGGCAAATAATTGGCATAAGTACTGTGCATAGCTTCTCGTCTTACAAAGCAGCAGTAAAAAAAGGAACTACAAGTAGCCCCTACTTCCTTTCACCTGTTTGTAATAAGTAATAGCTCTTCAGTATGGGTGAAATATAGAACAGTTGTTGACTGGCTCTACATATAGTAGCATTTATGATCAAGGAATTCAAGACTGGTGGACTGTGCATTTTCTCACTTTAATAGGAACTTCATGCACAAGCTGTATTTATGAGTGACTCTGGCAGGAGCCAAATTTTCTAAAAAAGTTCAAGCATGTTCTCTGCATTCCTATGTTCACACTCCACTTCACTCTGCTAAAAGCACTTTCTCTTCTGTATCAGCTTTGTATTTTAAAAACTTCCAAGCCATTTTCTTATGCTTAGGAACCATTTGGTTTTATTCCAGTTTTCAGTCCTTGCTATGACTGTATGATGTGCCAAGCATTTGCAGTGGTTGACTTGAGAATCATCTTTTTGTATTTTTGAGCAGAGAAACTGTGTTTTCCTTTTAGACATGCAGCTTGATCCCAAGCATATTTACCCAGAGACCCAAAAAATTCAGAGGAACCAAAGGTACTTCATGACATGCTGCTTCAGTCCAGTCAATCAAAAAGCACTTGTATAACTATTCTGCCTTTTCCTCCTTTGCAGATGTGGAGAGGGAGAGAGGAAAAATGGTGCAGGAAGTGGTAAAAAAAAAAATTGGGATTGCTACAAATTGAGGACATCATTTGGACAGGCTGGGTGGTTGAGTGGGTGTGATGGGTGGGCCAAGGAGGGCATGTGACCAAGGAGGGGGACACCTCCCCACCACCATTCTGGGGAAATGGACACCTTTTTGGTGTACAGAAGTGTGGATTACAAAATGCAGTTTGCAGCATCTGCATATGAAAACATTGCAATGCAGGAAACACTGCATACTTGTCTTTAGATGGTTAAAATTAACATTTGGGGGAAAAAATAGAGCAAAACACAACTTGGTAATTGATAGAAAATGTGCAAGGGATTGAAATTTGTTGTGTATTGTTATATGCACTGAGAAAATATACATCTGTTTCATAAATACTAGTGGAATGTTAGATGGTTACTGGCTTATTTTATACCAAATTACATTTAAAATTGTCATCTGTAGTTCCCCAACACACAGGTCAGTAACCTGTGGCTCTTCAGATGTAGCCGAACATTAAATATAGCCAGCATTAGTGTTGGATGATGGGACTTACACTCCAACATTTGGAGGACAAGTTGCACATCCCCACTCTACTGTCAGGACAGCACAGTATCTACTGCAGTATTTCCTGTCCTGCTGGGGAAGGGAGACAAGAGTTGTAATCTATCTGGAGGCCATCAGGTTGGGAAGGCAGTTTTAGTGCCTCTTAAGTTTAGAGACAAGGAGGATGCATGGCAAATGAGTACACCAGCTTTTCTGAGCCACCAGTATTCTACAGCGGGGTGGGCAAAGTGCAATCCTTCAGATGTTGCTGGACTGCAATTTCTATCAACCTTAGCCAGGATAGCCCATGATGAGTTATCACTGCAGAGGTGAGTTGTTATAACAGTCCATGCAGGTCCTATTCCTGTCCCAGTGAAAAATATAGGAGAAGCACAGAAGGGGTAAAAATTGCACATGTGGGTAGGAAGGTGAACTTTGCACCACATATATTTAAAAAACAGTTTCTTGCAATTCCCATTCCAAACATACTGGGTTGATCAAGTCATGAAGCAGGATTAGATGATGCAAAAGCATGTATTCTGAATCAGCAGAAAATGGAGACTAGGCTCCATGTGCTAATTGACAGTCAGAATTTATTCTTTAAAAAAGCTCAAAGCATTCCAGCCTGTATGTAAATTGATAGGTTTTCTTCAGAGGGCTACATTAAAAATAAATATTGATACATATATTAACTTTTAATCTTATATAAAAAAGAAAACACATACAAATATTATACTTATGAATTACCAGAATGGAGTATACTCGTTTTGTATCAGAAAAAGAAAAATAGGAAACATCTGAAAAAGCCAATGTGGCTGCGCAACAAATTCAAGGACCAAATGAAAAAGAGTATGTATATAAAATGGAAGGATAAATCACCAAGGAAGAGTACTGATGGGTGGCCCAAGCTTTCAGGAATAGGGTAAGGAAAACTAAAACTCAGAAGGAGCTGAGACCCACTTGGCAAGCATGGAGCAACAAAAGGGGTTTTTTTCAGATGCATTTGATACCAGAGAATGGAGACAGTGGGGCCACTGCTAAAACGATGGCAAAATGTTAAGAGACCACAATGAAAAGGCAGAACTACCTATTTTGCTTCAGTTTTCTCCCAAAAAGAAAACTCTATGCTTCCATGCAGCAGCAGCAAGCTTGACAAAGAGCTTGCAAATGAAGATTGATAGGAAGTTAGTCAGGAACCACCTCGCCAACCTAAATGAATTCAAATCTGCAGGGCCAGACAAGCTGCTTCCCAAAGTACTGAAGGCACTTGCTGATGTACTCTCTGAACCACTTGCCATCATTTTTGAGAAATGTTGGAGAACAGGTGAGGTTCCAAAAGACTGCAGGAGACCAAACTTTATCCTTCTCTTTAAACAAAAAAGCAGCAAAAGAGAAAACCCAGGAAGATCCAAGCCCAACCTCAATACCAAGAAAAGTATGAGAACAGATTATGCAGGAATCTGTATCTTGATGACAGTGCAGTGATCAGTAGGAGCCAGCATTGGCTTGTTAAGAACAAATCTTGCCAAACTAATTTTATATCTTTTTTCAATCAGGTCAACAATTTGATGGGAATGCTGTGGATGTCATTCATCTGGTTTTCATCAAAGCATTTGGTGAGGTCTTCCATAATATTTTGATGAGCAAACTGATTAAAGAATAGATGGAAACCTATCAGATGGATCCATTCTTGGTTGGGAAACTGTACTCATAGACATCATCACTGGCTGTGCTTCAAGCTGGAAGGAGGTCTTGAGTGGAGTGCCTCAAGGTTGTGTCCTAGAGCTGTTACTCTTCAACATTTTTATCCGTTATTTAGATGAGAGGGTGGAGGGAATTCTTATCAAGTGTGTAGATGATACAAAACTGGATGGCTAACACATTGGAAGACAGAAACAGGATTCAAAAGGACCTTGATAAACTAGAAAACCAGGCAGAAATTAATAAAATTACATTAGAAATAAATCCAAAATTCTACCTCACAGCCACAAAAGCTGGTATAAAATTAGGGCTGCATGGTTCAGCAGTACTACATGTGAGAAGGACATTGGGATTATTGTTGATCATAAATTGAACATGACCCAGCAGTGTGATGCTGCAGCAAAGAAGGTGAATGCCATTTTAGCTCATTTTAACCTTTCCTACGAACTGCCATTGCTACAGCCTGAGAGAGAGAAGAAGAGTCTGACACAGTTCCCTCCTGCGTAGGCCCAAAACCAAATGAAAGACCCTCCCTCCATCCCAACTACCATTGTCCTGGCCGTTGAGGGAGAGAAAAGGCAGTATATGCTGAACTTAATCTGACTCTGCCGTAGCTGTTCCTTTTGCGTTATGGCTTAATTACATTGTATTCCTGATGACTGGGAACTGTTCTATTTTCTTTTACCATGTACAGAGATGATACTATATAAATTGATGATGATGATGATGATAATAATAATAGCCTGCATTAATAGAAGCATAGTTTCCAAGTTAAGGGAAGTAAGAGTCCCATTATATTCTGCATTGCTCAGGCCTTATCTGGAGTACTGCGTCCAGCTCTGGGTGCCTCATTTTAAGGATATAGATAAATTGGAGCCGATTCAAAGAAGGGCAATAAGGATGGTAGAAAGCATGGGGAACAGAACATACCAGTAAATGTTGAAGGAGCTGGGCTTATTCCGCACCATGAAAAGAAGCCTAGGTGATAGGGTTGCACTCTTTAAATATATCAATGCACTCTTTAAATATATGGAGAAGAGGGAGCAGGACTGGTTATCTGCTACGCTAGAAGGTAGAACTAGGTCTGATGGGTTTAAGTGGTTCTTAATGTGGGTTTCCACGGCCAAGCAGGGGATCCAACCCTGGTCTCCAGTGTCATAGCCCAATGCTCAAACCACTGCACCACCTTGTCTTGTGTGCCTTCAAGTTGTGTCTGATTTATGGTCACCTTCAAGTGAACCTATCACGGGGTTTTCTGCGGTTGTTTGTGGTGTACCCAGTGGGTTTCCATGGCTGAGCAGGGAACTGAACTCTGGCCTCCGGGGTTGTCATCCGGCACTCAAACCACTACATCACAGCGGCTCTCTGGTCTCAAGTTACAGGGGAGTAATCGGGATTGAACTCACCGACCCTGAGAGCAGCTCAGCAACGAAAGCAACTGCCCAGCGAGGGGCGAAGAGGTGGCGAGGTCGCCCTTTTCTGGGCGTCTTCAAAAAGAAGCTGGACAGCTGCCTTCCGGAGACGCTTTAGCAGGCGACCCTGCACTTGGCAGCGACGTGGACTTGGAGGGTCCACGAGGCCCCTCCCCGTCATGGAGGGCTCAGGAGACCCCTCGTCCTTCCATGAGGCTGGCTCCGCGCAAGCCTCAGCAGCAGCTTGGGACTCCTTTCTGGAGCCCTGCGTATCGTGCCCCTTATGACACGAGCACCTCCCCGCTGGGTCAACGTCTCCGCCGCTCCCCGAACCTTCCCTCTGCCGAAGCCACACAGGCGCCGGGCAAAGAAACGCCCTCCTCCCGCCGGCGAGCGCCACTCGTTCCAGCAAACAGGTCTCAGCCGTAGGCGATTGGTCAGGGCTCCGTGACGCCAGAGGAGGAGAGGAAGCGGCCGGCGGGCCAAGGCACGCCGGAAGCTTCAGGTTGCAGCGAGGACGCTTAGCGGAGAACTGCGGGGGGAGGGAAGGCGGGGCTTGTAAGCGAGCCAACCAATCGCCGCGGCCGAAAGAGGGGCGCCTTGGCGGGGGTTGCTGCGGCTGGTTAACGTTCTTTTCCTCCTTTCTTTCCTCGTCTCCACGTCCGAGGAGTTAGGGCGCGAGGCTTCCCGCAGGGTGTATCGCTATATATTATATAGGAAAAGAAGCGGTTGCACTAAGGCGGCGAAAAGAAAGGCTCCGCGAGGGGTGGGGCGGCGTGGGTGCCCTCCTGCTCCGAGCCGGTCCTGGCTTACAGGTGTTAGGCGGCATGAGGAGTGGAAGGCGGTGCGTGGCTTGCTTGGGTTTCTCCCCGGAGCTTGCAAGAGCCTTGGCGTGCAGGTCCTTCGGCCGCCCTGGTCGTTTCAAATAAATAATTCTGAAGTGCCTGAGAGTTGGTGGCTTTGTTTCCCTCCCTCCCAACATGCAAGGTGTTCAAAAGTGGGGACCCTCCCCGCGTCCTGCCTTCGTCGAGGCCGCGGAGGGCGGAAGCGAGGGGCCCCTTGCTGCCGCCGCCGCCGCCGCCGCCGCCAGACAAGGAAGCATGAGGAAACCTGGCGGCAAGAAGACGCCTCGAGGCCCCGAGATGGAGGACTCCTTGTGCTGCTGCGAGTACCTCGATCGGAAGGGCGAGAGGAGCCACCTGGCGGCCTGCCTCTGCGAGTGCGACGACCTCGACGAGTGCTGCGAAAGGTGAGGCTTTCCCGGAAACTTTCCCTCGGGTGCCACAAAACAGAACACCGGAACACTCCCGGCCTCAGAGGTCGTCGCCTGGTCCCCTCAAAGAACAAGCCAGAAATCAACAGGCCAGTGGGGAAAAAATCTGCCTCTAAAAGTCGCCTGAGGAAGCGTTCTGGAGAATTCGAAAGCTTGGAGGCTGTGGTGGAATTAGCGGAAGCCCCAATAGAAGTACTGCCCGCCTGGGACGTTTGCCTTTGGCCGTTTCCGCGCTAGCCTGTTACAGTGCTATCATTCCACTTTCAACATCTTAGGGAATCCTGGGGTTTGCAGTTTAGGGAGGGACCTAAACTGCAAACCCCAGGATTCCATAGGATGTTGAAAGTGGAATAATAGCACTATAACAGGCTAGTGCGGAAATCAGTGGCACTTTTGGCAGTTATCCTGTGCTGTTGTGGTATCCTGTAGAGGAGAGAGGGAGTTTTAACCCTCTTATGGTTCCTAAAAGGTGTGTTTTCCCAATCTGGGAAATGAAGGGAATGAAAAAGAGGGAATGAAGGTAGCCCTGATAATCTTTAGCAACAGAAAGAATAGTGGTGTGGCACTTTAAAGCCCTAACATGGTAGATTATGGCATAAAAATTTGCAGGTTTTTTTGTCCTTCAGTTTTCATATCTAACCTTGCCCCAGTCACTATGAAACAGTCTTATCTATCTCACCCTCATAGAAATAAAAAAGCCAGGTCTCCTTAAAATGGGGCATTCATATTTTTATGGGGATTTTATATTTAGCATTAATGGTTAGTTTTGACAACACAAGTTTCCAGTAATATTGTTGGAGGTAAGTAGAAATAAAAGTAATTGCATTAGTAGTCTGAAATGGTAATACTGTTGAATATATATATCATTGTTATGTAAGCATCAAACACAAAACCTAATCTAATATTGCAGTTCTTTTATTGGGAATATATTTTATTGCTGCATGTAAGCGTAGAACACAAAACATAGCAGAATAATTGCATTTCATTTATCTGGAATGGATTTTAGCACTGCACCTAAAACACAAACCAAATAATTGTGTAAGTGGTTGAAAATTGCAGTAATTCTACTGACAGTAATTTGACAGAAATAGTTAAGACAGTCCCACACTCAACCCACACTAGTTCTGTATCCAACTAGTGGTACCCATACAACTGGCTGGGAGTCATCTTATTAGGTGAAGTGGACTCAAGTCGATGGTCGCTAATACTTAATAAAATTTTGTTAGTCTTTAAAGTGCCATAACTGTTTTTTATATATATATTTGCATTCAGAGTGTGATTTCAGAACTCTTCCCCCAGTTTGGCTCTACCCTGTCACTGGTGTGTTCTGATAGGGACATGTATCAAAAGATCTATCTGGTCAGATGGCTTTCTCTGTTCCACACATTGCCATCATCACCCATGTCAGGGCTCCTCTGTGTGATTATTCTGAAAGCATTTTAATTTTGCTTTTCTTCCTTGTTGATACCTGAGAGGAAGTATTAAAGTATGACTGAAATCCCACACACTGTAATGAAAATATAAAATAATGTAATCATAAGAAAAAGACAGTGAATTAAGAAGTATTTTGTTTGCCCAGTTAAAACAGCTGGGCAAACAGCATGTTTGATGAGGTGCTGAAATGATTGAAATACTGGCACCACTTGTACCTGCATGGGAAAGATATTCCATAAATAGGCCACCTGTGCATTTAGCAGACTCACATATTTAACAACTGTCTGAATGATTCAGTTGTTGAGTTTCTGGATCACATGCAACTTTAAAGGCCTGTGAAGGCAACTGACATTTGGAAAGACTTTCTTAGGTACATCAAGCTTAAGTATGCCCTGTAGTTTCCAGAACTTATTGTTGTTTATTGCCATCAAGTTGACTTTGATTTATGGTGATACTATGAATGAGAAATCTCCAAGACATAAACAATATTGCTAAACTCAAGTTTATGGCTTCCTTGATTGACTATCTAGCTGTTATGCAGTCTTCTTCTTTTCCTATTATATTTAAGTTTTATCAAATGTTATTGTCTTCTCAAATGAGTCATGTGTTTCCAGAACTTAAAAAGCTTACTGTGATATGTTAAAGAATAAGGACTACTGCTCATTTTGCTAGTTTAGGCATATATACACAATTAAGGGGAGTCATGCAATTGTTCCCTTCATAATATTTGGTTGTAGCCGCCGGTTTCAAATCGCCTAAATATGCTCACAGAAGGGGGAAATTGATATTTGTGTGGTTTCTTCCTTATAGTACAAGTTGTGTAATTTTCTCAGACATGTCTACATTTAGGGAAGAGAGAACATGTGGCATTAAGGGTAGTGTAAGCCACAAAAATGTTCATTGTATATATCCATTGGGATCAGTGTTGCATTTGCAAGGAAAATTTTTTCTCTTCGCAGCAATTACTTAGGAGAGGATGATCTCTTGCCAATCTTACCTCTTGCTGATACTAATTCATAGAAGACACTGTGCCTGCTGGGGCGTCATAAATTTCAAACAGCTCAGCATAAGGATGATCTGATGAGATTCCCCACTTTCTAGATGTCTTGTAGAAATAGAAGAATTATAGCCAATTGATCTGTCTGTTTTACTATGCACACCAACTCATGTACACCAAAAATCAAGTATATGGAGAAATAAACTTGAATGTGGAAAAACATATACGTTCCTATAAAACATTTGTTCATTCACAGTGGAGTAGATGATTTGCCAGTGTTGTTGTTTTCCTCTGAGCCTGTGTCTTTAAAGAGCTGACAAGATGTAATGGTTTGAGTGCTGGACTAAGACTCTGGGAGTCCAGCATTTGAGACCCTGCTTGGCTTTGGAAATCTACTGAGTGGCCTTTGGCAAGACACACTTTTTCAGCCTCAAAGGAAAACAAACCCCTCCTGAACAAATCCTGCCAAGAAAACCCTGTGATAGAGTCACCATAAATGAGAAATGACTTGAAGGCACCCAACAGTAGCAACCATGTCTTTAGAAGCCCATTCTTGGAGTAGCACCGGACAACTGAACATGTTAGAAAGTAAGTGAGAGAATGATGACAGAAGCCAGAAGAAATGTATTTTTTGGTCTCTTCAGTCTAATGTGAACAGAAATCTATGCTTTTCCCTAACAGGTGGCTGACTTGCAGATCTTTACCCCCAGGAATGTTAGAGAGAGTTGCAGATACCTTCACCGACCGCTTTCGCCTCCCTTGGCTTAGGGGGGCTGTAAAGATTGATATCAGCCTCCTTCCACCAATCATCCTGTTGCCCGTTTTCCTTCATGTAGCAGCTTTGCACTTCCTCTTGGCTCTTGTCATCCTGATATCCCTCCCCGTCTTGGTGCTGTGGTACTACTACCTTACGCACAGGAAGAAGGGCCAGACTCTCTTTTTCTTAAGTCTGGGACTCTTCTCCTTAGGCTACATGTACTACGTGTTCCTTCAGGAAGTGGTTCCTCAGGGCCATGTGAAGCACAGTCAGGTGATTCTTCTCACCTGTGGTTTAATACTCATGCTTGTGGCTCTCTCTCAAGCCAAGAGAGACCCAGGCTACCTTCACTGCCAGATGAGCAGTGACAAAGCACTTTGCCAAGGCAGCAATGGCAACAATAACAACGTGTTAAACCGGAATGGCCTTGGAAGTTCCAATGGGCTTTACAGAGCAGCTGTATCTGGAGTTGCTGTGAACAATAAAACTGAGAGTTGTGCCAAAATGTTGGCGGTGGGGCCAGACGGGGTCACAGAGAACTGGTGCACCAAGTGTCAATTGGTTAGGCCAGCTCGAGCTGGGCACTGCCGGATATGTGGCAAGTGTGTGAAGAGACTGGATCATCACTGTGTCTGGTATGTCCCTTGAAGTTTTACTTTTGCATTTTCTCTGACATGTGTCTTGCCAATGAGCTGTGGGTCTCCTTTTCACTTTGTTGGGGATCTGTCCATTTTTTTTTAAGTAAGTGACATGAATCAGGCTCCAAGTTTAATATTTAAGCTCTCTTCAGTATTAATTGGGTCATTTCTGTTTTGCTCATCTAAAAGCGAAATTGGGGACGGTGGCAATAAATTGTAACTTCTCCTCAGAATACTTAATAATCAACCAGCAGTTGTAAACTTTGTGATCACTTAATAGAGGGATGAGGAACATGTGGCTCTCTGGGCCCTTCTGTTGAATTAAACAGCTGCCATCCCTCTCCATGGTTATGGCGGCTTTGATTGATGGAAGTTGTAGTCCAAAATATGTGAAGGATCAACCCCACTTTAATGGCCTCAGTCAGAGAAGGAGCCTTAAAAAAAAAGAAGTCTATAATCTTGCACTTCACTTTGTGCTTGCTTTTTATAGGTTGCTTCCAAAATTTGGGCTATCAAAGAGTTGGTTAGATTTTCTCCCAGAGGTTTGGGTTGCAACTTGCAAAGGAGAGTGGAGGAACAGCAGGGCATGGTATTTGAGAAAAGGATAGTGGCTGCTAGCCACAGAGCTGCGCAGGGCACTGTCTGACTCTCTTCAAATTCCTTACCTGGCTCTCTTCAAAGTTCTGAGCGTTTACTACTCTGTAGACATGAGAGAGAGCCAGAATCAGTAGTCAAAAACTGTTAAACAATGGAAATAAAGAAATTTAACTACAGCTGCTAAATTTCACTTTCTGGGTTGCAGAATATACACAACCATGATTTCTTTCTGGTTGATGTGAGTTATTGCAATCACAATAATGCAGAATTTGGCTGTTGGCTAGCATCTGTTCTTAAGCCACATGAAATGTTCCCTGTGGACTGTGATTACCCAAGCATATCTTTAAAGCATCATTTATGTGAATTCTTTATTCTGTTGCTTCAGACATAATGGGAAACCATACTTTGGTACTCTAATAAGTCTTTGAAGAAGGTGCAAGCTATTACATTCCCCTCTGTTCTTCCTCCTGTCTCCTTGCCCCATGTGGCAATTTTCTCCTCCTTTCCTGTTGTGAAGCAAGCCATAGTTGCCACTTTGTACAAAATAGCAAACTATGGTTTGCATGTTCTTTGTGAACCAGGATTAGAAGTTCCCCAGTTTGAGGAGATGAAGAAGGATGAAATTAAAAATGCAGTGAGTATTTTGGAACCTGGTGCCTTGCTTATAACCACTTTATTGTAATTTTTTTCTTTTTCTCTTGGAGGATTAACACCTGTGTTGGTGAACAGAACCACCAAGCCTTTATCCTTGCTCTTTCTCTTTTTCTCATCACCTCGGTGTATGGGATTTCTTTGACTCTGGACACCATCTGTAGGGAAAAATCTACAATCAAGGCACTGTTCTACTGTCCTGGTGTCTATGGAGACTACAGGTGCGAGAAATGCTCAGTAAAGGATTGCAGAATTGTTGATGCAGCCATATGTTAGAGAAGCTATTCTCTAGTTGGTTTTCCCTCTGCTGTGTTGTCGTGAGTTTCATGTTGGAATATCTGCTAATGTCAAAATGGTTTTCATTGCAAGGCTTTTTGCTAAATTAATAGAACTCTGCTAAGGCGGGCTACTGTGTGCTTCTGACTTAGCCAGATGAACATATGGGAGCAGCATGGTGCAGAAGTAAAGCACTTTTTTTGCTTGTTTGTTTGCATGTGTTCTTGTAGATGATCAGCATTGTACTTGAGCCGGAAAAAATAATTGCTATGATGCTGCCCTGGGGACTATTTGGTGTTGCTCTCCCTTTCTTCCTCGCTCAGATCCTAGTGTTTTCTCAATGACCATCCCTCATTTCAGTTGGCTTATCTTTGATAATTCCTATCATCTTCTTTTCTGTCTTTTCAGTGTCATTTTTTCCTACTTCCTCCAACAGGTTTGTACCTTCAGCTTGGTTTGTAGTGCTTGCAGTCTTTTCATTTGTGAGCTTTTGCACCTCCCAGAGCTCCCTTGCAAACAGCACATTTTGATCTATTTATCTGGAATATCTGTAGGGAACATTATTTCAGTCATTCGTATATGTCACTTGTATCACACTCTTTTTCCCTGAAGAGATCAGGGTGGCATGCATCCAAAAACAGTAGAAGCAAGCAGTGGCAAGCAACAAAACTCACAGCAGTCGGAATCCAAGAGGGTTCAGAAGCCTGATTAAAAATAGCAATTTTAGTTGTACTGCTAGGGAAAAGGAATAAAGGAATTATGAATGGGAAGGTATTCCTTCAAGAAGAGGCCACTGAAGAAAAGACTCTACTCCACACTGTCTCATATGAATACTTGCAGGGTCGCTCTGGCCCTGTCCTGTCTTTAAGATGTAGGAAAATGGATGCTCCATGATAATCAATTGCAGCCATAGCATTTTGTGCCACTGGAACTTTACAGGATAAAATATGTGCACAAAGATAACAGTTCTCAGCATTTTCCGTGTAGTTGAAATATGCCTGAACAGAACAATTTATACACTGTTAGTAGTTAGTAACCATGTATACATATGTATTGTGTTGTCAAAGTGCTTTAATATTGTGACGGTAAAGCACAAGAGTGGACTGAGATACATTCAGATAGTATCCTGCATATGAAGCTCCTAAAGCTCAGAGTATGAAAGAGATCTGTCTGAGAGCAACTTGATGGCCATAGACCAGTGGTTCTCAACCTGTGGGTCCCCAGATGTTTCTAGACTTCAGCTCCCAGAAGCCCTGAGCATTGACCATAGTGGCTGGGGCTTCTGGGAGCTGAAGTCCACAAACATCTGGGGACCCACAGGTTGAGAACCACTGCCACAGACAATAATTTTCCTGTTTTCCCACAGTGTGTGACAAGTAGTGGCTCTTGTATACCAGTTGTTTAACAATAAAGCTCCACACCTATCTTATTATAGGCATAGGTAATGATGATATGCTGATTAAAGCATAATCTGTGAAATGATCTGGGGAAATTTAACATTCAGTGGGGAAAAAACACTGAGACTGCATGTTATAATGCAGTATCAGAAATGGGAGAGAACTAGAAGAAGAAAGGAACCTGAAGTTACTCTAATGCATTGTGAACGATGGGTTGAACTGATGAGTGGGAAGGCACATTCTGTCTTTATAGGGTCAGGGTGAACTTTTCCCCATTCACATCACCAGTGACTAGCAATTACTAATATGTGAATTTGTGTCTTTCTTGGGAGTACTACATTAATGCCACTGAACTGGCATTAATCTGTTTCTTGCTTTTTGTTCTCAAATTCTAGTTCCGCTCTGTCGTTTACCTGTGTTTGGTACTGCGCTATTGTAACCTCTGGCATGGGTTACATCCTTCTTATCCAGATCTTCAACATCAGCTACAATGTGACTGAGAGGGAAGCTCGTATTGCATTGCGGGAGAACATTGGACGGAGGCTCTTATGGGGCCTAGTGGTGGACACAGGCCAATATAATCAAGGGTTCTTGCGCAACTGGATCCAGTTCTTGACTTTGCGCTTAACTGTTCTACAGCACTCCAGTGAAGATATTGTATGAAGAGGCCTGCCAGTCTTACAGATTAACTCACAGATTGCTCTTTTGATCATCTGTATCTTATCATGGCACTTAAGTGCAAATAGCTTTCATTTGCTGGAAAATGGGGAACAGAATGCAGCATCTTCCAAGCCATATTGTGGTTCTGTGCATCATATTCCATGTGTGAAGTTCTTCATTTCATGTCTGTCACATATTATATGTGTACAAAAGAACCATCACAGGTCAAAGATCTGATACCTAAGGCCCTCTACCTTTCAGTGAAGACTATACATGCATTCAGCTGTTGGATTGTCCTCTGTTGTATGTGTATTTGTGGATCAGCCAGCAGATTAATGTGTTGGTGCTTAGAACTGTATGTAGGAGTGAACAACTCTTTACTGTCAGGGTATCAACAAATCACTACAGAATTTAGAGAGGAATGTTCTCTTCAATTCCAGTGATTTTTTTCTTGAATGTTAATGTGGTATTCTTCAAAACGAAGGGCTGGCTGCCCTGTGAAGATGCAAGAAAACTGAGCATAAGGTTGCTGAATGGAAGAACTTGTTATAACCCACAGATCCAAAGGCTCCCTTCCCAGTTGCAGAGGTTTAGCATTACAGCCGCCCAACCTGTCATAATAACCAAGGGAGCTGCAGAAAGGTAGGGCAAAAGATAATTCCTGGAGCTACTGGTAGAGTTTGGTGGTGGTTTGGCAACCTTATTCAGTTCCCAACAATAAGCAGCAAAAAATTGGCTCAAGCAAACCACAAATTGTATTACTAGAATGAAAATGAAAAATGAAGCTTGGCAGGTGGGAAGAGGATGCTAACTATGTGTGAATATTGGGATGGAAGGACTAGAAGTTCTGTTCAGTTGCACTCAAAATTCCTGGTCTCAGAATTCTTTTCTGGGTCCATCAGATGAATTTTATAGTTCAAGTTATAATAGTATTGATTCTACAAGTTTAGTCTTTCCACCCCATGTGCACACACTATTACAGTCGTATACAAGGAGTTCATGTGTTCACCTGCAAAAAGACAGTTGCTGTTAAGTTGTGGAATTCAGGAGGCAGATGTAGTATAGAAAAGAGTTTGAACTCGAAGTTTGGAAAACATTGTTTTAAGGTGCTGATATGCTTGAATCAAAAGAACATGATGAAGTTGCTTGGCATTTTTGAACTTTAGTAAAAAATGAACAAAAAATGCTGTAGCAAGTTCTGTGCTTTGTAAATGATGAGGTGGAAGGAACATTTCCGCTCTTCCATCGATCCCCATGTGAAAATACCAAATCCCACAACACTGGTTCAGACTTGTAACTTTCTCCACCTTTAGAAGACTAGAAATACTTTTGGTGTTCAACTAAGTGCCTTTGGGATTTTTTTTTGTTTAAGGCTGGCTCTTAGGTATGTGGAAGGGTGGTGGTTCTGTATGCCCTAATCGTATTTGCTGCCACCTAGTTACCTCACAAGATATGTTCTATGATCTTTGTTTTACAGCCATATCATAAAATAATTTGGACAATCAAGAATGTTTAGCAAGATTAAAGTGCCATTTACAGTGAAATGAGCTGCAGGACAGTGAGATACATTATATTGAGAGACTTAGTAACCTAGGCTTACAGAGAAAGTATCATAGAAAATTGTTGCTTGTACTGTTGTATTCCCTCGCCCTATTTTTTTTAATCTGATGCAGAGATAGGAATGCCTTAATTTATATTATTCTCTGGAAATGTCCCGTTCCTTTTATTTAATGGCCATTATAGCTATGTGATATTCATACTTACATAGATAATGGAATTATTCTTTTAAATGTAGTGTTGCAAACTCAACTGAAATACAAGGGTTACATACACTTTGTAGCATGCAACTAGGAATTTGAAGGATGTCAGAATTTGAAGGATGTGAGTTCACCAGTCTTTCTAGTTGTTTGCGTGAGTTCACTTCTTTTTTTTTATAAATTATTTTTGTTAAAATAGAGCAGAAGAGGAGAAAAAAGAATAAAAGAACAAAGAAATACTAATGGTCGCACATGTTCTAAAGTCAGTTTAGAATATTCTAATTAGTCTCACATCAGGCTGAAGCAGCAGGGGGCAATAGATAACAGGAGCTATTGACTTACTTTTGTTCTCATAGATGTTTGTCTCCAAAGAGAACTTACTTTGGGGCTTAGTTTTGCCTTGATACTTGCACAAGTTTTCAAGTGAAAACTTTATTCTCAGTTAGCAGTAATACCCAGCATTGCTCATGCAATTGTTAATGATCATTCTGTTTCAGCTGCTCTGGAAGATGAGTGCCTCTCTCTCTGGGGACTCAAATGTTCTTCATGTTGTGCTTCCATATCTGTTTCTCTTCCAGTCAAACTGCCAAACACACTAACCTGTATGAATGAAAAATAATTGGGGTGTCCCCAAGATCCCCCCAGGTAAATTTTGTGTACAACCCATAGACTTCATGTTAAGTCAGACCATCCCAAAATCCCCCTGCAGCAAAAAGAAGTGTAAATCAATTCAGCCAGTTATGTGTGTTGTAGCAACAGACAAGAACTTAAGTTTTATTTATATCAAGACTTAGTCAACTCATCAGAATCTTTCATGATATGTCACACTGTTCTGTGAATGAGAAAAGAATTGGGATGCCCGTAAGAACCCCCAAATGAATTTTATGTACAAAACATAGTGCTGTTGTTGTTGTTGTTGTTGTGTGCCTTCAAGTTGTTTCTGACTCATGGCAACCCTAAGGTGAATTATCATGTGGTTTTCTGAGTTCTGGGTTTCCATGCCCAAGCTAGGAACTGAACCTTGGTCTCCAAGGTTGTAGTCCAGTGTTAGGACTTCCGGGTCTCAATGGCGCCGTGATCGGAGGGATAGCGCAAAGGCTCGTGCTTCATCTCCTTGCCAGGCGGAATTGCTGAAGTTCTAACGTGGCAGAAGTGCCCCCCCGGTGAAGGGGGCTCAGAGGGGCTCGACGGGGACCTCAAGATTCCCTTTCGGCTAGAGGACGACTGGACTTGAGTGCCGAGGGGAGGTGAGGTCGCAGAGCTACCCCGTCCACTTGGCCAGCAGCTGCAATAGCAGCACAGCGGTGTCCGAGACTTTTTAACTGGACTTGGACTATGAACCTTACAATATAATTTAAGCGAGGCATCACTTAAGAGCCAGACATTTATTTCTCTAAGGTTGGAGGATCGTACCATTGGTTGTCAGCTTGTAAATACAGGAACGAAGCGGGGAGAGATCGGGAATCTACTGGAAGAGAAGAGTACACCCCAAGGGGAAAAGAATACAAATAGGGCTAAGGCACCTGGAATATGTAAGTACTGGGCTATGAATAGGGTGCCGGAGCTCATTGTTTAAAAGATATCGCAACTTTAATTGAGGAAGTGAACAAGACGTGGGGTAAAAGGTAGCTTCTGGCGGGGAAGCGACAGAATCAACTGGCTGGCTGGAGTTCACGGGGAGACCGAGGGAGATTGCTAACGGAGCTTACGTGGAAGGGACAACGTCGAAACCACTGGAACTCGCCAGCCGAAGATAAGTGTAAGAGTGATATTAATAGTATGTAAACTAAAAAATGTTGGGATAGTTTTCTTTTTCTAAAGACAAAAAGAGAAACTACTTGATGACGATCTGGATCTCGATGAATGGTTAGTCTGAGTATGCTGTGTTTGGGAATTGCCGAGAGTCATCTGGGAAAGGACTGAGAAGGGATTGAGAAGTGAAGATAGCTTGATAATTTAACTATAGCTTATTGAAGATATTGAACAGCGGACAATAGTGGTGAGAAGAGATCTTTGTTGCAGCGAAGCCCGGCTTGAGCTTGCGGGGGAAATGGACGAACACAAAGCAGAGGCTAAAATAAATTTACAGACCCGCTTGAGCTCGCCCGACAGGACTCAAAGACTGGGAAAGGGACATGAAAGTGTCCTTGAAGGGTTGCCGTTGTTTTGAAGTGTTTTTTTTTAATTACATTGATATTTACTGATTCATATATAATGATTCATGTTGATTTATAACGAGTCTTAGTAGTATATATCGAGTTACAGGGACTATATTGGTTACTTTTGACTGCTATATTTGATTGACATTTTTCTTCTTTGGGGCTCTTTTATTTAATAACTACTTAAGTCAGTTTAAGCTTGACAATTAACTGAACAATATTTTCTGCTTGTTCATATATATATGTATTGGACATTGACAAGGTACTAAAAATTATTTTTAAGATTGGGTATAAAGCAAACAGATATACTGTGGAAACGTGGGGATAGAAGGATTGCACAGTGACTTGTTATGATTTTTTATGACCTTGTACTAATTAAGTTAGAACAACATAAGTTAGCGCACCTGGAAGGTTAGCTTATAATAAGAGAGGACGTTAGATAATCTTTGAAGGACGTTGTACTAAAAAGAAGTGAAGTGAAGTGAAGCAAAGTGAAGTGAAGATACAATACTGCCATCTAGTGTAAGTTAATAGGAAACACATTAAATAAATAAATAAATAAATAAAAATGGCATCTGGAATAAGGAAAGAGACAAGAACTCAGACACAGACTCAAATACAGCTAACAGATTCGTTAAGAAGGCTGTCGATAGATACAGGCAACCCAATGATAGAGGTTCTGAATGAGATAAGTCTGAAAACGGAGATGAGAGAGATGAGAAAGGAAATGAAGGACACAAGGGCTGAAATAAAGGCAGATATATGAAAGGAACTAGATGGCATTGCAAAGAAAATGGATATTATGAGTAAAGATATTAAATTGATTAAAACAGAGATACAAGAAAGAACAACACAATTAGAAAAAGACAGAGAGATGATGAGGGAAACCCAAAGACAAACGGACTTGAATGCATTACACCAGGAATTGAGATATCGGGACAGATGCATTAAACTTAGAGGTGTTCCGGAATCTTCCGGAAGAAAAATAGATGAAGTAGTGATATTGGCATTGGCAAACTATATGGGTGCTGCAGAAGAAGAAGTTGAAAAGGAGATTGATCGAATCTTCAGAGCTAATTCGAGAACTGCCAGGGAAAAGAATTGGCCACGAGATGTTGTAGTGTGCTTCCTGAGAACAAGATACAAGGAAAGAATATTGCAATTAAGTTATGAAAGACAACTGGTGATAGAAGGGAACATTATAAAAATATTTCAAGACGTTCCGTATGAGATTCTGAAGAAAAGACAAGAGTTTAAGTTCTTGACTCAACTTTTACAAAAGCATGGAATCTCATATAAATGGGAAAGACTGGAAGGATTGACATATACATATAAACAACGAAGACATAAAATTACAAATATAGAGAGAGCTAAAGAGACATATGGGAAACTTATAAGAGAATTAGAGGAAAAAACCTTTCAGAAGAGTATGAAAAGAAGAGAGGAAGAACAGTCAACACAGGATGAGGCTTCTGATATAGGGAACAGAGAGAAAAAGGCTCGAGATGATGAGAGAGAGTCCAATGAGGAGAAGGAAAGCTGTCTAGAATTTGGATCAGAAAGAGAAGAGAGAGAGGAAAGAGTAGAAATGGATAATCCACAAAGACTGGAAATGGAAATTGAAGATCTATATCTTGAAGATGACGATATACAAGGGTAAAAGACAAAAATGAAAGAGACAACAATAAGGATTTTTTCTTGGAATATAAAAGGGCTGAACTCTAATTATAAGAGGAAACAAATCTTCCACTATATAGAAAAACTAAAAGCAGATGTGATTTGCCTTCAAGAGACAGAAATTAGAGAGAAGGACTCCAAATATTTAAAAACCCTAAGTTGGGAAAAAATTACATTGCAGCCTCAGATAAAAAGAAAAAAGGGGTCGTTTTATACATAAATCAGAAATATCCCTCTGAAATAAAATTCGCAGGTAAAAATGGACATTATTTGGGAGTTGAAGTTCAATTTCTAGAATTGAAAGTTCTATTAATAGCTGTATACTCCCCAACGGAACAGAAGAGTGAATTTTATGAAAAATTGAGTCAGGAGATCTTGAAGTACTCAGAAGAGAACAGTCAAAACAATTTTTTGATGATGGGGGATATGAACGGGGTCCTGGATCCAAAAATAGACAGACTAGCCCCGAAAACACAAAGGAAATTTAAGGAAAATCAAGGAAAACTACCAAAATCTTTTTTCAAACTAGCTGAAATGTTGACGATACAAGATATTTGGAGAGGACTTTATAAAAATTCGGAAGGATACACATTTTATTCCGAGGCACATAAATCAGTGTCTAGGATAGACATATTCATGATTTCCAAGAATTTACTACAAAGGGTGAAAGAGATGCAGATACTCCCAAGAATGTTGTCAGACCATAATCCAATTCAATTAGAATTAAAATCTATGAAGAAAAGAATAAGTTGGAGACTTAATGATAGTTTATTTCAGAATGAACATTGCTTAGAGAAGATAAAGGAAGTGGTTAAATATTACTTTGAAGAAAAGGTGACGGAAGATCTGAAAATGAAAACAATCTGGGATGCAGGAAAGGCGGTTGTTCGAGGTCAAATGATCAAACTAGGATCAGAATTGAAGAAGAGAAGGAGGGAGAAGTATCAAAAGCTATTGGATGAAATAAAGGTGCAAGAAGATAAGTTGAGAAAGAACCCGCTTGATGAAAAAACAAGACAGAATTTGAAGATCTTACAACAGCAAATTAATGCAGAAAATCAGGAAGAGATAAGGAGGAAGATACAATGGTTGAAACAAAGATACTTTGAACATGCGAACAAACCGGGGAAGTGGTTGGCATACAGGCTCAGAAAAGAGAGGGAAAGAAGATTGATTACAGAGATTAGTGATGGAAAGAAAATAACAACAAATCAACAAGAAATAAAGAAAATATTCCATAGCTATTACAAAAGTTTGTATAGTTTACAGAATTTGGAGAAGTCCCATAAAAGAATAGAAGAGTATTTAGGATCCCAAAATATTCAAGCCACCCGTTCTAACTGAATATTAAAACTAGTCTGTGCTAATTGAAAGTAAGAAGTGTTGAGCAGGAACAATTTTAGGATGTGGTTCGGTGTTACCTCACCTAACCCACCTATATACTATGTCCTGAGGATCATAATAATTTTATATCAAACATAGTGAGCCATAGAGATCTACTGGAAGGACACATAGGCAGTAGAGCTATGGATAGATCAAAGAGTAGCACTATTTTCTGTCATACATCCTAGGTGAATCTTGAAATGGAGGCAAAAGGTCCCTGGGAACAAATAAACAGTGCAAACAGCTTGGAAAGTGACATCTTGGAGGCAAGCATCCCTGGATAAGATAACCATCTTGCAGGGAACTACAAGGATGTCTGGCTGTATTTTCTTTGAACTACAAAGCTGAGATCCATCTTCATAAAAATGCAGCCATCTGGTCCCAAGGACATTTTTTTTTTTAGCTCTGTTCAGACTATAACAAGTAGCCGTTTTCTCCTCCATTCGTTGGAGTTCTCCCGGACTCGCAAACAATACCTCTGCCAGTGGAATGCTCCCCTGAGCCCCCCTTTCTGAGGCTGAGTCGGGCTTTCTGCTTGTCTCTTACCAGCTGAAAACTTCTGGATTCGTACAGTATTACCCAAAACCCTCATGTCGCTCTCTCTCTCTCAATTTTCACCTCTTTCTAAATTCCTATAGTCTTGTATGCTTGTGGGGGTGAGTACAGCTGAGTGATTGTATGGATTTTAACATCTATTTCAATAAAAGACTTAAATTTGGACAGTTAGCCTGATTCTCTGTGATCCAACTTTGTAAAAGCTGGGCTAAAATATCCTTAATTACCTTGCCCTCTTTGCATTGCTGGAGCAGTGTTCATAGCTAATTTTCCCCACAAGTGATAATTTTGACAGGCGTTGGGAGTCCTCCTAAGGGACCCCCAGCAAGCAGGGTGACATTGGGATAGGCTGAACTACTGGACAGTGAAGTCTGGAGTCTTACTGGTTATTTTCAGTGCCAAGTGGAAGTGTGACAGAGCCTATTTGCTGTGCTGATTTGAATGCTGGATGAAGATTCCAGGGAACCAGGCTTCAAATCCTTACTCAGCCATGAAAATCCACTGTCTGACCTTGGGTAAGTTACACTCTCAGTCTTAGAGGAAGGCAGTGACATATCTTCTCTCAATAGATATTTGTCAAGAAAACCCTATGACAGAGTTGTCATAAGTTGGAGTTGCATTGAAGGCACATAAGAACAAAAGGAAGTGTCATGTCATATGCTGTTAAAGCACAGGGTGGCTATGATCCTGTATGATCATTGGCAGCGTGTATATCTGTGCTTCCTACAGGCTTCCCCTTCCATTCCTGCACGCAGCTGCAGCTGCTGGTGCTGAAGGGCATCCCCATAGCCAATCATGCAGGGTGGAGATGGGGAGAATTCACTGAAGGCCCAGGAAGATGATGGCTCTTTTTTCTTTGCAGTTATAAAACTGCAGCCATATCATGCCCCGGTTCCTTCTAGTGCAGCTCCAGATGCTGGAGTTGTGTGTGGTATTGGATCTTCCTTTCACAAAAAACTTTTAAAAAAGTATTTAACACTGGTGTAATAGGAGATTGGTTAGGTTTATGTCACCAATAATATGCTGACCAGTGTGTTCTGGACAGAAAAATGAAGAAGTCACAGCTGTAACCGTAACTGAATACTGGGGGGGGGGTGCTCTTTGCTGAGCACATGTTCCAGCACATCTGAAGAAGCTAGTGAATTCTTTACATTGTACTGTTGGAGACAGCTGTTGCAGAAATGGGTAATGAAGATAAATATCCTGTAGCATGAAGAATTTTTGTAGAGATATGAAATGTGATGTCTTAGAAACATTAATGTTTCCTACGAGAATTCTGCGTGGTTAGTGAATTTCAGTAAAGGGAAATCCATGACTTTGTAAGGCCAGACTACCGCGTTGACTGTCATTCTTGCATCAAAGTAAACCCCATGCAATATGAAAATATAGCTATGAGCACAGTAGAAAGCAGTATTTGGAACAAGCCTGCTACCTTTTCTATATGCCCGACATTTTGTAGAAGTATCATCTCTATTTGGATGTCTAGGTATTTACTTCATCTCTATAAAGCAAAAATGACTCTTCCCAGTGGGCCAATGGCATTTCAGCCTCTTGTATTCAATGGTGCTTTTTCAGAGTAGATTTCTTTGAAGTGTCTTAATAATTTTCTGTTCAAGTGTCTTCTGTAGAACACGTAATAACTGCCTCACTGTCTAGTGTCTTAATCATGCATTCTGTGGTTTTAAATGTTGATGTGAATGTATTTTGCCCCTGCAGGGGAGAATGGTGCAATTATCAGTGCTTTTTTCCTATCATATTTTAAGCGATATTATCTTTTCACGGAAGCCTTTATTCAGCTGTGATGCTCAACTGTACACTAAGAGTTTATAAGAAGAACACTGCTTTTTCCAGTGTTCTGTGTCATAGATGTATAGACAACTGAAAAATGGGAAAAGATAGAAGAATGGCTTTGAACTTGAATATTTCCCACTATAGACATTTGGAAACTCAGTTGTGAAATGCTTATCAAATACAATGTTGGTTTTATTTTATCATGTATGCAGTATTAGAGATGAGTTAATACCAGCTTAAATTCTTTTTTAAAAAAGAACATGCTGTTTTGAGTGGTTACATAGAGCTACAAAAACACTACCATCTCATAAAACATTAGTCTAGGTAGTAATAAATTAAAACTGTTATCTAGGTGTGCTGTTCTTTGCCTTTGATTGGGGCTGATTGGGACCTTCTGAATCGACTGAAAACAAACTGATGACACCATTCTACAAGAAGCAAAATATACCAAAGCTGTTTTTTTCACATATTTCAAGATGGAAGGGAATACAAACAGGAACTTTGCAGCCTCTTTTGTAAAATCAATGACAAGTACAGGCAATGGATTACCTTAACATGCTTGAGCCATTAACCACTTATGAGATTAGAGGGTAGAGTGTCAATCTTGCAATCAAATATGTAATCCACTGTAGCTATGCGATAGAGAAAGGGGGAGGATTATTTTGAGTGAGCTACTGTTTCTGCCAAATGAGCATCTTTGCAATAAAAATCAAACATAATCTTAAGTGGCATAAAGTTTGCCCTATTGTCAGTTAAGATTTAGCTACCACTGGTTCATTTATATAACAGGCTAAATGATCTTTGTGGTATTATGTTGAAAGGTATGAAGTCTTGACTGACTTTGATTTATATCTTACTCCTTCTAAAGCTGGATCAAAGTGGTTCATGCCAACATTAAACGCAATTAAAAATCAGTGTTAATATTAAAAAGTGGTTGACTTAAAAGCACGTTTGAAACCACATTAACTAGAAAAAGTGCAGTATCCACAATTTAAATCCCTTTCCTAAGCAGCTAAAAAGACAGAATAAAAAGGCCTTTTTTCTGCTGGTAGAGCAATGGTAAGGGAACTAGCCTAGTCTCCCATGGAAGGATGTTCCAGACTGAAGAGCAATCAGTGGGAAGGTCCTGTCTTTTGTCTCTACTAAATATAGGAAGACCTCAAACAATTGTATAGGAAGACCTCAAAAAGGAGCCACGAATATCATGTGAACAGTTATTCCATTTCCTTTCTGGCAAAATTGAGAAGCTGAGGAAAGGTGTAAGATGCACTTAGAGCACTAGGTAGTTTAGAGAATCATTTTAATTAGTGGAATGCAATCAAGCCATGTAGAAAACCACTACTTCAAAAATTTCTCAGTAGGAATGGTGAGTAGATGGCCTACAGCATGTAACTACAAATGTAGTTGCTCTGCTGATACTCCGTAGTACAGAGATATGTAATAAAAGTTTTGTAGCAAGCACAGCAGCATTACACATAAAGCTCTCAAGGATGGGATGGGGAATATGTTCCTAGGCCTATAGAAATTGCTTAGCTCAGTATAAAACCTATGCAACTACTATATTTACAAAGTTTCAGGGAAGAAGGGTCTGGGTTTATATAATCAGGCTCACTGCTCCATGAAGCTGGAGAAACGTGTTGCACTGAGGTCTTAAGAACTTTCAGACTGATTGGCCGTATAAGGATATCTTTAAATCACACTGGAAGCTCTAGTAGTGAACCACATTGGAGTTAGTCAGTCACCCTTCACTGGATGATCTAAATTAAATCAGCAAGAAATAAGGTCAAGTACAAAAGAAAGTAGGTCTTTCTTTTTGCGGTATTTTTAAGGCTGCTACTAATTGTATATAGCCAATCAGAAGTACCAGTAAATTTATCACTCAGTTTCATGACTAAATGAGAAGACAGACTATTATGCCTACTTCCCAAATGAGCTGTCCCAAGATCAGAAAAACTAGATTACTCTGTTGGATTTGAAAATCAGGACAAGGATATTCTGAAATCCTCATATTTTTAAAGGGAGGCAGGCTAGATGAGTCAGTTTGGGTTTGTCAAAGGTTAAATAGAACCAGGCACAGAATTATTAGTAAGCATATAAAACCGGGGTGGACTAATATCAGGGACTCAAGTAGTTGTGCAGATTTATTCAAGAATTACAACTCTGTTGCTAAACCTTTAAGATACAAACTGAAAAGGCATTTGGTCAATATTTGAATGTAATGATATTTGAATCTAACACATCTACAGGATTTTTCTGACAACAGCCATCAAATCCTGAACAGCAGACATTCTGTTTAAACGGAACAGCTGCAACTCACCAAACTCCGTGTGTCTACTATGTGTCCAAATTTCAAGGGGGGGGGATTTAAGAGCAAATCAGAGTCAGAGCCACCACCTCTCATGCAGTTTGCCAACATGAAAAACTCACTTCTTTCATACTTTCATGTGAACTGAAGGCTACACTTCAAAACTACCGGTCAGTAAGCCACCTGTAAGCATTTTCAGAATACTGTAATTACTTGCATTGTTGGGGTTCTTACAGTATGCAAGCTATTAAAAGTGCTGCTACACCTCTTCCCATATCATATCTAGAGGAAGCAAACAAGTTCTGAAAAAGATTTCCACCAAGCCTACTGCCTGGAACAGATAAGATGTACAACCTCTTTTATGGCTGATGTAATGTCAGTCCACATCGTAAGACGTCCCCTTTTCAGATCTGTGCATACAAATGAATGTGAAAGAGTCCTCCCTGATACAGTTCCATGCCACTGTACAAAAGGGCTGAGATCCTGTATGACACAGCATAGCTAATCGTTCTACCTGCAGACATATGCTAAGAGCTGGCTATTCAGCAGCTCCTGCCCATAAAGCCATTCCAGGGCTAGGGGCAGGTAAGAGAGGTGAGAGAAGCATTGTCTCAGCAGACAATGTATTTGTTCTACATCTGGCTATAAGGACACAGCCAAATGTGTCTCCAATCTCCACTCTTCACCAGCTGTACAAGGACAGTAGTAGGGATGCAGTCTCAATGATAAGTTTGAGGGAGGTGCTTAGGCATTGCAGAAGGTAGAAGGAAATACCAACCTCCACAACAGCAAAAAGCAGTACACGGATGTAAGGGAGACTTAAGCCATTAATAGGATGACAGCCTATGTGTGAACACCCCAACTTTTTGGACAAGTGTGATTGTCTTCCTAGTGACTGAGGAGGAACATGAAATTGATGGTTGTATTCATACTCATACTGTAGCTGTTTGGGACAACATCCAAAGGGGGGAAAAAAACTTCCTTAAGCAAATGACATCAACAGTATGTTCACACTAAAGGCTCTTACCACAGAAAAGCAAGCCAACAGATGTAAACAAGATGTAAAGGGAAAGTTCTAACCTTAGTCTACTTTTTCTTATTACATTCGACACTTAAGCAGAAGATGCTGTCACGGCACAGTCAGAAACATACAAGGACACAACTCTGCCATTTGCTTAGCTTGGCTCGACAGATTCACACTCAGAGAATGGGACAGGCAAATTCCCCTTGTTTTTTTCCAGTTCCACCTTTTTTCTTGTCTGGAAAACATCTGTCATGTTCGAAAATCTGGCAGAATTTCAGACACTCTCCTCCTTAATCGTTCCAGTCTTTCTGCTTTCTCCCTTTCTTCTTTCAATAGTGCTGGAAATTGCCTCCAGGCTCTGAACACAGTTAGCATTATCCTCCTGTATCAAATATTGCACGGATGGAGAAAACAATGGAAGAGCATCAGAATAACAGACATACATGGGTTTGTTAAGGCACACACTGCTGTACATAACTGCTTTGTCTTCCACATTCTTTACAAAACAACTTGACAACAAACAATTTTAAATAGACTAGTTCTTCAGAGGCAGAAATTACCATAAAGTGGTAGGAGGACTTTGTTGCTCACTTCCTCAATCTGGGCACAGGAAAGACTGCATGTTTCAGTTTCAGTGACACTGGTGAAATTTGTCGCTCTCTAGGCCAAATGGGATAGAAGCTGAGGAAGACCCAAAGTGGAGGCAAGTCTGTCCTGCTCACAGTTCCCAAGGCATGAAACTGGCAGATCAAGTCTCATTTTCTGAGCTATTACTACTAACACTTTCTTCTTACTCTGATTGTTTTCATGGATACCTAAAAACAGAATGTTCACCCGTACTGCAACAGCCTTTACTAGCTATTCATATGTTGGTTATTTGTTTTAATTTAGTGTGTGTATTTCCAAGTAACAACCAATTTCTTTCACAAGCTAGAGAACATGGAAGAATCTGAAGAAGGGAGTTGAGTTAGAGGAGCTGTTGTGCTACTGCTTTGCCATTAGATTGCCAAAACAAACGAATAAAAAAAATCTTCTGCAACAGTTAAAAGTTCCTTTCTGACATAAGGTCTCAAGTATGGTTATCAGACATTTGTTGAGGGGAGGGTAAAGGCAATATATGAGAACCTTGTCTTAAATCCTGTATTCATGATCTTAAGCCTTTGATGAGCACATAAACCTCCATTCCCCTTACTCCCATGGGTATCTGTGCCAGCAAGGGGAACAGCAGTAAAAGGAAAAAGGTATAAACCCAGCACAGAATTAGGATGGTGTCACTATCATCTGCTAAGAAGACTAGAGTGTGGACCACATAGTTTGCCTTGAATGCATAAGTGAATTTAGTATCTGTGCTATCACCTCTTCTTAGGACTAAATCTTAGAAATAGGCAAGGCAACAGAGGATAGCTTCAATTCAGTTCCTCATGTCCCCCACCAAGATTTCTATGTGTGTGTGCTGCTAGGTGTTTTCTAGTTTCAAAGCTCACCTGAGTAAGAAAAGAAAAAAGTAGAAATGGTAGATTGGAGCATGTGCTTATCCCTTCCTGTTTAATCAGTTGTTCCCACACACCACATCTGCTTTGCAACTGCCATCCCCACCTTCAACAATGAACTACAAAGATAATTTGGGAATCTCATCTTTGTTCTGTAACACAAACTTCTACCCTAAATTCACAACTATAAATCATCTAGCCTACATGGAAAACATGAATCTTATTAATGTGTCCCCAATTAGCAAATAGTCTAGCCACCTTTTGTTTTAACTTTTCTTCCTTTTTAAAAAGTCTGGTGTTTGCTGTTAACCATGACCTTCACTTACGGCAATCCTATGGATGAGAGATCTCCAAGCTATTCTGTCGTCAACTGCCCTGCTCAGGTCTTGCAGATTCAGGGACGTGATTTCCTTGACTGGGTCTATGCATCTGTTAAGCAGTCTTCCTCTTTTCCTACTGGCTTCTACCGTACCAAGCATTATTGTCTTTTCTAGTGAGTCATGTTTTCTCATGATATGGCCTGGTACCACACGGGCAAATAAATCAAAACTCAACATTTCACCTTCGAAGTCTGGAGTGAATTTTCAAAGTTTATGAAAAAGTTTTCAAGGCCAGCATTAAAATTCAATAGAAGATAACCTCAACAGTTTACAAGACACCAAAAACATTAATATATTTAAAAATATGACCCACATGAGCGTAAAGAACAAAAGAACAGTCAAGACTCATTGGACACCACCAGATTTGTGAGGCACTCTCTACTTCTAACTACTGTGAGTAAAGAATAGCAGAATCAAGAGTTGCATTACATTTGTGTGCCACCAGTAAGGTAATAAGGACCTAAATACACAGAAGCAGTAGCAAACGTTTTTTTGCAATATTTCCCAAGTGAAAACCATATGGTTTATTTATATATTTACCTGTCACTATATTGATCTGCAATCTTCTGTTTTTCCCAGTGTATACTCTTCTCCTCACTGAACACATCAAACCAAGCCCAAAAGATCTTCTTTTTAAGATAGTTTTCATGGTGCTTTCTTGCATCCTCTTCCAGACCAGATAAGTATTCCTTGTACTAGAGAACAAAGGAAAGTATGGAATTATGGCAAAATTTAAATTTTCCACAGGTGTACAGCTATACAGGAAGAATAGGAAAGAAGCAAGGAAACAGAAGATCAAGATAAAAAACTTTGGGGAGGGAAAGTTATACTTCTGTTGACAAATCCAGCATCTTGAGAATCTTAGCTTCTATTTTAAATTAGTAAGGGCAAAATCTTTCATGCCAAATATCCTAGAGGAGGAAGATGCTGTATGTTCATGCTGTGGGGAGTATGGCTGGGACAACAGTGTAGTTTTGCTTTGATCCAACTTCCAGTGGAAATGCAAGCACTGTTTTCACAGCCATACCATGACAGTGCTTTAATAAGCAAAGGCTTCCTGATGGTTTCCATAGCCCATGCCTTTATGTCTTGCTTTCTCTTGCCTAGAGAATGTTCTTGGGTGGCATATAAATGAGAGAAACAAATAACTAAATAAAGATTTCTCACAGCCAATGGTATGCTGGATGGAAAATTTTACAGGTCAGCCTACCCATTCTTCCCCCACCCCCACACCTGATTCCACAGTGTACTTTGAGAGAACAAGGCATCCCTCAGTCTTCACTGCAAACCTAGATAAGAAGCTCCTGAGAGAGGCTGCATCCATACCCTTAAAGCTGTTTCAGAATTAATTTTGCTTCTGCTTACCTTCATCCAGATCCTGAAGTACCTTCGGAGCAATAGAGATGAATAAAGCTTTTCAGCCTTAACTATTTTCCCAGCCAGAATCTCTTGCACATGATGAAGCCAGGCAAGCAGACACTTTCTTTGCAGTCTAAAGCAATGGTGCTTTTGTGCCACCTGAGTCCAGAAACCAAGAAAGAGAGCCAATTAGTCAAATGACTGCTTAGGGGCTGCAGCTATGGAAGCCCCAGAATAAGCAATATCATTCTAACTTTACTGTTAAAACAAGGATAGGGAATATGCAGCCCACCAGATGTCGTTGGCCTGCAACTCCCATACCCTTCCCACTTGCCATGTAGGCTAGGGCTGATGAGAGTCACAGTCCAACAACACGTGGAAGAACACACATTTCCCCACCTTATTACCACCACTGAACTACAATTTTACTTCTACTCATGATTTCTCATTCCAATATTGTTGTATTTCCACTGTATTATATTTTAACAGATAATTTCTTCTTGTTACCTCTATCCTGCAAATGAAATATGTTTTTTTACACAAGATAGAATCATAGAGACCACAGAGGCCATCCAGTCCAATCCTTGCAGGGACACACCTCAAAGCACTCCTGACAGATGGCTATCCAGCCTCTGCTTAAAACTTCCAAAGAAGGAGACTCCACCACACTGTGAGGCAGCATATTTCACTCCCAAACAGCTCTGACCATCAGGATGTTCTTCCTGAGGTTCAAATGGAATCTCCTTTCCTGCAGCTTGAATCCATTGCTCCTAGTCCTAGTCTCTGGAGCAGAGAAAAACAAGCCCTCTCACTCCTTGACATGACATCTCTTCAAATATTTAAACATGGCTATCATGTCCCCTCTTAACCTTCTCTTCTGCAGACTAAACATACCCAGCTCCCTAAGCCACTCTTCATAAAGCATGGCTTTCAGACCCTTCACCATTTTGGTCAACCTCCTCTGGACACACTCCAGCTTGTCAATATCCTTCCTGAAATGAGGTGCCCAGAACTGGACACAGTATTCCAGATGAGATCTAATCAAAGTAGAATAGAATGGTACTATTACTTCCCTTGATGTAGACATCATACTCCTATTGATGCAACCAAGAATTGTGTTGGCTTTCTTGGCTGCTGCATCACACTGCTGACTCATGTTCAGCTTGTGGTCCACCCAGACTCCTAGATCTCTCACACGTACTGTTATCCAGCCACATGTCCCCCATCTTACACTGCAGCATGAAATGTGTTCAGATGTGGACTGAATTCCATCAGTGCACCTGTTCTCATGTGCATCTCTGTGTATGCGAGTTGTAGCTAACCACTATTTATTTTCAATTCATCCAGAGGGCCTAGTATGGTCTAACAACACAGTAAGTAAAATATTCATACAGTGAAATTGTTTTTGTGTGCCTTCAAGTCATTTCTGGCATATGGTGACCCTCAGGCAAACTTATCATGAGGCTTTCTGGGGCTAAGAAAGTGTGAGTTTCCACAGCTAAGCAGGAAATTGAACTCTAGTCTCCAAGGTCGTAATGCAACACTCAAACCATTACACTACGCTGGCTCTCTGTGTATACTAGATTAAAATTATCCCATCTAAAGTAAATAAAAATCCTACAGTTATACCTGATGAACTGAAATGAGGAATTCTCTCATTCAGATCAGTGAAGAAACAATGGAAGAAAGTATTCTAAAACACTGTTTTTTCTATATTGTGCCGATGATGGTGGTTCCCTTCTTTAATCTTCATCCCAGCTATCCCTTCATAAAAATATACTGAGGCAGTGTAATTTCCTATTGCCCGTACATCAGAGTCAGACAAAGTCAGACAAAATGGATAGAAGAGAGTGGCTCCCTTCCTGCTTAAGTGGATTCAGGCACCTTTCTGCTTCACTGGGTGGACACTCAGCAATGACTCGTGCCCTAAGGAAAAATGAGAGGATGGCCCAGGACTTGCGTTCACACAAAGCCAACATTTCTTTCAAGATGCTTATTTCTATTCCAGTACTTACTACCACATTTTCCTGGGTTTGCTCTATCAGCTTTTTCCAGGGCTCCAGACCCTTCTTCTTGAGTAAGACCTTATTATAATGCTCCATTGCTTTTGATAACAGCTGCTGCTCTCTCTCTAACCTTCTCTGCTTTTCCAGTTCTTTCTGTTATTAATAGAGAAGAGATTAGTTCTTAGGATCAGGATACTTTATCTTAAATGGTTGCTAATTATTAGCATTATAAATGAGCTGCTACTAAGAACACACTGAAAGCCTTTCAAGATACAGCTCCTTTTATTGGGTACGCACAGCAGTTTCACTCATCTGTCAAACTGGTATTACCATTATTATTCTAAGGTATGTGCCTTCAAGTTGCCTGTGAATAAATGGGAGTTTCACGAACTTCACAGTTTACTTAGACAAGGAACATTCAGAGATAGTTTGTCATTCTCTTCCTCCACATATAGCCTATAGTACCTGGTATTCCTTGGCAATCCCTCATCCACGTACTAACCAAGTCTGACATTGTTTAGCTTCCAAGATCAGATGGGAACTGGTGCCTTTAGGGTATTCAGACTAGATATTGATTAGTTACTATTACAAATATTTAGAAAATTTAAAAATATTTACAGTGCTTCAAAGAAAATAATCACTGAAACTCTCTCCCAGGTCTAACTACAGCAGTTGATGAACAGCAATACTGACCAAGTTCTTCGTAAATAATCACCATTTCCATCCTTATATTTATTTATATAGCACCATCTACGTACATAGTATTTTACAAGTAAAGCAACCAAAACGAAGTGGTTCCGGCCAACGGTGTATAATCTAAAATATGTACATGCACACATGAACACAAAGGAGAGGAAAGGAAGGTATAATAAAGCTATACTATTCAACTGCAAAACAAATAATCCAAGTTAAATACCAAAAATCCAATATAGTATAAAACAAACAAACAAGTACATGTAATCAGACTATGCAAAATTATCAAACAACATTATACTAGACTCCAAAAGCTTTTGAAAACAAGGTTTTCAACCAAGATTTAAAAATAACAAGGAAAGGAGCAGTCCGCAAATGTTCAGGGAGGCAATTCAAAGAGTACAGAGCCCTGCGTAAGAAAGGGTGAAGCTGAGCTAAGGAAGAGGAAGCCCTTGGTTGGAGGAGAAGCCTAGAGTTCCTGTTATGCTCTGCTTCCAGAGCATGGACTCTGACTCAGAGTCTGAAGTAGAGGGCACGCCAGAGGCTGAAACAGAAGGCATGCCACAGCCTGCTGTACAGAGAGAGGTTACAGTGTCGGAAACAGAACAGGAGATGGTGCCAGCTCCAACAGAGAGTCCTGCCTCTTCAGATATAGAGGAACACTTACCTAGACCCAGCTTCACACAGCACAGGCAGCAAACAGAGACTCAGCGTCGCTCTCAGAATTTATAACTGGCAACAATCAATCAAGGCACAGCTGTGCTAGGCTTTGGGTCAATTTAGCTGGCGTCCTTCCCCTCCAGGAGCTGTCAGAGCTTATCTGACCTGCTACCTTGCTGGATGCCTTGACAAATGCTTGGATTGACTTTGGACACTCACTTGCTGTGAAACTCTGCTGGACTTTGTTTATGTTGGACTTTATTTATGACTCTTTGCTTACTGCCTGGAAGCAAGTAACAAGCCGGGAGATATTCAGTTTGTTTGATTTATCAACTGTGCAGGACTGAGATAGGATAGTTCCTGCTATGCAGATATCAAGCAGTCTTGTAAAAAGAAATAATGAATGAAAGATAGGGAGGAGCTAGGAAGTACAGGACTTTGACTGTTAAACCAAGAAGCTTTGCCTGAATCCTAGAAGGGATGGGTAACGAATGAAGAGATATCAAAAATGGGTAACATGAACAAAATTATGGGCCAAAAAGATAATCTTAGAAACAGACTGTTGAATGGAAACTAGAAGACTAAAGTGAGATCGTGGAAGACCAGCCCAAAGAAGATAACAATATAATAGGTATCTCATATCCATGTGACCAGTATTCATGGTTTCACTTATCTATGCTGAAATGCAGCCTGAAAACATTTTGTTCCCACAATTCTTATGTTTTTATCAGTTGCACACTGGATTTGGACTGTAAATAATGGCTACAAAGCCTTTGTTCTCTTAGATTCTAAAGTTCTGTCAAGCTCTCCTCTCCAAGCTGTATACTCATCTCAATTCCTACATCATTCATCTCATTGAAAAAAACAGCATTGCATTATCTTCATTTGTCATTATCCACAGTAAGTCCAGGAATGTATTTCTCATGGATATGGGAGACCTGCCATAATCAAGACAGGAAATGACTATGCCATGAACTAAGGTCTTGGCAGAGGAAGCATAAAGAAAAGGTCTGATTTTCGCAATGTTATAACAAAAAGATCTTTGCTACAGCCTCCATGTGAGGAACAAAAGAAAAAAAAGTGTCAAAAATAACACCAAGACTACATACTCCCTTCACAGGATAAATGGGAACATTATTAATAGTGATGGAGAATGTATGTTGTAAAGAAGGTTTTGGAGAAACAACAAGTAGTTCTGTCTTTGCCAAGTTAAGTTTTAAGCAACAATGAAACAGCCATGCTGACACAGCTGAAAGACATGCTGTAATATGATGTTCGATGCCAGAAGAGAGGAGTGGAGAAATACTGCTGAGTATTATCAGCATAAGAATGATATTGAAAACCATACAAACTGATCAGATTACCTAAAGACAGTATATAGAGAAAAAACAATAAAGGGATCAGAACAGAACCCTGTGGAACCGCAACCAGAAAGGGAAAAGAAAAAAATACATGACTTCCTAGCGAGCACATTAAATGACCAACCTGAGAGATAAGATGTGAACCAGCTAAGGACTGAATCATGGATGCCACATTAGATGGTCCTATAAATACCCTGAAGGAACCAAATCCGGTCTGATCTTGGAAGCTAAGCAGAGCCACCCCTGGTCTGCACTTGGATAACCTACAGTTCTCTGTTGAAGAGCTTGTTCTACATTCTGAACTAGTTTTTCCATGTGTATATCCATGGCAGTTATATCATGCAGATATGCCACATTTAGTAGATATCTAAATGTCTTCTGCTGGTCTAGTAAATGTTGGTAAATTTTATAATACACTATAGTTCAAGAGTGCCTAAATACCCTAAACACATCAGATCCCTCCTGATCTTGGAAGTTAAGTAGGGTCAGCAATAGTTTTAACAGATGGGAGACCGCAGACCAATACCAGGTGCTGTAGGCTACATATTCATGGGAAGAAAATAGCAAAACCATCTCTGGATATTCCTTGCCTAAGAAAACCCTATGAAATTAATGGGATTGCCATAAGTCAGTCTTCAAGGGTTACCTTGAAGGCGTACACACAGACATGCAGACCTTGGAAGTGTTCCTTTTTTTGAACTTGAACTCACAGAACTCTGGGAGGTCCAGTCCACCTCCTCCTTTCACACGCCAGCACTATGACACAAGAATCCACTTTAAATGGATCAACAGTGTTTCTTCTGTCTGCCATCACCATGGCTGATGTTATGGATCAGCACTGTTGGGACTAGCTGAGCCCCAGGATCCAGTAAAGGGCTGTTCTGATTCTCAGAAATCCATGGCCCTTTTTCCTCCCCACCCCATGCCTCTGCCTCCTCCTTTTTTCTTCAACTGGTCTCTTTAAGATCGTGAACTAGCTATGAAAGTGTCCAACTGCTTGCCCTCTCTTTCTGGGCAGTAGTTTGAATAAACAAAGAATGAAACAAATGAAATAAGCATTGAGGGCAGCAGCAGGGAGGGAAGACTACTGAAGGCTTCCCCAAAATCTGAAGATGAAAGTGCTTAAGCTCAGCCTCCTACCACCCAAAACTTGGCATTCTCAAAGGAAAGCTATCTCCATAGCAATGTCCTCTTTTATTAGATGGGGCCATGGATTTTATTTCAAAAAGTGACACTAGTTCTGTTTTGAAGGAACGATATACAGTATGGGTTTTATGAGAAACGGATGAAAGTAATGGTGCTTTTCCTTCTCCAAAGAGTCCTGATGAATTAGACTGATATCTACTGCTCATTACAAAGTGCTACTCAATATCTAATTATGACCAGTGCTTTCAAGGGCCAGAAGTGTGGAACAGAAACTAGCACAACAATCTGCTCACCATTTTTTGCAATTTCCTTTCCTTCCGTCTCTCTTCTAACTGAGCCTCCTTTTCTGCTGCTTCTTTCCTCTGACGCTCTTCCTCTTCAGCCTGCATTTGGGCCTAAAAGGAATAAGAAAACTCATCACATGTGAATCTCCCCTCCTACCCCACAGGAATATAGAGGCTAGAATCCTGTTTGTGACTTGTGCTGATGCAACTCTCTTTGGGTTTTGTGCAAGGAAGTATTCAGTACCTTAGCTCTGGATATGCAAGGGCAGCTGGACAACTGCTGGTGCAGCTTTACTCTCCCTCAGCCATCTATGGACTTTTGGCTGCAAAAGTTTGTTTGGACACACTATCATGCTGCCTTTCAGTCCCCAAATCTTAGCCAAAAATTCTACACTAGTAAAGGATAACTACAATATATTTCTCTCTATCTTGAAGCACCAAACTTGTGTAAGCTTTTTTCCAGAATGAGTAATTTCCAGCACTTGTGGTATATATGTCATCAAACATTATTGGCAATGACAAATGACTATTTAAAGGGAGAACAAGAAGTTGAAAGCAAGAGGTTGGGCACAAAACAGGACGGTGCATTTTACCCTGCTTGTTAGTCTTTCAGAGGCATCTGTTTGGCTCCATTAGTGACAAAAGGCAGAAGTGGATGGTGGCATAACCCCTTTTGGGCATTATGAAAGGAAATGCTGAGCATTTTCCTAGACAAACCTTTGCTTTAGGTGTGAAAACTGTAAAATCTATTTTTATTTTAAAATAATTAGCATGAGGAACTACCAAAGGAGGGTAGCTCCACTGCATTTCTTTGCTGGATGTAGACTATGGGGACTCCTGATCTCTGGCTCCCTATGTGGTTACTCTATCTAGGCCAGAAGAGGGACAGGCTGCATTCAGACTCCTATACCACATCTTGTCACCTTTGGTTACCTGGCTAATGCTTAAATATAAGGTCAATTTAGTCCAGTCGAAAAACCCAGTTCTCATCTTGTTAGGAGATATACCAATTTCAGTTTTGAAATAATTCATATAAGACTAGTTTTTGTTTTTAAATAAATAATTGGAATTAAACCATTTTGACTGAGCTGTCATTTTAAAAAATTGCCTCAATGTCAGCTTAAGTCAGCATTCAGTTGGACTTACAAGCTTCTCCTCTTCCCGTTTCCTCTTTGCTTCTTCCAATTCCCTTCTCCGTTCTGCTCGCTGAATTGCTCTCTCTTCCATAGCTAAAATAGAAATAAAAAGAATACAGTTGCATGGATCAAGGCAAAATTGCAAATGTATTTTTTTAATTCAGCACTACATTCTATCTAGTGGCACTTTCATAGAAAAAGGACAAAAATATTGATAATGAACTGAAAGGGAGTACTGAAAATATTCAAGTGAAGCTTGAGCAGCTCATGTGATGGTTTTAGGTTTCACATAGCCAAGCCCATAACAGGCCCAACTTCAATTTCTGCAGCTCCCTCAACATGTTTTCCTCACTTTTGCCTTTCAACATTATCTTGCCTGATGAAGTGTCTGAAGATCTAAAAAGCTTTCACACAAACTTGTGCTCTTTGTTTGGTCTAATAAGGGTCTTATATACCAAAACATATATTAAGGCAGTTTTCTTATCAGTTGAAAAGGCTGGACAATGTAATGCCATGTTTCACACAGTATTTTTTTCATGTGGTCTTACATGGTATATAGGTAATTAAAGAGAAAAAACACTTGAGAGTACAAGGTCAGACATGAATTAAAGGATGATTACAATAATAATATTGCTTATTATTATTATTATACTAGTATTAGCATAAGCAGCTATGGGCATCAGATTTATCAAGCAAGAGATGTTGCATTTTATGCACATCTTTGAGGTAGTAATCTGGTAAGCATTGTAATTTCTCTAAGCTATTATTGCTTCTTACCCTAGTCTTTCTCAAGACTGGTTGAAATACAAGAGTAGCAACAAATCATCTAAAAATGTGAGCATCCATGTGTTGTCACAATGTGGTGACCTCAGCCTGTTCTCAGTGAGGTCAACAAGAAGAAAGAAAAGGTTTGCTGAATTCAAGGATGGGGACACTGTGGCTCTCCAGATATTTTAGCTTTCAATTTCCACCAGTGCCACCGAGTATAGCCAATGGAAAGGAACAGTGGGAGCTGTATTTCAAAACATCTGAGGGGATAAAGCGACTGACCAAACTGTTGTAGTTCAAAGAGAATTGCACATTTGGCCATTTTTCAAAAAAGCTTCCTTATCTTGGTGTAGAACAAATGGAAATACAGCCATGTTTCAGTGGATATATTTTCAATTGATAAATGTTATTAAACATTTCATACTTTGGCTATTCCTGTATTTTTTTTCTTTTTGGATTTGAGATTTCTTTAAAAATAAATAAAATATAAAAAATTGTCTGTCTGCTGTATTACACAATCCCTGTGACTGAGGACAGAGGCACACAACTATGTACTGTGTATTGAAAACAATATGAAATGGTTTCAGTACGTGTGTGTACTGAACCAGCTGTATGAACTGTTTAACAACTGGTCACATCTAGCCAAGCCCATCACGCCTAGGTTCAAACAGGTGTTAGGATGTGCTAGGTTATGGTAAAATACTCAGGCCTAATTTTTTTTACTGAAGGTTTCCATAGACATTCCAGGAACAGACTCAATAAAGTTCAGGAATGTACCTCTGAGTAAAGGATGGGATGTAGATACCAGTTTCAGGTTCTTTCTGCTTTGGACTGATAGCTGGGATTTTTCTGATCTAATAAGAAATAAAAGTTGGTACAAAAAGAAAAATAAAGCGTATACCAAATATGTAAGAAAAGTAAAAGTGGTCATAACATATGTGGTGATAGCAGAAGGTGGGACAAATCAGCACTGGAGAAAGTAATAATACAGGAAGATAAGGGGTCAGCAGGGATTCTTGCTCCTGATGCTGTTAAGAACTGATAAATATCTTCCATTCTGTAGGAACAATGGGCTGAATCTAGGAACAGCCTTCCCTAAGTGCAAGCATGTGCAATTACACTCTCCCCATCCCCCAATTTCTACCCCCACAGGCTTCACTGATATCCTTCTGACAACCAGGAAGTGGCCAAATGTATATTCTGATTTTGTCTGGTTTTCATTCCTTCTTTTTTCCCCCACTGCAGGGTTTAGAAAGCAAATTAGCCCAAATTACCATGTTTTGGTGCATTTTGGTGACAATTCAGATAACTTTCAGCTGATTTCAGGGGTCCAGGGTCCACATGCAAGACTTAATTTTCCCTTCCCTACCTTGGTAGAAAATATGCCTGCATATGTAAGTTGAAGCGCCCCAGTTTTCAGGCCCTCTCCCCAGTCCTTCCTCTGAATAGGAAAGGATATGGCACAGAAGGCTGCAGTGTGAGAACAGGGATCAGTGCCAACTTAAGCAAGTGAAAGCACATTCTGCTAAGGCAAAACTTCTACTGGATACAAGCCAATATCATTCTCTGCCTCACTGAGAAGGAACAGAAGTGAATGTATGAATGTTTATTTGTACACTGAAACCAAAAGGATTTCCAGAATGAAATTCAACCCAGTACACTGTAGTTCATTTAATGAGATGTAGTCTACATACCTGGAAAATTACTATTCAGCCACCAAAAGTGGAGATTTCAGAACTCAACCTTATAATTTGTTACCTTGTTCCATAGTTCAACATGGCTCTCATGTCAACATCTAAACCTACTTCTTTCTGTCCTGTCTGCAGCTGTCTGATTTATTTATGACAGCTTTCTAAAAACTACATTTTATGTTTCCTTTTAACATTCATCTCTATAAGTCAACTCCAGCATCAAGTGTGTGCTTTGCAATTACAAACATGTACCAACATAACCTACATGCTTAAAAAAAAAGCAGTGAAGTATTAAAAATCTGCATATTTTAACCTTATTTTACACAATTTATTCTATTTCTGCTAGTCATGAGGAGAATGGATTAAAGAGTTGGCTACTGAGCTTCACTTACTCCTATGGCTTCTTTTGATGCACAAAATGCTCACATAAACTGTTAACCTACAATTATAGCTTCAGGGATAGTGACTGAACTCTGAACCATATATCACATTTTTGTTCTGCACTTGAAAAGCAGTGGTATATTTTCATAATTTAATGGGGAATTTTGATTCAGCTAGCTCCAGGTATAACTCCAGGACAGACTCACAGGTATGGAAAAAAATAACTGCTATTCCACCACATCAGACACCCTGAGAAGCACTGAGTAAGAGTTGTTTTTTACAATAACTAGCCACATTATCATATTATAATGAACAGAACAAAGGAAAAGAAACCAATAACAACTCTTATTCAGTGCTTCTCAGGCTGTCTGATATGGAGGACTCACTGTATTACGGAGAGCCAATATGGTATGAGTATGAGATATGACCCTGGAGACCAAGGTTTGAATTCTCACTCAGCCATAAAAACCCACTGGGTGACCTGGCACAAGTTGCATTCTCTCAGCCTCAGAAGAATGGAAAGGCAAACCCACTCTGAACAAATCTCACCAAGAAAACTCCATGATAGGTTTGTCTTTAGGTTGCTATAAGTTGCAAATGATTTGAACACACACAACAAGCTATATTCCCTATCCAAGACAGCCCCCTCCCCTTTTCACTTTTTGAATGTATAAATACTGCATATACCCATTCAAGTGTTCTCTTTATATGGTAACACAGTAAGCAGAACCAGTAAGCTGGCTACAGACACAATGGCTCTTAAGAATAAATTATATGTAGTTTGAAATGGAGTGACTAAACCCCATGTCACAATCTTTAGCAGCACTGCATAATATGCATGATCCTGGCTAAAATAGCCTTAAAATTTGTAAAGTAAGAGACATCTTGGGAAGGACTGTTATACTGAGGGCATTTTAATACACAAAACTATTATCAGCAAAAACTGTTCAACTATATTGTGCAAATAACACAAAATAAATCCTGAATATTATCAATTTGCATTGGGCAATGCAATGAGCTATCTAATGAGCTATCAAGTACATTTTGTTGGCTTAAAACAGAAGTGGGTGAAGTGCAGCCAGTGAACTACATAAGGTCCCAGTGGTCAAAGAATCCATTCATCACTTTATTTATACCCCCCTTTTCTCCCAAGCTAGGACTCAAAAAATGTCCCCCCTTCCCTGGACGTCCAAAGTGCCCTCTATGTGGCCTTGCCACATTTATGTGGGGGAGTGGATTTTAGATCAAGGAAGGCCTTTTTTAAAACCATAAGTGATTTCTGCTGACTTGGTCTTTATTGGGCCTGAAAAGGCCTGGGGAGGGCCTAAAACATGTCAACAATTCCCTCCACACCCACTGAGGGGCACTTGGGGAAAAAAATTTTCCTAGATTTTTGGAGATTTTGTCAATGGGAGGTGCAGCCCTCCAAGGTCTCCTGGGGCTCTGATTTCTCATAGTTGGCCATTCCTGTCTTAAAGCCAGGTTTCTGAAAGGATATTAGTAAAGTACCTTAAAGGCTCTGTGTTATTGAAATTTGATTTCTTTCCTTCCCTCGTTTTTGGTACATTATTGTCCAGTGCTAAAGTAGCAGCCGTGGCTCGTGCAGCCTCCTCCCTGGTTCTTTTTAGTCTCTCATTTTCCTGAAGTTTAAGGATCAGTTCTTGCTGTTCTTGAAGCTGTCGTCTCTGTTCTTCAATCAGTTGTTGCTGGAAAGCATGGCGGTGCTCCACAGGACCCCAGAAAGTAGAGGTCAATTTTTGTTTTGGCTTACCTAGATGTTGCAAACAGCTTCTTGTTTGGTTACCAAACATGGCACAGTCCTGAGTATTTAAAGCAGCATGCTTCAGGGTAACCTGCCATGCCCATTTTGGCCTTTGAGGTGAATGAAAGTCAGATTTCTGATTTGTCTCTAAAGAGTAGGAATTTGTTTTTTCAATTTTTCCAGTTATAGGATCATCCTGTAATAAGGGTATTTCTGCCACCTGAAAGGGGAAGAGAAACCCTGAACTATGAAAAGTTACAATTTCTGTCATCAGTCAACAAGCATTTTTCTCTTATAAAGACGCAAATAACCAGTAACAATTGATTACAGAATGGCTCAGTGACTTCCAGTTGCATTACTCCCGGGGGAGGGGGGTTAAATGGTGTTTAAGAATCTAAAAGTCTTCTGCCCTTTTGTCTACAACAAAAGGAAAATGAAACCAACAAGTAGAAAAAAGACAGGACCCTAAAAGATAGTTATGCTCAAATGGAAGGAGAGGTTATGGTCCTTCAGATGTTTTGACCTACACCTACACTGGCCTGCCCTTCTCTAAACTGCAAACCCCAGGATTCCACAAGATGTTGAAAGTGTAGTCATAGTGTTACAACACTCTCGTGTGGAAATGGTCTGAGTCAACCTGGAGCCCTGCAGTATCCAACTCACAACATTGTGCTGCAATACAGAGAGCCAACTTTTGGAGAACTCACTGACTCTACCCTCTGGCTATGTTCAGATGCAATAATAAACCAGGATATGTGCCAGCAGTGGGCAGGTGCATCAACCTGTGGTATTCTTTGTGCTGGCATCATTTATGCCTCGTCCCCCGCAGGATTCTATGGACAGTCTAATTTGGCATGGGCCTATATCTCATATGAACTATTCTCTTTGTCGGCCTTTGAAAACAGCAGAACACTGAAGGAATGTTTTTATCAGCTATGCACTCCACACTTCTCAGTTCTCAAAAAAAAAATTATTCTGTACTTCTAGACAGCAAATAATTTTACAAGATGACTTTTGGAAAAGTCAGAGGTGACAGGCCAGAGATCTGTGAGGCACTCACCCACCAGTTTCATTTCTGCTATGAAGTTTATCCGTATCCAGATTTGCAGTGAGGTGCCAATCTTTATTATATATCAAAAGCTATACCTGGGAATGATGACTAGCCTATCTGACTCTGTGTGTCTATTTGCATGCATGCATGTGTTTCCGATTTGCTACTCGGGATGATTTAAAAGGTTGCTTACTTTTCTTTAGCATATAAAGCCCTAAACAACTTGAGACCTGATTACCCAAGACGCAACTTTCTTAGACCACTCTTATAGCCCCATTGATCGTTGAAGTCATTTATTCCTTCTGGTGATCCCATATGCTCTGAAGTCAACCTGCACTTGTTCAGAGCAAGGCGCTATACAGAATACTCTTTCCTCTTATAGAAGACATGCTCTGATAATATTTGGTTCTGGAAGCATTTTGAAGACTTATCTATTTAAAACCTTCCTAGTATATCCAGTCTACCATCATTTTACAGATAAGCTGAAGAATGTAATTTACAGTGTGCCCCCCTCCACTTACCATACCCTCTGCATGAATGTGAGGTTGCACAAAGCATTGTGTCCCATGATAGTCAATGGATACAGCATGCGCATGCACATTGTGTCCACTGACTATAATGGGATACAATGCTTCACATTTTTTGTTTTACATGGGGGTTCCTGGTACAGAACCCCTGCATATATGGAGGGCACAATGTAAATATGGTTTTTCTACTGCATCTTTTATTATTGTTCTACACCACATAAAATTTTTCATTTGTAAGCAATTTACAAATATTTGTTAACTAAAACAAGTAAATAAAGATGTGTGCAAAAGTACATAATGTGAAAATATAATTCACTTCCATATGGCTCACAGACTGGTCTGTGGCTTCTTCTGTCTCATGGTGTCTCTTGGGATCTGATGAACTCTCCACAGCAAGTTTCCCCAGGGCCACTTCCTCTAACAGCTTTGCCATTTTCTTCCTCGTTTCCTCCTTTTCAACTCCAGTTCTCTCTTTTCCACCTCTGCTCGACTCCAGCGTTGCCATTCAGCAAAATAATGGCGCAAAATGCATTTGCTATTAAATTCTGTAGCCAACTGTTTTTTCCTTAAAACAAACACATTCACTAAAATTAACCACAGGTTACTTTGGTTTGAATGCTCACCCCGCCACCTGATTTAATGATGCCCTGGTTCAAATTTTAGATGGTACATCCTCTTCTTACTACACTTCCTGGCACAAACAATCCTTACCATAAGTCAAGAAGAGGCGGTTGAGTTGGACAGAAGAGCCCAAAGGCATGTCATCTTAGTCTTCATTTTTAACAACCCAGTAGTGTTTCCACAGAGTGGGGAAAGCATTTTCATTATATATTTAACTACTCTTGCAATAGCTCAGTGATAACTTGCCCAGAAATAATGTCCCCCGATATCAAGAATGTCTTCTCGTTTCAAACAGTGAAGTTAGAAAGCCGCCTTTGAGCCTCCACAAATTTACATTCAAAATATTGGTCAGTGAATCCCAGTACTTGCAAAGCTTTTTACTTTTATTAGTGATTCTGGAAAGATTCCATCTGAATAGGGATCTGGTATTATAGTATCTACGCACAAGAAGGGCAGTCCAATAAGTTTTTGCTATCAGAATTTAGTGGATGCGTTTTTTAAAAAAAATATCTGATCTCAGTACTCCTGTTATCTAGAGATATGGGTAGATAAACAGGATTTTACAGTGGAAGATGCAAGATGTCCACTGTTTTGTTCTCATTCCTTTAACTTCTGAATAGCATCTAGAAAGAGTCAACAACTTTATGCAGGATTCATTTATCATCATCTTTTGATTAACCAGACAATGGGAAATTTGGTTGTGTTGTTTAATGCAAATATTAAACTGTTAGTGATTTTAAGTAAAACCTTTACTCTTAGACTTACTGAGAGAGATACATACATTATATATAATTTCTGCTTCCTTTTGCAATTCAATACAAATGTATTATAGAAAGTGGAGTTCAGTGGAGATCATCTCCTTAAACAGTACATTTCAGTATGAACTTGTTGCAGGTTTCTGGTGACAAATTTTAACCAATCAAGTTCAAAATGCCATTTTACTAATTCATACATCTCCTTGTAATTTTTTTAAACAATGCCATTTAAAAATGAGAATATCATTTTACCTTTTGCTTGTGGTACAAAAAAAATTGTATCTGTTCCAACAAAGTACTAGATACTTTCCTCACACTACCAATTTCCTCATGAAGAAATTAAGAACTGCTACCTGTTCTGTTCTCGAAGATGGTCCTCCATTTTTTGAGTCTCCTGCTCCAGTTTCTGAGACCATACATGATCCCTCCAAGCTCGTAGAGTCCTCAGTTGGCATTTCCAGTCTGCAAGAGCTCTTGCTTTTCCCATCTTAAGTCTGAGATCCAGAATAAGTTTGTACCAGGCAGAGAAATACTTCTGTAGGCACTGCACTGAGAAGATTCAAGAAATCAGCTAACTATATTCCATCACATCCACTGATTGTTATTAGCTCTTACATTCTGAAAACAGCAGCAAATGTCTTTATAATTCACTTGATGTTGAGCTTCTCTCCCTAAGCCTGTATTCACACAATTGCACTGTGATTACAAAATAAAGATCAGCTCCAAATAGCCTATTATTATCAAAACAAAGTTTCCTTCTTACATTTTGCTTTAATGATTGATTTGCTTTTGTCTTCACTTTTTCTGAAATAGTTGTTACATTTAAAACAACAAAGGAGCCTTGTCTGCACTCACAAATTCATTTGTTGTAAGTTTTCTCCCTTTTAAAATGCAAAATAAAAAGGCCATTAAAAGATTATAGAGGAAACTTATTGCCTAGAAATGAAAAGCCTTCTATGCACAGCCACTATTCCCAGGTATAAATTAAACAATGAGAAAGTTTTCGAACCATGTCCCCTGTTTCTGCCATTCATCTGCACAATAAAGGCAATCGCTACTTGTTAAAATCCATACGCTTGTTCTTTTCACTATCTAATCTTTTAAGAAAAATCCTGAGACCTCTATAACTAATCATTAGGCTGTCTCAACACAACTGACAGGTAGATTTTGTTTTGTTTCATGAGAATTGCCTATGAGGTTAGCTAAAAACAACTGTATGCTTCAAGATATTGAAACAGACCCAATTTGCATGTTATAATAAGCCAGAGTTCCAGAGTGAAGCAGGCTTATTATTCACGAGCAGCCAAACTGCCCAGGCCCTTGCTTCTCTTTTCCTCAGTATGCCAGTGCCATAAATCATGGCTCATTCTGGCTTGTCAGGAAAACAACAAGCCAAAGTACTAAGTTTGGATGCCACAATAAACAAACCATGGACATAACTTTTCTTGTTTATTTAGTGGCCCTTGCTTGCAATAGGAGACATCAGGCAGTACACACCATCATACTTGCTGTTGTCTTAATAAGCAAGATGAAAGAGCTCACCTTCTGATTTGCAATATCAGCCTTGTTCAGCAGCTCTTGTATTTTGATTTGTTTCTCCCTTTTTTGCTCTTCTTTCTCACAGTCTATATGGCCTGACACACTAGGAAGCAGGCCAAATTCTAGAAGCCTCTGAGTTCTCTTCAAACTGTGTCTCTTTCTTTCCCTAAAAATTAAGGCAGTCTTTGAGGAGTTAAGAGGCAAATAGTATAGAAAAGAGGACTGGGAAGTCATTACAAGCCAGTTAGTAGATCTTTTCTTTCACATAAACTAAGCCAGCAGGGCTAGCTTTATAATCTCCTTATAAAGATGCATTTGGCTGCATCTGAACATGCATTTCAAAAAGCATTCTAAGAAATTCTGGAACCCAGGAAAATTCATTTTTTGCATCTGAAAAATTAAAATATGTTCCCCATTCAGAGAATGAAAGTCTTATACCATCTAGGTAATCATATTCTAAAATGTTAGAATAACATTCTACCTTCCTTCCCTCAGAGTTCAATGTGACATGCGCAAGTTTCCCAGCCTCTCAGTTATCTAAACCACTGGCCAGATCCAGAAAGTGCCAGCAACACTGTTCCATTATGCCTTATTTTAGACTTGCTCAGGGACCTAAAACACACCAGGAATGCCAAGTTTTGATTCTAAACATACATTTTCCGTGCTTCTTCCATCAGGTGCCTTCTATCTACCAACTCTTTTCGCAGCTTCACCATCTGCTTTTGGATCTCCTCTTCTTCCCTTTTGGATTTCAGAACCTTCTTCTTTTTCTCTTCCTGGAGCTGCTTCTGAGCCTCAGACACTGCAGATTTTTTCAAGGCTTTCTCTTGCTTTAGACGTTCAAGTTCTCTCTCGTCTCAGCCGGTTTTCTTTTACCTGAATAAAAGGAGTGAGGCAGTTATTTCACACTCCCATTCACAGTTGTTTCACGTTGTCAGAGGACTCTCAGCAACCAAGCATTACTAGCACATTATTCTGAAGGTCAATTCACACTTGTAAATTATTTCTTTCTTTCTGAGATCTTTTCAGACAACAATACACACTTAGGAACTGCATGAAGAAATATAACCTACAGACACATTGTTACACTCTTCTTTCCAGTTTTCTCAGTTGGCATCATTAGGACTTGATAGCCCTCCCATATCAAAATCATGGAGAAGACGCAAATGGCAAAGTGTCCTTGGAGCTGCATGCGGGGCCCTTTCTGTACCTTACCTTCTTCCGGCGCTAGGGTGCGGGGATTCCGCGAACAGCCTCTGGCGAGAGGGTCTCATGTCTGGGGTCCTTCAGCTCCACACAAGCTGCCTGCTCGCACGAGAGCCCCGCTTCTTCCTTCTGCAGAGCAGCCTGGGACCTTCCTAGGCTGCGCTGGGGCAGGAAGCGCAACTGGCGCGGCTGCGGAGGCTCCGCACGCCAGGTAAGTGTGCGTGGGGCCCGGGAGCAATGCGCAGTTGTGCACCATTTTCGGCTTCTAGCCAAAAATGAAAAGGTGTGTGATCAGCGCCTGCCGGCCCCTGGAGCATCATGTGATTGTGAGTGTGTCATGCAGATCGCTCCTCACAATCGCGCAATGCTCCAGGTGCCTTTTCACATGGAAAATGCCGTGCGAAAAGGCTGTGGGAACTCTCTCCATAACTGGCATGTGCAGAAATACTGGTCATGAACATAAAGGTCATTCCTGAAAACATTCATTCATTCATTCATACATTTCTATCCTGCCCTGCATCATGTGAACTCGTGGTAGCATATAAGCATATATAGCATATAATCAATATAACCAGATCAAAATAATTTAAAACAGTAAAAATACTTTTAAAAGTCTAAAAATATATTAAATATGTTAACAACTTAAAGCAGGTTTAAAAGATGACAACAGTTTAAAGCAGGGCTTTCCAAATGGTGTGCCATGACACGTTAGTTTGTTGCCTGAAGTGTGTAGGTGTGTCACTTACAGTCTTGGAAATGTATGTTATTTATAAATCATAGATTTTTTAAAATATATGAAAGGTTTTGATATGTTGTGACCCCGTACATTTTGTTATTACAATTTATGTATGTGTCTGTACCTCTCATAAGGGGTTAGTTTAACCTCTGGTTTGCTAGTAAAACTGAATTACTGTATCGTGAAATGATGCAAGTCTAAAAAGTGTGTCACCAGCATGAAAAGTCTGGGAAGCTCTGGTTTAAAGCACATACACAAACATTTTAGAATGAATTGTGTAGGTCTCAAAGGCTTTAATGAACAGCCACAACATCACTTGGCATAAAAATGAAACCAGAGTTGGCACCAGTTAGATCTTCAAGGGGAAGATTTCCACAACTGGGGTGCCACAGCCAAGAAGGCCTTTTCTCATATCCTCACACAATGTACTGACCTTACCAACGGGGAAAAACCCTCCTCCTGAAGACTTCAATCTTCAGTCAGGCATGTATGGGGAGAGGTGCCACAGAAACAGATGAAAGGATCCAGATCTACAGTAACATCAGCCCTCTCTTTGTATGACAATTCATCAGTGATTTAGTGTTGACTCCAAGTGAGCTACAATACCATAGATATTCAATAAGCTATTCTATTAGGCAAAACCTAACAAACCTAATAGCACACTAGCATTCTGTATGTGACATACTCATGCATAAATTTCACTTGCACTTATATGTCCTTGTTTGGATGCTGCAGAAGCTGTTTCCCTTTGTCCCTCTGCAGTGCCCAAAGCCTTCCCATGACTTACTGTAAACTTCTCATGGTAAAACCCTCTCTGGATAGCTATTATATGTCTAGTGGAGAGCAGACAGGATCAGGAGCCATATACCTGTAGCCAGACATAAAGTGATTGTAACAGCACTGAGACCTCTGGAGGGCCCTAGTAGATCGTAGCACTGGTGTAATTATTTTGCATCTAACCACAGGGAGAAATTCAGATTTTTTCTGATCTTGGTTGCTTCCCATAAAGCACTGAATAGCTGAGCGGGAGAGGCTTCAGAAGCTGTATGGAAAGTCTGGAGCAGTGGTTTAGGGTTCAGCCTAACCCAAATCCACATCCAGAACTACTAAGCTGAGCTAAGCCAAACAGGATTTGACAAGTGTGCACCAGACTTTACAAGTACAACTTTTTAATAAAGGAATTCCTCATGTAAAAGAAGGCTTCTTTCTCACTCTTTCTCTCTCTACCTGTTTATGTCTTAACTCCATGGTAATTCGTGGGTCCCTCATTTTCTTCTTCTCTTTAAGATCTTCAGTTCTAAGATTTTCCAATATACCACTGTTTACAACTTCATTTTGCAAGAGATGCTGCAAAAAATCTTGCACTGTGCTGTCTTCCAGTTCTTCTTCCAAATAGTCATATAAATCTACAATACATAAATCATATATAGACTGCATGAACATACAGGGCTAAATCCAGCAATCAGCGGAAATTACTGATATATACACATACACACACATGTATACATACATACATACATACATACATACATACATATAAGAGAGAGAGATTCATTCACTTTGACATTAAATTCCTATTACAGTGTGCTCCATATCACCATAACATGTTCTCTAGTTCTAAGTTTGAAATCCAGGCAAGCTCTCACCATCAAATTTTTCACATTTCAGAAAGGCCATAGAGGACTCTTGCGGAGGAACAGAAGTGACAGGATTTCCAGAAGCATCTTCTTGATCACTCATTAGTTCCAGCTTCAGTTTGGAATTCATCCAGTCGCTAAGCAGTTCTTGAGCTACATTAATGAAAGCAGTAAAATTTTTTATTTAGATGAAAAGAGCCAATGAAAGCTGAAGTTGTAAAATAGTAAGAACTTCCTACCAAAACACATGTTCTCAGAAGTAAGTTTCACTGAATTCTTTTATACTTCTAAGTAAGTTTGCTTAAGGTTTTTATTCCTGATTTTTTTATTTGTTTGTATTATTTATATTTGATTAGTTATTTTAAACTTCCTTGAACCCAAGAATGCAAATACATTATAAAATACATGCAGTAATGTTAAAAATAAGAAATATTTTTAAAAAATCTAAAGTAATTAATATCTTAAATTATTTACGTTATCCAGTTAAATCTATTTACAACTATGACATCTATTTAATCAACACCATGAAAATCATAGACACAACACTGACAAGTGTACCAGTATGTGGGAATAAACAGCACCCTCCACCAATAATAACCACCACCAATGCTGGCACAGGTAGCCAAACCACAGCAGTCTCGAGATACAGAGAAAAGATGGAACTTGTTAAAACACAGACAGACAGACAGACTCTGCAATCCAGCTTTGGGGTAGGGAAAAACAGCCTGTCTTTCCAGGAAAAAGTCCCCCAAATCTTCTGTCAAATATGTAGCTCTTCTGAAATGTGACAGTGCATTTAGAAAATTATTAAATGTTCTTATGGACTGAACAAAGCTAACAGCCCACTTTTAGCAAATACCTTCTATATATGCCTCATCATGATCCAGTAGCTGATCTGTCGTTTCCAAATCCAGCACTGGACCATGAAGCCTTCTGGTATTAGATGTCTTTTTTAAGGAAAAGGCCTCAGAAACAGCATACTCAGAGGCTTGTTCCACTCTCTATGAAAAAAGAAAATGAGAGATTAAAAAAATGTGTAAGGAATATATGAAATATTATTAAGGGGTATGAACAAATTCTTAGTACATTCATCATTAATCCATACTGTAATGCAGTAGAGACTCATCAACTGAAAAACAAATAAGAATACTAGGTCACTTCTTAGAATGCAACATGCAGCTAAGAACATAGAGAAAATGTGGCTGCATTAGGGTATATGTGGACAATAAGATCTTGAAGCACCTAAAAGACTAATGAATTTATTTTAGAATATGTATAGATAGCACAGAAAACCTTGCACCATAACAAATTTGTTAGTCTTTAGAGTGCCAAGAGACTATCATTTTGGCTGCAACAGATTGGCAACTCACTCCTCTAGAAGTATAAGCAATGTACAGAGCCATCTTATCTGTCAAATCAAGATTACTGAGGGAAATGGGATAAGGTAAAGGTGACTCTCCACCTCTACAGAGTCCTACTATGCCCACAGAAAACTCCACAGCTACTGCTATACTGTTGGTGGTGTTCCAGGCAACAGCCCCTTTCAAAATAAGCTATTCTGTGGTCAAGCAAGGTGATGATCTAGCCACATCTAAAGTGTTTCTTATACCCAGAGGGTCCTCAGGACTGGATCTTCAGCTCTCCCTGCCTGGGACTCGTGCAAGAGTCCCAAATATTTTAATAAGAAGAGGTGAAAAAGGATATGACTCACACTTCTGTCCAGGCCACTGCAAGCTGGCAGAGCTTTGGATGCGGAGACAAATCCACCATTCCACTCCTCTTTTCAGCCACATTGTACTGTAAGTGTGCAATTAGTGGCAGGATCTTTGTCTCTTGCTTTGAACTAATACAATTTTATCTGCACAGCCCATATTCTGAACCATCTATGACCAGTGCAAACAAAGATTAAATTCAGAGGCCTAAATCTAATTGCTAATCCCAAACAGAGTACACTCATGGAATAAATGAGATTTATATAAGTGTTGACATTAGTCAACAATTGATTCAGTGGGTCTACTCTAACTGGCACTAGGAATTTTGATTTGGGCTGCAGTGCTCTTACATCTTCCATATGATTTGGAGTATAAGTAAATCTATAGTCCCATCCTGAAAAAAATGCTAGTTATTTTAATTGCACTTATTACAAAGTAAGTGTAGCTATTGTGTGCAACCCAATCTTATTCTTGACAATTATTAAGTCTTATTGAGCTGAATGGAGCTTATTCCTATGTAAAACATGTCCAGAATTTAATACTTAGGAAGCAAGCTTCACTATATAAAATGTAAAATATGACTTTTTTCCCCAGTAAGTCCTCCTGCCCACTACTTTATTTCATCTTACCTTAATCCAGTGCTCCACATTGTCAACATCAAAGTTTTTCTGAGGAAAAGAAATTAAAATAGCTTAATATTCAGTGAAATATTAACTATGAATTGAAGCTAAAGGGCCTCTTTATATAATAGTAAATAAATAATTGTAAATGACTTTCTGAGAGGCTAACAAAGATGTGCAGTGTTGTATTATTTTTTAATACAACACTGCACATCTTTGTTAGCATCTCAGGAAGTCATTTACAATTATTTATTTACCATTACATTTATATAAAGCCCTCCAATAACTATGTCTTGTAGTATAAAATGACAAAATACAACTTTTAAACATATAAGAAAGTAACAATTTGGGACACAAAATTTTCCAGTATGAAAAGTAAAGCTGCCATCACCCTGAGCACTCTGACAGGGATGCATACCCTACTGAACTCAGAGAGATTTATTTTGAGTAAACACGCTAGAGATTACACTACACAGCAACCACAGAAGCACCTTGCCACTGTATTCCCTTGCAGAGTTCAGTGATACTGTGATGAACATTCTTAGATATTCTGTTTTCTTTTTAAAAAAATCTTCAAGTTTTATCTTTGTCCAAACCATTGAGTCACCAACATAAAACAAGACGACTTTTAGATTACAAACATAAAATCCTTTGCCGATTAGGCCAGGAACCGATGTAGGGTAGTCCATCCTTCTGTTTTCCAGCTGCCAATCAGATGCCCATGAGAAGCGCACAAACAGTACAGTCTACTGGAACAGATTTATGTGCTTTGCTTTCTATTTATTACAGAAGAAGAAAAGCCTTCTCTCAATTCACTTTTTCCCACACCATCCATAATTTTATAAACAGAATTTTAAAAAATCCAAATCCACAAAAAAGCGGTATCTTTCCTGGCCAACCAAAAGGCACAAACCACTTCATGCAAGGGACGTGTTCTGTGCATTTTGGTCGGCCAATAAAGCTATCGCTCTTGTGTGGATTTTGTTTTATTTTGGAATATGGTCAACACGCCTACTCCGAGTATGTTTTATAAACCGAATACAACACAGACTGTCGGAGAGGGAAAGGCAGAAGATCAACGAAATTTCAGAAAGAGTCGGGCCGCTACGCCTCGATACAGGCACCGCTTCCCTGCTTACCTTTCGCCTCGACTCAGGCTGACCGAAACGCCGCCACCGGTACAGCTCAGGTCGGGGTCCCACGACCGCCATTGAAAAAGCGTTCCTTCGGCACCCGCCGCCACTCCGTTCCTCTGGAAGCCGCTTCGGGGGCGCGCGGAGGCTGTTGGGAAACGAAGTCCTTGCCCTTCTTCGCACGCCGGCCGCAGGGAGGAACGCAAACTACATGGACCAGGTTACTGCGCGAATTGCGAACAGCGTCGTTTCATTTTGCCATGGCAACCGTATTACCGGGTGTCGGCAGTCCCTCACGAAAGACGCTACGTCGTCGTCGATTGGTGATGACGGCGAGCGTTCTGATTGGTGTTCGGGCCCGCTGCGGGTAGAAGCGAATTCTCGGGACGGAAGCGGCTGGGTGTCGCCTGTGGAGAGTAAGGAGTGGTTGCGAGCGCGCGGGAAGGGTTTGGCCATTTCTGCACTGGACTGCTATAGCGCTATTATTCCACTTTCTACATCCTACGGAATCCTGGGGTTCCCTAAACCGCAAACCCCAGGATTCCATGGGATGTAGAAAGTGGAATAATAGCGCTATAGCAGTCCAGTGCGGAAATGGCCTGTGTTTGTGGTCGGTGGGATGCTTTCTCCCGGTTCTTCTGACGAGGATTAGGCTGAAGGCAAAGAGGAACCAAAATCTCAAACTCACAGGCGAGGCAAACACTTCGCTGGAACAACTGCCATTCCACAGTTTGTGTGCAAGCCTTCGAGTCCCTAAAAAGGTTTACCATGGCCTTTGTGGAATTGCAGGTGGTCCTAATAAAGGCGTCACCCCGCCCGTGGGCTTGGGATTCCCTTTTGTGCTTGCAGATCGATCCAGCTGTCTTTTTGTAAGGTTAGAGATGGGCATCGTTGCACTCCGACAGTTGGGGCTCTTAACACGGAGAGCCTAACAACAGGCGTTCTAAACCAATTTATCAGAACATCAAAGTAAAATGGGCCTAGAAGAGCCACTTTCATATTGCAGAATGGCTGACACAATAGTTTGGTGCCTCCTCACTTCACCCGGTAAACCAACACAACAGGGAGAGAGCTGTGCCAAATCATTACCTCGATTTCCATGTTCACTTTATGCAGGGAGAGTTCTCTTATTTTTAATTATTATTTTTATAGTGGCTTTCAGAGCCTTGGGGAAGCTGACTCAAAAGAAGACTCTGCTGAATCCTCTGAATGAGAGAGAGAGAGAGAGACTACTGTTTTACAGTTAATCAATCCAGCCTATCACTAAAGGTTTGCACTGGAATAATGGATTCATATACTACAAATTTAATCCTATTAATAGGTGTGACTACAGCAGACACACTGAATTAATTAGTGAATAATTGATTCGGTGGTTTTACTCTATTTGGGACTGACCAACAGGCTTACAGGCTACATTTGTTAATTGGCTTGCCCTTTCATATTACACCATTATAGAACTTCGACTTCAACTGGCATGGCTACATCCAGTGGAACCCTGGGATTTGGCATTTGGTGAAGGACTAACAGTGTCTGACTTCTAAATGATTGTGTGTACGTGTCTTCAGGTCGCCTGTCAGCTTACAGCGACCCCATGAATTTCATAGATAATACTGATACCTCCCTAAACTGCAGTTTCCAGAATTCCCTAGGATGTTGCCATGAGAGTTAAAAGTAGAATCATACCACTATAATTGTGTACAGCAGGCCTTCAAAGTCTGATTCTAGGACCTCCCTGTGGATTTCAAAATTTATAGATGCTTAAGTCCCATTATGTCCAACAGTGTTATAAAATTGTACCACTTATATAAAATGAGAAAATCAAAAGTTTGCTTTCTGGATTTTATTTGAGTAGAGTGGAATATTTTTAGGCATGGTTAAATCCATTAATGCAGAATCTGCAGATATGGAGAGTCAACTGTAATGTGAAAGTGCCCAGGATATTTGTATTATCCATATTGATAATTTAATTTGGTATGTCAATATTTCCTTTGTATAATTTCCCCCTACTCTCACTCTTAACAGTGTCTCTCCCAGTTACATTTACATGTATATACCCACATACACACCAGGCATTCTGGATAACAATTCCTATGTGTGATGAAGTGGACTATAGTACACAAAACCTTATGCCACAATGTTAGTCTTATTTATATTTAAATAAAAATGTGTCACAGCTGTGCTTTTGATGAAAAGTGCTTCATTCAGTGGACTATAACATTAGGTTACCCCCTATGTTACTGCACATTTGCAGGGATTTATGCAAGATTGTTGTCATTCTGTACATGCATACAAAATATATTTGCACAGTAAGATAGCGACAAGATGTTGCTTATATTGGACATGGATAATTCTGTGATGAGACTAATTTGGAGCCATTCCGCCAGTCTAGCTGAAACTTCTAATTTTTTCTTCTCATTCCTTTGCCTCTTTGTACTGTATCTGTTTCAGATTGTGAGCATCTATGCAGGGGCTGTCTTGTTTTTCTTGATTATATGAAAGCTGCTCTCAGACCAGAATATAAATGCTTTAAACAAACAAATGAAAAAGTGGGAATGGGCATAATAGGTTTAAGGTAGCAAGAAATGAATGTTTTCCCATACATTGCATAGTTTGCCTAAGACTTATTATCATAAACTGTGTGAAGGCTATGACTGGTTTTTTTTTTCATATGGCAACAATAAAATTGTAGTGTATTACTTAAGTGAAGACTGTTGGAAAGATTTTACTCATTTACTTCTCCTGCTCTTACATGTCCCTCCATCCTTGTGACAATTTCCATTCTGCCTTAAGTGAAGTCCTAATTTGATGTTACATCGGAGATAACTGGATTCTCAATGTAACTTTCTTTTAAAAGCAGACTTGGCAATTAAGCAGTTAGCAGTTTTAACAATTCAGATGCAATTTGCTTCTTTTTATTGCTGTGTTTTTAATTTGTTAGTTTATGTGTTACAAATGAAATGTTTTTATTTGTACTGTATTCTTTTTAGCTATCTTGAGCACCACTTTTGAAGGAAGACAAGACCACAGGTGAGACTTGTCTGTCGTCACCTTGGAAGTTCCACTAGTTCTTTTATGTCCACCTTAGCGTGGTCTTCCACTAAAAGAACACATATTAACCTCTCAGCCAATATCTCAGGTACCTTGGGATGAAGTAGGTTCTTGCCCATAAACATGTGTGTGATAATAAATGAGAATGCATTTCCATGCTTACTAATAAGGAAAATGTGGCCTCTGAAAGTTGTCCACTGAGAAGGAATTAGGTGACTAAAGATTTTTCCAAGTGGATATTGTAGAAATAGGATAGTTACAATCATTGCATAATAAAGAAGGCTTTTTGAATGGAGTCCTTTTTACTCTTTCTTCAGGTGTTTTAAAGAAGATGAAATTAAATCTCTCCAAAATAGTTGATGGTTGTCGTCTTGGTACGCTGACAAACCTTGGCAGGAAAGGAGTACAGTCCATGGACATTCCAGGTTGTCTGCTTTATACCAAAATGGGATCAGCACCCCACCTGACCCATGACACCCTACAGATGATTAAAGATGTTCCTATGGTCGCACAGGTTTCACTTTCAACATTGTGAGTACAATTTTCACCTATTAAAATGTGAGATTGTGTGATCTAGGCTTTACAAATAAAACAGCATTTTAAGTTGCACCCGTAAAGCTGAACAAGATTAATGCAGACTGTGTTATTAGACCTGGCTTTGCTTCCAGTGTATATTTGCCAGCAAAGCACATTTTCTTTCCCTTGGGAGGCATCAGTGCATCCCTGTACATGTCTGTACAAAAATAAACCCATATTGTGAAGTGCATGTGTGTAGGATTGCTGCCTGAGACACCAACAGCACTGTGGTTTTATGTCTCAGAATGGAATTGCAGGACTGTCTATGGTGGTCATGTAAAAGTTGATCATGCATCAGCAATAAAGAGCAGGCAATCTGTAGCCCTGGTTGACTCTGTTGCAGTGTGCCCTCTCAGCTACTTGGAAGAGTGCAGAGCACAGCAATCCTGTAGTTACAGACTAAAGATGATTCTTTGGTCATTTCTGCACTACACTACTGTTATTCCACTTCTAGCATCCTGTGGAATTCTGAAGTTTGTAGTTTACTAAAGCCAAAGAGCTCTCTGGCTGAGGATTCCAAAGGCCCCTCCCTAAACTGCAAATCCCGGTATTCCATAGGATGTTGAAACTGGAATAATAGCACTATAACAGTGTAATGCAGAAATGACCTCTCTCTGTAGCTAAAGCCGCTACAAGTTCAGTTGATAAGCAGCTGAAACACAATATATGGTTGATTTCACTAAGTGCATTCTTCAGCTAAAACTTCTTTATGTCTTTATCATGTATTGGCATTTGTACACTTGTTCTACTAAGTCTACTTTTCTCTCAAGTGTGTTAATTGTCATTATTTCTGTAATGTATTTTCTCTGTTTGGACACAGGGCAGATCTTCATGAGGTCTTGGCAGAATATAAAGAAGGAGCTGGGAAGTTCATAGGTAAAGCTGAATGGAGGTGTATTATATAATCTGAAAGTATTTACTATGCTGTTAAAAGACTGTATATTTAGAATAGTTCTGATGAGAGCATAATTAGCCACTGTCATAAGGCATAAGATTGTGCTGTAACATCTTGGCTCTGAGCTTGTTTCCTAGACCAATGCAAGCAACTACGTCATACCATGGCTATTTTATATATATGCAGGGAGGCTCTGGGCTTCTAATATACTTGTTTAAAGCAACTGTGGATTACCTGCATTCCTTGACTCTGATCTCACGTGGCTCTCGTTCTAATTTCAAAAGCCCTCTGTACATAGTGAATTCAGGAGTCTTAAAGACTGATCTGTCTGGTTCCCAAAAGCCCACTACATGGGAAGGAGAGAGAGAGAAAAGGGTTGATTTGTCTCCTTTTGCCTCTGATGCCATAGAGCCTTGGTTTCAGACCTGTGTGCTGCGAGCAAGTGTTTCCTAGTAGATTATCCCTGAAGAAATAAAAAGGTTACACTCTGTATATAAAAAGACTACTGTCTGAAGCACCAAATTATATTGCTTACTATTGTGTGCGTATTATTTCTTGTGTGTGTGTGTATGTGTTTGTACGCATGCCTACATGCGTGCATGTGTTTGTGACCAATTCTGCTTTGACAGTCACAGCAAATTTTTAGACTATTGGGTTCTGAGCAATTAATTTTTAAAATAATCTGTGAACTTCAGGCCCTTTCAAAAGCATAACTCAGTAGAAATCATACAGTGAGCATGTGGGGTCTGACAATGGTATACATCTGGGATGCACTGGCGTAATATCTGCAGTCAATGACTGCTAAATATATCTTATGTTTTTATGGCAGTTCCCATATGTAAGGATATCTCAGTTAAAGACTCTGACAAAGATGCTTCTTTTGTCAAAGTCTTTTTATGCCGTCCTAGCTCGTGTGCTTTCTCCTTGTCCTCTGTCTAACTGAGAGTTTTTAAAGCAATATTGAGATGGATGATGGTAGAAGAGAGAAGATAAATACACTTCTGGTGTCATGTTGCAGCAGTGTACCTGCGGTAAACAATGCAATAAAGCTAGGAAAGATCAGGATTTTATTCTAACTGAACCTATTGTAGCTGATTCTGCCTGCTGACAGCGGGAAAAGTATAGAGCAGCTGCCACCAGAATCCCTTACTGAGCATGTCAATAGCAAACAAAGATTAAAGGGGAACGACAGATAAGCCTGCCTCACCAGCTACCCCAGCGTTTTTTTTTTAAAGCATAAATCTATATGTTTGAGCACCAAAGTGAAAGGTTTACCTGACTCAGTTGTATTGTTTTACGTGTGCATATTGTTATTTTTGAATCAAAAATTTGCTGAAACATAGTAAACTGCTCTTGTTTTTTTGTGGTGCAAGAACCTATCTCTCTTCTTTTCATGTCATTTCTTCCTCTGACACCAAATTTTCTGTTAAAGAAGTAATGCCTTTGAACACATCAACCTCATCAGCTAACGCATATGTGTACCCATCCTTTTACATTATGTTCCCAACTTTTATTTTCCCTGCATCCTTTATTTGGCAGAAAACTGAGTTAGCATTTTGTTAGGTATCTAAGTAAGTTAGGCACCAAAATATCACAGAACTGCAGTTAAACAGAGACAGTTAGCTCTGCTAAGTTATTGAAAGGTGCTTGGGACAAAAGGCACTTTCTTATTTTCTCTTAAAAGTTCTGGTGAATCCTGCTTACGGCTATGAAGAACGAAATCTGAAAAATAGTTGATGCACTTAGAATTGGCTATCATTTGAAATATTGCTCTGCCTATTGCTTTGTTATTTGTTATCCTTTAAGGCTCTTGTCTATAGCAGTTTCATTAGCATGGCTAAATTGTCAAGTGTCAGATGCCCCTCGACTATTTATGTAGGTGGCAAGCAAGTCAGCTGTCCTTTTTTTCTGAGTATTGTACTAACCACAACAACTTTAATAAAATAAAAATCCAAAGGCGACAGGTGGTGTATGAACTTATGAAATATAGTTGCTTTTTTCATGGTCATCTATCTTTCTCTCTCTCTCTCTCAGGAGGTGAACAGATCTGAATGTTACAGTATTCGGGGAAATGAATGAGTGCAGTCTGTGAAGAAAGGATAAATGATCTTTGCTTTTTGTTGCTATAATGTATGTGTTATGTGTAAAGTTGCTAGTGCAGCCTTCTTTATCTGCATATTAAAACACTGAAAACTATTCTATTCAGGTATGCCAGAGACAGTTCTGTACTGCTCTCTTCATGACTCAGTTATCTGCTCCCCACCTGGCTACAACAGCAACAAGGTATAGTGGTTCCAAGACTTTATTAACATTTCTGTTTTCAAAGGTGGAGAAATAATAAGGTTCTGGGGCTGCTAGCAGCACTCTTTCTGTCTAGTACTTCTAGTTAATAGGGGCTACAGAAACAGGTTTACAGGGCAGTAAATTCCTCCTATTAGGGAGAGCATGGATTGGACAAAGCAAACTGCGGGATCCAGGAATGGGCTGCAGGATCACTCCTGTCACCAATACTTGGGTCTCAGAAGTTTCAGCTATTCTGCAGTCTCCATTGGGAATCTCTTTGATATTATCTCCCAGTATGAGACTGGAGAAGCTACAGTAGAGTCTTCTGTGTGCCACTGTCATTCCCAGTTTGGAGGAGGAGTGGTATGTGTGGTGGCTGGAGAAGGTGGGGAATCCTTGTTTTTAATTCTGATTAGAGATATCAGTGGGATTCCCCCCTCCTCACTCTTTTTCCAGTTTAGGACAGAGTGAAGTGGGAGAAATCACCAGGGGTGAAGCTTTAAGAGGTGTGTCCCTGTACTCTTCACGGGTCAAATTAGACCTGAGAGCCAGAGCTTCCGTTCCTCCAATTAGTACTAAAGAGTAGTCAAGACAAAAGTATTAAAGAATGGCATTAAAACTAGTGCACAGATCAGTCCATTCCTGAAGATACCTGATCCGACCATGATGACACACCAGTTATGTTCAGTTATATTCAGGTGGATGTTGTCTTTGCCTTGTACAAAACTTAGTCCTAGTAACACGAGTGGCTTCCAAGGCTGTTTTTGTGGCCTTTGACACAACAAGACTCCCCAACCGGCCCTTTTCTGACTGAGAAAAAGGTGAATTACCATTTCAGGATGCCTTTAAGTGTGATAGTTCATCTTTGATATAGATCCTCTCCCCTTCCCCTATGCTTAGATTAACAAAATGCTTTGTTTTCAAACCCGAAAGTAGAATTTTGGCTACTTCCCTGCTTTTTTGCCAGTCCATGTGGCTTCTGGAGGATCACAGGGCAGAAAATTGGGCATGTACCTTTTGCAATTGCCCATTTCTCATCTGGATTCCGTATTCTGATTTTTGTTAGGACAACATGCAGGAGAAGGAATGTTTTTTCCTTAATGGTATATGTGGAGGCAAAATTAATATGAAGAGTTATTGCTGGAGTAATTAATTGTCTTTTTTAATTTTTCAAATTCAAATTTTTCAAATTAAAAATCAGCAACCGTTGTTCATGCTGTAATGTCTTATTGACTGCAGCTCTCTGACTATATTCACTGTGTATAATTAACTACAGATGGCTGTTTGTTTTAATAAGCCCTGAATGATAACAGAATTAATAACACAAGCTTTCAGGTTTATACATAATGTTTGTAAAGGATAGTGTTTCAGCAGTGGTTTATGGTAACATAAAAGCTGAGATAGAAGAATAACTATGGATCAATACTTCATCTTGTTGGTTTATTTACATAACACCAACAGTGCATGGCACTTCACAAAGCACAAGTAAACATATCCTGGCCTCAGGGAGCCTACAGTCTAGAAGCTGACATGGGGAGAAGAGAAGAAAAGTCAGCTGTTTTAGTTACAGACCCTTAGAGATAATTATAAGCTCAGTTACAGTAAGTGAGGGAGTTGTGCAAAAAGCTGCATGTGAAAGTTGTGTTTTGAAAGAGACACTTAAAGGAACAAAAAGAGGTGACTTCAGACTCGTGTTCTGGAATACAGTTCTAAGTATACGAGGCAACAGAACAAAGGGGAAGCAAAGACCTGACAGTGGAGGGGCAATAACCATACACAGTTAATTAATCATGTGAGATGGGAAGAAAGAGGACAGGGTACAGGGAGGATAAGTGGATCCGTGTGGATGGTTTGATTTTGGCATTGAAGGAAGAAGCAACATCTTGGGCAGAAAACAAGGAGAGTGGGGCAGGCCCTTGCAGTGCTTGAAAGGTAAAGAATAAGATACAAAAGATTCCTGGTATCAAAAAGGGACAGTCTTGGTACTTAGCCAGATAGATGACAATGAAGTAGGGGGAGACCATTTATGAATTTCATTCATTTATATGCCACCTTTCTCCCAATAATGGGACTCAAGGCAGCTAGCAATATATTTAAAAACAGTACAGATCGAATATAAATAGAAGTTATTTAAAAATGATTAAACAAATTTTAAAGTTGAAACATTAAACATTAAAAACATTAAAATTCATTAATTTGTCCTGAATAGTTGTATACAAAATCAGGTCGCTCTCCATTTAAACTCTGTTTTTTGTCTGTACCAGGCAGTTTCAATATGGGGATGTGGGGGTCGGATGGAAATGACAACATCAAAGTTCATGGCCATTCAGCGGGTTATCCAACCAGACTGGTTCCAGTGTCTCTCAGATGGAGACACTATTGTTGGAGAAATCTCCAAGAAGAGAGCCAAGAAATCTGTAGATCGATCTCTGTCCTTTTTGGATGAGTGTCTACAACTGCAAGACGAATCACCAGTAAGAGCTAAATCAATTTGAGCTATCACAGTAGTTATTCACTCCTGTTTTTGTGTTGAGCCTTGCAATCTCCTAGAACATAGCTGACAGAATACCAGGAATGAGCAATCAGTCGGCATGGCAGCTTGGGCAGTTTTGAAGCTTTTTATTTGTCAAGCAAAATAAATATCCCCCAGTGAAGTATCCTTGTATCCTGTTCTTTTATAATCTTCACTGTTAACCTGCATAGGATTAAAAGTAAAACTTTGCACTCTGTCTTATTAATTTGATTTTATACCCATGACAGATTATTTTTTAAAGTCCCATTGCCTTGATGCTCTGCATTGCATTCACTAGCCTCTTTGCTAAGAGAATCTGCAAACTAAGTGCTGCTTTTTTTGTACATGGAGACTCATTTCTGTGTCAGAAACAGTACTGTATCTGTTTTTTTGTGTTTTTTTTAATTTAAAATGCTTTTCCAAATCTCTTGGTAGTTTAAAATAATAAAATCACCACCATCCTAGAAGGTTGAAAATTTCAGTAAAGTACACATACGGGATCCACATCTTCTTTGTGTTAGAGGAGAAGCTGATAACAGTGAAGGAAGTGCTTCTGGTATGCCCATTAAGAAGCTGTCAAAACACATCAGCATTTCAGAAAGAACATTTGTTCTACTGTTTGGAAATTATACCTGTTTTCTCAAAATAAGGATGGTCTTTGGATTGAAAAAAAAAGGGTGTTTTGTTAATCATGCTATTGACTCTTCATCAGCCTGAAGAATATGTTGGAGGATAAAACTTCAGCCTACCAGAACTGATAGTAGTTGCCCCTTGAAAAGCAGTAATCCCAGTCAGAGTGGTCAGCATTAAATCCATTATCCCATTATGCATACTTAAATTATTATTTAGGAGGCATGAAATTAATGTTGATGAAATGAAGGAAGAATTTCTGTCCCCCACCTCATCCTTTTTACTGTTTTTTCTTTCTTTCCTCCTCAAATATCTCTGGCAGGGCAGTGCTGGCAAGGACAATCGTAAATTGCTTCCACCCCAGTTTTCCTGTAATAGACCATTGGGCAAAAGGACCCATTTGGCTTACCTTTGTAACCTTCTTCTCAACCAGGAGTTGCAACAGAGCCTGATGATTGGCGTTATTGAAGGTGGAGATGTGTTGGAAGAGAGGCTGAGATCAGCAAGGGAGACTGCCAAGAGACCTGTGGCTGGTTTTCTTTTGGATGGCTTTCAAGGAAGTGCCATGGCCAAGGAAACGAAGCTGGAGCTCTTATCCTCAGTTACAGCAGAGCTGCCAGAAGATAAACCCAGGTTGGAACTAGTGTAAATGTGATCTAAAGCCTATGCAGCTACCTTGGGGAGCTTTGTAACTAAACCTCAAGAATACAGCTGCTGTTTTACATATGATTAAGCATAGCAGAAAGTGCTGTTGAACATTGGATTTTGATAATGTAAGGAATAAGCGGAAAGGTGGCAGATTTGGATTCATCCATATGGATTTATTGCATCATGAGAAAAAAAAGTTGATTGGTTCATTCATTTCCACGTCCAGTTGTTATATGTCTTGACTTAAAGCGCCCTAAGATGAACCTGTCACAGAGTTTTCTTTGCAACATTTGTTCTGAAACAATTTGCCATTGCCGTCCTCTGAGGCTGGGAGTATGTGACTTACCCAGGGTCACCCAGTGAGTTTCCATTGCCAACTCTGCATTCGAACCCTGGTCTTCCAGAATTCTAGACTAACACTCAGACCACTATACCATGTTGGCTCCCCACCTTACATCCTTATAATTCACTGTTTCCTCACAGCTGCACTTTGTCTAATTCTCCCCAAGCTGGTTGTTTTATATAAGAATGCAATTTTGTCATTCAAAATGTTTAAAGCAGAGGTGGTCAAATTGTAGCCCTTTGGATTAAATGCAATTTCCAGAAGCCCTAGTCAGCATGGCCAGTGTTCATAAACGCTTGAAAGGTGTAGTTCAGCAACATCTGGTGGACCACTCTTCACTCTTTGCCCATCCCTGCTTTAAAGGGAGGAGACCTGGATTTTTAACCTTGATACCAAACCACACAGTTTTGGTTAGGGTTGTGGTGATTAAGCTGGGGAAGAAAGCTAAGTATGCCATAGCATAGGATGATAACTTTTGCAATATGATGTAATATTTCACTAAATTCCCCTTAGAAGTTGTGTGTGTGTGTGTGTGTGTGTGTGTGTGTGTGCACCTTCAAGTTGCCTGTTGACTTATGGTGACTTCATGAGTTTCATAGGATTTTCTTAGGCAAAGAGTACTCAGAGGTGGCTTTGCCAGTTCCTTCCTCTGAAGCAGTGGTTCTCAACCTGTGGGTCCCCAGATGTTCATGGACTTCAGCTCCCAGAAGCCCTGAGCATTGACCATAGTGGCTGGGGCTTCTGGGAGCTGAAGTCCACGAACATCTGGGGACCCACAGGTTGAGAACCACTGCTCTGAAGTATAGCCTACAGTAGTTGGTATTCATTGGCAGTCTCCCATCCAAGTACTAACCAGAGCTGATCCTACTTAGTTTCCATGGTCAGATGCCATCTTGTTCCTTTGGGTTATTTAGGCCCTATTTAGAGGTTTCTAGAACTAATTCTGGTATCTAATATTTGCTTAAGTATCACATTTCCCCAGTGTTTCATTAAGATAAATCACCTGGATGATACATAGCTGATGTTATTGGTGAGTGACTCAATCAGTTCTTGGTTGTACAAACTTAAATTAGCACTTTTCTGAGAGGGGAGTCCAAGGTATTGCAGATAGATACAGTTTTTAAATATGCATTCTGACTCAAGTAGTATTGCCCTTTTCAGAGTTCCAAATATTTCAAAACTATTCTTTATCCTTACAGATACCAGTGTGATCACATGAAAATGGCTATGACCCCAAAACCATATAAAATAAAGAACAAAAATTAATCATCCACAGTAATCACCCAAAATAAGATATAAGAGAACAATAAGCACCCCTATCACAATAACAGAATTGAAGAACTAAACTAGGACAGCTTGACAGACATATCTTTTTTAAATTAAAAGGCTTAAGAACATAAAAATATTTTGACTTGGCATTGAAAATATTGCCAAGTATTGTGTTTGTCTGGGGTTTGGAGATTAGTACTTCTTTATCGATGGCATAGGTAGGCACTTCTAAGGGCCCAGGAGCTTTTTTCTATCCTTCCCTTGGAACTTGGCAGGCTGTACTAACAAACATAAAACTAGGTCCCCAGAATGGCAAACCCCACTCTCATGATGCTTTGGGACCGTTCACTATGACATTCAGATGGAGTTCCCCCTCTCAGTCTTGTTTTATGACAGAAAAAAAAAACAGTTTTCAGAAATATTTCCCGTTTCTAAAAACTGTTTTCCTGATTTAAAACAAGCCCAGAGGGTGGCATTACATTCAAATGGCTCATTGTACTTCCTAGGGGTTTCTGGGGGTGCAGTTTGCTATTTTTGGGGTGAACAGTTTTTTATTCTTATATATTTTTATATTCTTATATTCTAAATATATTGCTGAAATGAAATAAATTATTTCCACAGCATTACTGCAATCCACAGAATTAGTAAAGTCATTAAAAAGAAAGAAGATTCACCCAGCAGTGTTATTCTTGATAAATCCATGATATGGTTTGGTCCTCTCCTAAGCAAAGCCAAAGGCGGGGGAAAAATCCTTCTCTTCTGCCTGACTGCTGCTGCTTACATTGAATGGGGACAGTAATAGTTTCTGGATGCCTGCCCCAGTAGCTATCTCCTCCATTCTTCCCATTGTACACTGTCTAGAATGAGGAAAGCCAGTAATTGTTAAGACAAAAATATGCCTGTCCAAATTTGACAGGCATCAACTTGTATCTAGTGAGGAGTAACCTTGATTGCTGCTAGAAGAATTACCATTAAGGAACTGAAATGTTAATTACTTGTATAATTGCTTTGTTAACAGAATAGCATTGTCTCTCCAGGAAGCTTGAAAATAAATTCAACATATGCTATATGTTACCTAAGAGCTGAATTTAAATTTGGTCAGAAAACTCATTGCCAAAATGACAATTTGTTACAGCAGTGTGTGTGTTTTTAGTCATTTGCTGAATTTATTGACCTAAATTAGTTTATATAGTTGTCAGCACAGCCGTTATTCCTGCGGGAGAGCAAAACTGCTGTTTCTTCAGCTGCTAGCTTTATAGAGCCCCATATCATTGTCACAACAATGGCATAAGAAGCAGGGGTGAATCCAGCTGAATTTTCAGGTCCCACAGGACCGTCCTATTGCTGACTGTTGGGAAAATGCCTTTGAAAACAATTACTTTTGGGTGAAATAATCTCATGTGAACTGGAGGACATGAAGGGGAAAATATGTAAGATGCTAGCAATACCATTCATTCTTTTTTACATTACTAACTTGGGGTCCTCAGAGTATGTGCATTGTTCTTGCACTTCATTGGAGAAGTGACATTCTCTCCCATTATGTAGTGAATTTTGTCCCTGTCTATAGGAGGCTTTCTGAGGATCCAGCCCTGTAGTCACTGTAGTAACTGGATTAAGAGTTGACGCAGTCAGCATGGTTAGTGGTTTGCATGTTGAACTGCAACTCTGGAGACCAGAGCTTGAATCCCTGCTTGGCCATAAAAACCAGCTGGCTGACTTTGGGCAAGTCACACTCTCTCAGCCTTAGAGGGAGGCAAAGGCAACCCCTCCCAAATAAATTTTGCAAAGAAAACCCTGTGATGGGTTTGCCTTAGGGTCACCATAGACTTGAAGACACACAACGACAACATCAACTCAAATGTAAAGGCTTCAGGTTTAGACCTTAAGAATGTTCCCTTCAATTCCATTTACCTTAAAAGGCATGTCATGTATATCAGTATATCATGAGCCAAGAAAGGCATCTCAGCCAATAACTTGGGTGTAAGCTAGCAAGTGAAGCTGAATGACTAAAATAGGAAATTAAAATTGTTTTGGACTCTAGAAGGTGCTATAGAAATGATAAATAGTAGTAGTAATAATACTAACCAATCCACTGATGCCTGGGGGAAATTGAGTGGTAAATTTTAAATGTTGATCTTAGATTGAATACATGGCCGCTGTGACTACCCAAATAAAAAGTGCAGCCAGTTGTTGTGACACGAGGGAATTTGAAAAGTGCTGTAGAACACTGGATGAGTTACAAACAGATTGTATAGCATATGATAGACCCCACCCTTTTGTATAGAAAAGGAAGAGTGAAAATCCCAGTTCATATGTTCAGCAGATCCAGTCTATAAAGTTCTATATAGCTGGAGTTCTTCATTCCTCAAAGAATAAATATCTCTCTTTGTTTCCTTTCAGCCATTCAAGTATAACAGGGAGGTCACACTCTGGGGCCTCTCACATCTACTTCTAGACGTCATAGCGAGGCATTTTGGGTGGTGGTTCTGTGTATTATCAGATCATAAGCTCTCTGATGAACTCTACTGATGCCAACCCAAAGTTTGGGAAAGCGCATAAGATCTTACACTTGTTTTAATAAATTCACAACTGCCCTGACTTCCCCTTTGCTTGTGTATATATCTTACTGCTGAATACAGTTTTGTAGTTGTAACAGGGCTTTCTTTAGAATGTTAAGCTACAATGGAAAATAAAAGTATATTCTAAGAAATGTTAAAAGAGAGACAGAGTAAGTCAGTTAAGTAAACCGTTCTGACCAAAATATCTTTTCTCTTTTGTTTTCTGTAGACTCATTCATGGTATTGGCAGGCCAGATGAGGTGCTGGAGTGTATTGAGAGAGGGGTGGATATTTTTGAGAGTTGTTTTCCTTACCAAGTGACAGAGCGTGGCTGTGCCTTGTCCTTCAGCTATAACTACCAGCCAAATCCTGAAACAGCAGGTATTTTGCTCATTTGTGTGAATATTGTGATAATGTAACATTGGGACTTTTGTATTTTTAGCTTCTTAGGCTGCAGTCCTATACACAGTGATCTGGGAATCCTGCTGAACTTTATGAGGACGTAACTTGTGTATACATTACAGTGTCATCCTGTTTGCTGTTAGCTTGTTTGTCCAAGATATGGAATACTTTGCTGGTTATACAAGGAGTACTATTTTCAGATAGAGCTTGATATTATTGTTAAAACCATTCTTATTTGTCAAGTAAAACATGCATTTATGGATTTTTTTTTAATTTCTTTTTTTGAGCATAAGGTGGTTAGCTATGTTAACATGAAAAGTTAGAACAATAATTTTCTTTATCCCCATCTGGATCATACCAAAGAAGCCAAGCCTTTATTTTAAAAGCCTTTTTTTTTACTTCTGGCTCCACCTTGTCACTAAAAAACCTACACATATTAATGCAAATTGCCAGCATCCTTTGTATTGCTGTTGTTTTCCTTCCCCCTTTTTTTTGCAATGCTTTGCCTTGCATTACATTATAAAACTGAAGTTCCTTAGATTGACAAGGAAGTTTAGAAGGTATATTTTCTTCTTCATGAAAGAATTTCCACCAGGATTAAAATACTGTCATTCACAAACAGGACAAGTGTGAAAATGTAGGCCAACAAGAGACCAGTGGAGAGCTTTCTTAATGGCTGAGTCTTTTCACGCTTCAAGAACTTGAACTATACGCGTGTTTCTTTTATCACATTTTGCAAAAGCCTCACTTACAACTTGACAAGTCATATAGCATTTGAAGTGAAAGGGAGAAAGACTTTGCTCCTTTGTCCTTTTTCATAAGGCAACTTGTAGGATCCTTCTCAGAGCTTCCCAGGAACTTGTGCTGTAAATAGAGGATAACTTTTATTTAAGTAAGAAAGAAAAGAAAACCATGTGGTTTCAGAATATTTAAAGGATGGAGGAGCTTTGTATGCCTTTTATGTCTTTTATTTACTCCCAATGACTTCAAGGAAGTGTTAACTTCTAAAAATGTATAGCTGAGATATGAGCTTCTCTTCACCTAGGAACTTCACTGCCCTGACAGCCTAGCCAGTCTTTTCCATTTAGTGCTCTTCATCCCATTGTGTTGGCTGTGGATAAGGAATGTTGTAGTCCAGCATATCTGGAAGACACTAGGCTGGGGAACTTTGGCTTAGCCTTTCTAATTTTAAATCCTTTTATCAGACAAACAGACTGTCAATTCAAACATGGAATGTGAATAAGATTTAGGTCACTTGTGAATTACTTCCAAATAAAAAATAAGCCAGTGAATTAGAAAAACATCAAAGTGTTCTAAACTCAATTTAGAAGTGCAGCTGTTTGAGCTTCAAGCCCTCATCCAATTAGTTTGCTTCCCTTCCACTTGTCCCATCATCTCTTTAGTATCATCACTTCATTCAGTTCCTTTCTATATCATGTTTCTTAAATGCTGTAAGGCAGTGGTTCTCAACCTGTGGGTCCCCAGATGTTCGTGGACTTCAGCTCCCAGAAGCCCCAGCCATTATGGTCAATCCTCAGGGCTTCTGGGAGTTGAAGTCCACGAACACCTGGGGACCCACAGGTTGAGAACCACTGCTGTAAGGCGTCTTCATGGGAGACATCTTCGATAGACTCACCGTGCTTAAGAAAGGGGCAATGCCCATTCTTCTCATTTAGTTCACATTATCAATGAACTATTCTTATTTCTTTGCAGTCATCAAAGAAAATGGTCAAACAGATGTGCACGGAGAAAAAGATGACAAAAATGAAAATGTAGCACTCAATGGACCACAAGAAATGACTCCATTTGAAATATGTTTGAAAGAAAAAAGGTGCATTGATTTTGTCTGAAATACCAGGTTCTGCTCTGCACTACTCCAAGCTATTTTGCCAGCTGCTTAGGCCACAGGAGACAGTTCGTCACTTCCTGTCACCATTTTGAGAGCAACTTCAAAGAAAAATAGAGATATTTGGGGGTAACATGGTGTTTTGGGGTGTTTGTGGCAGTGCTTTTTATGTTTTCACATATCTGGAGGGGTTTTCTTAGCAGTTTGGGGGCAAAATTACCTGAAAATGATACCAATTTTTTTAAAAAACTGGGAGGGCTGTGAAGGCTTCAAGAGCCACTAGAAAGAGGTTTGAGGGCCACAATTTGCTCTTCCCAAATTTACAATAGAACATATCAATGCATTTCTGGATTAGAAACCCTTTAGAGCAGCGATTTTCCTCCTCTTTCTTTAGAAAAAGTCATGGTTGTCAGTAATGATGATAGTAAATAATAATATGGAAACATCTTCTCAATTACAGCCCGACACTGATTTATAGTTGGGTTGTTAGTAGCTGCTTCTTTGTAGCCAAGGTGTAGGTTTAGGGTGTTGTTTTATTTTGTTTCACCTTATTTCAATAAAGTTAATTAATTAATAGCCATAATATGTCCATCTCTTCCCTTTTAGGTTCCAGAATGATTTTGGGCCTTTAGTGAAAGGCTGTTCCTGTTACTGCTGTCAGAATCATAGCTGTGCTTACGTCCATCACCTACTCGTGACCAATGAGTTGCTAGCTGGTGTCCTGCTTATGATGCATAACTTTCAGCACTACTTTGGCTTCTTCTGTTCTGTCCGTGATGCTCTGAGAGAAAATAAGTTCGACCAGCTGAAAAAATGTGTCAACAGCTGAACACTTTGAGTCCAGAAGTGTTATAAGAAAAGTACAAGGAGAAAAAGAAGCCATGAAGCAGAGAACTATATGTTTTTCCTACCGTTAGTTTCATATGTGAAGCACAACCCCTTTGGTCTTCGCAAACTGAGGAGTGATGGGCCGTTTTTTTCTATAAGCCAGTTAAAAGAATCAAAACTTGTTCAAGGAATTAAAAATTGTAAGAACTTTTTTACAGGTAACCAAGACTACACTAGACATAGTTATTTTCATTAATTTCATGAGTTGTGTTGTTTGTCTTAGAGAACCTAAGAGAGAGAGTTGGAATGAAAAGCAAAACCAAGCAAAGCAAATGGACAAGTGAAACTTAGGAAATACATCAGCTTCTGTTTTAGAGTCTGATATCACCCTTGTACAAAATGGACTAAAACAAGCCCATTAAAAATGATGTTTCATTAAGTCTATGGGAGGAAGGTAAAACATGGAAAGAAGGAAACCCTTCTTATTATGAACTCAGTCTCATTTCAGCATCATCTTCTCTGGGCACATTGTTGCCATTTTGCAAATTGATCCAGTCCTCATAGCACTCCATATTTTTGCCAGCCATAGAGAATTGATTCTTCATTGTTACAAAGTATCAGCAAATATGTCAGTCTAAGCCTAAATTCAGTTGTTAGTCGCAACTAGACCAGTTGAATTAATTCCTGAATGCTAAGTCAATACGTATTTAAGTCCAGTTTATGCAGGTGATCTACTCTTGTTGGAACTAGCAATTGGCTTTAAGGCCATAGTCTTTACCAGAATGGCCTCCAATGACAACTGTTTATTTTTAGAGCCTAAATCCAATTTCCATGCTAACTAGAGTAAACTGATTAAATTAGTTGCTGAATGGTAAGTATGTAAATCTTTCTAATTCCATGTCTGTACTCTAGTTGGGATTAGCAGTTGGATTTATGCCCAAGTTTGTTTTTGTTTGTTTGCTTTTTGAGGGAGAAGAATCTTCATTTATGAATAGTACTCTTTTAGGTATGTGGAGGGTACTGAGCATACTTTGGGTAAATATCATGGCTTGAAACATTAATGTTTGTTAGGGCTTGTAATGGAGAACACAAGAAAAGTAGTTTTTACTTTTGTATATTATTCAACTCGGTCACATCCTTTTTATTTGATCCTTTTTTGTACAACTGCAATCTTTTAATGTTTTGTCTATTATTGTATTTAAATGGGAAACTTCAATATCACACTCTGAACATTCCCAAAGAACCTTGCATTCGCTTATGGCCTGCATTCTTCCTACTGTACATGAAGATTAGCCCACTAAACAGATGGTTTGTACAATAGTTTTGCAAAAGTCAGTTTTTCTTTTCAAGATACGGGAAGAGAAAGACAGACTCCTAACCATCCTTCCAGACCAAAGAGGTGCTTTGCATTCTTGCAATTCATTATGCAGACCATTTGTTGAAGTATTTACTGTCAATTTGATCCTGGATGGACAACCATCTGTGCTTTGATACTGTTATTTTAATTCCATGACATCAGATCTGATGCCTACCACAGCAAAATCAGGGCAATAAGGCCTTAAATCCAGTGTAGTGCTGCAGCACAGCACAGCAAAACTTCCTGTTCCCCCTCCTCTCTCTGAAACCCCTCTTGGAGTTTCCTAGAAGACCAGATTCAGAAAGTCTCCCAGTCCTCTAGAGCGGATTTTTGTGGGTACATAGGGAGTTGTAGTAGGAAAGAGAGATTGTCTCCCTCTCGTTTCCACAGGTTTACAGAGTTCCATTATAGAATCACAGAGTTGGAAGAGACCACAGGGGCCATCTAGTCCAACCCCCTGCCATGCAGGAACACACATCAAAGCACTCCCGACAGATGGTCATCCAGCCTCTGCTTAAAAACCTCCAAAGAAGGAGACTCCACCACACTCCGAGGCAGCATATTCCACTGCCAAACAGCTCTGACTGTCAGGAAGTTCTTCCTGAGGTTTAGTTGGAATCTCTTCCTGTAGTTTGAATCCATTGCTCCTTGTCCTAGTCTCTGAAGCAGGTGGAAAACAAGCCTCCTCCCTCCTCGACATGACATCACTTCAAACATTTAAACATGGCTGTCGTATCTCCTCTTAACCTTCTTTTCTGGAGATTAAACATACCCAGATTCCCAAGCCGCTCCTCATAGGGCATGGCTTCCAGACCCTTCACCATTTTAGTTGCCCTCCTCTGGACACGTTCCAGCTTGTCGATATCCATGAAATGAGATGCCCAGAACTGCACACAGTATTCCAGATGCAGTCTAACCAAAGCAGAATAGAGTGGAACTATTAATTCCCTTGATCTAGACACCATACTCCTATTGATACAATCAGGGGAAGTCCAGCATTGGATCTCTTATTAAATGATATTGATTTACTGACCTCAAACACAAGAAAAGGGTTATCTTGTATCTTGCCACCTGCCACATTGTATAAAATATATTTAATAATACATAAAATCTTTTATTTTGTCATTATTGATTCAGCTTTTGGTTTCAGTGGTTGTTTATGTGCACCTAGTTGTTATGGTTTAATCTGCTCTTCAGTATTCCTTCCCCAGTTTCTTAAAGACATATGCTTTTACCATTGCTGTGTGTTTCATGGGTTGGCTTTCATTCTCCCATCATTTCTTGAATGATTTATATGGATTGCTGTATTGTCTCCCTTCCCGTCTCACAATGAAGTGTCTTTTGCAAAGTGTAAAACAGCTCTTTAACAAAGTAAGAAGCCACCATGCATTTTGGAAGGAAGTTACACAGTGAATGTGTTTAAAGTGGGGTCCAGATATACAGAACGTGGCCTTTGCAGATTTCATATCAGAGGATATCATTGGCACACATCCTTCATTGTTGCTTTACTATAGAAGCTGGGTATACTTTTGGTTGCTATCCTATTTGTTAACCAGTATACCTGATTTTAGAGCTCTCTGTATCCTGGATACAGGGCTGGTCCTGGACCAATGTAAGGTACCAAAACCATTTTTTTTATTCATATATTTTCATTTATTTTGGAAAGTTGAAATGTTCATTGTATGGCAGTTCCATTTGACAAGCATAGAAATGAAATGCCACTGTAAAGTCATAAGAAGAAGCTACAGGCAATTCTAAACAGTACTGCTAAACCTCTACGGCAGAATAAATATCTGCTTTAATTATGACCAACTTTCTCATGAAAGGTGTTGAGAGAAAACAAACCTAGGCCATTTCTGCACTACTCTAGCCATTTCGACACTACTCTGTTATAGTGCTATTATTCCACTTTCAACATCCTATGGAATTCTGGGGTTTGTAGTTCCCTGAAGCCAAAGAGCTCTCTGGCTGAGAATTCTAAATGCCTTTCCCTAAACTGTAAATCCCAGGATTCCATTGGAAGTTCAAAGTGGAATAATAACATTATAACAGTGTAGTGCAGAAATGGCCTCTGTTATAGTGCTATTATTTCACTTTCAACATCCTATGGCATCCTGGGGTTTGCAGTTTAGGGAGGGGCATTTATTATAATTTTATTATAATTTCAACAAATAAAACAAATAATTGGCTCTGTAATATTTAAATGCCATGTTACATCTGTTTCCTTTCCTTTCTGGATTACAATTAATGTTAATTCAATGTTTTCTTATATACCACATCGCAATAAATTGTTAATAACTATACTTAAATCGTTAGTGCCTGCTATATTTCTCAACTTTACATGTTTCATGATATTTCTCTGAATATGACCTTATAAAACAATTGCTATCATGAATAATGCATTATTTTCTGTCAACGCCCAACCCAAATCTGAAACAATCTTCCACTCCTTGTTAATATCTTCATCTGATTTCCCTTTTAACCTCTGTGAAACAATGTCTGCATTTCTATTTTCCATAAAAGTTGCCCACCACTGTTCAATTGAAGGTATAAGTGTGGTTTGGTTTTTCCATAATCTTGCATACTCAATGCAGGCTGTCGTAACCATATATAGTACTATTCTCCAATATTTCTTTGCTAGAGTTCCATCTAACGTGTCATATTTAACAGATACAATTCAGGTGTCATATCAAATTTAATCTTCAATATTGAACATATTTTCTTATGTATTTCATTCCAATATTTTTTTACTTTAGGACATGACCACCACATATGAAATAGTGTACCAGAACTCTCTTGACATTTTCAACATTACCCTGTACCTGTCTTGTAAATTGTCTTTAATTTTTCACGTGTCATGTACCACCTGTGAAAAAGTTTGTAGTAATTTTCTTTTAGATTCTGAGCAGCAGTAAATTTCTCTGTTCCCACCATTCTAACTGTATTGGATGTCCGACATTTTGTGCCCATTGTATCATCACTGTTTTAACTGTCTCCCTCTCGCACTCTTGGTGCAGAATCTCTTGATACAGATGTGCTAATAGATGTGGTGGATTTTCTCTTAAAAGTTTCAACAATTGGGTCTGCTCCTTTTGTTGTATTCCATAAGTTTGCACATCCATTTGAAATCTTTCCTTTTAACTGTCTGTAAGGAAACCAGCTTAATTTTATTCCTTCATTTTCCAATCTTTCTCTTGACTTCATCCTCAAAACACAATCATCAGTCGTTTCTAGTAAATCTTCATATCGTAGCCATTTATCTGTATCTTTCCATCTTCCAAAGAAAGCTTCCTGCGGGGAGACTGGGTACCAAAACCATTTTGAATCTATGGAAGGGGGGCACAAAGGTACTCAAATTGAGTTCCTGGGATTTCTAATTAAAAAGACCTTTGTCTTGAAATCTTTTAATTTCATTATATCCTATCTTTCCTTGAAAGAGCCCATCCCCATTTTTATCCTCACAACTAACTCTATGAAATAGTCCGATTGAGAGTCTGTGATTGGCCCAAGGCCACCAAGTGAGATTCATGTTGTGAACCTGGATCGCCCCAGCCCTAGTCTTGTTCTCTAACCATTGCACCATATTTGCTGTCTTATTTGGAGAGCTGCTGATAGACAGAGACTAGTAGTCCAGTTCATTTTAAGGTAGCCTTGTTTGTTTGTATGTGTTTATCAAGGAGGAGCTGCAGTAACTATGCAAAAGATTATGTTAATCTCCTTCCCCTCCAGTCAGAAGCCTACTTGATAGCTTGTATGTTTTTCTGACAAAATTATGATTTGTACAACTTAGCTGGAGTCAAACTTGGGAAACTGCAGTAATGTTTACTAAATACCAGTTTCAGTAATGTGCCTCTGGTTGGGAGGATAAAACAGATCATTAATCATTTCTAATTAATAAAAAAAAGATAGCTTTTATGGCTTTGAAGCTCATCTTGAGAGACTAACTGCATTTGCTTTATTATAAAATAAGTCAGCATATTTCAGATGAAAATTACTGAGACTGTCAGTCATCAGAGCAATGACATGCAAATCCTTGTTTGGGCTTTATTGTCATGTTATGGATTGATAGCCTCTTGAAGTATGCGTGCTGCCTACATACAGTTCTCAAATTCTGTTCCTAACTGCTGTCTTACAGAACTGATTGTCTTAAAGCAGGATTTCGATATAAACACTCCTTAGGATGCTGCATTTTTAGCATTTCAGATTACGGATGCTGCAAGCATATGGAAAGCTTGTGACCTCAAACTAATTCTGTTTGCCCTAAAAATGTGTTCTTGTGATGCCTGATCTTGTTCTGGCACTAAGATCACCAGCTTTTCAAATGTCCCCATATCTATAGGTTTAATTAGGAAGCACTGTTTTTCTCTGTTCTATGAAAATGTTCACTTGCTGCTTTTTTACCATTTCTGGCTGAAGGACACTTAGCCTTGACTGTGTTCTGACAACTGCTGGCTTTTGCAAGCTTGTGAAATGTTCTCTCTGCACTTTGGATTTTACAAAGCTTTCTGTTCTAATTGGTTATCCTAAGGCTCATATTGCTTACCCAAAGGTCTTCTGAGTATACTCTGGTGGTCTCGTTGTACATTTATTACCTGATTCTGTTTCTGAATCATTAACTAGTTCTGCTTTTGTTCCAGTTGGCGCAAAGATAAGTCCAGGAGCATTGTGAGGCTGCAAACCAGAATGAAACAAGGAGAATCAGCTCTCCTCACTAATGATGATCCTTGCCACCCCTGGGTATCCAGGCCTCCTTATTTTGATTCAGCTTTCGTTGGCTCAAGTGTAGGATGACAACAAGATGCAAAATAAATGCTACAATTCCAGGATCCAAGTAAGAATGCAAAACAGGAACTGTGTGACTTTAGAATATTATACATTTCTTAGTTCACTGCCCGTTAAATGGTAGGTGGCAATGGATAAATGAAGAGAGCAAGATGTCATTGGCATATTCAAGATAACCACAGTAGTTCACAATGGCCTCCTAACAACTTAGACCTTCCAGTTTATGCTTATATTTTAGGTATACAGTTGTGGCTGTTGGATACCACTCTAAATTTCCTGACTTAGTTACAAAGCATGCCTGCATACATATTCCTTGAAACTGATGCCAGTAATTAAAGCTGTTTTTGCCACTCTCTTGTTTTTAGGTAAAGATCCTTATATAAGAATACAGTACCTTTATTCTATTTTGCCACAGATAAGATGTAAGGCTTTTCAAAGAGCTGACAAATCACCACTTTCCTTCCCCCCCCTTTTTTTTTAAAATGGTGCTTTGCAAGTTCTTTCGCCATTAAGAATGGCATTGCAGTGGTGAAAAAATCTTACTGATTTCATCAATTTCTCTCTACACTGTTTCTCCAGTTCCTTGAGTTCATCTCATGGTCTCTTACACTACCGCAATGTGTCTCTAATGCGATTGTCTGTATCTAAATGAAAAATCAATATGATATCCAAGCTGAAAAATGAGGCAACTAGAACTAGGTGATATCCTTGAGTAAGGAACAATTTTGTGTGTTTGGGCACTGGGGTGGGATGGAGTGGAGTCACTCTGTTTCAACTATGAGGATGGCAAAAGTGAAATAGCATAAAGAAATGACCAGAGGACTGTGCAAGTGTAGGGTGACTTACTTTAGAGAAGGCGGTTCTCTGAAGGCGACTACTCTCTGTGCAGTTCAAGTCCCATTTAAAAGATAAAGAGCAACCAGGAGGCATGAAGCTATGGATCAACAATCAGTCCCTAGACAACAGGCTGAGCAGTAGGTACAGAGTACACCCAGTTACAGTCTTCTCTACTGTTTTCACTACTATTTTCTACTACTCTAGAATGTATTGTATGAAGTATTATAGTGCTTTGTTTTAAAATTTGTATCCAAGCATTTACATGAAGACATGCAGACAAGGTATCCTCTTTTTGTCCTACTTTTGGGTAACTCATGTCCTTTTTTATTTTTATTTCTTATTTTTATTTTTTTGGCACTATGTAAGTGTGGTCTCCCTGTGCAGATGTGGATGCAGGTGAACATGTGGAGCGGGAAGAAATGCTAAATATTTTCTGCCTTTACTTTCACCCTGTGAAGTAAAGATAATCATCGTTGCCGCTGCCTAATCAGCCAAACCTGTTAATTGATCCTGCACGCATGCCCTCTTCTGTTCATTCATCTGTGGATGAATGCACAATTCCTTAGAACTGCAGGCAAAGAAAAAGTAGATTAGAGACCAGGAAAAAGGTTAAGCTTTATTTAGTTCATGGGGCTATGAGGACTACTGTATCATATTTCCTCATGTCCTGTGGGTTCCAACAGTGCAGTGATTATTCAAGCTTCTCTGATAAGTACTGACCAGAAACAAGTATTTATTTCAATATCAAGTGACAACTAGATCCCTCTTGGTTCACAAAACAGAGACTAAGTCAACAGAAGTAAGAGCATAATGCAGCTTGATAAATAGCTTGACTTTTATTGGGAGGAACAGATGGTAACAAATATCTTAAAGTAAAGCTGAGTAGCACATAGATTCTTTCATTCACTCCATTGTACATACACACACATAAGTGTTCACGTGTGGAGAGAGAGAGAGAGATGAACTAGAAAATTGTGATGCATGATACAAAGAATAAGATGCCACCCTTTGCTCCCTCATGGTCTCATATAAATTAGACTAGCATTTGAATTACCATTAGCACAGGACAGACCTTCCAATTGCCCTGAAGCTGGTAGGTCGTGTGGCATATAGATAGGGTTCCCAGGTGAAATGAGGGACAGGGCTCTGTCCCTTTAATGGTTATTTAGAGAAGAGAATGTCAACAGGTGTTGCTTATGTGACAGCAGACTTGCTTCTTCCTAGCCATTACATGGTCACACTCAGCATAGAGTTCTAGCTTCCTGCCAGCACTTTGGGCCTTTTCATAATACACAAATACAGCACAATGATTCTGCTTTAACAGCCATGAGCTCCCACTCAGAGCAGCTGCAGGAGGAGTGATGGTAAAATCCAGAGCCATTTCGCAGTACAGAATTATTGCATTATGATTCTTTAACTGCCATGATTGCTGCCTAGAGAATCCTAGTTTGTAGTTTGTTGAGGCACTGGAACTCTCCAGCAGTGAATTTTAAATCTCTTCCCTAAAACTGCAGATCTCAGGATTCCTTAGGATAGAACCATGGCAGTTAAAATGGAATCATAGTGCTATAATTAAGTGCTTTGAAAGGGCTCCAGGTTTGTTGATGTGGGATTTTCCTTTACTCATCTCTTTTCTAAGCCTCAGGTTTCTGAATGAAATGCTGAAATCTTTTTATTTTGGCATCATCCTACTGAAATTCTTTCTCTCTCAGCACCTCTTTTTAAACAACCATGCGTCTCTGTGTGTGTCCGTATGTGTGTGTGTTTGGACCGAGTTGGCTGCCTTTGGCATCAAATATTAGGGTGTGAGGCATCTGCTATCTTCATACAATTGCCTTTGTTTGCTTGTTTGTTTGTTTGTTTTGAGTAAGTCAGCTGCTGCCTGCAGCATCTACTGTCTTCAGACAATTCCCCTTATTTTATTTATATCCCCAAAGGAAAAATATTGTGATTGTTTTAGACTGATTCTCCTGGTTTGTTTCTGTAGGTATCTCTCCTTGCCTTTTTACCTTAATGTTCAGTTGAGACCTGTTCTCCTGTAACCATTAGGACAGGTCCTATGCTGTGGGGCAACAGAGAATAGGTCTACCCCTCTTCTCTGTGACAGCCCTTGAGGTAGTTAAAGAATGGAATCATGTCAGCCCTCAGTCTTCTTTTCACCAAGTTGAACGTTATTAGAAATTCAAGCTGCATTAGAAATTCAAGCTCATCTTGCTTGTTTTCCAAACTCTGTGCACTGGTGTATAGACAGTCAAAACTGAGAAGACATTTCAGCAAGAAGTCATGGTATGCCATCCCTGTAAGAGTTCCAAAAACGTGAAGCTGCTTATGCAGTGGAAGTTGTCCAAGCATAATGACCCTTTTGGATCCATGCCTTGCTTTCTCCACCCATTTGGTTGTCATCTCCTGTCAAACCCTTGAGTCATCATTTGTGGCTCAGACCATTTCCACATGACTCTGTTATAGTGCTATTATTCCACTTTCAATATCCTATGGAATCCTGGGGTTTGCAATTTAGGGAGGTGCATTTATAATTCTCAGCCAGAGAGCTCTTTGGCCTCAGTAAACTACAAATCCCAGAATTCCACAGGATGTTGAATGTGGAATAACAGTACTATAACAGTGTAGTGCGGAAATAGCCTCAGTTTTGGAACCTACAATTGTAACCATCTGTAAATGCAAACACGTTTAAAGACTTGTGGAAATACACATTTGTAGGACCTTCCTCCAGGCATATGGCCTCTCAAAGACCCTGTGTTAGCATCTGCTAGGAAAAAGAAGTGAACAGTTTGGGCCATGGTCTTGTTAGACAGTATAACCCCAGAGGCATGGGTGGCTGCACTAGCTTAGGCAGGGACTATAACAAGCATCCTGGTAGTGGCAGAGAAAGTATTTTGTTCTCAGAAAGAAGGATGTTCCATTAGGAAGCCAGATAGGTCTGTCATGATGTCATGATAGATGCTCTCTCGAAACCCTAGAAAGCATTTTCAAATTCTGATAGATCCTTGGATTGAAAACAGCTGAATTGAATTGAAGTAATACGAATTTTTATTTTTCCTGGTAGCATGGAAACCATGCCCTATGACGAGTGGTTTAGAGTATGTTTAGACCGGAGAAGATAAGCTTAAGAGATGGCATGATAGCCATGTTTAAATGTTTGAAAGGATGTTGTATGGAGGATAGAGCAAGCTTGTTTTCTGCTGCTCCAGAAATTAGGACATGGAGCAATCGATCCAAACTACAGGGAAAGCGATTCAGCTTAGACATTAGGAAGAAATTCTTGATTTCTTGGTGCCTCCTTCTTCGGAGGTTTTTAAGCAGAGGTTGAATGGTCATGTGTTGGGAGTGCTTTTGTAGTGGAACTGAGATAGAGACCCACGGTTTAGAAAAAAGATTTATTGTGCACAATGTCTCAGTGATGCCTCTTTACATTCAAAGCAATTTATACATCTCCAGTGCAAATACATCACATGTTCAAGAAAGGAAATTGACACAAACAATAGTTCTCACCATCTTCCTGCGTAATCTTACAAATGTTGCAAAGCATAGCGAGGCACATTTCATCCTCCCTAACATTCTATTTCACAGTGTCCTATTGTTCTTTCAAACACAGAGTCACTTCAATTGCAGGGGAAATTAACTGCTTTTCTCAACTGCTTTTCCCTCACACCCAGAGGTCATCTGGGCTGACCTGAAACTGCACGTCCACTATACTTTGCTTGTGTATTACTATATGGCAGGGGGTTGGACTGGGTGGACATTGTAGCCTCTTTCAGTTCTATGATTCTATGATTTTATGATTTACTGTCAGAAAGAGTTATTCTAAGCTGAGGTGGGCAAACTGTGGCCTGCATATGCTCCCTCCCAGGGCCCCTAGGAATTGGTTTTAAAAAACCCACTGCTAAATGTCCTCTAGCAGGCAGGGCACATTTTCACCATGTTTTTGCTCCCCTGGGCCATTTTAAGCCACAGAGGGGTCTTTTTCTAAAACTGGAAGTAAACAGGAAGTGGGTGTTGCTAAAAAGGGCATCTCTGGAGAGGAAGCTAATACAGACAGACCCCTAGCATCTCACAGTTGTCCACTACTGTTCCAAGCAACAGTCCTGAGCTGAAGTGAAATACATATGAAGTAAAGCGTTACTGTTTTTGGAAAAATGAAATCAAAATCAACAGAACTGAAAATATAAGCATGGTTGCCAATTACTATGTTATCTGCTTAATTTTGGATCCAATCTGATATATACTGTACTTCAGATTATAACTGTCCCTGAAAATGCCACTGACATACATGGGGACTATTTGCAGATAAGCAATATATTAAAAAAAAAGTTATTTCTTTTTTTAAAAAAAATAGCATTAATCAAGAGTTTTAATTTTATTTGTAACATGTTAGTAAAGCAGAAGCTGTTCTTTTTGCTTTATCTGGCATAAACCACTATCCTTTTTGAATGAACAGGTACAAAATCTGAGTGACGATATTTCAGTGAATAAAACCAATCATTGGTATTGCATATGTCTTACTGAACAACATGATATTAAATGTATTGATGTAAATCCAAGGTAATGTCAGCCAAGTAAAAATCTCAGTGCAGTTTCAGCATGATGTACTGTTGCATGAGCAGACGTGCAGAAGAAAGTTCAAGAGGTACTGCTATTAGTTGTGAAATCATTTGCCCAACTGTTTGCACAACCTCTTGTGCAATTGAAGGCTGTAGCACAATGCAAATTGCTTAGTCTTTTGAACTGGGTATGCTTGAATTTTGTTGTATAATCCACAGTTAGTGCCATTTATGCTACTTGTACAGTGGTTGTGTTATACTTGAATACACCGATTTTCCTGCTCTTGATGAATTCCAGAAAGAATCTCTTCAGAACTCTGATAAAAGTTATGTATTTTGGAAGCATCTGGAGTTTGCAACGAGTTATTTTGAGTTAGGGCAACAAGGGCATAATGAAGTCACATTTCTTCTTGTGTGCGTCCAGTGTTCTTTGTGCACCAGTGTTTAACACAGAACTGACAAAACCCACTGTTACAAAACCAGGGCAGCTTGCAGAGTCTAACATTCTTTCACAGTGATGACTGAGAAAATCCAGCAGATGTATACAGATTCATCTCAGCTGCACTTTATTTGCCACATCCACCAATGGTAGATAATGCTATGTCAATCTCAGAATTTTCAGCAATACAGGATCTTGAGGAAGGCTTTACGGAACTCACTGTTGAAAGTGGTGTAGATAACAGGGTTGAGGGCGCTGTTGACGTATCCCAACCATGTGGTAGCACTATATAGCTCTGGGGGGATGTTACAAGCTTGGCAGTGAGTATTCAATATGTGTATCAAGAAGAACGGTAGCCAGCAGACAATGAAAGTCCCTAGGATTTAATAGAAATGAGACAGTATCACCACTTTTGGCTCAGAAGTGCTTAATTCTCAGCACAAATCTGTGAGCACATAAACCCGTGATCCAGTCCATCTAATGTAAGACAAAGAGACATGCTGGAAATGCCTGATGAATCAGTCCATCTAGGATTCACCCACAATCCTAGGTATCTTCACACACCTCTAGAACTACTTCTGAAGGTCCCTTGTGCATCTCTTCACATGTGTGAATAGGTTAAAGCAAGAAAGATAGCCATCACCTTTTCTAATAAAAATTGAGCTGATGCAGATTTACAAAATATAGTTTAATTTACAAAATATACTGCAACAAATGTGCATGTGTATAATCTGTCTGCTCAAAATCTCCCCTATCTCTTACCTCTCAGGCTCCATCACATGCACTGAAAATGACATAAGTATTCATATTTTTCCCCTCCATAGATGGAAAGGGAGCTCAGCAAAGGAGGGGAGGGTTAAGCAGCCTTTTCCTCATGATTCCTCTATTCAGATTCACAGCTGTGCTTCAAGTGCTTTTCATGAAAACCAGAGAAAAGAAAACCCAATAAGATCCTCCACTGTCGTATCTTGTTTCACCCCTATTCTTGTATAGACTGGAATCACAGAATCATAGAATCATAGAGCTGGAAGAGACCACAGGGGCCATCCGGTCCAACCCCCTGCCATGCAGGAACACACATCAAAGCACTCCCAACAGATGGCCATCCAGCCTCTGCTTAGAAACCTCCAAAGAAGGAGACTTCACCACACTTCAAGGTAGCATATTCCACTGCCAGACAGCTCTAACTGTCAGGAAGTTCTTCCTGAGGTTTAAGTTAGGAATCTCTTTTCCTGCAGCTTGAATCCATTGTTCCTTGTCCTAGTCTCTGGAGCAGCAGAAATCAAGCCTGCTCCCTCCTAGACATGACATCTCTTCAAATATTGAAACATGGCTATGATGTCCCCTCTTATCCTTCTCTTCTGCAGACTAAACATACCCAGCTCCCTAAGCCACTCCTCATAGGGCATGGCTTCCAGACCCTTCACCATTTTGGTTGCCCTCCTCTGGACATGCTCCAGCTTGTTGATATCCTTCTTGAACTGAGGTGTCCAGAACAGGATACAGTATTCCAAATGAGGTCTAACCAATGCAGAATAGAATGGTACCATTACCTCCCTCAATCTAGGCACCATACTCCTATTGATGTAACAAAGAATTGCGTTGGCTTTCTTGGCTGCCGCATCACACTGCTTACTCATGTTCAGCTTTTGATCTGCCAAGACTCCTAGATCCCTTTCACACATACTGTTATCGAGCCACATGTCCTCCATCCTGTATTTGAGCATTCCATTTTTTCTGCCCAAGTGCAAGACCTTACACTTCTCTCTGTTGAAATTAAATTTGTTAGCTTTGACCCAGCTCTCCAATCTGTCAAGGTCATTTTGAATTTTGATCTTTTCCTCTGGGGTATTAGGAACCCCTCCCAATTTGGTGTCACCTGCAAATTTGATCAGCATGCCCTCTACTCCTTCATCCAAGTCACTGATGAAGATGTTGAATAGCATTGGGCCCAGGACAGAACCCTGTGGCACCCCACTAGTCACTTCTCTCCAGGATGAAAAGCAGCCAGGGGTCAGCACCCTTTGGGGTTGGTTGGTCAACAAATTACAAATCCACCTAACAGTAGCACTGTCCAGCCCACGTTTTACTAGCTTCTTTGCAAGAATGTCATAGGGAACTTTGTCAAAGGCCTTACTGAAATCAAGATATGGTACGTCCACAGCATTCCCTTCATTTATCAAGCTTGTAACTCTATCGCAAAAAGAGATAAGATTGACTTTTTTTTGAAAAATCCATGTTAACTTTTATGATTATGGCATTGCTTTCTAAGTAATTACAAACTTACTGTTAAATGATCTGCTCTAGGATCTTTCCTGGTATTGATGTCAGGAAATGCATATACTTACCAAGAACAATAGCTAGCATTTGGGTGGCTTTCCTCTCTCTGAGCTGTATTGTCCGATGCTGCTGAGAAGGTAGCTTCAATGTAGTGGTTGTTTTGCCATTGCTTAGTTTGCGCACTTCCAAACTTTGCTCCTTGTTTTTTTTCCTCACTTTTAGATCAGCAGCCTCTTTATCCCCTGTACTGGAAAAGGAATTTTCATGGCAATACTGCTGCTGTTCAGGGGGTGTAAGGGGCTTTTTTTCAGCTGCCAGCTTCTGGCCTGAAGAACAGTTGAAATGGAAGTAAGGTGAAAGTCCACCTGGAGACTTCTGATGCAAGTCTGTTCTTTCTGAATGTTTCTGGCAGACAGGAGACAAATAATGGATAGCAAAAACTGACATAACATTTCATTTTCTGATTTTCAAGTAAAGTAGCCCCAGTTCAACAAAAGGAAACACAAACTTATGCCCAAAGTTATTGGAAACTTGGGATCCACACCCAGCACTGAAACTGAATTTTGTTTAGCTACTGTTACATGGTTGTGATTTTGTTACAATACTCATGTTTTACCTCCCGTTCCCACATTCCACATCCTCAAACTAGGGATGAGTGAGAATTTTATTTTATTCTTCTTTCGGCCAGAATGTATTAAAATGTTTAAAACTCAAATGTGGGAGAAAGCAAAACTGATATGTTTGCTCAACTCTTGCCGAAGAAAACCCAATGAAATTCATGGTGTCATCATAAGCCAGCAGGTGACTTGAAGGCATACGCCCAAACCTCATAGCATTCATTGGCTTGTGAAGAATTTGTACAATTTCACAGTGATGTAGACTTGAGTTAATTGACTTGGGCGCAAGTAGGACTTAAGTTACTTCAGTGACTCGACTCAGACATGACTTGGCAATAAAATGATGCACTGACTTGAGACTTGAATATTTTTAGTGACTGACTTGGTGCCCTTGGTTCAGTAACATTGCACATTCATCCAGAAATCTTACAACTTTGAACAATACTTCCATCTCTTTTTGCCTGTTAGTCACATAACAATTGTCTCGAGCCCAAAGCATGGGCACATTTCTCAGGGGGCAACAGCAAACAGATTAGGCAATGGGCTTCAGGCAGACTTGAGGTCTGCTTAGCAACGTTTCCCCACTGCATATAAGAGGAGCCTTCTAAAACTTTTCCTAAGAGCAGAAGACGAGACTTGCCAACAGAATGCAGGGCACATTTCTCAAAGGGGAACAGCAAATGTGTTAGGCAATGGGCTTGAGGAGAAAGGATCCTTCCTTCTAAAGTTTTTGAAGCTTGAATAATGGGGAGTAAGAAGGATCCTATTCCCCACTTTTGAAGCTGCAGACTGTTTTATGCCCAAAAGCCTCCAGCTTTGCGAAGGGGGGGTGTAAAAAGAATTCTATTCCCTACTTCCAAAGCTGCAGATGGAAAAATTGCAAATGTGGAGGGTTGACTCTGTTTAAAATGTTAAAATTGATTTTATTTGACTTTGTTCAGAAATTCTGGAATATAGGTTGAGACTTGATTTGAAACTTGACTTGATGGTGTCTTCAAGGACTTGAGACTTGACTTCTGGCTTGAAGGTAGAGACTTGAAACTTGACTCAAGACTTGGAGTAAAAGACTCTGCAGATCAGCTTTCTACGGCAATGTGGCCCTTTCAGCAAATGGAGAGTAGTAAATTCACTGATCCTGGTGATCTCCTATCTGGTGGAGCCCTGGTGGCACAGTGGTTAAATGCCAGTACTGAAGCCATAAGTCTGTGAGTTTGATCCTGCCGGGCGCCACATTGACTCAGCCTTCCATGCTTCTGCAGGTCGGTAAAATGAGTACTCAGTTTGTTAGGGGCAATTAGCTAAAAACATTGTAAACTGCTTAGAGAGCACTTAGCTGATAAGCAGTATAGAAATACCCATGCTATTGCTACCTGACATATCTGTCTTGTTCCACCTCATGGTAGGATTGGCCTTGAATGGATTTTTTTTACTTTAGAAGAAGTTCATTACCAAAGGCTTTTGAGCAAACTTAGGAGAAGAAGGAAAGTTCTCTTACAGACAGAAACTGCTTAAAGAACAGAGCTAAAGAACAGGAAACAGCAGGTAAGAATAAATGAAGAGTTTTCAGAATGAAGGAATATAAATAGTGTAGTTCTGGTGCCAAGTATGAAAACATGAGCCAAGATCCTGCATCGTCAGATATAACTATAAGGATAGAACTCCATTAGCGCAGCTATTTCTGCCAATGCCACTCCCCTTGCAAACCAACCTCTTAAGCCAGGTAGTACCCCCAATAGAAGGGTTTCTAGGTACTGCAGTTCTGGCTTAAGAGGAAGGGATCATGTTTAGTCATGAACATCTGTAAAATATGAATCCCAAAACTTATAAAATCATAAATTTGGTGTATACTCATAAAGATTGAGCAGAATGTCTACCATTGCTTTTTATGAAGCCTTTGGTTCCTGTTGATTTTATAGAATTCTGCACATATGCATAATTTTGAATTCTCTTAAACTATCTTGTTTTAATGTGTCAGGTTTTAAAAACACACTTTTACTCTGGGTATGTTATTTTTGCTCTTTTAAATTGTTTTGAATTCATAAAATAAGTTTATTATACCCTGTCCTGAGATTTTTAAATACAGGATGGGATATAAATATTTATATAAACAACTATTCTAAACCTGGAAAGGATGCACAACAGTCTGTATATTCTTCTATGAGGCAAGGTTACAAATGAGAATCTTAATCTTAGTTGAAGAATAAGAGGAACCTAGTAGATCTGTGTGAAATTACACATAGGCCATTTCCACACTAGACTGTTATAGCGCTATCATTCCACTTTCAACATCCTATGGAATCCTGGGGTTTGCAAACCCCAGGATTCCATGGGATGTTGAAAGTGGAATGATAGCGCTATAACAGTCTAGTGCGGAAATGGCCATAGTTTCCTTCCTAAGAATCAGTAAACTATCTTTTAAATACTCATAAATTATCTCCTAACTAATAAGGTTCAGACTTGAATTATTAGCCAGCATTAAGTAATGGAGCATCCAGATGCAGTTTCAGATTAACGTGAAACATGAACCTCTCCTCAGGGGTACCAGTGATTGAACATATTCTTTGCTGTTTGCTCAGTCATTTCCATGGAGGTTAAATGGTATATAGAAGCTGACTATGTAGGATGCAATGGGAAGAAGAAGCAACATGAGGTGTGTTGGTAAAAGTTGAACAGGGTGAAGGAAATACAGCAGGAACTAGACAGACCACTATGGGGGAATACCACAAAAACTATAGAGCTGGACAGATATACCCAACAAAGTTTCTAGGATGGACAAATGGTGCACAAAAGAATCTGGACGATGTATAAAAAGCTCATACCTTGTGTTTGTAACACGCTCTGACATGGTGGCTGCCTTGTCTTGTGAGGATTCGTTTCCTCTGTCTTTGCCTCAGCACTATGTAAATACGGATATAGAGCAGCAGGGTCACCAAGAATGGAAGATAAAAGGACACCACAGAAGAGTAAATTACAAAGTCAGGATCAGAGATAGAACAAATGCTGGGATCATCTGAGAAGAAAAGAAAGAAGAGAGAAGGTGGGGCAACTGTGATAATATGAGGAATTGCAAACAAATATGGGGACACAGATAGATGCTTCTGCAACCTTCCTGTCCTCTATGGGCACAAATGGCTGCAGGTGGGGGACTTCAGTGGTTCTATGGTAGGTCCAAGGTGTGGTAAATGGCTTGGCATTAGCAGAGTTACTATGCTATGCTGAAACATGTAGGATGGCAGCCAGAATATAGTGACCATAGGAATCTTGGTGATGGTGGTAGTGGTGGTAGTGGTGAGACTATTGTTGACACTGCATGCTACTTTGATAACCCTAGGGAGGCTGAAGAGGGTATGACTGGCAGGGGGCGGGAGAGAAAGCAGGGTAGTTGTGTGTGTATGTCTTTGATTTCATAGAATCATAGAGTTGGAAGAGACCACAGGGGCCATCCAGTCCAACCCCTGCCAAGCAAGAATGCACTCCCAACAGATGGCCATCCAGCCTCTGCTTAAAAACCTCCAAAGAAAGAGACTCCACCACACTCCGAGGCAGCATATTCCACTGCCAAACAGCTTTGACTGTCAGGAAGTTCTTCCTGAGGTTCAAGTGGAATCTCTTTTCCTGCAGCTTGAATCCATTGCTCCTTGTACTAGTCTCTGGAACAGTGGAAAACAAGCCTTCTCCTTCCTCGACATGACATCCCTTCAAATATTTAAACAGGGCTATCACGTCTCCGCTTAACCTTCTCTTCTGCAGACTAAACATACCCAGCTCCCTAAGACGCTTCTCATAGGACATGGCTTCCAGACCTTTCACCATTTTGGTCAGTCTCCTCTGAATACATTCCAGCTTGTGAATATCCTTTTTGATTTATTCATTTGCAGTGTGGGTGCATTTTTTTTGTCCATTTTCATTGTGGATTCCATATCTGGAAAAACTGATTTTGGAGTGATCTATTAATGTGGTTTCAAATGAGTGTTTTTTACAAGTACTCAGACACTCATATTGTTATCAGGACTTTGGGCCATTTACTCCTTTCTCAGGCCATTTCCTCACTAGCCTGTTATAGCTCTGTGATTCTGCTTTCAACATCCTATGGAATCCTGGGTTTGCAATTTAGGGAGGGGCTGGCTGGATTCCATAGGATGTTGAAAGTGGAATCATAGCGCTATAACAGGCTAGTGCAGAAATGGCCTCAGTCTCCCTTTTGTGAATTGCTTATTTTGTAACTGACCAAAGCTGCTGTTTTGGTAAATAGGCCTGCCTCTTCAGAGCTGCCATTTTTGACAGTTCTGACAACACTTTCCCAAATTTCAAAACACACCTCTCAGAGCACCGATAACTGATAACTTCAAGTCATAATAGTAAGCCTCACATTGTGTATAAAGCCCACACATTAAGACACCGTTGTTTTTTTACCTGTGGTATTGAAGCCAAAGAGAAGAGGGCAGGAAACAGCAAATGCCAACAACCAGACCATTGAGATCATTATGAGACTCTTCGACACGAGCTGGGCCCTGTGCTGTACTGATAATGAACAGGCATGACTACTGCAGTGTATCTGCAAAGTGAACCAGCTCCAAAGCAACAGCAGTGAAGAAGAAGGAATCATTAGAGGAAGGGCAGAGTGAAGAAAGAGGAAGAGAGGACAAGGTCCCATCCAGAATGAAAGAAAACAAAAGTGGGAAAGAAATTAATGCAATGGTGGAATAACAGCGGAGGAAGGAAATGACAATTCAAGATAGTTAAAATTATCAGATATGAAAAAGACAACAAGAGTAGGGAAAGAAAAAGTTAAATAAGTAGAATGTTACTTGCTATTCTGAAATTTAAGAAGATACAGTGGATCAAAGACAAAATTGATAATGACAGATGGAGATTTCTACAGTGAGGCTTTTGTGTATTTACATATATGTGTGCATTTGTTTATCCCAATACATGTTGTTATATTCGCTGATGCAGGGAATGCTGAAGTTTTGGTTAGTGAAAAGCATACTCTAGATGCTGCCATTCTGCAGCACTTTCCACACCACCCTCCCAACCTGCCATGGGGACAGGAGAAGGATGGGACCATGACGACAGTTCTACATGACATTGTTGTGATCCCATCCTTCTCCTGTTCCCAGGTGGCACAATGATGGATTAAATAATTGACAGGGTTGCCCCATCAATGATCTATGATCGTGTCACCATCATGGACTTACTGTCCTGTGGAAGACCCGGAAGCACAATGGCTGCGCTTCCTGTCTCAGCACAGCCTTGAAAAATATCTGGCTGCACTGTAGAAGGAAGAGGCGTGGCCATGACACTTCCTTCACCACGGAGCCAGATGGTGTGGAAAGGAGTGCTCCCTTCTCACTCCCCTCGCAGCAGAGCCAATGCTAAGATCCCCACTGGACATCTGCATGAAAAGGTAGAGTGCGGAAAAGGCCTGAGTGAAAGTGCATAATCTAATGAGGAATTCTTTAACTTGCTCCATAGACTACTTATGCACCCAAAATCACACTTTATTCCCTGCTTGTTTCATCTGGGATTTCAGATGCATGATTCTAAGAAGGAAAAATTGGAGCAGCCTTCTGAAGCTATTTTTGTAAAAATATATGTTGAGGCTTCATTATGTGTATTCAGATGCAATAAATGAGTCCCACTCAGTGCTTTCTCTATTCATGGAGTGTCTCCATCCAAGCCAGACCCCTGGATAATCTAAGTTTTAGTTTGTATGGAGAGTCTCCACAGATAGAGGAGGCTCTCTTCTTCAGGCCATTGCTTTTCATGCGAGTAGTTGTGGAGACTGTAGGCCTTTCTTGTCTGTTGTTGGTATGTGTCTTTAAGCTGTTTCTAATATATAGTGACCCTAAGATGAACCTATTGTGAAATTTTCTTGGCAAGATTTGTTCAGAGGCTGAGAGAGAGTGACTTGCCAAAGGCCACTGAGAAAGTTTCCTTGGCTGAGTGAAATCTGATCCCTCAGAATCCTAGTCCAACACTCAAACCACTACCCCGTGCTGGCTCTAAGTCTCTCGGTGTACGTGCCTTCAAGTCACCTGTTGACGTATGGCAACCCCATGAATTTCACAGGGTTTTCTTAGGCAAGGAATACTTAGAGGTGGTTTTGGCAGTTCCATCCTCTGAAATATAGGCCATTTCTGCACTACACTGTTATAGTGCTGTTATTCCACTTTCAACATCCTGTGGAATTCTGGGGTTTGTAGTTTACTGAGGCCAAAGAACTCTCGAGGTTAAGAATTCTAAATGCCTCTCCCTAAACTGCAAACCCCAGGATTCACAAGATGTTGAAAGCGGAATAATAGCACTTTAACAGTGTTCTGTGGAAATGGCCATAGCTTACAGCATCTTGTATTAGTTGGCAGCCTCCCATCCAAGTAAGAACCAGGTCTGACTCTGCCCAAGATCAGACAGAATCTGGTGCCTTTAGGGGATTTAATATTTACTTAATTCTAAAAGGCAATGCCTCAGTAGAGTTCTAGTTTGCCTTCACATTTGCTTAACTTTAAATATCAAAAAGCCTATGTGCCTTTGGAGTATTCCTTTAAATTGTTACAAAAATACAGGTTACAAAGCTGTTGTGTGATATACACATGAAAAAAGGTCAATGTAGCACAGTCCTTAGATAAGTTGTCTTTTCTCCCTCTGACATATACAAATTTCAACCTACTTTCCTTTTCTTCATTCACATGGATATCTTCCAGCTTCCTGCCATGGTCTTTGGTTCTTACCTGTCAATGCTGATAGCACAGAGATTTAAAATGCTGGCTGTGCACATCATGACATCCATTGTTACAAATAGATCACAGAAGACACGGCTGAAATTCCAGACTCCTCCCATCACCTGGATATCAATCACAAAATAATTGCTGTTGCTTTGCAGAGAATACTAATACAGTACAAGCATATCTTCCCATTTGAATTGATAAATTATCTTATATGAGCATTAATGAACAAAGTTTCATGTGTCTCTTTAGAGACAAGGATTATTATTCTCTAGGCTTCAGAAAGGAGCAGGTGGCTGTACCACAAAGGACTTGGTTGTAGGCACTGCAGCATATCAAAGGAAAAATCTAAAGACCTAAGACAGATCCTTTGCTAGTTATAGAAACTGAAAGAGAATAACAAGTTGGAGAACTTTGACCATTTTCTTCAGTATCACATAAAAGTTAATGCAATGGAAATGCAATTATAAATTATACAAAACAATATGCAACTCCTTCCCAAAATATTATGCAAAAATCAAAACTATGGGTCTTGATTTGTTTTTTTAAAATAAGATAGCAATCAAAGAAAAGGCTTTATAGCACAGAACATGTGCAGCTCCAAATCCTTTGCAGCTTTGGGCCACTACTAACAATTCTTTCAAAAGGCAACGGAGATCTCTGGAGAGTAATACCTAAAGACGTGTGGAAGCTTAAGTATCTAAATGACCACTTCTGTATATTTTTGAAGCAAAGTGCATGGCTCCTGGTATTTCCTCCTAAAGCATTCAGACTGCTCTGCATAATGGAACTAATGTAGAAAGTAGCCCCTTTAATGTGGAAAAGGTGTCCAGAGTGGATTATTTTAAGGAATTAAAACTTAATTCCTTAAAACATCAATTGTCCCTTTGTTTTTAATTGTTTTGTTTTTAATTTTTAGTTTTAATTTTATTTTAATCTGTTTTAATAGTTGGTGTGTTGGGGGGATGGTAGGGTTGGTGGGTGGGGAGGGTGGGCTACATTTTGATGTTTTAATATTTATATGTTTTGTAATGCCACCTCAATCCATTTGGGAGAGGCGGGATAGAAATAAATTTTATTATTATTATTATTACTTATTCCACAAACAACTCCAGTGGTGATTGATTTGTGAAAAAGAGATACATTATGTAAACTCATTAAGATCAGTTTTTCATTGCTTCACAAATAACGGAAGCACCAAAGTGTGCAAGTGCTAATCATTTAGATGTGTGTTAGCAAGTCTCTGGAAGCTTATTTGAAGGTCTGGTAGAAATTAGCACTCAAAGCCAAAACCAATCTGATGCTAAATGTGTTATTAAGGAACACTGTTTTGCTTTTTCTAAATGGGATTTTTTTTTAACTACACGGGGCCTCACTAGAAAAGGAAGGATGTCTTTCCTCCCTCCCAGCAGTCCAGATACTGATCTGCTTCCCAGCATGCTGTCAGTGGCTGCAGAAAGCATTCAGAGGTTTTTAGGAGAACAGAGCAAGCGAGACATTGGTTCTGTGTCCCCTCTCTCTCCCTGATCTCCATGTGCTGATAGAAAAGATCCTGCTGGCTTTTCAGCCCAGCCATTTCACAGTACACAGTGATAGCACTATGATTCCACTTTAGCTGTCATAGCAACATCCTATGCCATTCTAGGATTTCCAGTTTAAGGAGACTTTAGAATTCTCAGCCAGAGAGCTCTAGTATCTCATAAAACTAGAAACTCCAGATTCCACTGGATGTGTCCATGACAGGTTAAATGGAATCGTAGTGCTAATAAATTATTCAATGTGAAAGGGTTCCATGTTCAGAAACTGCTAGAAAACTGAAAACCTGGACAGCGTTAGCCCCTTGATAAAGGAGACAGCTATAATGCCAGTAGTTAAAAAATGTATCACATTTGTTTCTGGGCTCAGTTCAGCTAGACACTTTGTGAAAATGGCCCTTCAAATTTCTCCCCATTTCTCCCTTCTTTCATGTCCCAAGTAGTTATTTGGTATGTTTTATTATGCCATAAAAATATATTTAATTTTTTTCTTCCTGCCTCTCCAGCCTCTTGACAGGGGAAATCTCACTGCACATAAACAGCACACATGCACACACATACAAATGACATTGCTCTAGAAGAATTCATTTCCAAATGAAACAGGCAATATATTACTTCCTACCTTATTTGTGTAAGAGGTTTTAATGTGTTTTGACTGTTTTAAATTACAGTGGCCTTTCCACATTCATGAGGGTGGGGGCGCAGAATCCTTGTGAAAGTGGAAAAAAAACCACAAATAACTCCTCCCTGCACTGCTCCTCCCATTCTCTTCTGGGGCTCCACCCTCCTGTTCCCTTGCCTTTTGTCATGGCATGTATGACTTCCTTCTCCGCACCTAGCAAAAGGCAAGGTGAGGGGAGATGCACATGCCTTTCCCTCCAGTTTCCATGCCTGTTGTCCCAGCGTGGGTTCTCCACACCTGGACAAAAGGCAAAGGAATAGTCGAGGCACACATGCCTTCCTCCCCATTTCCTTGCCTTTTGCCCAGGTGCACATTCTCTGCCCTTGGGCAAAAGGGAAGGAAATATGGAGGAAGGCATGAGTGCCTCGACCCTATTCCCTTGCCTTTTGCCCACGTATGGAGAAGAAAGGCACGTGTGACCAGGCAAAAGGCAAGGTATGGGGAGTGGGAGAGAATGCATGGTGCCTTGCAAATAAACAAATTTGTAAAGGTCAAACCCATGAGTGCAGAAAGAGGACTATAATATTTTTATTATTGTTGTTTAATTTTTTTTAAAAAATGTATAGATTGTTTTTAGCTATATTGTTTTAATGTGTTAATATTTTAATGTGGAAGGGAGAAAAGTAGGATATAAAATAAATAAACCAAATTATTTGTTTAATTATTCAATTTATACCCCATTTTACTCCTGGTATATGATCTAAAGTGGCTTACAATAATTTAAATTAGATGGTTAGTTCTTTTAATTATGGAGCCTGCTCTGTAAAGTAAGAAGCAGAGATGGATGATATTACTAAGACTGCTTCTTGAGCTCCTGGAGATGAGGAATTTAATTTATTTCATTACTGTTCATGAGCAGCTATTCTTGCATAGCACTGTGATCAAAAGAAACAATAGAAGGTCTAACTAAAGGCAATTAAAATGACAGAAAGCTAAGAGAAACCAATGGTGGCTTCTCCCAGGCTTGTTAAAGGTCTCCTTTGGGAGGCTGGATGGCTCCCTCTTTGTTATCATTCCTTGGTAAGTGGAACATTTTCTGTTTCAACAGTCTCTTAGGAACTCTTTAGGAATTGCAAAGGCTTTTAATGGTACACCATTTTAATAGTGGTATGCTGTTTTGCTGATTTTTCTCTTGCCTTTTAGTGGATTTATTTTAAAGGTTTTTGTAAATATGTCAATATTTTTTAAATATTTGAAAATTTTTGTAAATTTTTTTTGTAAATATTTTTAACTGTATTGAAATGGAATTCATGATCATGAACATTCCCCAGTTCTTGACAGCTGTCACTACAAGTGACAGGAGTTTGTTCTCCCATTGATTTGGACATAGCTGACTAATGTTTCCAATCCCCTTCTGTGAGTGTTCTCAGGATTATGACAGGAATCCTTCTTCGGACTATTGCACCAGAGAGACTATTGCACCTGAGAGAGGGAGGAAAGTCAGTTAACTGCATCCTGATTGACAGGAGAAGAGACCCGCATTGCTTGCAATACTGCTGCCTGGAAAGTCAGCATTGGGGGAGTTGAACCAGGTAGTTAATGATCCAGCTAGGTAGGTGATCTAGAATTGTGGCCTTTGGTTTAATTTTTGACAGCCAGCCTGAGTCCCTGTGTTGGATTAAAAGGTGGGATATAAATGACAAAGAGGAGGAGGGGAAAGGCTGCAATCCAGGAAAACTGTTCTTGCACTACAGTTGCTTTAAGCCGAGGGAGAGGCCAAACAGGAGAATACTCTGTTTTTCTAGTTTTTCAGCAATAAAAACAAAGCCCTAAATGTGATCAAGTGATTGAAATTGGCAGTGCCTGTTCAGTTGCCCTTCATGGTTCTATAGCCCTGGATTTGATTTCCTCACATTATGCATTGTTGCTTTGTTTCATTCCAGTGTTTTCACAGAAAGTAGAAGAAACCTGTTATTAGGTAGAGAGAAATTGGGTGCAGAAACCCATGAGAATACCTTCCCTTGCCCCATATTTCCTACTTTGATATGAACAACAAGTTCAGAATAATTTTTGCATCCAAACAGCATTTGATAGATAAATATTACTGCCAGTGCAGTTCTTGTATGTATGCCTGTAGGATCTTAAAGCACATCTTGGAAATGTAAACGGAACATGTTAAAATGAAGAAGTTGACCACACAAAAATTCATATATTTTAGTGAATTGTTGAATATGTCTGATTACATTGACATCGTTGTAAGATCTTGGGAACGGGTTATTGGAACTGACAATACTTACAACTTTAGTTATTATGGGGTTAATTGGTCTATTGGTGTTATAGAGGACCTTCACCTGCTACTGTTACTGGAAGCAGTTGTAAAGGCTGTATAAGAGTAGCATTCTCTTAGTGAACATTCTCTTCCCGATTTGCTCTGATCTGCTGTTGCTGCAGTTTGTATCATATCGTGCTTCATTGTGGTATTGTATTATATTTTGATATTTTGATATATTTTGTATTTGTATTTTAACTTGCCAAACTGGCTCAGGTTTTCTTTTAACCTTTTGTATATTAAGAACCTATATGCTATTTTTATCTTTTAACTAGAATATATAAAAGACTAATTCTCTTACCCTATTTTGTCTTCTGAATTTCCTTTTATTTACAACAGAAGTGGAGGGGGACAATTGGAATGAAAGGAAAGCAGTCAAAGCAGTTTGAGAACCATTTCCAATATAACATAGTTTTCTTGGATATTATTGCAAAATGCATGTACTTGAAAGCACTCCCTTAAATTCTTCAGTTCAATACCTGTGTACTAAAATAAAGCATCATGAGAAATCTAGCTTCAGCTCATGGAACTGTCTTTGAACTTTCTTTTTTTTTTGTGGATGACAAATCTTTATATAACAGTGTCACAGTAATAATTCACATTCTTGCATCAATGGGAATAACAACATCAGCCAACTTATAGACATAACATTTTAATGTAGAAAACTAGTCCACCAAAAGAAATGCTCATGCATAACCCCAAGCTATCTGTATGTCACCAACAGGATTCTTGCTGTTATGTTTCAGATAAGAGCAGGAGTGGAGAAACTCTGTTATACCTATAAAGTCATGTAGTCTCTAAGGGGGCTTTGTTGTTCATGAGGGGCTCTTTTCCAGCCCTCCAATTTTCCAAAAGACCTTCCCAAAGTCTCAAAGCCCTCAGTCTGTTTCTACATTCTCTAGTTGTTTTTTTGCTCATGAATGGCCAAAAATGGCAAATGGCCACTCCTGAAGTGATAATCCCATATTCACCCAACATCCCCTAAAACACCACCACACACACTAGAATCATAGAATCATAGGCCATTTCCACACGGGGGTAAAACCCCGCCGAGCAATGACTGGAGACGGAGGTCGTCTTCACCGTGGGGTGCGCTAGGGCAGACAAAAAAAGGGAGGTTCTAAACCTCACACCACCCTTGCGCAGCCACGTGGGTGGTGCTCCATGTTTTATAAAAACCACCTTTCAAGTGGTTTTTATAAAACCTCGCATGTGTTACTCTGTCGAGGTGCTGTGTGCAGAACTGCAGGGATGCGGTAGCGTGTCCCTGCAGAGCTCCCCGGGGGCGGGCTTCCGGCTGGCGCGCTGCCCCGATTGGTGGAGCGCCACCAGCTGCCATTTTGGGCGCCGCCAGGCACTGCCGAGTGCCGCCGAATGCCACCGCTGTGCAGAGTGGTGAATTCGCGCTGCTCCCTGCGGGGACGGAGCCTCCCGCTTCATGGCAAGCTCCGTCCCCACGTGCGCCACCCCGTTTCCCCGCATGTCCACCCCCCCAGTGTGGAAAGGGCCATAGAGTTGGAAGAGATCACAGGGGCCATCCAGTCCAACCCCCTGCCATCCAGGAACACACATCAAAGCACTCCCAACAGATGGCCATCCAGCCTCTGCTTAAAAGCCTCCAAATAAGGAGACTTCACCACACTTCAAGGTAGCATATTCCACTGCCAGACAGCTCTAACTGTCAGGAAGTTCTTCCTGAGGTTTAAGTTAGGAATCTCTTTTCCTGCAGCTTGAATCCATTGCTCCTTGTCCTAATCTCTGGAGCAGCAGAAATCAAGCCTGCTCCCTCCTAGACATGACATCTCTTCAAATATTGAAACATGGCTATCATGTCCCCTCTTATTCTTCTCTTCTGCAGACTAAACATACCCAGCTCCCTAAGCCACTCCTCATAGGGCACGGCTTCCAGACCCTTCACCATTTTGGTTGCCCTCCTCTGGACATGCTCCAGCTTGTTGATATCCTTCTTGAACTGAGGTGCCCAGAACAGGATACAGTATTCCAAATGAGGTTTCCTTGTCCTGAAAAAAGTTATCCCTGACACCAAAGACAATAACTTTTAAAAATATGGCGCTCCTTCCTCATAAATGCAGAACTGCGTCCATAAAAATTTCACAAATCTGTATTTTGATTAATCCTACCAGTAGGATGAAGACAAATCATTTTTAGTAATGTTTGTGGCATTCTTCTTAATCAGTGTCTGAGAAACTAAAATTTTTCAGCTGTAATTAAATAAAAGTTAAAAGGCATATAGACCTGATTGGTAATACTAGAAGTGAAACTGATAATTAATTATTCATAGCATGTCATCACAGATCAAAAGGAAGAAAGGAAAATATTATAGTGTAGACCCAATTATGCTTTCACGATGAAACTTGTAATATACAGAATCATTTCACAGAGGAATTTTCTCTGCGTAATATTTAATAGCCAAAAAATGGACTTTAAGAAGGAACAAAGGACAAGTACAGAAGAATAAGTTAACGAAAGATGAGGAAACAGTAAGGGATGCAAATAAGTCAGAGATAATACAAGTCTGATCTTATTTAAGACCAGTAATATTTTGCATTCTAGCACACATTTCATCTTAAGAACTCAAACCACTTTGAAACACTAATGAGATCCTTTACAATCTGCCTCTGAAATAAAAACTACCTCTTTTTGACCAGAGGATTTAGTAATAGGATTCACAGCAGGAGCCTAGGTTTCAATTAGTGACATGCTTAGAGTAACTGGAGTCAAAAACAGGTCTGAAAACCAGAAAGGACCCAAAGCAAAAGCTGGTTTGTCTATAGAGCCAATCATATTAGTTTCTTTGAAAGGTTTATGTAAGATTCTATGGTCAATAAGGGAAATACATTAAGAACTGAAATTTCAGGTGAAATGAGGTTTTCCTCTCATATAGTCACACAGCTACTACTAACAGTGGGGGTTCTCCTCTAGAAACCCCTCCCTTAACATCAATCCCACCACTGTGGCCAAATGTGGGGTGTCTACTCCCCTAACCCACCAAATAGGAAACCTTCCGCAGTGCTTACTGCAATTACCAAGAATGAGGGCTTTCCATGACCCTCAATTCTGTCACCAATGTAAGTGTCTATTCCTGTCCCCCTTGTGTGACACCAACTGGGGAGGGACCGTTTAAATACTCTCCAGGTTCCTATTTATACATCTTCCATCCCCAGTCGACGCTATTCCTTTTTATTCAGTGCTGCCACCACAGACACCTTGTGTGACACCTTTCATTTATATAGGGTTCATGGAAGCCAAAAGTGTATCAAAATAAAAATAATTCTTTATTTAACAGAAATAACATAAATATAACAAAGCAGAATAATTACTGATTACATTTAAAACACCACACACACACACACACACACACACACACTCATGCTCATATTCTTAAAAACCACTCATTTATCGCTAAATCTGACTGATTCTTAAGCCTAAATCTTCCACACCCGTCTCTCACACACTCATGCCCCTCACTAATCTCAACCATCTAACCAAACTAAAACACCAAGTGTCTAACTGCCATTCACGAACTGTCATTCACCAGTCTTATGCAAAAATTATGCAAAACAGCAGATTTCAACTGAACATTATTAGGAACTTCTTGACAATAAGAGTGGTTCAGTAATTGACTCTATGATTCTATCTCCTCAAACACTCCAGCAATCAGCATTTACTTCAGCATTCCATCCAAACAACTTCTTACCTTATACTGTATCATACAAAAACAAATTAAAAATATTTTCCAATACAAGTCTGTGACATTACACAATGTATATAAATAAATAGTGCCATGTATCATCCACTACTAAGTTGCTCCTCTTCCCCACACAGTGCACACTTTTGCCTTCAGAAGAAATCATTGTCTCTACACATTTATTGTTTTTTCCTGGATTGAAACAATGGAATTAAATTCTAGATGCCAAAGGCAAGAATACCGAGTGGGATGATTAATGCTGTCTCTTGAAGGGTACATTTGACCTTGGTTTGTCCACAAGCTCCTGGTGAAAATTTCTTCAGCTGACAGCCAAGAACTAGATTATTAATTTCCTCTAGATTATTAATTTTCCAGTCTATCAAGTAGTGCATTCTGCTCTAGAATCCAGAATGTAATGCCCATATGTCTATGTGTGTGGGTGACAATGAATGAACAGAGGATGTCTGTTCATAATTACCATCCAAAGACGTGGGTATTATATCCTGGATTCTAGGACAGAATGTACCATTGGATGGACTGGAAAATAATCTGAGGACATTGGAAGAAAATCATTTAAACAGTTAACTATGTAGGTTTTGCCTTGATACCTTGGTACCTCTAGCTGGTATGAAACCTTAGATTTGTTCTAAGTAAAATTGTAGTTGATTAATTAATTAATCAGCTTGTGTGAAATTAAAGCTCTGTGATGGCAATTATATCTGATTCCAGTGACAAAAATAAAATGTTCCTGGTAACAGTCTCTAGAATGTTTAAGCAGCAATCATCACATCAAATTATCTTTTACCTCTCTCAGAATCAGATAAAAATGTTGAACCAGAACACAGACTGTGGAATCTATAACTCTATAACCAGGAATTAAATGTGTTCATTTTTTGCCATCAAACAATGCTGGCTAAGTGTAGTCTTGTGGTTATTTATATAATAGAATAAAGACTACTCTTTCGAGTAAGGTGATACAAAGCAAATCTTATGTATGGAAATGAACAGAAAATCAATTAAGTCAACCTTCCTAGCAATTGCCTATTCAAGGCTCCCAACCAAGTTAATACCTTTACACTCCTGCTTTGAATTTGCAAAGACCAGACACTGGTGTGGGTTCACTTAAGGCTAAAAATTAAAAAGTTGATGAGCCTTTCATCTGAGTTCATTTTCTCTTAAATTCTAGCAATACTTTGCTTAATGGGCTAATCTGAACTCTTCTCTGTGACAAAATATGGAGGCCAGGAGGCAATCCACTTTGGTTTCTTTACCACCTTGTGAGTTTTCTGGGGACTTGAAAGTTCATATGCTTAGTGCTGTTGCTTGTCTATGGCCATTTCCGCACTATATTGTTATAGTGCTATTATTCCACTTTCAATATCCTGTGGAATTCTGGGAATATTTCTGTGGAATTCTATCTCCTTGTAAAAAAAACACCCCACAAACTTTCAATCAGAGTACATCTATTTACTAGTTGCAGGGGTGAGGGGTGAGAAGACAATACCTGCCCCACCTGCAGCTCTGAATTTGGTAGCGTGTTGTTGATTCAGGAGGTGTGGCGTCTTCTGTGGTGTGCATATTCGGGATATCACTGACAAGTTGCCAAAGTTCATCAAGAACACAAAGCAGTACACTTTTCTTCTGATTCATGTGGCAACCAATGACACTGCAGAGAACACATTTGAACAGATCACCTAGGACTATGAACCCCTGAGTGGGAAAGTGTTTAGACGCACAGATGGTATTCTTGTCAAATCTATCAGTGAAAGACAGAGGACCACGCAGGCACAGGAGGACACTGCAGGTGAATGACTAGCTATGCAGATGGCGTTGCTGATAGAGGTTTGGGTTCTGGGATCATTGTCTTTACTTCTTAGATGAAGGACTACGGGTTACAGATGGACTGTATTTCATTAATATCAAGATGAATGTCTTTGTCAAAGCATGCCAAATCTGATCAAGTGGGCTTTAAACTAAATGCTTAAGGAACTGGAGAGGATAGTTTAAATATCTGTCCAAAAGCAAGATCTAAACACAATGATGGGAATTCTAGAGCAGAAGCTGACAGACAGAATGGGAGTCACAGTAAAACTCACAGTAGAGTAGAAGATGAGAACAAACAATGCTTTAGATGTAAATATACCAATGCACAGAGTCTGGGAAATAAACAAGATGAGCTTGAAGTCCTAGTGCAGGAAGCTAAGCATGACTTTGTAGGTATAATAGAGACTTAGTGGGATGATTCCCATGATTAGAATATAACAATTGAAGGATATAATCTGTTCAAAAAGAACAGCTGGGCAGGAAAGGAGGAGGAGTAATATTATATGTCATAGACAAATTCCCTTCTACAGAAGTCTGTGCAAGTGACCAAACTGGACCAGTGAAGAGGAGTGTAAAAATAAATGGAGGAAGAAATAAAAGCAGCACTCTGATATGAGTTTACTACAGGCCACCAAATCAGTTAGAGGTGGTGCATGATACTTGTCAGAAACAAGAAACAAAACTGAAAAATCTCAAGAAGCAAGAACTTCCATTATCCTAACATCTGCTGGGAGATTAGGTCTGCTAAGCAAAGGCTCTCCAACAAATTCCTGATGTGCCTTCCAGATAATTTTCTCTTTCAAAAGGAGGAGAAGGGAACAAGTGGATCAGCAATCCTGGACTCAATCCTAACCAACATGGAGGAGTTGGTCGCTGGAATCAAAGCAGCTATTACTTTAGGAGAGAGTAATTCTACCATTACAACTCAAAAGGCTAGGCAAGTGAGGAGTAACAAAAAGGGGTTTTTCAAATATTCTGAAGATGGAGAATGAGAACGAAATGGTGGGAGTGCTGCTTAGCAAGGGTGGTATATGCTAACAAATCACAATGAAAAGGCATATCGAGACTGCTCAATACCTATTTTGCTTCAGCTTCCCCTGTACCCCAAAAAAGTAGGCCATGTGGTTCCATGCATCAGCTGGCAAAGAATCTGGATTGCACATCAAGATTGATAAGATGTTAGGAATCAAATAAATAAGGTCCAAATGAATTCAGATCTACAGGGCCAGATGAACTACACCCCAGAGTAATGAAAGAACATGCTGACACATTCACAGAAGAAGTAAACAGGAGATAAAACTCCATGTGCTGTTTGATGGTGACTTGCTTTATTTATTTTTGAAAGGCCCGACATGTTTTGGCCTCTATCAAATTTGGCCTTCCTCAGGATCTATGCTAAAAAATACAAATATAATTGTATTTTACACATTAAGAAATACAACACCTCATTAATTACAATCTCTAAAAACATACAAATTACATTTTTCTGCAAAGCAAGCTATATATACATACCTTTACCTAGATATTTCTGGAGTTCTGTAATACACTGTCCAAAGAAATGGGCCATTGAGCAAAAAGAACTAGGGACTATAACCTTGGATATTTATAGATATACTCAGGTAATCAGGAGAAAAGAAGAACTAATGGTTACTCTAGGATTGGTCACAAGGATATCTGATGCAATTGTCCTAAGTGTTGCCCCAGGTTATCTTTCACAATCATTCCTATATTAAAGATTGTAAATTACAGTCCTTTAGACCTGTGGGCTCTAGTGATTTTAATTTTACAATCCATTCTATCTCCTTTCTCTTAAGAGTATCTTCATTGGGGTTATGAATTTTCTTCAGAACCCCAAAACACATATCTGATATGGAATGTTGTGTTTCTAAAACATGCTTAACTAAAGGAGTGCCTACTCTTTCATTTTCAAATTTTAAAGGTGCTTTTCCATTGTTTCACAGGTCTAGAAAGGTTTCCCACATATATTTGTTTTGCATATACATTGAATGGCATAAATCACATGGCTAGTGCTACAGGTATTGAAATGGTTCAGTTTGTACTTTTGAAAAACTATGTTGTTTATAAATGTTGTCATTTTAGCTGGGTATGTACAGTACAAACTGTGTCCACATGGATGATGTCCTATTGGTGTATTTATACCCATTATGGTATTAATATTATGGGCTTGTTTTTTGGCATTGAATTCTGTTTGTATCACAATATCTTTGATATTCCTGGTTCTTCTATAGGATATAAGAATTTTCTCATTATATCCTGGTATGTTTGCCACTAAATACCAATGCTTATTTGTAAATCCCATATTTTGATGATATGATTAAATGTGAGAGAAAAGTTCTTGCAGTTACTTTGAGCTCTATCTTGCTTTTCAAATGGTCCTGAAAGGGATCTTCCTATAGCTTTTCTTAACTGTTAGATGTTGTATGTTGTGGATATTCCCCTGCCCTCAGATGTTTTGTCAATATAACAGATTCTGTCTTAAATTCTTCTTCATGAGAACAGTTGAGTTTTATTTTGAGAAACTGGTCATCTGGAAGATTATACCTCATGGCTGTGGAATGATCACTGTCAGATCTAAGGTACATGCCCATCTGTAGGCTTTTTGTATAATAAAGTGATTAGATGGTCTACTTCTTTCCTAATTCGAAGATCCAAAAATGGACCTCTGTTTTATTTTGTTCAAACTCAAGTTGATCGTATTCTGAAATTGTTTTAGCATCACCGTAACCTCTCCAAAGGTAAAATAAAATCATCTAAATACCTAGCCCACAAAATGAGTTTTTCCTTACATTCGTTGCTCATTCATTGCTAGGATTAGTTATTCCTTTTTCCAAATCTTCAGTGAAAAAGTTTGCTATTTCTGGTACCATGCATCACCCCATAGAAACCCCCTTAATCTGCCAATAATATTGTTGTTCAAATTTAAAGTTTTTTTTTCTCCTAATGCTGTTTCTGCTAGGGAGAACAGAAAATGGTTGATGAGGATAGTTCCCAGAGTGTTTACTCTTAATTCAACGTAGGATCAGGTGTATAATTTGCAAGGATATTTTATTACATAACTGCTCCACAACTTGAAATTGAAGGAATGAGAAACAATACAGGCCACAGTGTCTTGTTTAGCTCTAAATGACCAGTAGTAAATGTTGAGAATCTGGTGGAGAAAGGAGAAATAATATACACAGTGATGCTTAAATTTTACTTCTTTGGTTCATTCTAAACATCGAGTAGTAAATGCTGAGACTCTATTCATCATGTATAATTGTCAAAAAATAATATCCCAGGACTGGCTACATTGTACTCACCTCAAGGTACACAACCCATGGCATCACTAAGGTGGCCACAAGCAGGTCAGCTACTGCCAGGCTGACCACAAGGTAATTAGTGGTAGTTTGCAAACTGCGCTCCCTCAAAACTGCCAGGCAGACGAGAACATTCCCAAAAACGATGGCTAAGATCAAGACACAGTAACAGAGGGCATAGTAGGCATGAGACTGTGGCAATCCAGGTCCTGCGGAGTAGTTCTGCCAATGAGAGGCTGATAAAGTTGAATTAGGATAGTTGAAGAATTTCATTATGAGACAGAAAGAGATCTGCGAAGAGAGAGACACGTGAAGAGCATTCATGGACACTACTTGGAATAATGCTTACAATAATATTGGACTAGTACTTTTGAGCCAATTTATTCCAAGCTAGAAGAGTCACTCCATTTTTGGTAGAAGAAGAACCAATAGGGAGTGCTCAGGCCAGACACACAAGTGATTGCATCTTATAATTCATCGTGGGAGGAAGATGCATAGCCTAGAGGAAAGTGATAGTTGTTCAGTATTTCTGGGCAGGGCTGGTCCTGTGGTTAAACATAGTGAAGCAGTTACCTCATGCAGCAGATATGAGGTTTTATGAAAGGGGACCAAATTATGAATGATTTCATTTGTTAAAGATATATCAATGTTAGTTGTATCAGTTTGCAAATCTTGTAGAAATGTTTGTGCCTCATTTTTTGCCTTATGTGCTAAAACAACACAAATGCACCTTGAGTGGGATGGCTAAGGAGCACCATTTACTATCCTGCCTCAAGCAACAAAATATCTTAGGTTAATTCTGGTTATTTCCATACGGGGCGAGGGAGTCACCCCGTGACGTTACTCACCGGACTTTTGGGCTCCCCGGTCCAGTGCACACTTCTCCAGAGCAGTGTGTGGCCACCGCTCCGCACTGCTCTGGGGATGAAAATGGCGGCTTCCAGTTGGTCGAGGGTCTCGGCCAACCACTGAAGCTTTCCAGCCTAAAGCCTGCCCCTGGCAGATCGCAGGCTCGCACCAATGCGAGCCTGCAAATCTGCATAAGGGAGCAGGCTCACAGTGGCACACTCCGTGCTTTTAAAAGACCTGTTTTTAGTGGTCTTTCAAAAGCACACTGGACGACCACTTGGGGTCGTTCCAGAGCGGGCTGAGGTGTGGATCTACGTTAAGTAGGTCCGACCCAGTCCGCTCCCAGGTGCAGACGTCCTCCCTGGAGGACGCTCTGCCCCATGTTAAAAACCCCATGTGGAAATGTTATCTGTTTCCAGGAGAGGTCCCAGGCACTGAAAGATACAAAGATAACATGAAAAGTGTAGGCATGATCATCACCAAAGATTCTTGTGCAGATTGTACTTGCTCTGTGCTTTCCCATTCCAGATGCACCCTTCAGAAACCAGCCATGAAGAACTACCATCCCTTTCGTATCTAGAGTGTCTTGGGATCCCTTTTGTAGAAGAGGAAAATTAGTGAAAAATGGGTGAAAACATGTGTTGAAGGAACTATGCATGCATCACTCCTTGCTCTAGACCAGTGGTTCTCAACCTGTGGGTCCCCAGATGTTTGTGGACTTCAGCTCCCAGAAGCCCCAGCCACTATGGTCAATGCTCAGGGCTTCTGGGAGCTGAAGTCCAAAAACATCTGGGGACCCACAGGTTGAGAACCACTGCTCTAGACTTTCAGATCTACAGCAAGCTCATGGCAGCAGCATTAAAGCTGCCGGTGAAAGATCTATTAAAGGAGACTGGCAATTTCTTTGGTGCTCACCTGGGACTGGTGCCCAGAGGGACAGTACTATCTCTCATATGGCCACTCAAAACATCATGCAGTGGTATTAAGCAGTTATATTTCAAGGAACCTCAGCAATGGTGTAGTAGAGCCATGGCTCTTAGGGATGTAGCCTCTGAACTTTAGCAAGGATGACATAATTTGCCACCTCCCCGCAAGTATCCCTGTTTCCTCTTAGAGTAATTGTAATACTCACAGAATCTGAAGATGGGATGGATTATGAACTATCTATGTTATAATGCTAATTAGGTTTGAGAACCAGCATAGTATAGTGGTCTGAGTGTTGGACTACAACCCTGGAGATCACAATTCAATTCCCCACTTGACCATGGAAACCCAGTGGGTGATCTTGGGTGTATAACATATTCTCAGCCCCAGATAACCCCATGATAGGTTCACCATAAGTTGGAAATGATTTGAAGGCACGCAGCAACTACAAGCTTTAGAAAAACCAAGTTCCTGATGGAGATGAAAAATACTAAAACTGGTTTGGTGATATGGCTCAAGAGTGCTGCCAAATTATTTGCATTCCTCTTGCAGACATGACCTTTTCATTAGCAAAAACTTTTCAGTATATATGGTTATCCTGTCATGTTTTTCAGAGAAACCTACCTCACATACTGAGCTGAATACTCTAGAAGCAAACTTATTTTTGGACTGAACTGATTGCTGCTTTTTTCCTGTGGGAAGTTCAGTTTAAACTACAACAAAAATGTAGTTAGTGGTACTCAATTATTAACATCCTCATAAATGTCGAGTAGTTTCCAAGGAAAGAAACAGGCACAGTTCCTGCACCATTGACCTCAACTGGATAAAATCTCACTCCAAAGTTGTATGCAGCAGGAGGTGCACTGCATGGTGCCTGAGGTCTTTTTCTGTTCCCAATCAGCTCCTGATCATTCTCTGAATAGGCTCCATTTACTTTGTGTGACTTTCTGCAGAGATCTTATGCTGCTATTCTTAGCAATTTAGCTTGGAGATAATTTCACAAAATAATTCACCCCACTGGAAACCTGGACAAGAGTTCAGGGGTACTTTTATGAGGAGCAGTGACTGAAATGGGGTATTGTTTATTTTGGCTCTCTTGTTATACCAGGCTATACGATTCTGATGTAGAAAGCAAGCTGCCTTGTATAGCCTGCAAAATATAGATGGGCCCTAGCGGCTGTTCTCCATACTCACCCCAGGGATGTGGAAAGGCCCTGCTTGCTTTGCAGAGCCAGAATGGATACAGCTGAGAAATCTCAGCTGCACCAAGTCATCAAAACCTATTGTTGTAGTAGTTGTCGTGGGCCTTCAAGTCATTTCCAATTTATAGAAGTCCTAAAACAAATCTATCCAGAGGTTTTCTTGCCCAGGTTTGTTCTGAGGTGGTTTGCCATTGTTCTCCCCTGAAGCAAACAGAGTGTGAGTTGCTCTGAGTTACCCAGAGGTTTCCATGGCCGAGCAGAGATTCTAACCCTGGTCTCTTGGAGGCCTAGTCCAACATTCAAATCACTACACCCTTCTGGATCTTTGGCCTACTTTTTCAGGCTAAACTCCATTCTAAATATGTAGTCTACTGTGACAGAGTATAGGGGGAGTAGTATCCTGAGTGGTAGAAAAGCTGCCTGGCAACAGGTTGCTAGGCAACCAGAATGGCCACTCCAGAAGAAAATCCCTAGCCCCTCTAGTATGAAAGAGTTGTTAAGAGGCCTGAGTGAAAATGTATTTATAGCAGGCACAGTGATTTGGCTGGATTCAGGCTTCTGGGAGCTAGGGCTAAGAGTCTTTCAGAGCTGGAGAGGTTTTCAGGCAACCAGGTGGGGGGAGTTGAATGAAAGGGGTGTTTTCTCAGAGCAAGACCGGAGAGAGAGGGCAGAAGAGAAATCCACCCATCCACTTTTGAATTTGGTCAGAAAGAGTGACCTAGAATTGGGAAAAGAGTTTGTGGTAAAGGGGGTAGCCAGAGGCAAGTGTGTGAGAGAGACTTGTACCCTTAGGCTTTTGTAAAGTTATAAGAAACTTTTAAAGTGCATTCTGAAGATCTGTTTGAGTTTGGACATACATACAAAACCAATACTTTATTCTGTTTGTTGTTTTAATAAAAAGATTATAAATGTTATAAGTATATTTTTATAAATGTTGACTGAGTTGAATGATTCTCAGTAGTTATAGCCAACCAAAACAAAATCAACAAAACAGCACACCATTAAAAGCCCTTTGCAGTCAGTTCATAAAAGCCAAATGGAATAGGGAAGTTTTCACTTGCCTTTGGAAAAAGAGCAAGGAAAGAGCCATCCTAGCTCCCTTGGGAGGGATTTCCATAGTCCAGGAGAAACCACTGAGAAGGTATCGCAGCAGCTGGTATTCCCTCGTAGTTTACCTTCCAAGTACTAATCAGACCTGATCCTTTTTAGCTTTTGAGGTCAGACAGGATCCAGTACCTTCAGGGTTGTAGCTCCCAAATTCCCTATTCAGGATGGCCACTGGGGATTCTGGGAGCTGCAGTCCAAAAAAAGTAACCCTCCCCCCAAATTAGTCAGAGCACTTCTCATAGCTTTTATTCTATTGTTTTTATTTTATTTTATTTTAAAGGAGTTCAGAGGTTGCTTGTTCTTTTGTCCACAAAAAGGGGATGATGCAGTGCAATTCAAAAGAACTATTCAAAATTAAACTCTGGGTTTCTGGAACTCCAAGGGCCTCAGGTACTCAGGATGAGGGTGGGCAGCTCACTTAGTGGGTGAGCAGAGTAGCACCATGATTATAATTTACATGGAAAGAAAATCCAAGAAATGTAGATTGGAGGAATCTGCAAGTTTCTACCAGCCTTAGCCCAACTTAACAGGTCTTCTCCTGAAGCAGAGGTGGCAAGTCTGGTCTGTGATGTGAGAATGAAGTCCAGAGGTGTGTTGCAGTGAGAACAAACAGTGCAGTGCATTCCCATTATACTAAGTCTTGAAGACATGGATAGAAGGAAACATCCCTATGATTTCTCAGGGTTTGTCTGAAGCTAGGGAAAGCCCTTTTGTAGACTCCAGGAAAGGGGAATAGGGAATGATGGGAGATAGAGTAAAGCAATGTCTGGTGAACTACAGCTTCTTGCACTACTGATGGAGAGCAGCTTAGGGAGCTGGGTATGTTTAGTCTGCAGAAGAGAAGGTTAAGAGGGGACATGATAGCCATGTTTAAATATTTGAAGGGATGTCATGTCGAAGAGGGAGCGGGCTTGTTTTCCTCTGCTCCAGAGACTGGGACAAGGAGCAATGGATTCAAGCTGCAGGAAAGGAGATTCTACCTGAACCTCAGGAAGAATTTCTTGGTGGTCAGAACTGTCCGGCAGTGGAATATGCTGCCTCAGAGTGTAGTGGAGTCTCCTTCTTTGGAAGGTTTTTAAGCAGAGGCTGGATGGCCATCTGTCGGGAGTGCTTTGATGCATGTTCCTGCATGGCAGGGGGTTGGACTGGATGGCCCCTGTGGTCTCTTCCAACTCTATGATTCTATGATAGAACTCTGTAAACCTGTGGAAATGAGAGGGAGACAATCTCTCTTCCAACTCTATGATTCTATGAGAGTGCATTGAGGTGACAGGTGTAGCTATGGGCTGTAGGATTGTCCAACAACAATTCTGCTCCCCACCCTCATAAAAGTTTCTTTTAGTCCTCAAATTTCTAGTATTTCAGGAGCTTAAAAATTCAGTGGAGCATTTAGAAATTGCCATCCAAAGAAAAGGGGCAGACACAGTGACCAAATAGACAAACTCTGGATATAAACAGTTTTCAGTATCCATCTCTACAATGGTAGAATTCAGGGGCTGAAAGAAAATTTCATGAGGATAGAGAATTCTTATTTGAAGGGCAATGTCCTCATTCTCCCCCTCCCCTTGCTATGCCCCAGCTCAGGTTGTACCATCACAGAGGTCCTGGCACCAGGTCCTGGCATGTGAAGTATCTAGCAACATCTGAATGCCTGAAAACCCTGAATCCAGTTCTGATGGTTCTTCTGTTGTTATGGGTAGAACAGAGTTACTAAGCAGCAACATAAGCTGGAAACAATTCTTGAAAACATGACCTTTGAGGGAGGGAGTACACCTCCCAGAATCCTCCCTGCCAGAATGGCCAAACTCCAGAGAAGAAGAGTAGGTGCTTTTGCCAGATTAATAATTACACTATCCATGGCAAGTGGGAGAGTGGTTTGAAATTACAGAACAATAGATTTTGATTGAACATTAGAAGGGACCACTTGACCAGTGGTAGAGCTTGGAACGTGTGAAGGAGGGAGGGGGTGGGGCTACGGCACAAGGGTCATGGCCACTGTGTGTGGGGGCATGGCCAGGGCACATGGAGGCATGACCAGGGAGTGTGAGGGGCATGGCTATGGGCCGAGACGGCCCAAGAACATTGCCGCCTGGGGTGAACCACAAACCCCCACTCATGCGTCCCTACTCAACTGCTCTTGACAATGAGAGTGGTTCCTTAATGGAACCAGTGCCTAAAGAGGTGATAGGGTCTCCTTCTCTGGACATCTTCAAAAAGAAGCTGGACAGCTACTTTCTGGGGATGCTTTAGCTGAATATCCTGCACTGAGTAGTGGATTGGGCTTGATGGCTCATGAGGCCACTTCCAGCACCATGGTTCTATGATTCTATGGTTCTCTGCCAGTGCACAGGTAATTTTTTTTCTCTCTTTACTCCCATGTTGGAGGAGAGCAATGGGATGGCTGGGAAGAAGGATTAAACTCCCCTATATACATATGGTGATCCCAGTCCAGATCAGAGTCCTTGTGTATTTGTTTAGAAGTAAAAAATCCATACATCCATATAGAATATGGTTTAGCCCTGATGCTCAACATGGTCTGGACTGAACTCTTCTTCCTCAATTAATTGGAAGTGGCCATAGGAACAGCTCAGTTGGCAGTTGCAGAGATCTCCAGGTTTTAAATCACACTGATCACATCAATAGAACTCAGCAATACTTGGAAGGCTGAAGGCCAGAACTAGCTGGATTTGAATACAGTGTGAAAGCAGAGCAGGATCCATGCAAAATTCAGCACAGAATTCAGTGCCTACCATGAATGTTCAATGGGTTCTGCTTAGCTAGAACTCCAGATCTGTCACTACATTCTCAATATTCATATAATTCAGCTGCCATCTTTTTCTGCAATCCTTATCTTCTGTTATATTATTTCATTTCTTCCTCTGTGCTCTAGCCAAACATCATGGTTTCAAGTCCTTGATATATAGCTAAGTGTAACTAAAAACATTTAGTTAAGCTCATAATTTTTCATTTACATTCTCCATTATCACATGCTGGGATTTCTGCTGATTTAACAGCAGCTCAATTATTAAGACCATTATGACAATGGTAATTGTGTTCTTCCTAGGCAATCTCAATATAAATAATCCATCTTTCTGGGCATGACTGACTTCACACATGGATAGCAGAGTGTGAAGAAAGGTTAACCTGTCAATGCTCATACAGTTTCAGTTCTCAGATAATTAGAGGTACTTGAATTTCTTTGTTCACAGAATAGAATTCATTCTCTGGGTTTTTCAAGCAAGTAATAAAAATCCAAACTTTTTGTTTGTTTTTAAAGGAAGGAAATATGTTAGCTATGAAGTGTGGCCATTAGGTTCAAACCAGAGGAAAGGTTACCATAGAGGAGAGTTAGAGCTCCCCACAGATTTTTGGACTAGGACCAGAGAAAGGCTGGTTTAACCCATGAAATACAGTGGGTGATCTGAAGGTATTCACATTCCCCCAGTGTAATCTAGCTCATGGGGTTGTTCTGGGAATTTTGTGGGAGAAGGAATTACTAATGCAGGAAACATTAAAGTTCTTTCATTTCTAAAAAATTTTTGTATTGAAAAATTAAACCTAATGTCTCTGATGACATCTACTAAATAAAAGTCAAGGTTTGTGAGTAATCTTGTCTGTTCGTCTGTGTCAGGCAGATGCAGACCTAATATGATTGACTGTAAGGTGAGATGACCTCATATGATTGGCTGGCTGTGAAGATTCTATGGAATTCTGGGGTTGGGAGTTTAGGGAGGGGCCTTTAGAATTCTCAGCCAGAGAGCCCTGACTAGACCGGTTGCTATGGAGACGAGGCCTAGCAGCAAGTCCGCTCATGGACCCAACCTCTGTATGTTAACAACTCTGAATACAGATTGGATTGGGGAATATGGGCAAAAGTTACAAGTACTGAACAACATAGTTTGGGAAATTAAAAACACAGGATCTCAAATCTGTGTATTTCAACCACATCTAACTCCTAAGGTAACGTAATGTAATTCCTAAGGTATTTCTAACAAGTGTTACCTATGAGAAAATAAAATCCTGGGCAACGCTGGGTAAATACGCTAGTGTGATATAAATTCTCCCATGGGCATGAAGATTTTGTTTACTTTAAACTGATGAACATGCCATATATCTCTTTGGGTAGGCAGGAAAAGAGTGGTAGAAAACATTTTCACATGCTGTCCCCTGGGCTGAAGACTGAGGAGAGAGTGCCAGGCTGTTGAGGTTCCCAAGGGATTGAACAACGGGACACTGCTGGGGGAAAATACGTGCTAGAATCTTTTGCATGAAAGCGCACAGTAAAGACAGGGCTGGCTGTTTCCTGGCATGTCCCTTTGACATAAAAGACAGGTATAGGAATGCTATATGATGACAGCAGTCCTTATGGCTGTAAAGAACTTCTCACTGCCCTCCTCACAAATTAAAATGTGGACTGTTTTTTTAATGCTGGTTCATGTAATGTTATTGTAGAGATTACCTGAAATCTACAAATAATTATATATAATATTTCTTAATGAATGCCAGATTGTGCACTCCTTCACACAAAGGGGAGAAAAAGGCTTCTAAAACTAAATGAAATATGTTTACTCATTTGGTTCACACACAGAAATACATCTCTTGAAATTTCATAGACTAATACACTTAAACATTTACCTTGACAGAGCTGATGTGAAAGTTCTGTTTGTAGTGCTTAGTCTTGTTTCACACACGCAGGGAATCACTTCAGAGATCAATAAGACATTATCCTTTCAGTGTACTTAAATCCCAAGTTGATGATGAAAGGAAAATAGCTAATATTCAAATAATCATTTGTGTCTTTTGATTGAAATGCTTTATCAAAGCATCAATCTGTAACAGAAGAAAATTTAAATTCTTCTGAATGTATTCACACTCAATTCTTAATTTATTTTCTCTCTCTCTCTCTCTCTCTCTCTCTTTTTTTTTGCCTGCAGTGTGAACCTTAAATTATATTCCTACATATCCAAAGTGTCAACTTTTCTGCTTTGCAAGATCCTGCTAACCAAAACAGCAATTTGCAAAATTACCTTATAGCAAGAATCACTGGCATCAGAAATAAGTATTCAATATCACTGGCTGTAATTCAATATCACTGGCTGTAATCATTTTGTCAACCATACAAGTAGAATTCCTATGTACTAATTCCAAAAACAAAAATCACAATTAAGAGCAGCATGTAAGAACACACATACAAGAAGTTCTGAAAAGCACATACCTTCAGATGTGGGTCTGGTTCTAAAAACAAACACTAGGAACCCAAAATGATTCCATTAATGCCTTTTACTTGATCACCGTACCAATAGCACAGCAGGATCCAGAGTGACAGGAAAAAGCATTCTTCACCTCAATCATGCATCTCAAAAGCTCACTCCTGTATAACGTAGTTGGTCCAATAGTAGTTTGAGACCGTTTGGGGTCGTATGTATGTTTGTCAGAATTAATATATTCTCTCTTTCACCCGTTAATCTGTTAACACCATTCTCAATTTGCTTTACCTGCCTCCCCTTTATTACTTTTCTAGATCCCATCTCTTCACTACTTCTTTTCAGGTTTTTCTACATCCTTTTTAAATGCAGGTGTTTATCCTTCAGTTTTAAGGAGAAAATACAATTGGAAACAATTAAGCCACATATATGTCCCCAAAAGTAAATCTTTTCACTGGCGCTGAATCATATCATTATATGTAGTGTTTGAAAGATGTAAGTGTGTTCATTTGCACATGTACACATACATATTTACACATAGATATGGTCAGTATATACCAAGTGAACATAACAAGCAGCAATTTTGAATTTCATGCTTAATATTTTAATTTCACCAGATTTTTGTGTGTGTCTGTTTTTGTGCACAATACTCTGCTTTCAATATAGCATCCTCCTGGGATGGCTGTGGTACAGAGATTTTGCTTAGACTACTTTCAGTTTTAATAAGCAGTGCTTTAAAAGAAACATGGCTGCATTGAAACTAAGAGATTCAAAGAAAAATTTCCTCACCTTTCAGAGCTGCTTTGATACCTCTCAAGTGAAAAATTTCACTCTCCCCCACGTGTATCTTTTAGTAATTGCCATCCAAGTGTTAAGAGCCCAGAGTGTGAAAAGATCCATCTCCATTTGATTAAGAAAAGCAACATAAATTAAGAAAGAACATACTAGTCGGTCTGCTGCTTTCATCACCCTGTCCTCCAGTGATAATACAGGTCCCCCCCCCACAATATAGTATGATATGGTGCCTTTTATGCATATGAGTTTTCTTTCAGGTTGTTATCATGCTTTAAAAAATCTGCAGAAGGCTTAAGTTGAAAGCAGGAAATCTTAGAGAGAAGGAAGAAATAAAAGAGGAAAACCATGGCTTACCTTTGTCGCTCTCATTCACTTCTGGAAGGACATAAAAAACAAGTTAGAATTATGTGGCTTTGAAACCATATAGTCAGTTAGCTCAAATTAAAACACAGCAACTTTGTAAAAAAGAAATAATTGTGGGGACTCCAAAAACTCTCATCTGCTGCCAAGGTGACGATGGTGGTATCACAATTTGTTAGGGTAGCCTTTAGATCATGTTGCATATTTTGGACTTGATTGTATATCCATATAATTCCAAAATGGTTTTGTGAGGCTCTCCACAAGCTCCAACAGATCAGCTGCCAGTGTCTCTGTCCTTGGTGCTGATACAATAAGCTGCTATTTTCCTGACTCCCCTTTCCCCCGACATCACTCCACAGACTCCTTATTCTATAGTATCACTTCCTTCGCTCCCCTTTAACTTTATCAGCCTCTCTTACATACCATTTGCTCTCTCAGCTGGTCTGTGCTTCCCAGATATTTTGATAGCTGGATGCTTCTGCCCTTTGCTGTCTTCACTCTGTCCACCAGTTGACAGTTAAAATCCATTAGCATGAATGTCATACAGAATACAAATTCAGAACACTAAGAGAAAGAACATTTACAACAGGAGATGAAGCATTAGAATTGATTTCTACATCCTGCTCGGGACTACTATTTAAAATCATGCTGAGGCAGACTTAAGTCTGAATCAGTTCTTCAGTGCTGTTGGGTAGGATTCAGATTAGTTTCCATGGTATTTTCAAGCAAGGTCATGGGGACTTTGGTGGGGAAAAAAAGTTCTATCTAAAAATCCCAACAAATTAAGCTAGAGACTTAATCCTAATGATGTGAAACTCAAGTTAAAACTTCCTAGAATGGAAGACTAATTTCTCACATCTCAGATTCAGAGTATAACTGTGTATAACTTCTAAAATCTAACTTTAGGATGATGGAATCAGAAAATTTGTCTTTAAATTTCATAACATGTTATGCAATGCTGTTTGGCTGCCTGTGGCACAGAAGAAATTCGCACCCCATCTCCCTACATGTTCCAGCTATAGAAGCAAACTGGACTGACAGGTGAGTTTTACTCCAGTTTGATGGTTCATCAACCACACCTAGTAACAGTAGGCTACTTTAGGGTGCGGAACGGACCATGTCGCATGCACAGCATGACCCCTGAGTAAAGAGAATTCAGATTAGTTTCAGATTAGGGCATTGTCATCCTGCAAGCCCAGCTTCTGCTACTTGAGCATTACTGTGACTAATTTGGAAGCAGGATTTTAAAAAAAATATACATGAAGCAAATAGAGAAAAATCAAAAGTTTGTTTGCCTGTAAGTGCTAGGTTTTCTCCCATTATTCCTTCTTTATTTGCAAATTCCTCAAACAACGTCCCCTTGCTTGTGAGGGTTATCTTTCCAAAATCTACAGTGTAGACTGTGAAGGCACACTGCATCTGGATGCTTATTCATAGAATCAATTAAAGGAAGCCATTTTGCTGTTAATGAGCTCATTTTTTTCTTTTCAAGATTCAGTTACCCACTAACTTTTCATTCAACACAGTTTCCCAAACTTTCTTCAGTCACTGTGCCTAGAGGGGCTTTATGGAAGAAACCAGACCTGTCTATAACTTCCATCCATCATCAAACTTCAAGGCAATTGCAAATAATACTTCATCCTACTTTCAGCCTCATATCAGTGATTTCTGGCCTTTATACCCAATCAAAAAGGTGAAATAGTCATGATTTATGCTCATCATGATGTTTGCACAAGCTGTAGTCTAAATGCTTCTTTATGGAAACAAGAACAAATCCCACCATGTAGCAAAACAGTATTGCGGTAAGAAAGTGTTTAGTGTAATTCCTTGATGTTCTAACTCACTTCTGGCCAGGGGCATTTTACATGCAAGAGAATAAAAATATGACCTCTACCTGCCGCCTATTGGGAATCAGTTTACACCTAACACTCTATAATATGAGGGTGATTCTTAATCCCCTCATTGCTGGGGTATGCAACAACAGAGCTTGAAAAAGTTGCTCTTTAGAGAACAACCACCAGAATCCCCAATCACCATTAACTTTTGGACCACAGCTCTACCTCCCCCTTTCCCCACTCATAACATTTCTAAACTCTGTGTAGCAATTCAGACTTAAATAGTGGCTTGGTCAAGACTGCTTGCCATTTAGCAAGTTTCATATTTCTCTTAAGGACTTGAACATTGCCTTGTTAAAGTTAAATGCAACACAAACAGTCTCGTACATGTTGTAAATCCTATTGAGTTCAGTGAGGCTTAATCCCATGCAACAGTTTGCAAGCTAAGTCATAGCAGAACATAACAAATATGTTGTTGCTTCTTTAAGATCATATATCTTAGATATACAATCCTCCCTCCACATTTGTGGGTTTGACCTTCATGAATTTGATTATTCGAGGCACATGCTTGTCTCCCTGTCCCCATGTTCCTCCTCCCATCCCTTGCATTCCTCACCCTGGGCTTTCAAGACTTCTGTTTAAAATGGATGTCTTTTTTTTTCCTTTTGGGTGAACAAAGCCCCCTCCCACTGCCGAAGGCATGGGCTCTCTGCCATGTGGTTGCACATTCTGCTGTGTATTGGCTGCTGATTGGTCAGGTCTCCTTTCTCAAGATGGCCACTGGAAGTAAATAGAACTTCAAAACTCCTCTCTTCTCTGTCTGAGGGGAAAATACTGGTAAGCTTTTTAGCTTATCTTTTTTTCTCCACCCTCCTAGTGATGAGCCAGAGGCAAAGGAATGGGACAGGGAAAAGCTCCAGAAGGAAATGGGAGGGGGATCCTTGGGGGGAGTTATTCACGTTTTTTTCCGCCTTTACAAGATTTCTGTGACCCGGATCCTTGCGATTTTGGAGGGGCTACTGTATTGCTATCAAACCAAGATAGAAAAGCAGACTATATCTGCATGTTGATAATATTTTCCTTAGTAATTTGCTCACCTGCATCAGCTTGTATGTTTCTACTACAGTTTATATGCAAGTTTGTTAACATTAATTTTCGTCAATATTATTGCCATTTATTAGGGATGGGACGAATCCAGAATTTTCTGAATCCAGATCTGAATCCCTAGAAGGTTCAGGGAATCCATGAATCTCACAAATCTTGAATCTTTTGAATCCTTTTTTTAAAAAGGGTATAAAAATCAAGGGAAAGAAAGCACTTCTACTGAAAAATGCTTTTGACTCAGAATTTGATATCTTTGTTTAATGAAAAACAAATTTAAAAATAGTTTTCAGTTCAGGAAAACATACCCATACTTCTTACTAAGAAGATACAAATGCTATCGACATGTTCATCTGCTACATGAAGTATATAACTCTCCAGTCAAAAGAATACAGATTATTACCTTGCAGAGGGAGGCAGCCCCAGTGGGCACAGGAAGCAGAAGCAAGCACAGGCAGCAGTCCCAGACACAGGCAGTCTCTGGCACACCCATAATTTTTGTGTGCCCAGGGTCCCGCTGGCCAATTAGGCCTTTGGTGGGCCCCAGAGGTGCCAATTTTGGAAAACCTGACCACGTTTTGCCACCTGCCCCAGCAGGATCCTGCTGGGGGAGGTCAAGATTTTACTCCCCACCACCTTTTGCTGCCCATCCCAGGCAGGGTCAGGCCTGTGGCCAGTGGGAGCACAGCAGGGAGTGTGAGATCGTGCTCTCTGCCATCTTTTGCTGCCCCCCAGGCAGGATCAGACCCAAGGGCAGGCACAGCAGAGCAGGGAGCATGAGATCACACTCTCCGCCACCTTTTCTTGCCCGCCACCCCAGGAAGGGTCAGGCCTGTGGGTGGCGGCAGCAGAGTGGGGAGTGCAAGATTGCACTCTTCACCACCTTTTCTCAGCCACCCCGGGCAGGATTGGGCCCAGGGAAGGTGGAAGAAGCGCAGGCTGGGGCAGAATTCAAGAGATTCGATTCGCCTTTTTTGGTGGAGGGATTCATATTCCCAAATCTTGAATCCTTGCTCAGGATTCGAGGATTCAGTTGGCCCATCCCTACCATTTATGAAGGTGTCCATGTCTGGAAATGTTACAGTTTGAGGGAGAATAGATCAAGGAACAGAAGACAGTGCTTGTGAAAAGGAGATGAATATAAGAGGAAGGGGGCAATACAGTGTTGCATACTGTTTTCTCTAGAGATCATCTCTTATCCTTTTCTTTGATTTTGTCAGGGATTTTATGTTTCTGTGTGAGAAGTGCATGCTACAAAATAGATAAATGGGCTTTAAAGCAAACTTGGAAATGTTGCATTTCTGGCCATGCTGGACTGGGGTTTCCAAAAAAGTTACTTTCTGAACTTCACTTTACAACCATCTGATTTTTTGTTTTGTTACCAATAGGTAAGGTACTTGTGCTAAAAATGTGTGTACTGTTCCTATGATAGATACATCAAGAATTTTGACTGATAGCAAAACTGATTGTTTGGAAAGTCAGTGGTGGGATAATAACATGATGGATTATGTGTAAGTTGCACAGAAGTGGCCTGAATCTTATTGGTTCATCTTACCTAGAACAGAGTTATAGAGTCAATTAGTGAATGGTAATGCAATGGATAGAGGTCATCCAATTGATTCAGTGAGTCTCTTCTGAGAGGGACTAAGAATAGGAAGCAGGGCAAGACAGACAGACACAAACACACACACACTCTCTCTCTCTCACACACACACACACACACACACATGCCAGATATATATGCTAGTATGTATATGTATGTGTGTGTGTGTGTGTATACATATACATACAAACACACACACACGTGTATATACCTGGAATTGCCTGGGATTTTATTTTCTCATAGGTAATATTTGTTAGAAAGATTTGAGATCTGTGTCTCTAATTACCCAAACTGTCCTGTCCAGTACCTGTAACTTTTCCCCATATTCCCCAATCCAATCTGTATTCAGAGTTATTAACATGCAGAGGTTGGGTTCCTGAGGGAATACACTGCCCTCACCCTTGCTGCTAGCCTCATCTCCATAGTAACCAGCTGGGCCCAAGAGCTTTCTGACTGAGACTTCTAAAGGCTCCTCCCTAAACTGCAAACTCCAGGATTCCATACAATCTTCACAGTCAGGCAATCATATGAGGTCTTTGCCTGACACAGACAAACAGAGAAACTTTGACTTTTATATTTTTATATATAGAGAGAGAGAGAGAGGGAGGGAGGGAGAGAGAGAGGAAGAGCGGGAGGGAGAGGGAGAGTTATGTTCATCATCAGAAACTCAGATCCAGTTGAAGGTAGGGGAATCTAGCAGATCATAACAGCAGAAAGCCAAAAGGGACTGCTGAAGGAGACCGGTTTCCATAGAACTAGGAGAGGTAAAATGAAAGTTTCTTTCAGTGGCAGAGTGATCCAGAATGTGAATAGCAAATATAAAGTCTGCTTGGTTTAAGCAAAAGGTTCAAAACCCAAACTGGGGATAATCTTTTTATTATGTTTCTCATTTTCTATCCTGCCTGGATTCTAAAGGCACATTAATTATTACACCAGATACTGTCCAGTATTATTAAGGTTTTTTTTTTCTCTGTACAAATCTTCATATCAAATTGAATGGCACAAATAGGGCAGGAGGCCAAAACTATTCTCTGTGCAGAATTATTCCCACAACGACAAAGTAGAAGATGAACAGCATGGCTGAAGTTTTTAATTGCCTTCATTGTCCATGCTCCATGAATTAATAGGGACTTCCACTGTCAAAGAGGTCAATCCTTTCCCCATAGCTGTGAGAACAGATTCTGAGCAGACAGTTTAATTCTGAACACAGGCTTCATGGAACTGAGAAGCAACCTCATACTCCCACGAAACATGCTTCCTTATGCCAAAGCAAGGAAGAAGATGAATGCTTCTGCTTGCTTTCTTGAAGCAACCAATTTTGCAAGTGTGTGTGTGCCATCAAGACTTGGCCTGGTAAGACAGGTAAAGTCTGCCCAGGAAAATCCTCATCCTATATGGGAGATGAATCAAGGTGTGATACAACAATATTGGAGTGTTTTATTAGATATTATGGAAGTACAGGCAAGATGATCCTTAAAAACAGCAACAAAGTAATAGTGCAACATATGCCTTAAGTTCTGTCTGATGTGGCAAGACACTCTAAAGTTGGATGTAAAGATAAAAGAGAAGATTTTGGAGACACAGACTGCTTATTGTGATTATGTAACCCTATAGGAAATTTGTTCTATTAAAAAAATAAAGCAGTTATTTAGTTACAAGAGTCAGGATGCAGGTCCAGATATTTTTAGATTCTTTAATCATATTTACGAGCTAAAGAATCAGACTTGCAGTCATAGTTAGAAAACAGCTTCTCAGACTTGAAGTCATAGTTAGAAAACAGATGGTGGAACTGTGATGGAGGGATTCAGCTGAGCCCCAGTAGGTCAACCAGAAATCTGCACCAGAGCCAAAATCAGAATACAAGTTCCATTTTCTATAAGAGCCAAGGACAATTTTCCCAACATTTACTTTATTAATCACCTTCACTGCTCTCTCTCTCTACTAAAAGCATCTGGTATGATCCAACATCTTCCATGCAAAGGGAGAATTGCTCTTTCTTGTCCCTTTAATTTAAAGCCTCCAATAGAGCATGTTTAACAGAAGTTATATGAGTGTGAAATGTCCCAGTCAATGCTCACTCTTCCAAATGATGACCTCACCCTCACTCCACCTTGAACCTTGCATATTCATTCACTGGCTAGCTCATTTCCTGGTCCTTCCTCAGGCACATCCACATAGCAGCAAAATAAGAAGCACAAAAAGAGTACAGGATGCAATGTTCCCATTTCCTCTCCACTGGAGGTTAGAAACCCATTTAGGCAGAGCATATTGATGATATCAACACCTGATGCCAATATTTCTTTGTGATCTTGCAGCCTGTCAGGAACCAAATGGTAACCAGTTCAGGGCACACACTCTGTGTGTGTGTGTGTGTGTGTGCGTGTGTGCACACGCACACACGCACAGGCACACAATACAGATTTAAAAGTGCATAAATTACTTCTGAAGTCCCTCACTCTCTGATTCACTGAGAACTGGCCTAATACTTTTGCTGGTTGAGGTTGATGGTGTCCTTCAGCCATGCACCAAAATTAACATGCATAATATTTGGCCATATGAAGCCAGAAAATCTCACAAACACTTCTTCCTATTTCTGGCAATAATAAAATGGCATATTTAATAGCTAATAATTTAAATACTTGAATGACGAGATGTTTAGAATATAGTCTCTGAAGCAGATTATTCAGTCATCGGTTGTGTCCAAAATTATTGTCCTGCCAATTCTGAGAAACAGAAACACTGTTATAAGTCAAGTTATTGTAATGGTGCCAACAATCTTGCTTGCTTGGGAAAAGAAGGGGCTTCAGTGTAGTTTCTTCATTAGTTCGATCACCCAACAAATGCATGAGGTGGTGGTCACCCTGTCTTCCTATACCTCTCATCAGGACTCAGATTCTATCACTGTGTTACTGGGAAAGTGCCAAACTATAACGGCTAGGCAGATGGTCAGTGGAAACTTGTTATATTTCCTTAATTTATTAATTTACTTACATCTTGAGGTTGAAGTGACTCAGAAAAGCTCACATTCTTCTGAGAATTCCTCTCATACTGCTTGCCCATTTTATTCTGTTAAGTTTTCTTAAGTAAAAACACCTTTCAGCATTTGGATGTTCTTATTAAGATTGAAAGTAGCTTTTGCAAAGTTTCTGTTCTGAAGCACATTTTTCACTGTCAGTACCAAAACTGTATGATTATTTCTAGGCGATCTTGCCATGGTTGGCTGTAAGGTGACAATAATATGGCAAGATCCCATAACATTTCTGACCAAAATACAGTCATTCATTCCATAAATACTGAATAAAACAGCACATTGGCAACCCATAAGGGTAAACCTTTTGTATTCATGAGAAGCAGCTTTGCTCCTGGCTAGGGAAAACATAAAGCTGAGGTATTTGCATGTGAACCAAAAAGGTGTATTGTCGTTATAAAGAGCAGGCCACTGAAATATCCTTTCAAAATTCTCATTCTCTCTCTTTCTCTCTCTCTTTTCAAATACTACCAAGAAAAAGGACGGCAGAATCCCCTCAAATATATCATCCCCTGAGTCTGTTTATCTAAAATAGATAAAGTGAGCTTTTGAACTATCAGCCCTCCAAAATTTCTTAATATTGTAGAACCAACACAACCATTCACTCTGACACTGCCATTCTATTGAACTGAAACAAGAAATTAAATTAGGACCAGCATGCTATAATGGTTAATGTTGGACGAGGACTTGGTATATTCAAATATATACTGGGCCACTACTCATTGAGCAATCTTGGGCCCCTTCCTTCTCTTAGCCTGGCCTACCTTACAGAGTTTTTATGAGAATAAAATGAGGAGAAGAAGTAGTGTATATATCACTGTGAGCCCACTGCAGAAGAGGAAGATGTAAATGTAACTCAAAATAAGTATGGAATGGATTAAGTAAATGATTGGTTTCTTTCATAGTAGGTTTCCCCAACAGATGCATTAGCAAATGGACTTACAAAACTAGAATATTGGTCAAAATACTACACTAGTTCTGCAAGTGGCTGCACTTTCAAGATTGCATAAGTGTAATCCTTAGGGGGAGCTAACATTTCTGCAAGCACATACACAGTCCTCCGTCTCATTTTGAATGAGGTCAGTGGGGAGCTAATTGTTGTGCAACCTGTTGCTATGGTGTCCTATGCACCACCGGTTGTGCAGTTGTGAGATGAATCCCAACCATGATAAGATACATTTACACTGTGCTGAAAGTGTATAGCATCCTGACCAAGAAATGTTTATCAGATAATGAGACTTTACAAGTTGTTGGTTCTTGTTCCTGATTTTTCTTAAAGAAAAACTTAAAGAAAGGACATATTCACCAGTTCATAATTTCTCAACAAACCACCGTCCACTGGTTTTACTAGGATTACTTAAGAAGTGTGGGATATAGAATACATTTTAACTAGGAAATCAAAGTCCCTTGTAGCATGAAATTTTTATGAAGCCATAGCTATGTCTTTATTGCTTTCAGCCTTAGCCCCTAGTATGCGGCCTCGAGTTAATAATACAAAATGAACTGTACAAGGTTATGTTGCATTAGTGGAAGAATATGTGAGAAATGCTCTAAAACCTCAAAGCATTATAGAAACTCTCAAGATTGGTCTGGATCCTAATTAGATTTCTGTAAATTGAAGGGTTCCTCCTGTTCGTGAACAAGAACAGCAGGAGTTTTCTTATCTTCTTGGAAACTGTAGAAATTCTAAACCTGATTTTTTAAAATCCCATTTGCTAACTAAAATTGAATAATATCAAACACTGACAAAAATACTGTAGCATCTTAGATATTTCCTGGTTAACTGAGAAGCTATGAAATTCCACCCGATATGTTTAGCTACTGGTAACTATCCTTTGACATGTGCATCCTTAAATCTGTAGTCATGGCCACAAGTAATTTCTTTGTATAGTGCTTTTCCCACATATATTATGATAAATGAAGTTGACCAAATAGTGTGTCCAGAACCTTAGTTAGCTACAGAAAGTACAGGAGGCCTCTTGTTCGCAGGGCCTCAAGAAGGACAGAGAATGCTTGGAAACGACGCAGGGTGAGAGGCTCTATTGTCTGTGCTCAGATTCTGTTGGCATACATAGGACATGAGGATTTTTATGCTCCAGTGCCCAGTGCTTTACAATAACTTATGCTGTGTTTGCTATTTTAATACTCCTTGCGTGAATTTGAAGCAAAACTTTTAGAATTCTGTTTCACAGATCTTTTTGTCTTTTTCTATTTCAGTGAAAATAAGTACACATTCCAGTGACATCAGAAAATTTGACTACCTCACTCACCTCTTGTCTTACCTCAAATCTCTTGTGAACAAGTAAAAACCCCAAGTTCCTAGTAGAACAATCTTACTTGAGGCTAGGCAGGAGATCTTATAACAGAAGAACTGCCTTGTTTAAAATCCTGCTAGGTTCATTCTGGCAGGACAGAAGGGCAACCATTCTTTTCCTTGTTCTCATCATCCCCCTTTTTCTTTTTTTTATTATGATTTTTCTGCCATGGAAGGGAAATTATGTATTAAAGCCCCAGACTTACAGTATTATTCTCCAAACACTCCACAATTCTGATGGGGTGTTGGGTGAATGGGAAGGCTATGGACACACTTGGAATCCTCCATTTTGCCTCCATTGACACCTTGATAGGCAAAATATGCCAGCATGTCTGCAGTGGTTTTGAAGAGCTTTCTTAGGCTGAACATGCCAAAAGAACCATTTAGCGGATTGATGCTGTGCTGCCAGAATAGGCAGCAAGAGACCATGTGGCACTACTGACTTTGTGGCTCATATAACTCTGAGGGTTGGCAAACTGAAAATCAGAGATGGCTCCAGTACCTTTAACAGTCTTGTAGAAGAGGGAATTTTGGCAGGTGTTGCTTGTCACCTGCTTGCTTTATAAGCATTCCCTGCTGAAAGGCCCTCTTCTATACCACAATTAAAGGTACAGAAACCATCTCCAGTTTTCATCATTTTAAAAAATGAAGAATGGCCTTCCAGAAAGCACAACTCACCTTTAAGCCATGTACCCTCACTTGTATCATTTTCTTTGGAGGGGGGCAAAATAATTTTTTTAAAAGACTTTTTTTAAGAAAAGTAGACTTCTAGCCACTTGCAGTTTGGATGGGAGAGGGTGGCATAGCTTATGAGGTTGAAATTGCGGGGAATTGGCTTCCTGATTGTCCCAAACTGCTTGCTCCTGATCTAGTCATAAAATTAAAACATATGTGTCTCTACATTTAAGGGTGACTTTTTTAAAAGGCAAAAAGTTGTCCTGTTTAGAAAAAGAACTGTGAGGAAAATCACTGGCATCCGGTTACCTAAGACACACACAGACCTAACTCCTATTGTTACTTCTGACTATAGTAGAGCTATTAAATCCATAGAATTTACTTATGTGATAACTTACCTTTCAACAATTGATTAAACGGGTCTACCCTATGAATAAACAGAATTAAAACCACAGTGTGATTTGTACATGAGGAAAATGTAAATATTTGATATACTGGTTGGAGGTGCTAGAAGAATCATTTTGTGATTAAAACAGGCTTCTAAATGAACCATGGCAAACTGGTAACAAACAGGCATCAATAATCTCACTTCACCTTCTCTGCATTGCTTGTTCAGTACGCAGCTGCTGTCAAAAGCTCACATATTATGGTCAAATGTACAGAAAACAGGTTAAAAAAAAATTAGGAAAGCTACTTATAGTTCATCATTTTCCAATGGTCATCATGTTGCCAGAAAAGGTACTGCAGAACAAGTACAGAGAGAAGAAAATATATAAGGGTGAATGTGTATACTTATGAAAAGAGATTTTTACAAGAATTTATTACATTAGAAGGGCAAAATAGAGGGATATGATTAAACAGATAGTTAAAAAACACAGTGCTTGGAAAGCATGTGGAGCTTTTGTTTTACTTAATTCATAGTACTAAAAAATAAAAATAAATGAAAATAAAACAGGCTCATTCAATAAAGATTGCAGATTAGAACAGGATAATACACACCCTACTCTCATGTCTCCTTTTGTTCTCATTCACATATCGTTTTCCTTGTAATCATTTTCACTGCTTTAGGGTTCTAGCTGGCCAGATGCTCTTCCTTCATGTTCCAGTGTGAGGAGTTACCTGTGGGGCTTTTCTGAGCAAATTAGCAAGACACAATCTGTGTTGACAGTACCTTTATCATGGCAACACAAAGGGCAAAATAATATGTGCAAGCCATGCCCACAATGGAGGAAAGTTGACTTTCCAGTTGGTTTTTTTTTTTCAAAACAAATTTTTGTTTCCCATTTTCCAAAAAAGGCAGATATATACTTCTTCCTCCTTGACAATACTTGAAGGTTGCAATGTATAAAACTGAAATCCATCAGCTCAACAGATACAGCATTACTGGGACATTTTCATATCCACTTTCCTTTATTGAACTGTATGCTGATTATCCACTCAACCTTCTTTCTCAAGCATTTTGAAGAGATCCAACCCAGCACATTGTGCAAACATGGGTGACTTGAAAAGTCATTCATTTATGGCCATCACCCACACCCTCCTTTTTCAAATACGTTTCGTCAGCTAACACACTCAAAGCTGTCAGATTTCAGAAACACAGCTGGGTTGGGTCTACTTATTTGGATGGGAGAGCATCAGGGCATAACAGGGATTTCCAACAGGCTAGGAAGGAATCCTGCCTCAAATTCAGGAAGTCCATTGCTGCCAGTCCAAGTTGACACTACTGGGTTAAGATGGACCAATGGTCTCGATTCAGTATACTTGGATGCAGGGGTTTAACATCAAGTGCCTCCATGCTCAGCCTCTTGAGAAGTTACTTACATTGCTCAGTCAGTGGCCTATATCCTACTGCTAGCTCAACTAAATTAATGGGATTTACACATGTGTTGACTTGCTATTGATCAGTTGATTCTGTATGTCTTCTCTTATTAGGACTAACCAGCAAGATTTCGACCACGCAGCTTAGCAGGAGAAGTAGAGAGTGGCAATCCATGATTTCCAGTAGCACACAGGTAACATACTCAAAATTGTCAGATTTCAGAAATGGTTGGAGAGTAGTTTCAGCTCTGTGTTTTTAAAAGGAAATATACACAAGCAAAATGTCTCACTTGCATGCGTGCGCTACAAAAAATAAAACATGGGAAATACAAAATGTCATTGGAGGATAGGGACAGAGCTCTTTACCCATCTCCTCTCTGTTCATGGTAATTTGCAGAATAAGCAGTATTATCACAAGGGTTGGAAGCACGCTATCATCAGACTGAACTCTATAGCCCTGTATTAAATAAACCACAGAAACTAATGAGCCAGAACCATGAAAATGCTCCCATCTGGAAAAGCCTATATTTTAAATTACCATGGCTTTCAACCACAGTGTCGCTGAAGAAAGCACTAAAACCTGAATTAGTCCAGGTTTCAATAGCCTCTTATGAAACTAATATTGTATAAGAGAAGCATGTTAATTAAGATGATACCATTGTCTGCCTAGACTAAGGCAGCTCCACCCATCTTTCCCTTGTAATGGTTATATACTTTTAAAAAAACAGGTATGTGTACCTGTGCTGTGCTGTAAAATTAAAAAAGATTATAGAAAAACCTGCATGACACACTGAAGTAGGGCTGGTGAATTATTCATTAGGTTAAAAAGAAAAAAAAGAGAGAGAGAGAGAGGGAGGAAGAATCTAGCAGCACCTTTAAGCAACTGATTTATTTTAATATGAGCACTTGAAGATTTCAATCTGCTTCTTCAAATGAATTGATGAAGTCAGTATCAAGCCTCAGGCATATAGCTCAGATATAGGCAGCTGCCACCCTTAGCAAGTGATACTGGAAGGCTTCTTATTGGCCAGCGTAACAACTCTTACCTGTATAGCACTTTCATTGAATGTGTGCTGCACAGTTAATTAAAATGATCACATTGTAGAGCCTTAGAATAGCAATAAAAATAGCAATAACAGCAAGAATTGTTATTGGTTTCACAGTCTACCAATTGATGTTCAACCATGGAATAAAGAGACCAGACATAAACACAGAAAAGGCCACTTTATTTTGACCTGTATTATTTAAATTGCATTAACCTGAAAGATACAAGAGAGGGGGAGCAACATGATATGGGACCAGCTGATGTCAGGGTCACAATGTGACAACCTGCTCAGCCTACCCATGGGCGATAACTCCTGAGCCCCAGGGACAATCCAAATTGCTTTGGTTGCTCCCCAGTCCAGCATTTGAAAAGTAACCCAGGGACTCCTACCCAAGCTGCACAGCTCTAAAAGTGAGAGTCTTATTCCTAGGTTAACCTCAGGGGTAGTCTCCTTCACTGAACCCCCTGGGACACAGGGCCCTAAAGAGGTGGTTCCAGAGCACTACCCTACACCAAATGGGTGCCAATAGGTGATCACCGACATTTTATTATCCCCCATTATCTGCCAAAGGACAACCTATTTAACAACACCACCCAGAGCCAATTTTCCCAATTCTATCAAATACAGTATGGGATAGGCAAAAAAAAAAAAAAAAAAAAACCCTGAGAAAAGGGGGAAAAAATTCCTATCTGGTCCTGAAGCAACCAGATTAACTCACACTGCATTGAGGGTGAGAGGGTGGGTCAACGTCAAGCACCGAATGACACGTATAAGGGGCGAACTGCTTCACTGTCTCCTTTGTCCCTATCACATGTCTTGATTTGGTGCTTAGCACCAATCAAAAATAACACTCTGGTCTCATTCCATGGAGACCATCAAAAGCTTACCTTCCTCCACAGTGACATTCATCATGCGAGTCCAGGTAAGTAGTGTTACTAAGGGGAATTTTGGACCCATCAGTCATGTGGATTCTGTCCTGGAATCTAGGAAGCTGTGAGTTATCACTGGGTAATGTGCCACATACCAAGTATTGTTACTTTTTCTAATTGTTATCCTGTGATCTTACCAATGGCAATCTCATTCAGACATTTTGTCAGTCCATTTGGACTTGTTCCCAGAATACCTATCACTACTGGAACTACAGTTGTTTTCTTTCCTCAGAGGTACTGAATCTCTCATAATATTTCATAATATTTTCTCTCTCTTTGTCTTCGATTCTGCTATACTCCTAGGATTGCCACTTCTTAAATCCAAGCCTTCTTTTTCTTAGCCACAGCATATTAAGTTCTAATTGTTATTGGTTTTAATCTTAAAGCCCCAGTAGAATCTTTATGCCATCATTACAACAGCTGTTTCTTTGCAGATAATAAATTATATTTTTTTTGCATTCCATGTTGCGTATTTTTGATTTCAACCTATCTTTGCAAGGCCCACTATCATGGTATGTCTTATCTTCAGTCTGCACAAACTTGCTGTACAAACTGATAAAGTGATCAACTGTTTCCTTTTTTTTTTTTTAGATAGAAAACCTTTACTACTTGCAGTAATTTCCCCAATATTCATCTTGATGCTGTTTGTTTGGTGCCTGTTCTTGAGCCACAAATATAAGTCATTCACTGTGTGTTACTGTAACCATTTCCAGATGTTCCACTTCTCAGTTCTTCCTTCTGTGCTTTTAATGTACTAACCATATAGTGCCCTGTTTTGCCAGGCTTCAGGATGATTTTACATGATTTCTTCTATACGTGCCTTGTTTTACTTCAGTGTTCAATATATTTTCCCTATATACATTTATCAACATGTTTTTCTTTGCTTTCTTTTATGTACTCATAGAATCATAGAAAAATAGAATAACAGAGTTGGAAGGGACCATCCAGTCCAACCCTTTCTATTCATTCAAGGATTTTTCCTCTGCCCCCCCACTCCTCCTCCTGTTCCGTCTCCACCACTGAGAGAATCTGAATCAAAGAGGGAAATAACCTGAGCTTCATGAAGAAAACAAACTTGAAAGTCTGAAATAGAAATATAAATTGAACTCACAGATAAAAAAGATAGCATTTGCATAGCGAGTCTAAGACCTTTTGCACTACACTGTTATAGTGCTATTATTCCACTTTCAACATCCTATGGAATTCTGGGGTCTGCAGTTTAGGGAGGGGCGTTTAGAATTCTCAGCCTGAGAGCTCTTTGGCCTCAGTAAGCTACAAACTGCAGAATTCTACAGGATGTTGAAAGTAGAATAATGGCCTTGTAACAGTATAGTGCAGAAAGGTCCAGAGTTTGGATATGCAATACAAATACAGCATTTTGTCTGCCCTCGGTGTGTAATGGTGAGTGGAACCCCCAGGGTCTCCTTAGGGCCCACACAGAGGCTCTGCTTCGAGTCACTGCCAAACGCCATGTGGATTATGCGGTTATGAAAATCCTTATCTCTACAGGTTGCTAGACCAGGAAACAAGATAATGAGTTTAGAGGCAAAAACCTCAAACAGTTATTGAGCCTGTTGATAATGATTAACTTCTTGGAAAGTATAATAGCGTCCCATTTATAAACATCAGGTATTTTGGCCCTGTATGTAAATAATAATCATGTACCTGCCAAGTTCTGAAGTGAGAAACTGCATAGGAAAATAACAGAAATCTAGCAGAGACAGCTGGGAAGCATATGGAAGGCAAATCTTTGTTAATTAACTCTTGAGGAGTTTGCCTATAGCTAACAAGCTGTTTGCCCGAGATCAGGATCCAGACAGAATGGGGTAATTGCTGTTTCTGACACATAGGGAGACTATGGGAATGGTTTGTGTGAATGTAAGACAAAGACATTGTATTTAATGTATATCTGTTTTAACTTCAGATCTGAAGGATTTTTCAGGTTTAAGTATTTTATACTGCAATTGTAACAATGTTGCACAATATTGAAGTATTACAGTTCTACATCATTTCTACATTTCTAATCTTTCCTGCAATGAATTCAAGGTAGCATACACACATTGCTCCCTACTTCCCCCAACTTTATCTTCACAACAATTGTGCAGAATAGCCCAAGCCAAGAGTGACTGGATTAAGGTTACTCAGTGAGTTTTGTAGCTCACTGGCAACTTGCACTTGAATTTTCCAGATCCCAGTGCAACAACACCACATCTAAAACAAAAAAGAAACTTGTGATGTGAAGATTCTGTAACACAAAAAACAAATGTAAAGTTGTTTTCAAGTAAAGTGTGCAGAAAAGATCTCAGCATTGTAGGGTTTTGTTTTTTTACAGTTCCTCAATGTGCTGAGAGAAAGGAAAGTTTAACACACTGTTCTCTCTGTTTTCTATTTTAAGCACCATTTACATGTTGCTCCAGTTTTAAATTTATATGCTCTTCAGGTTTTTACATTCCTTTTTATTAAATTTAAGAGCCATTTGCAGGAGAATTAGAGGCAGTTTAATCAGGATCCAGCTGGGCCATGTTTTCATTTGTGAAGTTCTACTGCTATCTGGCAATAATTTATTTATTTGGTGTGAAAATAACTGGCTTAACTAGAATTTTCCAGTGTTATTGTGCAGCCTTACCAAGGGAATAGAATTCAATAGTGTTTCTTTTTACCATTTTCTGCAACAGGTTGCACAAAATGTACCTAAATATAGGAATTGTGGGGTGTCATATCAGGAAAATATGACTGAGAATATTGCAATTGATCAGTGCCATTGTGGATCAAAGTGTTCTAAATGATTGTGATAAAGAAAAGAAATGAGAGTAAGACGATTTATGATAATATAATTCAAAGGCAGCCATTAATATCTTGTAAGCCTGGTTCTTATCTCCTCTCTCTCTCTGTCTCTCTGTCTCTCTCTCTCGTTTTCCCTATCTGAGATCCTTGTCCTGAGGCTCTTTCACACACACAATTATAGCTCTATGATTCCACTTTAACTGCCACAGACCCATCCTATGGAATCCTGAAGTTCATAGTTTGGCGACAAACCAGAGCCCTCTGGTTGAGAATTCTAAATGCTGCTCCCCCAGCTGCAAATACCAAGATCTCATAAGATGGAACCATGATAGTTCAAGTGGAATTACAGTGCTACAATTATGCAGTATGAAAAGGCCCTCAGGAACTGAAATTCATATGGAGATGACCAGGAGCAAGGTCTTTTCAGTGATGGCTCTGAATTTGTGGACTTCTCTCAGCAGAGAAGCCTACCTTTCCCTAAGCCTGCCTGCCTTCATACATCCATTGAAATCCTGAGTTTTTGCAAAGATTTCTGGGACTGATAGGTAAAAAGAAAAAAATTGTTATGGAAAAGGATATCATCATCATCATCATATTCATTTATGTCTCTCTTTTCTCTCAATAATGAGACTCAAGGTGGCTAACAGCACATTTCAAACAATACAGATTAAACCTATGTAAACCATTGAAAAAAAAGTGTAAATATAAAAGTTATTTTAAAAACAATTAAACAATTTATAAAGTTAAATTAAGAACATTAAAATCCATTAAAACATTACATACATATCTTAAAAACAGCTGCATACAGCCTTAAGGGTAGGCCAGTCAGTTTCTAAAAGCCTGATGACATAAAAATGTTTTAATTTGCTGATGGAAGGAGAGCAAGGATGAGGAAGAGAGCCCCAGAGTCTGTGAGCAGCCATCCCTTCCCTTGCTCTCACCAAATGAGCCTAAGAAGATGGTGGGACAGAGAAAATGTTCTCTCCAAAGGATTTTAGAGCTCTGAGGGGCTCATAAAGGGAGGTAAGGTCCTTCCAATAGTCTGTTCCCAAGCTGTATAGGACTTTATTGGTCATCATCATTACTTTGAGTTGTGCCTGAAAACAGACCAGCAGCCAGGGGATCTGTTGCAACAAGGGAGTTATGTGCTTCCTATAGCCAGACTCAGTTTAACAATCTGGCTGTTGCTCTGCTTTGGATCAAATGAAGTCTTCAACACAGTAGTTGGCAGCCCACATAGGCCATTTCCGCACTAGACTGTTATAGCGCTTTGATTCCACATTCAACATCCTATGGAATCCTGGGGTTTGCAGTTCCGGGAGGGGCTGCCTGGCCCCTCCCCGAACTGCAAACCCCAGGATTCCATAGGATGTTGAATGTGGAATCAAAGCGCTATAGCAGTCTAGTGCAGAAATGGCCATAGAGCACATTACAGTAATCCAAGTGGGATGTAACCAAGGTACGTGTTACCATGGCCACATCCAACTTCCTCAGGAATAGGAGTAGTTAGTGCATTAGATTAACTGTATAAGTGCATTCCTGGCACTGAGAGGTCCATCAGAACCAACAGGGATACTCCCCTGTCCAGCTCCTGGATAAGTTATCAACTAAGGTGACAAATCTGTCTCCGTCTCATAACCAGACTGAAATGGGTCTAGATAATCTTCCTCATCCAGAAGCCCCTGGAGCTGAGAGGCTACAACATACCACATGCTATAGTACCTTGCCCAAGAATGGGATATGGGAAACTGGCCTATATGGTAGGATCCAGGAAAGGTTTTTACAACAGCCTCCTTCAGGCATTTTGGGACCCTGCCTTGTTGTAAAAAGGCATTAAATCATTCCCCTTATCCACTCAACCAGTTCCTTTTTGGACTGTTTAATAAACCAGGGAGGCAAGAGCCTAGGACACATGTGGTGGCTTTTGACTCTCCAAGGATCCTGCTCACATCCTTGATCTTCACATACTAAATCCTCATTCAATCAGATGGGACACTTTAGTCTCTCAGGTTCACATTTCCTTGCAGAACTCTCAAGAATGTAACTATAAGCTAGGTATTTGATAGCACTTTAACTGCAAGAGTCATAAATAATGGCTAACATTCTGTTTGCTTGGAGTAGAATGGAAACTCTCTGGGGCTACTGACACTGGTGTTTGGGAGAGTGAAAGCTGCTTCTCTTTACCATCCCCCTGCCAAATGCCATCCCTATCCTTGCCATGAAGAGAGGCTTGGAGGTGCAGCTATGGCCTTTTCTGCACGACACTCTTATAGTGCAATTATTCCACTTTCAACCTCCTAGGGAGGCTGGCCCCTCTCGAAGCTGCAAACCCCAGGATTCTCTAGGACAGTGGTTCTCAACCTGTGGGTCCCAGATGTTCTAGACTTCAGCTCCCAGAAGCCCTGAGCATTGACCATAGTGGCTGGGGCTTCTGGGAGCTGAAGTCCACAAACATCTGGAGACCCACAGGTTGAGAACCACTGCTGTAGGAGGTTGAAAGTGGAATAATTGCGCTATAAGAGTGTCGTGCAGAAAAGGCCTATGTCTGTGGCTGCAAGGGAAGGAAACATGGCAGAACTGGTGGGAAGGGAAGGAGCATCGGAGGTGCAATGGGAGGGTTCAAGGTGCAGGGGAGAAGAGGTGCAGCAACATAAAGTGGAGGAAAAGAAGAAAAGGGAGGTTGGGACACGCAAGTGATGGAGCGCAGGAAGCAAGGGAGGGATGGCATTGCAAAGGTGTGAGGTGAGGGAATAGAGGGCAAAAGGAGAGGAGGGAGAGTGAATGGTGCAGTGGGAGGGTGCAGGGAACAAGAGAGGTAGGCATAAAGTGGTGGAAGCTGAAAGAGAGGGAAAAGCTATGACCTAAGGTGAGATAAGGAGGGGAGGCAAGGTGGAAGATATGACAAAGGAATGCAAGGAGCAAGCGAGGAGAACATGGCGAAGGTGCAAGGTGGACTTCCTATGATATTTCTGTGAATATGTAACTTTTTTTGCCATCAGTAGGAACATGATGGCAAAGACCCACAAAAACCTGTAGTGACCTAATGAGAATAGAAATGTATGTACATGACAAACGCTTTTTGTCATGGTCATTTATCACACCAGGAATGTGCTGCACATGGCTAATTTACGTGGTTTCTGTTCTGCAGTTAATCCCTACCTCAATCCTTTAAAGTAGATTTGCTGAGAGATAGTGTAGCCCAAGGCCAGACTGCAAATTCTATTACCAATCTAGGATTTGATCGTGTGTCCTTGTATTCCAAGGCCAGCATAAACAGGCCTGTTTCTTTACTGTCCAGAGCCCTGTGCCCTGCAGAGGTTCAGGCCACAGAAATTTTGTGACTTTTTGCATCTCCCTCTCTCTTCACTTTGTGTCCATCTCATCCAGTGCAGAAAGGACCAAGTAGAGAGATTAATGTCATGAGGGGCAGAGATGCCTGGTGCAGAAGTAGACTGACTCCAGGAAAGCTGGTGCTAAAAGTTTCTTCTTTCCAGCTAGTCTCAAAGGTGCTACTCGATTCCTTTTTATATATGTATATTATACCTTTTATTATACTACTATCATCATCAACATCATCACACACATACATATATATCTTTTTACACACACACACATATATAGATACAGATATATCTTTATATCTTTTTATATCTGCTATATCTGCCATCTTTCTATATCTGCTTTGTGAAATTTCTCTGTGAAAGTAATCAGGTGTTTAGTAAATCTTCTGTGATCATATCACATCCTTTTGCTTCCACTGTCATAAATGTGGGCAACACTCTCATCATGGTGATTCTAACAACTAAGACCTTCCAGTTTTACTGCTTACCTTTCATTTCCTTCTTCATGATGCCACTGGGACACCAAGTGGACATTCAAAGAACTGCAGGAAATACATTTCGAGAAAGAGTACAAAAATATCTCCCCAATGCAAGGGTGGAGGGAACACATTTCAGAAGATCTAACCAGATTTGCTCAAAGTAAATACAATGAAGTATTTAGTAAATACAAATAAAGTAAAGTAAAGTAAAGTAAATACAATATCAACCTTTGAATGAAAAGAATGACAGGGGTTGAATAAGTAATGCTGACAGGTCGCAAGCATTCAAAAATTATAGGACCAGCTTCTCCTGTCCTGTTCCCTGTACATCCACTCACCTATCCTCACTTTCTTGTCTGTCATTGGCCAGAACTGAAGTCTTACTTTATCTAATCTGGCAACCATAAAGGGAGAGTGGGCCAGCCTCAGGGTTTGTAATTATAGATTTTTAAGGTAAATAAAAACAGTAAAATTGACCCAGAAATATCAGCATATTACAGAAACCCTAAGGGGGAGGAGGATGACAACATTTAAATATTCAGTTGTTACCACTATATCACACAAATAAAACCTTTATTATTTGTTTGAATTTATCATATATACTCATGTGTAAGTTGATCTCATGTGTAAATTGAGGTCAGATTTTGCAGCCAAAACTATGTGGATAAGTCAAGGGTTATTCCATAGAGAGGGGAAAGCGCCACCACTGCCTCAGGGGAGCAGCCCCCCACAACCACCATTTTCTCATTCAGGCATGAAAGAAGGCGTTTGGACACTCTACTCAGAGTAAGGATGGTTCCTCTTTTGATGAAGGTACGATATTAACTCATATCAGAAAAGTAACCATTCTCTTTTCTGAGTAAACTGGTGAAAGGCAAGAGCTTAGTCCATTCTGGGAGAAGAGAAGGTCAGTGCTTCTTTTATGTTCTCCTGGGATGGACTAAGCTCTTGCCTTCTGCTGCCCTACATAGAGAAGAGGATGGTTCCTTTTTTTTTTTTATAAGAGTTAAGGTACAGTATTACATTGACCAATGGATAAGGGTTTTGGGTCAATTTTTGACTAAAATTCTGATACATGAATATATACAGTAAATAATCCTTTGGACTGAAAAGCCATAGGCAGTCTCTTCCAGACGCTTTGAAACCCCACATTGAAGAACCCTACACAACATGAAGTTTTCAGCCAGTCATGACATTAGCAGGAAGTGCATCATCTCTGAGGGAAGAGAGTATTTTATCTTTATGTTGTGTTGCTTGCTTCGCAGACACTAGATGCAGTCTCAGGGCTTTGCCATGCTTTCATAGCTCTCCAGGCAGGAAAATGAATCCCACTGCAAGCAACTCCTCCTGGATGAGGAGAAAGTTTGATTTTTGTGTGTGAGGTGACTTTAAAGCCTAGACTTCCAGCTCCTTCCATTCTCTACTCTTGTCTGGTCTCTCTGGCTCAGTGTGAAGGGGTTTGCACGTATGCTGTGCATGTGCAGTATTATTGTGCCTAAAAACTAGCAGTGAGAGGAGATTGGCTGTATGCACATGTGCCTCTGGTGCCATTTGGAGCAAGGCAGAGCACTGTGATTTTTAATACAAGCCTGGGCAACAGTGGTGCAAACTCTGGAGGCTAGACTTCTTTTCACAGGATTTGGAAAAATTCCCCATGTGTCATGTGTGCTTCAGGTTAGGCCAGTCAGACCACAAGGTCTAGTGGGAATGGCAGCAGCTGCTCCAATTACTCAGTGCATTTTTTTTGCTGTCTGCCAGGTTGCTTTTTTTTTTTTTAATCCTTTTCTCCCTGACTTTGGGTTCCCAAATTACTCAATTATCTGGATAATATCATTATTCTGTGTCCAGTTACCCAGACTGCACTCTTGCCAAATCATGACTATCCCAGACTTCAAGATCAAAACCTGAGACCAGGGGACAAATCGTTTTGCTGTCATGGGGATGGGACGTGATGACGTTAGTGAGCATTGCACCTTAAGCATTAACTTCAATTGCTCAGTTCGCCTTTCAAATTAGAAACATCAAGTCTAGCAAGTGGGGAAAATATATACAAGAACATTTCAAAGCATCACTCTCAGCCTGAGATTTCTGCTTCTTGACCTGAGCACTAGAGAAGAGGAGCTGGGCCCTGAAATTAGGAACCCTACGCCCATTTCCTATGTCCGGAGTTAACCTAGAAAAAGCTAAGTCATTTATCAGCCCTTGCCTGGCTTGCCTTTGTGATCTCTCAAGGACCCACCCTGTGGCCATTTCCCCACTGCACTGTTATAGTGCTATTATTCCTTTCCAAACCCTCTGGAATTCTGGGGTTTGTAGTTTACTGAGGCCAAAGAGCTTTCTGGCTGAGAATTCTAAATGCCCCTCCCTAAACTGCAAACCCCAGGATTCCAAAGGATGTTGAAAGTGGAATAATAGCACTATAACAGTGCAGTAGGGAAATGGCTTAAGACATAGAAAACCTCCTCCACCATGATATGAATAAGGACTTGAGTCCTGGTTTCAGCTTCCGGCCATAATATCTCAGGAGATGGGAGGCTGCTGCCTTGTAAATCTACAGTAGGCTGTCCACATTTGTAGGTTTGACTTTCATGGCTTTGTTAGTTTCTCCAATCCTTCAGGTGCTTTTCTAGGGGAACCCTCTCTCTTGGCGGCTCTGATTTGGGAAGCTAGTCCTTTAACAATCTGCCTCTGGTCCTCCTCCTCCTCCTCCACCAGCCACAGGCTGGCCAGCTAAGGATGACTCACAGCCCAGTTTCTCAACACAACAAACCCTTTCTCGATGGCCCCCCACACCCAAGAAGGAGATAGATGAACGAAAGACAGTATAGGGCCACCATGCCCACTAACTCCCCTTCCCTCTACTTTAGCTGAACTGGTTTGGACCTTGGGTGCCCTGGTTTTCCTTCCACCACGCCTCCACCTCCTTTCCACAGACACACACACTGGTATTGTAATTCCTTTTAGTAGTTATGTCCATTTAGGAACACTTTATCTGCTTCTATTTGTGAAATATTTCATTACTTTTGAGAATTGTGACCTGTCTTTTGATATATGAAGTTTCATACTTTGTTCTTTGTATCTATCTTTAAATCTGCAGATGTATCCTGTATTACAGATATGTGTTCAGCAGAGACTTGGAATAGATGACTTCCAAGGTGACCCTTCCACCTGTATTTACTGGGTTCTCTAATACTATAAGTTTCATATTATACAGTTGTATCACATGCAGAATCATGAAGAATCATGAAAGACCAGTATGTTAAGATCTTTTCCTCAGTGAATGGTTTGTTCCAATGCACTCAAACATTTGTATTTTTGGTGGTCCCTCAATTATCCACAGAGGAAGTGTATTTGGTTGCACTGCCATACCCTTTACAGAGAGTTATGAGCTGGAATGACACACAACTTACCAAGAAGGAGTTCACAGTTGTGCAGCGGATGTACTCGGGTGGCATGGGATCTTCAGTTGAGGGAGGAGGTGAAGAATAATTTATTATCCACCTACTTGATTTATTATTCATCTGCTTTTTTGTACTCCCCCCTTCAAGGACTAGGTTAGCTATAGTCCTTTGTGTAAGAGTTTGCACATACAATAACTTGAAAACTCATAGACTGCAGTCCTATCTGCTCACCTGGGAATAAACCCTTAATGACACTTCTTTCTGAGATGGCTTGTATGGGGTTGGTCTATTTGTGTCTGATTGCTTCTCCAAGTAACTCTGAAGGGAGAGCAACAAATCAGCAAACATAGAATCTCTTGTCGCTTTCACATCCATACCCATTTTGAAAACAAAACTTATTTTCTTTATGCTTGAATCCATGGGAAACATTTTTGCCACACTTAAATTCTCCACTGGAGTTGTGTAGTGTCAGTCTCCACAAGTGATGTGTTGATTGTGCTACGTGGCCCTTATGTTGAATGGCAACTTTGTGCAATCAGATGGGCAACAGAGGGCTACTGCTGCTAATTTCAGTGGGGACAGATACACAACAGCTGAGAATGTGCATCACAATTGACAACTTGCTTTCCATGATGTGGATGTTGTCCATTAGACAAAAATATGCAATTGCTTTTGAAGGAGAATTTATGCATGCATAAAGCACCAACAGGATTCCAGCCTAAAATCAGCAGTGTCAATAAGGCCTCATGAAATTATTTTCTTGTGCTTGACCATTTCACCTGCTTTCTGATGTGGATATACAGTAATGGATGACTAATTCCAGAATATAAGGGAAAACTCAATTTGATAAACTGGTACCATGCAAAATAGTAAAGTCGTCCTTCTATATTTGTGAGTTTTACCTTCACAAATTTGATTATTCATGAAGCACATACTTGCCTCCTCTCCATTTTTCTCCCTCATTCTCTTGCATTCCTCACTCCAGGCTTGTGTTTAAAGTGGATTTTTTTCTTTCTGTGTGAGCAAATCTCCCCTCCCACTGCTGGAGGCATATCCTCTCTCCCATGTGGATGCCCTTTCCGCTGAATAATGGCTGTTGATTGGTCAGGTGCTCTTTTTGCACCTACCCCTCCCTTTTCAAGACATTTGCCAGAAATAACCAGAAGGGAAGAGCCACGTTTTTCTCCCTCTGAGGAGAAAGTACCAATAAGCTCTTTACTGTCTTTTTTTCTCTCCTCTGCCTCCCATGCTTGGGCCAGAAGCAAAGGAATGGGAGGGGGAGCTCTGGGGGGAATCACAAGGGTGGCAGTTATTTGTGATTTTTCCACTTTTGTGACGGTTCTGTGCCCTTAACCCTCACAAATGTAGAGGGGCTACTGTATTTCAGAGCCAAAGGCAATGATCCACATTACAAGGAAATGCTTCTCAGTCATATTGTTTATTTAGCAATGGGGGTTTTTCTAACAAAAATAACTGGCAGTAAGTAACTCTTCTATAACCTACACTGACTATCTAAATAACAAAGTATTACCTCTGTTGCTGTTTCTTTACTACTAACGCATTCAGCTGTGGAGGATGGGGTCAGCAATAATCTATGATAATTCTATCTTCTCAAATGCTTATTAAAAGGCAAATGTTCTAATAAAGGGTTAGGAAAATTTTTTGTTGGCCCAAGGGGCCAGAACAGCAGGGCCCTGCATGCCAGTCATGGGTGTGGCCAGATCCTAAGCATCATCCCATTCTTTTGCACACCACAAGAGATATCAAACCTTTCAGCTGTCCCAATTTAACACAGACTCTGCCAATTAATTCCCTGTCCCGTTTTTTCAGCTGCTTTTAAAATGTCTATTTCTCTCTCTTCCACCCACTTCTGCCTTTTGTCCCATTTACTCCAGTTGCTGCAAACTGAATTCAAAGTATTAAAGCAGATTACACTCGATTCACTCAACAGAGGGAAGATGAAACTTGCCTTTGCGAGTGGCTCAGACAAAGCAAAGATCGAGGGAGGTACTGGTACCACTCTACTCTGCTTTGGTTAGACCTCATCTTGAATACTGTGTCCAGTTCTGGGCACTCCAATTCAAGAAGGACATGGTCAAGCTGGAGCAAGTCCAGAGGAGGGCGACCAAAATGGTGAGAGGCCTGGAAGCCATGCCCTATGAGGATAGACTTAGAGAGCTGGGTATGTTTAGTCTGCAGAAGAGAAGGTTAAGAGGGGACATGATAGCCATGTTTAAATATTTGAAGGGATGCCATGTAGAGGAAGGAGAGGGCTTGTTTTCTGCTGCTCCAGAGACCAGGACAAGGAGCAATGGATTCAAGCTGCAGGAAAGGAGATTCCACCTGAACCTCAGGAAGAACTTCCTGACAGTCAGAGCTGTCCGGCAGTGGGACATGCTGCCTCGGAGTGTAGTGGAGTCTCCTTCCTTGGAGGTTTTTAAGTAGAGGCTGGATAGCCATCTGTCAGGAGTGCTTTGAGGGTGTTCCTGCATAGCAGGGGGTTGGACTGGATGGCTCGTGTGGTCTCTTCCAACTCTACATTTCTATGATTCTATGATTCTATGCTGCAGCCTCTCCTAACATAACATTTGTCATTTGACCATACTCCAACGTTGCCTTTTGCATCCTGGTTCTTATTTGTAAAAATTTTTTTCGGGGGGGGGGCATGAGATACACACAATCCAGAGGCTGAGAAAGGGCGAGTTGACTGAACATGGGAATGAAGCTGGATGAGATGGACAGGACATATGTACCTGCCAAGCCAGATGTTGCTCATAGCTGCTCTTTCTTGTGTCACACTCCTGTTGAAATCCCCTCTTCTACACAACTATTAAAGGGAAAAGAGCTCTGCCCCTTATTTCATCTGGAAACCCTAGCTGCAATTATAAATTGATTATAGATGGATTTACTATAAATCCGCAAATACCTCCTCCATATAGCAGGATGTGCATAAACTATGCAGACTACTTGTCCTATGGGGAGAGCAAATGAATGCAGATGATCAATTTTCTTCATTTAAATTAACTAGAAAGTGTTTTTGGTGGAATACTGAGCATACAAACCTCCAAGAAGAAGACAGGTATGTTATTGCACAACATTAAACCTATGGGGGACTTTCAGGTGGCTATTTCCCACCATTTCATTTAGCCAGTAGAATAAAAAAAGTAACAAAGACAGCACTTTCTTTCTTTCTTTTTAATTATTCCTTCATATTCAAACTTCACAAACAGTGTGAACTTGTACAATACCTCAGAAAGTGAAACTTACAAAAAAAGTGCTGGTAACATTTAAAAAAAGAAAAAAGATAAACTCAAAATAACAAACATCATTCTTAGCAACATCGATTACTCTTCCACACAAAACAGAAACCTTGTAAAATTTATTTCCGTATCTTTAAGGCGTAATACTTCCGTATAAAGTATATGCAAGAGATAAAACTTCACAGTATTCCAAAATGTCACAATAATAATAATATAGTATAATGAAGCGCTACAGTTAATTTTCTTTTTTTCCTTTTTTTTCTGTTTTAAATAACAAATACAAGTCACAGGTAAATATACGTGAGAAAAATACGAGGCTAATATTAAATGGCAGGTAAGGATACTCTCACTGTAAGAAAAAACTGGCAGGATGTGTGTAGTTATTCTATATTTTAAAGCACTTGATAGAAAAGGCGTATGCAAGTTTTTTAAAACAATTCTCAGTTTACTTGCTTTATAACTGACATACCATTTACAGAGTAAAATGAGAGAAAAAAAAGGAACTCAGTATTTCCTCAACTTTTGACCTGCTCGTTTCATTTTCACAAACCGTGTTGCACTGTATAAGGGCGTATTTTGGGGTGTATGTATAAGTACACTTACAGCCACTACAACACATTTTGGGGGAGGCAGAAGTTAGTCTGCTCAGCAAAAATAATTTTTGCCAAAAGGAAGAGGCCTTTATCTTGAAGACTTTACACATAAAAATCAGTGATTGTTGTGTTTATGTGTGTGTATGTGTGTAAAGACTGCAGGTTTAGTCTTTTATTTTCCCTACTCACTCAGTTATTCATTACTTGAGGGGAGGGGATTTGTTTCTTCACGTATGAAATTATTCAGTCCTTAGACATTTAGAAAATCTTCTTTCCCTGTATAGATAGCAGAGACTGGGTAGCTTTTGGGACCACAGCACTGGAATCATACCTGGTGCTATGTATTCAAACCATTAAAGCTGATATACTGAGGAACGGGAAAATATAGATGGCATTCAATTTATAGAAATATCACTGGTGTGTATTTGCATGTGCAAGTGTATATGCATTGTCTTCTACAGTGGCTTGTATGTGTAGAATGCACTGGGTGCATGCAAAGCCATATTTTGCTCCTGCACACATTTTTATATGTTAACAGCCAGCCATTCAGCTAACAGGTAACAAAAAGACAGCAGATAGCGTAACACATCAATAAGGTGCTCAAAGGAAAAGAGGTGGCTACCACTCTTGGAATGGGAGGCCACATTAAGGTGCTTCAAAAATGTTTTTTTTTTTTGAACAAAATGTTTAGCTTAGTAAAGTACAGATTTTTGTAATTGGTGACTGTGAGCAAGGCCAAAAGTTAAGAGATTGCTGACATCTTCCATAACAAGAACGTTTGTTGTTATAGATTTTGTTGTTACCTTTTTGTTGGGTGGGCCAATGAACAAAAACCCAAAATGAAACAAAAACCAAAAGGTGCAGAATCTGAACCGTGTCATTTAGTCTGTAATAGTTTTGCCCAATCATTCAGTTGCTTTCATATAGCACCGTTCCTTTTTCTTCTGTTTACAATCCACTCCTACTGTAGTTATTGAACATACAGAAAGGACCAAAGTCACTTGCAAGTAGCTGTTTGTATTTGTGATCTGTTTCAAGAGTCCAACAATTATTTCCTCTGCTGCTTTTATATTTGCGCGAAAAACTGGTTTTGTGGCTGCGAAAAGAGAGGTTAATCTCCTTCCACAGTTCAGGCTTTGTGTATACGTGTGAATACATATCTGTAACCACATCATACACGAGAGTATATTTTAACTGGAGATAAAGTGAACTGGGTTCAGACATTAGTGCACTATCTTTCCCCTGTGCATCTGAAACAGTCTCCAACTTTTTAAAGTGCATTTAACATGAAATGAACTGGGCACTCACTTGCCCTTTGGAAAACACTTCAGAAGTGAAAATGTTTGATTTGTATGGACTCAGCAACGTCAACAGCAAATGGGTAAGGACTCAATCAAATGGACAGTTTGATTAATTTGTTTCTTAGTATAACACCATATAGTGACACAGAAAGGTGGAAGGGATTTGTTTTGAATTGTAACGCTTTCCTTTTTTAAAAAAAGAATAAATTGGGAATGTTTTGTACAGTTTCTTTGCCTTCATGTTTGCAATGTGGCACACTTGGGATCCTACTCAGTATTAGAAGAAAATGTGAGTCTGCAAGATATGCATGTGTGCACATGTGTGTTTATGTGCCAACATCTATTAAGAATAAGGCACTGTAGAAATCCTCTTTTCCTCCATGCTGAGATATTGCATGAGATACAGCTTATTCTTGGATATTTTACATGTGTCAAAATCAGGCCTTGGAAAAGAGATTTGATCTTTAATCTTAGCAGCACCAAAGAGCTTTTGATCAGCATCTTTTGTTTCTACACACATGGACATGCAAAGGAATACATGGATACTTTTAGCTACTGAACACAATTCAGAATAAAAGTTTTCTTTTAATTACTATTGAATATCTTTGCAAATATTTAATTTATTGCACAGGAGAAACTTTGTCAGATTGTCTGTTAAACCAAAATTGAGACATTTTCCTCCTCACTGTTTGATTTGAGGATCACATGCCAGGTTTTCAGCATGCATGAGGCACCCTTCCACCTCCAAGGTTCATGGTGCTTTGAAAACTTAATTGTCTTCCCTCAGCCACCAGGGATTTCCTGTTTGATTTTCCTTACCCATTCAGAAATTCATAAGATGACCAGGAAAGCAGAGAGTGTAGCAGAAAAGTGTGTGAGGAAAAAAAGAGGCAGCAAAGTTTTGGAATGGTCTAAACTGGATGATAGTAAGGGAAGCACAAACTGATGGTCTAAATAAATTTGATCTCTAGGCTAGACCACAGAAAAGACTGAGGGTAAATAAATATTTTAATGGAAAAACATCACAAATTATGGGAAAAAGCAGGAGAACTACTTTTAGTGGTTTAAGTCTTATAAGGCCACAAATGGGGTAAAAAGTGTGAACTCCAAGTAGGAAATTTTCACTGGGCTACAATGGAAATGGGAGCAAAAATGTCTCAAGCCCTTTAGTATTGGTTTTGGATAACTTGAGTAGTGTGCACAGGGGTAAGGGAAGATGTTTTATCCAGGAAGACCTAGACATGGATATGAAGAGGGAGTTAATTGCCGCAGCTTCCACAAACCATTTTGCTGGACACTAGTAGAACATTTTTAACAGCCTCCTATGTCCCTTTTGTGTATAACTTGAAGGAAGGGGAGAGATTAGTTTTATTATAAAAGAGGAAAAGAAGGCACATGATTTCACTTAGTCTTATCCGAAATCAAGTTTGGAAAAAAAGGACAGTTAGGTTGGAAGGTAGAAAAGTGATCACTGAAGTAGAGACTTCTGGAGTGAACAGAACAATGGCAAGGGACTGAAGGAGTCAAAGATAGCAGAAGAAAGGGAAATGGGAAAAGAAATGAAGAGCACTCTTCAGCTTTCTGCTTGCTTGACATGCTTAAGATTTGGCAGTGTTTTATGTCAAGAATGGAAAAGATTTTGCTTGGCCTTGAACAAATCCCAGTTACATATCTCCAGTTTATGGTGTTAACGACTGTTGGTTTTCCCCTATTCCCTTCCTTCCCACCAAAGAAGCATTTAGATCACAGTTTTTGTCTTCTGAGTTTAAGCATTCCCATTTCCTTCTTCAAAAATTGACCATGTGTAGAAAACCGATTGACAACCTCCAGACTCTACCTCCCTATATTGTTTAATGAGCAAACAAGCATATAAAATAGGGCCACTGCATTAATAAAACTTCTCTCCCTTTATTACGCATTTGGAATCAGTATAAATCCAGGAATTGTAACGACATGTCTGGCCAAAATGGCTTAGTAGACTTTACTAGAATGTATAGACATCTCGGGACACGCAGTGGTGTGAATCCATTATGGAAACCCTTTTTTTCATTAGAACCAATAAAGTAGTAAGGAGGAGAGTTATATCTGGGGTGATTATATACAGCAGATGTAAAAAACTGTTTTGACCTTTGGTTTTATTCATTCCCTCAGACTCTGAACTGGAGGTTCATATGTTTCTCTACATCTACTATTGTATTCACCTAACCTTAAGGTGGGAGGAAGAGAAATGGGATTACCAACAGCTTGATGAAGACACAGGGGTAGTACACAAAGTCACAGTCCAGTGTTTTAGACATTTTCATAAATAATTTTAAAAAAATAAAACAAGAACAATCCCTTTACTTCCTCATCTGAAACGAAATAAACAGCAGTGGATACAAACTTCTTGTAACAATTACAAAAGAAAACAACAATACAATCCCCCAACTTTAACACATCATTTTTTTTAAACTCAAGACTGCAGCATATCCTTAAGGGCAAACTTTTCAATTATTTTTTCTTTCTTTTCTTTTTTTAAATAATGTTTTCACCAAAAAAATCCACAAAACAGTCTTGTACCAAGAAAATGCATTCAAAAATAGAAAATATTACACAACAAAAATATGTACCCTTCCTTTCCAAAAAGCATCTTCACAAAAATGTAGAAAAGATTCCAACCATTTGTTGCTTTCCTAAACATGTAACCTTCAACCTAGGGCACAAATATTTATTGATTTAATTTTTGCATAAAACATGGAAGATATAAACCAACTTTTAAGATTGTGTAGTTAAAAAAGAGCCGACTTCCCCCCTCTGTTCCATATAGTCTTAGAAGAATAAAGTTTAAAAAAAAGTGTCAATGATTAAAAAGAAGATATAATCTGTGAGCCAATGGGCTATGAAACTATTAAGAGAACTCAAATACAGTGACATGAGGGGAAAACTGTCCTTTAAAATAGTAATTTCTATATATTAGTTCAACATCTATCAACTCCACTATACTTGTTCGAGAGAAACAAGGAAGAAAAAGGGCATTCAGAGTTAATAGTCTGCAGGGAGAACAGGCTGATCTTAAAATATTTCATTTACTAAAAACTTTGTAGCCATATTTTAAACAATAGTGAGGGTGTTTCCACATCCCCTCAAAGTGCAAGAGGCAAGGGTTCTTTTCTGGATCACAGTAGTCAAATATGAGGAAGTTCATTTTCCATCAAGGACAGAATCTCAGATTAAAATCAAGTCATATCAGCTAGTAGAGGGACACCTGACACTTGATAACATAAAAGTGGGATGCAAAATCAAAGTAGGGAAGTCATTACTATAACTGGTTTTATCTAGAACTTCTAATGGATATAATACTGCATTTTACCCTACTGTAAATTAAAAACTGATAAAACCGAGATGTCAGATTGCAAATGATAACCATCTATCATATTTGTCTTGTTTTATATGTTTTTAAACACTTTTACTGTTTTTTTTTAATTGTTGGAGCACTAATTGTTGCTAACCACCAGGTAGAAATCAAGATGTGGGAGTTTCTTTTTCTAGGCTCTGGTCATTTATAAGCTTTGCAAAGGAGGCCCAAAAAGAATGAAAGAAGACTTGTTTTTCCTTTTCTTTAGCCTGTTCATGAAGGAATTGTGAATTTTCCTTTTTAAAAATAAAATATTTTCAAATTTTATTTCCAGTGCATCTTCTCAACCACCCTTCAAATAGAATGATTATTTTACTCCTTCAAAAAGATATCCCAGATCTAAAAGATAACAATGCTATGGAATCAGGAATTTAAAAAGAAGATATAATGTGCAAATGCAAAGCTAAAAACAAACAAACAACTGCACAAAGAATGTGCTAAGAAAGCTATTTTACCTTCAACAAATGGATGATTTGTAAGCATTGGTTAAGAACTGGGTAAGGCTTTTAGAATTTTTCTGTTTCAGCATAGTTAACCACTGATCCCCTGCTTCTTGCTCATTTACTGTTCCAGATTCTTTTTACTTTTTATTCACTGGCCTTTTAGTTTTTCGAAATTGAAGATTTTTTTTTGGTCTACAGTAGAATTACATATTAACAAAAATAACAGAAAATATGAAATATTGTAGCTGTAGATTCATACTATTCTACCTGCATGAAACTAGAACAGACTCATTTGAACAACAATAATCAACATATTCAGAGGCAATACCACCTTGGAACAGAGGCCATCGCTTTGAACAAATTCCTGGTAACGTGAGTATGGTTTCTGTTGCAATTTTAAAAGTTTCTAAAATTCAGTCAAAACTCATTAGAGCCACTTCTTTGAAACAACAGCAAACACTCTTCACTGACCACTTAAACTCTGCCACTTTAACAGAAAATAAAAATGAAGTAAGATACCTGGAGACTAAAAAGTTTTTGTTTTTTTCCAATACATTCTGAATCTGCAGATTTTAAGTAAAGCTTAGAGACCTCTAAAAGACTTCTAAAGACTAAGTATGCACTTGATATTGCAAACTAGCAAGATATCCTGACCTCTTTGTTTAAGGAAGAACAAAACAATCAACACAAGGGAATGGTCTGGACTGAGACATAATGCTGTTTCAAAAGCATCTCTAACTTTGAAAAATTGGGACATGGCTAATTTTTTAATTGCTGTTAAGCCAATGCAAAAAGTGTTCTGTCAGCTGTAGAATACTGACAAATGGAAATATTTTTCAAAGAAGACTAGTTAGTGTTGTAACACTTCGCATCCAGTACTTGTGAAATTTTTGTTGCTTTCTTATGTCTGCAAAGTGCCATGTTTGTCTTCCTGTACTCTGACACTTACTATGTCAAATCAGTGTACGCAGAATAAGAACAAAGTTATACTATACATTTCAGGATAGACACATTCCAAATACTTTATCAACTTGTGGGGAAAATGCAATTCATGTATTAGTTTCCAGCTAATAAAAGAATCTTGCTTAACTTGTATTATTTGAGGGAAAAGACTTTACTACTTAGACTCAATTCTGAGAGAAGACTGGAAATGATGAAAACTATGCCACAGCATTAAAAAATTTTCAGTTCTCCCTTCTCAGCAATATAGATTCACCCTTTGTCAGAGGCTGTGACCCATTCCACACAATAATAGGAAAGAGGCAATAATAGGAAAGAGAACTATAATCCTTCCAAATGGATGGTTAATGCTTATAACAAAAGACCAAGCTCTTCCTGTCTGATCACCCTGCTAGTAAGATCATGATTCTCTTGAAGAATTACATAATCTAAAACACTGACCATTTCTTCTATAGCAGACCCTCTGTATATGTGACCTCTGGATCTGTGAATATGAGCAGTCTCAGAGGGTTGTGTCCTATACATAAAATGGCAGTGACATGAACATGGACATGTTGAAGCATCTGTGCACATGTCGCCACCAGTAAATAATATAGGATGTCATCATTCACTTTTTGTTGCTATTTGTGGGTGGTTGTGGAACTGAACCTCTGCAGATATGGGGGGTCCACTAGACTTCTGAAGAGATTCAGAGATGCCTCTGAAGACTGTCTGGTTAAATGGAAATATTGCAAAATGGCATAAAAATCCAAACCATTTCCTTTCTCTGTTTCTTGGTTGTCACGTTTATGATTTTACATCATATATGCCTATAATTTAATGTCAGATGTTAGAATTGTTGCAATAATTATCTTCTCATTTGATACACTGGGCTTCATGTCAATTATGAAAAGAGCAAAAAACTTCAGGCGGTACCAGTGGGAGCTGTAAGAAATGACTGACTTTAACATAGATGCATTGTTTCCACTGGTATGCTGTATACCCCAGCTTTATTAGTCTTTTACTATTGGATCAGTTATTCTTATTCTTTTTACTATTACTATCATTATGTTTTCTATTTCATAAAGGGTGTTCTACAATTCCTGCTAGTCTAATACCCCAGTGAATCATTGGGTTAGGAAAGATAAATTTACCCTTCCTCTGGGACATAAAGTACTGTCTCAATAATAAACAGAATGACAGGTCATGCGGCATATGCAACCAACAACATTTTCTTGGGAGAACACTGCCTATTAGCTTGGATCCAAGTCTGAGATATATAGAGATGAACATTCAAAAGTAGTAACATGCAACAGTGTGCATATAAGCCCTTGCTAAATCAGCCATTTCTAGCATCCCGATAGCTGGTGAAGTGAATTTTACTATTCACATTTCCTCAGACTTCTGATTGGCAATGGATATGTGGTAAAATGTGCACCATTTGGCAGGGTGTTATAGCTTGCAAGGTCATTTATGCACTGTGAGATGTTACTACTTGGTATATGGTCAGCCAGGTCAGAGTGCTCAGAGGCCCTGGGATATTTTTAACTTTCCCCCTTCAGAAGTACCTTGGTTTGATCAGTTGAGTTGTTTGGAACAATCTCCAATGCACATAGCTCCTCTCTGCTTCTGGTCTACATAGCATAGGAGCTCTTGATGATAGATAATTCTGTCTTTTGGTTAAGTGTCTGGATCAGATAGGTTTCTAGCATCTTTAAAAATTATGTTAGCTATACGATAGCTCTTTTAAATGTCTCTAATCAGCAACATGTTTAGAAATGCATAAAGCCTGGAAGCCATTTTCTACAGAATATCTCTAATGGTTCTGCTATAGTGCTATCTTGTTCAATTAAAGATGGAAAGAACCACCTTATTTTCACTTCAGTGCTAGAGAGAAGACTTTCACTTCTGCTATTCACTACAGATGGTTGTGAAGTATTCTCCCCCCCCGTCATGTCAGATGAGATTGGATCTGAATCAGTTGTAGATCCTTGCTTTTACCTATTTCTCTGTCCATTCTCCTTCTCCTTTACGTTATCCCTGCTTAGGCGTTCTAATCCCATGAATACATTTCAGTAGTGCAATACAATGCAGTCTTAGTGCAAAAATTAAAAGCTTTATCCAAAAGAAAGGAACATGCCTCCCCATCTCCACTATTAGAAATATCCAAAACTAAAAGCCAGAATTGTAGGCTTCCAGCTACGCATCTTTTCTTAATTCTTTTTTACTCAACCCACAGTCATCGTTCTATCTTCTTTCTTTACTGTTTTTAAAATAAACCACTTTGTTTTAAAAATGAAAATTATATGAAGCCTAGGAAGACATCATAAAGGAGTGCCACATGGATAGGAGAGCTGAGTGGATAAAGCAAAGTTCAGTAGTGGTTCTGTTAGATGGCTCCACTGCAATGGGCACAAATAAGATATATAGTTTTTCTGTTCCCAAAACACTATTTTTAACAGCGCCCATTCTATGATTCTACAGTGCAAACAACTCAGTAGATATCTAAAAACAAACAAATCAAAATGAACCTTGCTTATGGCCAAAATCAGATTTAATTAAATACATGGTTTTCATTTGCAAAGAAAGGAACTGCAAAGGCATGTGTTGCGGGGCTCCTTCAATACTGACCAGGACTGCAGTGGCTGTGGAACAGGATTCCACATTTCTTCCTGGACTGCAGTTCCAGTGCAAATTCCTGGCCTCTCTGAAAGCTGCTGTTTGTGCAGGCAGAAAAGCTTTGTTTGGCACAAATAGAAACTTCATTCATGGGGCTAACAGTTGTTTGTGCATTGGGACTGCAGTGTGGTAGGAAAATGTTAAATCCTCCTCCACCCCAGCTGTTGTTCTGATCCTAACGGATCCTTACAAAAATGACACAAGTGCAAACTATGCATCTAGCGTAACATGAGATTTGACTTCCACTTGTGTTATCATTAAACATATTTTCTGTCAAGGCCCTTTTAGGGAGAATAGTACTGGGAGTGTAGGTTATTTTATTATATAGGAAAACACAACCCCAAAAGAAAAATTACAACATAACCTAAACAAACATTTACTGGTAGATTAGAGTTTCTCAATTAAATCTTTTCTGTTCAATTCCCTATTACATTAATGAAAAGAAATTAGAAAACTTAGTTTTCCACTTTGTTAATCATTAGTCACACATTACTTTGAGAAAATAGAAAAGATCTATGTTTGGAAACTGTTTCCATTATATGAGAACCCTCAGGAATAAGTTTCTAAAATGCATATGATCAAGCACAAGAGGAAGACATTGTCATTATAGGAGCAGAACAGGTTGCCTTTTGAACAATAAGCAAACAGGCAGATAATTTTAAAGAAAGGAAGATCTTCTTCATTTCATCCTACCTAATCTTGCCAAGAATTATATGGAGGATTATTTCAGGATACTAATTTGAAACCCCTCGCCTTCATTTGAAATCAACCAGCAACTGCCTCTCAGTTCTCTTTTCCTCACTTAACAAGACTGTTATCCAACAATGAAAGAAAGATTTAAAAGAGGAGCATTTGTTGAGATATAATGGGAAAAGCTGGAACAGTGAAAACTAGGCAACTTCTCCAGATAAACACTTTCTGTATTCTGCAACTGGGGGAAAAAAGATCACGCTTGTAGCAAGATGCTGGAAACTTGTAAAGTACTGGAGATCTTAGGTACCAGAAAGCTGCAAGTCATTTAAGAAACAATGGAAGAGTTCTATTAAATATAAATGCATTACCTGCATTGTCAAATCCCTTGTATATCAGCCAGCTTTTTAGTAATTGGCTTGGAAGCAATAACCTGAGGACAGCATTCTCTGTGTTTTTATTTATAGCGGCTAAGAGAGTCCCACATGCAGGTGTACAGTGTTTTCCTGAACACATAGGTGCTCTTCAGTTTACCATTCAACTACAAACATACTGTTTAAGAGTGCAGGTTTTCATGCCCTGTCCTATATGGAAATCTGTGAATTCTAGCATAGGCACACTACCTGTAATAGGATGCATATTACCCTTAGTTTGTTAGCTTTTTATCATGGGATATATCAGAAGTAGGCAAAATAGTCCACCCTCACTGGTCTTGAATTTTGATTAACCAACTCTTACATAACTAGCAGATCTAAATCCCATTCTTAGTCCTAACTAAACTAGAGCCATTGAACAATTGGATTTACCTATATGTTGATTTATCATTTAACAAGTGATTTAGGGAGTCTATTCAAACTGGGACTCACAAACAAGATTTCAGTGGCACTTTGTAGTCATATACCCTAATGGGTTTCAACAGAACCAGTTCTTTTATTTAAAACAACAATGAGAACACAAAGCTGTGAGAGCATTGGAAATTTAAATGGAAAATAAATGAGAAGAAATCTTGCTTTAACCCCTTTACTACTCCAAATCACACAGGAGAGCATGTCTGAGCTTGAAACCTCATGAAGGAGATTTGGAGTGGGTAGAAACTCTCCTCACTCAAAGCAATTCCATTTAAAGATAGCATCTGGTCAAAACTATATCTTATATGCTGAATCAGAAGGTCCAAATTGTGCAACAGTTGTTTTCCTCATTGAACTGATATATTAAGCCTTCAGTTAACCTCTGGGTCATGTAAACAAATCTGAGATAAAAAAATTAAGGCTTAGTGTTAAAAACAAAACAAAATAAATGTAGCTACCACAAGTGATTTGTTTTATATGACTTTCTATAAAAAAACAGGAGTCAGCAAAATTAATTTTTGAGTAACAATGGCAAATGTACCCTATTTTACAGGGAACTTTGGGTACCCCCCAAATACTTTCCAGTTTGATGTGTTCACAGAAGAAAGATCTTTATATAAAGGCAAGAGCAATGTAAAAACTGAGTACCTCATTATCCACTGATCCATAATTATCAAGTGGCTTTTAACATCATGTCATGAAACTGCATCTATAGTCATTTCATTTTGTAGTTTTGTAGTTTTCTATTTACTGCATGGATGGGCAAGTGCAGTTGGACTGGGAGGCAGTTTTTTGCCCCTGGGATTGTCTGGAGTCTGGACAGATTATCCAAAACCAGAATATTAAAAATCATGTATTTTAACGTTAGACCATTAAGGGGCTCCGCAGACATGTATTTTAAAGGTTAATTGCTGCTTCTGGAGGCTTCTGGGTATAGGTAAGTCAACTGCAGAGGAGCAGACAAAAGGTAGTCTGAGGTCTGAAAGGTCAAGGGTTGCAAAAACAACCTTGGGGTGCCACATGTGGGCCTAGGGCTGTACTTTCCCCATCCCTGATTTACTGTGTACTACTAAGAAGAAGAAGAAATAAAGTTTCAGCGAAACACATTTTTTCTTTCAAGATCAGATGGAATCAAGAGTTTAAAAATATTTTCTGACTGGTAAGTCAAAAGAATGACAAGAGATAAAATGGTAGAAGAAACACCTAAATATCAATGAATTTCCACTCTTAATCTGATAACAAAGCATGGATATTCTTTGTATTCAACACAAGCTGTTATTGCTTTCATTCTTTGGTGGTGCACCTCCTTTTGGTGAAAGGATTTTGACAAAGAAACTTGTTTAATAAACTTATTTTTATTAAAGTTGGTTCCACAAGGCTTAAGCATTTGTATGTGGTAGTTTGAGTGTATCGAGTGGGTAAGTATACCTGTAATACCACATGGACAGAAATTTTGCCAATGTGATTTGTCCATCCCACTTTGGGGTGAATGGACTGTGCATCACAGATATGCACAACTTTTTGTAGTTCACTGTATAAAGAGCCTACATTCCTGGGAACTGTGAGTTGGTCTTTGTTAAATCATATTTACTTCCTTTTAGAACTTTTAAAAGGCTGGAGAAAAGAAATCTGTGAATGCAAGATCTTGAACTAGAGTGAACATTAGTGAGACTGTTATGTTAAATAAATGCTGTGTCTTGTTTTTTTCCCCAAAGGGAAAGGACCATGGATGTATGGTGAATTAGAGGCAAAATTTTACAGAAATAGAAACTTATAACATTGAATTCACCCTGCAAACTGAATGAATCTATCAGAAGATGGAAAGTGAAATAGTAACAAGTGATTTACTAAGATAAAACGAGGAAGAGTTGTCTGGATGTACACTTGATAATATAAAAGTAAAGTGCCCGATCAGAAATAAAAAGAAATCCCTAAAACTAGAATGTTTAAGAGCAGAAAGTAACAGAGGGTCACTAGTTTAAATGGTTTCATACATTACCATGAATTCTTTGAGTGCACAGCTATTTATTCAAAGAACTAACCAGAAATAACAAAACCTTAAAGTACTACTATGAAAAGCAAGCCTTTTGGTTAATTATTGACTATGCTAAATATCTTTGTTAAAGTTGTTTGCACCAATTGGTTATTTTGTTAGTTTCACTTTCCTCTAAGCAACTGTCTCATGACCACACTGTAATGTGAAAATGCAATCTGTAGTAGACAATATGTACAAATTTGGTACCATGTAGCTGCGAGACCAATCTTTACGGAAAAAATGCAAGCAGCAAACTATATACATGTGAAATAAACAATGTAAAATAAGCAGAAAGGATCTGCAAAAAGTGTGCATTTTAAGGCAATAATGAGGCCACAAGACATATTAGCATCAACTAACAATCCTGTTACAACAGCTAAATGATCACAACGTGTGTTGAAAGAAGGTCAGGGAATGTTATTCTTTAAAAAATTATCTGAAGCCATTTAGAAAGCACTCCATGATGGCAGTTTAGCAGCCAATAGAAGACCTGGATGTTTGAGTAGAAACATTAAGATAGCTGTCTGATTCAACACTCTGATTCATGAGCTATATGGAAATAATGATTTGAATATAGCAAACACTAGAGTTTCTTGGGTAATGATCTAACTGTTATCGTACCAACTGAAAGAAAAGGATTTCTCCTTCCATAGAGCTTTGGTGACGAGAATGAAGTACGAGCCAGAAAGCCATAAATTGTGGAGAGAAATAAGATTATAGTTACAAAGACAAGTAATTAAATGGACAGTGAACTGGGCGTCCATGAGACAATCAATATTCAGTGATGAAGATCAAAATAGGTACAACCAATCTCTGCCAATATTCACTATTCAAATGTCATTTCATTCTTCTAGAGCTGCTATGATCATAATTCTTAGCTACTCCTTGTTTAGCTATTGTGTATGAGAATGAAGTGTCTTCATGGTTTAGTAGGAATAAACCATGGAGACACTTTATTCTTACTTGCACGTTACATGTGAGGGGAATTTTGATCAAATAGATATGTTAACTTGATTTAATTTGTTTTAAGGATCTAAACCAGCCTTACAGCAAAATCCATAAAAGTATTAGCTAAAAGAAAGTCCTATTGGTCTATTTGACCACATATATCTATATTAATCACTTGTGATCAAAAATAAAAGACAAAGTACACACTTTGCTGAAATTTTCCTTCCTGAATGGCTTGCGTACTTGGAAAGAAAAAGAGAAGGGTGATCCTTCTCACTGCTAACGAAACAACTGCTTATTTATGAATCACTTGAATGATGGGTAATAAACCATAGAGAACTACGCATAACTAAGAAAACAAATGGACCTAACTTAAAAAGAATCCCATGATTCAAATTTAAATATTCCAAAACTTTTATGATACCATTATCAACCTACCAGATCTGAAACAATCTACTGAACTGGCCTTTTGTGCTAAAAGAAAAAAGGTTAAAAGTCTTCCTTCAGTTTTCTGGGATGGCATTGCTTTTGAACTTACTCTTGTTTTTTACTCATGAAAACAGAGCTGAAGATAAAAATTGCCCCAAACATCAGGTTGGAATATACTTCTGTTGTACTGGAAAGAAAAACAGAATCCAAAATAAAAAATAATGAATAAATCCTCTTTAATTAATTAAACTGTGGTTCCAGAAAATCTGGATCCAAAGTGTTATCAAAATCTAATTATAGAAGAATAACAGAATAACTGCAACTCTTTCAGTCTAAGAAGGTTGTTTACCTAATATTATTTTTTTAAAAAGCAGAGTGCTGGTGAATCTAATGTGATCAATAGCCTTTTCCCTCATTTTTTTTATTTACGCTAGAGGAAAAAGTATGACATGATATTTACATCAGTATCAGTAGTGGAAGAGGGAAGCTGGCCATATATTTTGCATATGCAACTCAGACTGAAGCTGCAATCCTATTCATAGTTATTTGAGTGTAAGCACCAGAACACGTTAATGAGATTTATTTCAGATAAACATGCATAGATTGCATTCAGATCTGCAGACAGGAACAACTATTTTTGTTTTGTTTTCATGACTATCTGATGTACAAAAACAATACAATTTGGCTTTTAATAAGAACACTGTGTTGCCTTTCTTCTCAAATCAAATTCTCCTATGTTTTGCTAAAGAAATTAATTTAAAAAAATACAGAAAATTGATAAAGACAAAACAGAAAGTGTTACTATAAAAAAGCAATGTAGTTTTAGTGTGTTGAATATTAAAAGACTGAAATTAACTGCAGAAAGTGAAAGGTGAATAGTAAATGTGAAAATATTTGTTATTCTATAATCACAGCCGGTTCAAAAATACAAATGAATATACTGTATGTGTAGTGTATATATGATATATATTTCTATAAAGGATGTGTTATATATTGATACAAAGATGTACATATTGTGTACTTAAGTTCTAGTTTTCTGAAATACTGCATTGTAGTTTTATGTACTTAACTAAGCAGAGCTAACAGCAACTTGTCCTCTTCCACTAAGTCACTAGTACTATTTTTTAAAAAAATCTAAAAAAGAAAAAAAATTACGTTCACAAACATTTGATTATGAAAAGACAATGTACAATTATTAACAAAAATATTCTCCTCAAATGAACAACTATACTGTTCCATTCATTTTCATTTTCAGGAAGGGAGGGAAAATGCCACTAACACACACAACTCAGTTTTGTGAAGAAAGATAACTATGTCAGAAAAATTTCAATGAAGTTAAAAAAATTATGGAGTGAAGAAAACATTTGAGATCACTTTAGAGCTACTATATTTCTAAAGCATGCTCCTTCAGATTGATCTGTTCATCTAAACCACTTAACAAACAAGAGAAGTATAGCTTAAGAGAGCAAGTTCTTAAATACATGAAGAATATAGTTTGACATCACAAAACATTCTACCACTTCTTGTCTTCACCTAATAACATACTGGCCTGTAAGATTAAATTTGAACATTCATTCTTAAAAATGCACTGGCAAAGGCCACATTGGTTTGAGGAACATTTAGTCACTTGCAGATTGGATGAGAAGATAGAAATGCGAGCATGTGTGAGCTCACACACAAATATATCTCTTCAATGTATAGTACATGAACAGGGGAAGACATGATTAATAGTGAGCTACAGACTAATTAATTTGTCCCACAGTTAGATATTCTGGTGGCAGGATCGGAAAGCTCAAGCTGATGATAAACTCAACCCTCATTCCATTGCTATTTCTATTCTTGACACACCTAATTTACTTTTGACCAAATGGATGTGACCAAAACAAACAGAGAAAAATCACAAGTTATTCATATAATGTTGTATTGATCATTCTGTAGCTTTCAAGGCCATGTGAAACTCTCAGAGATACATATTATCTGTCCCTGCTGTGATGGTGTATTAATACATTAAGATATAGACTAAGTCAAATCTTGGAATTTAGTGGGATTTTATCTGGGCAAACACTCATTTGAAAACTTAACTAACTGAAATGGGTTCTGTGTGTTGGTATATCTGTATCCTTAGTGTAGTACAGAGTAACGAGAAACCTGCAACCAATATTGTGACTAATCTAGCTGTACCTCACTTCTTTGGACTTAGCTCACAGTCTCCAATCTTAATTTTTGCCTTTTTATGTTAAATCCTTAGGGTGATGCTATCAAAATAAGAGAATTTCTTTTACTGGGTTAGAGCAGTAGTTCTCAATTTCAGGTCTTCTAGATGTGTTGAACTTCAGCTTCCAGAATCCAAATTGGAAGGAGTTTCTGGGAACTGAAGTCCTAAATATCTGGAGAGCCAAAGTTTGAGACTAACTGAGTTAGAAAGCAAAAGAGAGTCCTATCATAGACTGAAAGAACTAAAGGTAACTGTTCAAACTGAGGAAAGCAGAAATCAAATTGTATCCTCCTTTCCACAACCTGAGCAAATAATCGCCAACTCCTATACATTTTTAAAAATACCTGCCACTATGAACATTTGATTGGAATAAACTCTTGTCATCTCACCAGGGAATAAGGGTGCAGGAAATTTCTTTTTGGGAGAAACTTCTAGGTATCTCAGGGGAGGGTGCGCAGTTGAACCTAATCCTTCCACACATTCACTTGCTTCCATTTCATTGTCTTCCTTTCCCTTAATTACTACTTGGTTAGCAGGGCAGAGGGGACAATATTAGTCAGAGGTGTGAGTATATGGGTGTCACAAGTTCTAGTCCTGTCTGTGGATTATTTAGGAGTCCAATAGAATTATAGCACTATGATTCAACTTTAACTGCTGTGGTAACATCTATGAAATTCTGGGGTTTGTAGCTCGGTAAGGCACTACAGCTTTCTGGCTGAGAATTCTAAATAGCTCTCAATAAACTCCAAATCTCATGTTTCCAAAGGAGGGGATCATGGCAATTAAAGTGGAATCACAGTGTTATAAGTGTGTAAGTGAAAGTGCCTTAGGCGCAAGTTCTCCCAATTCTACTCTACGCTGACTGTGTATCTGCATGCCACAATTGCCCTTCTTTATCCAATAGAAGAGTGTGTGAGAAATGCACTGCATAGATCTTTACTCTTTTCCGTATCCTCTGCAGATCACAAGGAGCAGAAGGGAGGCTCTAACTATCTTTTTACTTTCCAGAGCCCAGCACAGTATTCTTTAACTGTTCTGTCCCCCTCTTTGATGCAGTGGAGTGGAGAGTGGTGATCCTTATCTCTTTCATTTGCATACAGAAAAAATCCCACATTTGTGGAGCATTTCCTTCATTACATTCAAAAGGGAAGTAAGCAAGTAGGTTGGCAGCTGGTCTTAATCACAGATGTGCTTTCACAGACACAAGTACATTTCAATCAAGGTTGCAATCACTGCTTCCCTTTGAACACATTTAATAAACTATGGACCTTCATAAAAATATTTAACATCCTGTGAAACACTGTCAATGTACAGTACAGAATTGGGGAAAGTGCCTCAAATTTCAACAAACTGGATATTTACTGTGATTCTTCCTGAAGGTCACTGTTTCCTATCAAAGGCCGTGTAATGGTGTATCTGAGACCCTAGAAACAATTCAGCATTAGAAAAAACATCACAGACATAAATGCCGCCTACTTGTTATATAAAAGAAACTTAGAGAAACAAATCTCGTCATGAAAGTAATGCGAAATAATATCTGGCAACGACTAAAGAGAAGGTAATTAGATAACCATATAGTATTTAGGGCTATGCTTGTTTTGTTAATACACTGTAAATTGCAAACAGTCTGCAAAATTACTTCTGTAATGCTAGATGGAAATCATCAATGTACTACACACACACACGCGCGCACGCACACACACAGTTGCTTTTATCCCTGCTCTCCTCCTTCATTAAAAAAACTGTATTAGAAACTTGCCTTGCTCATTTGCACTAAAGCTAGCAGTTATGAAGATCACTTCCAGGACCAATTCTTCCTGTTTCATCTGAATTTAAGCACAGTCTATAATATGCTGCAGTGTTTAATTATTGCCATGGTACAACTGCACAATCATATTAACTCCTTGGTATAGCAGCATATTCATACCATAGCAATAATTAGATGCTAAAACAAACCAAATACTGTTGTTGGTAACACCTTTCTGCTTCCAGCATGATATTATTCCAACATGAATGAAAGATGAGTTTTAGCAGTTGGGGAGTTATGCAGAAAAATAATAATGTAGGATTCCAATTTTGCATTTTTGTGGTAGCATCTCTCTTATGAAAAGAAATGTGCCAACACAAACAATACTTGTTCCAGATCAGAAGAAATTTAAAAAAAGGAAAGTAAATAAATGAACCTACTTGAAATTAATGGATCTTTTCCTGATCTACTCCAAATAGTAATTAGTTAAAAGTCAAACAAGATGTTACTGCGCATCTCTGGCTTTAAAATTACATCTGTACTAGGAAGGACTGCAGGACAATAAGCAGCAGGTGAGGAGAGAGTCCTACAATGCCCCCCTAACATGCCTATTTAAATTGGACCCCCGCCACCCACTGTCTGCTTTCTATGTGACTGGAAAAGATCATGATGAAACACACAGTTGTGTCACAGCTAATTTGGCTCTTAATTCTTTGCCCACATTTGTCCATTTAGATATACCTACTGATGAAAAATATAACACACAACCATGTTACGGACTTAAGTTGAAAAGTTAGTATCAATATAATACCAGGACAACTGAAAGCAGTTGTCCACCATGAATCCAAAACATAAAGTATTGACTAACACCCAACAGGTACAGTACAGTGCAAATACACAGCAGCTACTTTAATAGTAGCACCAATACTTCCCAGCTAATGGACTCTTCACAGCTCTTTCAACCCTTTCTGCCTCATATACTATCACACAGTTTAAAATCAAAACTAAATATGCAGCATTTAATACAAATGAATGAATATTTTAAAATCATATATCTTTATGTAGGTATAAAAAAATAATACACTCCTCCCTCTTTTTATTGTTTTAAGGCAGCAATCCTACATAAGGCTGCAATGCAATTGCTTCCCAAAGAAACATCAATTTTTTTTCAACCAACTTTGTGGGTATGTTATTACAGTACTAATATTTTAGGGTAATATGGTGAAGGCAAGATTAAGACTCCCATCAAGATAGTCTGGAATAAATATTCTTTCCACAGAGGCTATATTTTTGGATGTGTCTTCCCTTTCTAAACTATAATTCTGCAGGTCTGATATTTTCTCTCTGCCCCTGAACTGTTTTGGCTATTTCATACACACACCATTTTACAGAGCAGCAAGATAAATAGGGGAGAGGCCAATGCACAGTGGCAGAGCATTTGCTTCACCTGCAGAAGGCTCCAGATACTATTCCTGCCATCTCCAGTTAAAGAACTGGGTAGCAGGAGACAGAAAAGACCATTTTCTGTCTAAGATGTCTCTGACAGTTAGAATAAGAAATATTGGGCTAGATGGGAAATAGTCTTGTACAGTCACTTCTTAATGTGATTTATAATTCACATACCTGTGACTTAAACACTGAAACTATTTGTATGTTGATTATTTGAAAGGAAGCCATGAGCTTTCAGGACACATTCTACTGTAAATATTGATGTACCTTCTTGGATGTGGGGGAGAGAATAAAAGTAATGAACTTCTTTATTGCCAGCCAATGCACAAAGGAATACAGTTTTTTTGTTCTGAAAGTGTTGGCCATTTGCCATTGCTTCTTTGTAATTCTAATGTACCTTTAAGTATTTTTAATATATGTAAAAAAAAAACACCTGCCATTATTTTTACTACTTGCTGCTAATTTGGATTTTTGTTTAAATAATAAGCTCAAACACTATGAGTTATTGATTATCCGTGGAACTGCAATAGGGATAAAACTGAACTGTTAACATGCAGTGCAATTTTTCTTGTTTCTCATTCTGCTAATTATGTGTTTATAGGTCTTCAGAAATATTTACATTATTTATTGCATTATTCATATTACTTTATTACTGCCAGTTGTTACTTAGATAGACTGTGGATCTTATGGAGAAAAGATCAGCCAAACTTTTGGACTTCCATGTTACTTCCATCCTCTTTTCATTCATCACCTAGCCTGATGAAAAGTGCAGTGAATTTGAAAACCTGCACACTGCTGTGAAATTGTAACTGATCCTAACAATTACAATTACGAAATCTGTGGGTATTTTTGTTTTGCTTTGCTCTCATGAAGCAACATAGCTACCTTTGTTTTTGTATTTTCCATTTCCTGCGAAATATGCAATTAGCATGGAAATAAAAACAATCTGTTTCTCTTTCTAACTTCCTTGTGTTAGAGAAGGCATCCAAAACTTGGGCAATCAACACTGCTCAAAAAGATTTAAGTGGATATAAAAATCTTTTGATAACAAATTCCAGACAACTGTCTTCCAATAGTTTTTGGGTGGAGGAAATGAAAAGTTTTGTATCAAAAATATATGACAGTGTACTTTCTTTTTTAAAGAACCATACAAATGGTATTCACTAAATTCAATTTGGTATCAATTTAATGATATTCACCTACTTATAGTTTCTGCCAAAATGCCTTTGCTTAGTAGTACAAACGTGGAGAATAGCACAAGAATTCCATGCACTCTGTGGCTGGTCCAACTGCAGGTAACATCTCACAATTTTTAGAGGCCCACTGGAACATATATGATACTCACATGCTTGTATTTGGGGGGTTCATACCCTCCAGTATTTCACAGATGGAAACTGAAACACATGTGGCCAAGCAACATCAGACCACAGTCAAGATCCTTTCCTCTCCTCTCCTCTCTGTTGTGTTAACTGAGCGCAAACCACTTTTGCACTTTGAACTCAGTCTGCAGCAACTGAAGTAAGTTAAGGACAAAGGAGGAAAGTGGGAGAAGGAAAGGGAAACTGTGACATTTAAAAAGCAACTGAAAAGTAAAATGACAGAGGATTATTCAGGATTCGCCCTATCAAACTGAGACAATTGGAAGGTATGGGAGTTGGTTCAGAATTTCAAGACTAATTATAAGCATGGACAATCCTCTTTATCAGGCTGGCCTTGTCACAACACACCTGCCCACTGCCATGAAATGTAACAGCAATTGGAAAGGCTGCTGCAGAAGTCTTCTTTAGGCCCTGAACACTGCAGCAGCACTGTGGGTGCCAATACCACTTGGAAATGAATTTTTCTAGGGAATTGTCTACAAAATTCCATGGCCTAATCAAGGCTGCAGCAACAGCAGTTTTTATCATTGCAATCAGACAGCTTTAGGGATAGGGAAATCTAATGTTATACTATCCACAAAAGTGGGGGTTTGCAGTGGTACAGAAAGAGTAAAGGAAAGCTATAATATCCCACCACGCTAATAACTAGGCTCTCTTTTGTCTCTGACTCTGCCAATCACTGGCCATAGTGCTCAGTTGATTTTTTGCATGGATCAGTAACTTTTCATTAAAAAGCAATCCCTACAGGGGGCATCAAGGGTGGGAGAGTGGACCTATATAAGAATTGTGAGAGAGAAGGCTACCAGTTTATATTATATTTCTAATAGCATTACAAGCTTGGAGCTCAAACCAGAACCAAGGTCAAATTTGGTTGTTTTATATTTGCCCTTTCATTCAGTATTAATTTGCTTGCATCAAGGTGAGTTCAAACAGTACTCTCCACTCATGAACTACCAAAATGGGGAAGAATTTGGCAGCAAATACAAATGATTACATTTGGACTGAGTCTTAAACTATACATTTGTAAGCATGTAAAGTTTATGAACTCTTAAATTTCACCATTTTCCCCAGTCATGAAATCCACAACTAACATGCTCTATTCCTACTTATTCTATACATCAACTTGAATGTTTATTTTTAAGGGATGTTTGTAGGATTTTGGTGAGTGCTGGATTCACTAATTTAATACAGCTACTGTACACAAGGTAGAGATGACACACACTGGCTGACTCTTTCCTGAACCTATATTATTCAACTCAGTGAATAGGAAGTCTTTAGGTTAGTAAACATGGTGGCCAAAGTATGGCAGAGTGATATGTAGATCAGCATGGGTCATAGGATTTTTTTTTCTAGCACAGTTTTTTGAAGTTTGTGGAGACCTGTACTACAATATCAAGGAGAAACCAATGCAGGAGTTACTTGCATTTCCCCTATCTTGGAAAAGTAATGTCCATATTTTCAGAATGAAAAATGGTTCAGAGGAGAAAAGTAGGAGTGCAAGTCTTTTGTGCCTCCATTGTTTTCCTGCACATTGGATTGTGTGCAAAAAGGATCAAGTCACTAAACATAGGAAGCTTTAGTGAGGATATAACTTTACATAGTCCTACATCATTCCTCTATAAATTGACTACCTTTTGGTATGAAATGGTAACAGGGTTGGAGTCAACTCCTTAGGCCACAGAATAACAGCAATAGTTAATTGATATGTAAACAAGGTATGTCCCTCATTCTCAGGAAAGAAGGCTTGGCCTTGGTCTTCCATTCTTTACAGATTAAAAACTTTTAGTTAGATTATTTAAATAAAAAGGAAGGGTTTTTTTGGTGCTGTTATTGAGCCCTTTAATGAATACTCAACTGGAAGTTCAGATTGATTCAGTGCAAATATTTTAAAAATAAAACAATACTAACTTTCCTATAGAATTCAGTGCTTGAAATGACCACTGGGAACATGAAATTACTGTCACTTTGGACTATGATGACCTTTGGCTGTAAGCAATAAAATTTGTTAAGTGATTACCAGGATTTGAAAGGTACAGACAATCCAAACATTTTCACTTTTATTACCATGAATAAGGGACTAACATCCGGTATATGATTAGATATGCTTAAATTTAATAAACTGATTTAAGCACACCTAACATTGGTTTCATTATGACTGTAAGTACAGATATGAAATGGTTCTGAAAACTGAATTGGTCAAGATAAATCATATTATAAAGTCACATTGGACTGAATTTCTATCTTTCCCTTGAAAAATTTACTGAGACTATGGCAGAATAGGAAGATCACAGCCTCCTGAAAACAAACTTTCTGGGCCAGTCTGTCTATAAAGAAGCAAGATTGAATGTTTCTACAGAGTTCTAATTGGCTTCACCAAGGACTGATAGCTTTTCCAAAGAGGGGGTGCTTAATTCTTTCCAATACTGTATCTGTGGAGATCCCTGTTCACATAGAATTCCTACAGAGCTTTGCAATGATTCCAATTACAATTGTACCTGTGCATAGTTATCCTCCTAAATCAAGACTATGGCCATCTCTGCATGACATTGGTGTCCCGCAATGAGGATGCACTGCTGGCGGTCCACGAGTCCTGCTTTTGCATGATGTAGCCCAAGTTCCACTGTCAGCGCATCCCCACATGTTGCAATCATGGGATATTCCATTAACAGAAAAAAATCTATTAATGGCCCACGATTGCATGATGTTCCCATCACCAACAGCCATGAGGAACGAGCAGAAACATGATCTAGGTGCTTCCTTCCACAGTGTAGCATAGGAAAGAGGTTGGCTGCACTGCAGAAGGAAGGTGTGTGTCGCTTGCGCTCCCATCCGCAGGCAGCCAGCCAGGTGCAGAGGGAAGTGCTGGGGATATGCTCCCATCCTGGCATAGGCACTGCTGGGATGACTCTGGGATGATGATGCAAAAGGGTAAGGTGTGGAAGTGGCCCTCTTTATGTTACTTTAGCTTTGGAAAAGAAATTTTTGATGTAAACCCAGGAAAAAGGCAGTATAGTAGCTGAGCACAAAACTGAATCTTTTCGGACATTATAAACTGACAAAGTGCAGTATTTTTCAAAGGTGATAGACAATCCAAATTGTAGGAACAGATATAAAACTGGCTTCTCTGGAAATTATTTCTGATAGTAAAGCTACTCTTTAAGAAATTACACATTGGTTTTGATAGCTATTCTCTTGTTCTAAATTACAAAAATCTCATTTACGTTGTCTCAGTTTAGATATTTATAGGCAATAACAGATCTTATTACACCTAGAATAACATGTGAGACAGGTGCTCTATTTGAAGTACTGTATCACTGACTGTTCCTGGTCTCATCCTCAACAGGATGGTGGTAGGCCCATATTCACATATCAGACCAGCTTCACATATTCACCTCTGCATGGAGCACACACACTATATATTATATTAGGTACATGGGAGCCTGAACTACTCCTTTACCAAGCAACCCTTTTTTTGCCTAATAGATATCTGACCCTAGTCATCATTTCTGATGGGTATTATTGATTCTCAGTAGAACATCTGACTGCTATATGCTGACAATATTTCATGAAAAATTTTCATTTAATGAATGGTATTTGTATAATTTTTGGAAAAATTTAAAGGTGAGAAATTTACTTCTAAACTGATTTTTTTTTGGGTTCTAAATACTTCTGTTGTGAATATATAGTCATTTTAAAGATCTCAAGCTTGGTTTTCCTCTTCTGACCTCTGAATTAAGTATCTTAGGCTATTTTATCATATTGCTATTATTTCCCTCAATTATCAATAATTATATTGTCCCTAAGGTTCATGTCCTGAAGGAGCTATATAAATACACTAAAGCTTTTTTTTTTTTAGAACCAAAGTGAAACACACTGTAATAAATGAAGATAATATACATTCGAAAGACACTGTCATATAGTTTTGTCCAATTCCTGCTCTGTTTCCTTATTCTTTTCTAAATGTTTCTTTTTGGTGCAGATACGGTTTGCCGTTTTCAGTATTTCACAGAGTGCTGAGACCAGGCTCCATTATACAGTTACATCTGTATACTCCTTTGCTCAATTAGGACAATAGTGTGATATTAATTTACACTTAAATCCTAGTGACTTCCTTCCATTTAATTTGTTTCAGACTGTGACATTGTATTTTCTGACTCATGACAGAGACAAGATCCAAACTGTTAAGATCATACAGGGAACCATATATATATATTTCTATTCATGTTGCTAATCTTTTTTAAAGTCTTGAAAAAAAAACACGAAGGTTTGTCAAAAATATCACAATGATATGCTGCCTTAGTATAACTGGTTGAGATTTTGAAAAAAAAAGCCTATGCAGATTTGTAGCGAATGTTAGCTTAGAAATCTGACAATACTGTGATATGAAGCTATTATTGAGATATATTTAATACAATTATTTCATCCCAGCTAAATTACAGAGAGTAAAGCTGCAATCCTATATATACTTAACTGATAGTAATTCCACTAAACTCAGTGGGATTTACTTCTGAGTATGCATGCATAGGATTGTGCTATATAATAGAAGTTTCTACCACAAGGAATAATTGGGTAAGTTTCAAATAAATAATACTAAAAATGGATAACATGGAGGAGCGTCTCATAAAATCACATAAATCTGGCCGCCTGTCTCTCATTATTTTTCGTGGAATGGGTCCCACTGATTTCCATGGGCCTTTTCTCATATAAATATACTGGATTAGGAATGCAGTCTCAAAAATATTTGTTTGAAAATGAGATACATTAAAATTAAGTATTGTTTTTCTTTGTCCCTGCTTTTGTATATTATTGATAAACAATTTCTGCCAGGACTAGAAATTACTGAATCAAGACACACAGAACATATGCTTACTAGAGTTGTTAGGCATTGGTCCAGTTTTATCTAGGCACCCAAACAGTGTCAGTCATTCTTGTTTGATAAATTATCAAAAACTGCTCTAGGAAGGGGAGGAAGTGATCAGTACAAAAAATAAAAGACTCTTTAGTGTATAATCTGAGTGCCTTATTCTGTTTTGGATGAGCAGAGAATGCAAAATGTGACCCATTCATTTTAACATATTTGTAGATGAAAAAGAGGGAAGATAAGTTGTAAGGAAAAGGAAGAGTTTTGGCATTTAAATATCTAGACAGACTAAACTGATTTTTCATAAAATTGTGGATTATTATAGATAATAATAGAATGTATAAGAATGATCTCCATAAGTGAACATTTAAGTAAGGAATTTCTTTTTCACTTTAGGGACTTCTAGACCTCATGAATAAAACCGTATTCTGTAATTCCAATGGTAGGAGAAATAGTGCTAAAATCTTGTTTCAGGAAACAAGCTTAGATGGAACTCTATGAAAAACCTAAGGAAATCATAAATCCAAATGTGGAACAGCTTTTCAAGTGACACTACAAATTGGACACTAACAGATGGAAGAAATCACATATAATATTACTCTACTCCCAGGTCACTAACTCTCAAACAAATAAAAGCACAGAGAAAAACAACAGAAAATAAGTTGACACACATGTTCTCTTCTTTGAAAAAAAAAACATTAGGATCACCTCACTCTGCTTTTGTCTCTTGCTATTTGGAAGTAGGATACCTAACCTTAACAGTCTTTATCTACAATAATATATATATGTGTATTATATATATTCATACATACATATGTGTGTATATATATGTATATATATCTATATACACACACACATATATATATTCAGTTACATAACTGAGCAGATATTAGTGGCAGTGTATGCAAAACAAAAGAGAAAACAAAAATTACTTTAACAAGGTTACACTTTTGTTTTTTGTTTTTTTTTACACAAATACTGTGGTAAATATATTTTTTTTAAAAATCAGCACTCTATCTGGTAAACACCACTTCTGTCCCTCTATAAAATTTTGACTTAAAAAAAAATCTTGAGAACTCTTTTTAGTTACTCCCCACCCATGTTCAACTTTACTTCCCTCCACAAGAATAAATCTTGATGCAGCCTTTTCCCCCCGCCCCAAAGACTATGGGAGCTAATCCTTTCTTGTACCTAGAACACTAGGTGAAAAACTCTTGAAATCTTTTCTTTTTACTATTTCTCTTTAATATCTGCAGAAGTCCCATTGATTGTGCTGAGACCTCGAGCTCAGCAAAGACACTGAATAAATTATGAAAAAGCCACCTTTGCTCACCTCATTTTTACTTCGTTGTTTCTAGCTTTTGATGAAAGATGTTGTTGGTGTTAGTGGGGGAGAAAGAAGTTGGGGATTATGAATCAGAACGTGTGGAATGGAACAGAATCCACGAGAGGAACCTATTATTCTCCTTCCCCATCCTGCAGGGACTCCACACCATCCAACCCAAACTCCCTTGAGCTTCTCCACAGCCCTTTTTCTGATAACGACTAATGGCAGAAACCAATAGGGCCTATTTTCTGTGGTTCTTACTCAAACATAAGGTTGTCTTCCACAGTTTTAACTGGATACTGTGAAGTCCAAAGCGGTCAGAATAGTGAATCTGTCCACTGAAACACTGCAAGTGGTGTACTTACGACAGTAGGCCTTGTAGATTTCATATTTCTTTTTGTTGTTGTTTTTTTGTAGTGCTCTTCACAAGTGACAAAAAAAGATTTTTTTAAAGTTTTTTTTTGTAGTAAAGAAGGGTTGTATTTAGAGGCCAGTAGCTAGAGATCCAACCAGTAGATCTCCTGAAGCACTATCTGGCCTTAAGGCCACCATCAAAGGAAGGCTGAGATAATTACTATTCACCCAGCTTCCAGAAATGTAATGTACCAGCAGGCAAAAACAGTTCTTCATATAGTACAAAAATGAAATTAAAATAAACAAACAAAAAAGTAAAAATGAAAAAAAAATCTAGTGCCATAAGCTTTTTGTTGTTTCTCTGGTTGGGCTTTGTTGTTCATAAGAGAATAGATCTTACTTATCCATCTGAAACATGCATCCTCATGTGGTCATTGAAATGCTCAATTTGGTCAAATTTAGCTGGACAGACAGAGCAGACATACGTGGTTCCTTCTGCACAGGCCATCACTCCAGTGGGAAGAGCCCTTGCACCAGTGCTGGTTGTGCTAGGTGTTCCATTTGTGGCACTATGCAGAGCCACATGTCTTTCAAGCAGGGTCTTGTGGGAGAATTTTTTCTTGCAGATGTAGCATTCATAGGATTTCTCCCCACGGTGGAGCCGCATGTGTACATTTAGGGAGCTCTTCTGGGTAAAACGTTTGTTACAGATGCTGCACTGGTAAGCTCTGACACCAGTGTGAGTCACCATATGTTTGATTAGGTAATCCTTTAGGGAGAACGATCGCCAACAGATGCTGCATTGGTGGGGCTTCTCACCTGCACAGAGGCACAAAGGAAAGATGGAGAGGAGGGGAACAGGAGGAAAAATATTAACACCTATCAAACTCACACTGAAAAGGCCAGTTCCAATTCTAATTGCAGAACAACCAATTTAGAAGGAGATCAAATGAAGCTCATTTTTTCAAACAACAGGAAGATAAAGTAATCTGACCGAGGTAACCAAGGACATATTTATGGTCTCCTGGCTGTTTGTGTCACATTTTTTAAGACTACAGAAATTGTTGTTCCTATTATACCATGGATCACACCAATGCAAATATATAGTTTAACAAATGTGATACAGATGCTGAATTTTGTTTCATTGTGTATTACCAGGAATGCATCTGAAGATAAATGTAAGTGATTAGCAACCAGTATGTTATAAAGAAAATAAATCTGGCAAGACATGGTAACCAGCAATTTTTTATCAAGCCAACTGCAAAGTCCAAATCTACCATGGCTACAACAATATTCATACCCATTTTCTAAACAAGGGTCAGTTTCACTGAACTGATTTGATGCACTAATAACTATGGAGGGAGGCTGATAGCAGAAACAAGAGTGGCATTTCTTGGCTGAACCTCTTTCTGCTCTATCTTCTTGCTGATGTATTTAAGCCTGCAGCTTGCTGCAGGGGTGAACTGAAAGGCAAGAGTTAAAGGGTTCAAAGCCCCAGGACAAGAAGTGACCAAACATGAACTGACCAACTGGAAAGAAGAAGAGATGCTTATTGAATTAGTATTACTCCAAAAGAGAATTGGCACCTGCTACAAGCTGGAGATCAGAAAGATAACAAAATTTAAAAGATAAAGGAGCTCAAATAAAGATGATAACACGGTGTTACTCAACATCAAATAGAGATGATTGGATCAATATTTTTTCCATTAGAATGCATGTCTTGTTTGGGGTAATTTTCAATCCCATTGGGGAACAGTTTTGACCCACTACACTAAAAAAGTGGAAGGACAGTTATCTCCTGGTTTTGAAAAGGAGAAAAGTAAGTTCAATAAAATATCGATTAGAAACATAGAGTTGGCTGCTTTCTAATACTACTTGAATTAGATAGCCCCCCTTTTTTTAGCAATTGAAAACGGCATACATGGCTCAGGAGGGGCTTTTTCTGTTTTAAAATAAATAGAAGCATTTTTCAAGACAAGATTAATTTCCTGAGCAAAGTAGAATAAATGAATGTAGCACACTAAGTTAGTATCTTAATACGTTTTATTTCAACAAAGATCAAGATAATGTAACTAATGGCTGTTTCCTTATACCCCTTTTGGTTGTTGTTCTTATGTTCACAGTAATCTGCTTGAAGGTAAAGAATAGTTACGTTCTGTTTTCCTTTAAAATATCAAGCTCTCAAATATTGTATAACAAGATTCTTAATTCAAATATTGTATATTTGAGTGAAATGAGAGGGCTTCAAAATCTTCATAACTTAACTGTGGCATAGATCATTGGAGGAAATTTATTTACCTATTTTCATCAGATATCATAACTAGACATTAAAAATAATTGTGGCAACTGATGACATTGTAAAGTTACCAAGCATAATTATGAAAGATTTTGTTCTGCTTAATTTGTAACGAAAGAGGAATTTTCTAACAGTAAATGGTCCTACTAATAGAAATCAGCTTGAAGAATACACTCATTTTGCAAATTTGATGGCAACTTCACAATTTTCATACAAGTATATTATCTGTTTTGAGGCAGACTTTCATATGGAAAATCATTCTATGTTTAAGTGCAACATTGGCAAGTGCAGTACACGGTAATCTCTGTTTAGAATCCCAACTCTAGCTTAATATCAGTGTGACTGCTACCAAGAGAATTACAGGGTCATCAACAGTTGATTTAATCTTGACTTACCTTTTGTAGACTGAGGATTTTATGGCTGTTCGCCCAACCTTTTTTGCGGAGTGGGTTAAATCAGGGCATTCACACATTACACACTTTGGCTGACAAGTTACAATATTATTTGTAAACTAGAGGAAAGAATCATTTTTCAGTGACAACTGTTTGGTTCAACAGAGAATTAAACAAGCCAAAAGTCAGGTGAGGAGACTGTACTGGAAATATAGCAGTATCAGTCAGGCTCCTCGCTAAATGAATATAATGCCTGTAGGCAAATATACAAACTCTTGAACAAAGAGAGAGAGACAGAGAGAGAAATGAAAATGCCTGTCATGGTTTAATAAAGGCCTTCTATTATAAAGATGCACACCTTTACTGGTGTACAAGAGCATACTTAATAGAGACTGCTTGCATAGCTTTGGTGAGTGTTATTTGCTTGGCTGAAAAATGCAGTAACTTTTCATTAACCTTGACATTATAATCAATGTTGGATGTTCCAGAAAATTCACCTGAATGTCCTCTAATATCAGTAACTGAATTAAGAATCTTGTTATTGTTTGCCTTATGATATTTCTAAGGTAAACTTATCACAAGATTTTCTTGGCAGGGTTTGTTCAAAGGGAGTTTGCTATTGCCTTCCTCTGCAATAGAGGGTTTATGACCTGCCCATGGTCACTCAGTGGATTTCCATGGCTAAGCTGGGATGTGAACCCCAGTTCCTCGTCCAGCACTAAACGTTCAGTAATGCCTTGACTAGCTTTGAGTACTATGATCCTTGACTTGGGCGAATGTAGAGTGTTCTGCCTTATAGAGCAAAAAGTTCTAGGCAGGGTATATCCAATTCAGATCACTTTGTGTCATTGATAAATATGGCTAAACAAAATACCAAGAAGTGTTTTGTATAAAATAATAACCTTGCATAAAAACTGGGGAAAATCTAACCTTTTAACTACATACAGACATTTCTCTAGCAGTTTATAGAATAATATTAGACTGAAGATAGTATACTAGAGATCACATCATAAAGACCCTGTTCTATCTACGGAAGTAGCTAAGCAAAGTTTAATTTTAGATCTGTTTAATTGGTATGTGAATTACACTGCTGAGTTTTTAACATCTCAAGTCTATCAAGTCTGCAAATTGGCTACAAAATCTATTTCCATTTTATTGTACACAAAAGGTGTTATACTGATATTCCACACAGAAATGAGTTTTAAAATACTGGTGGGGACATTTTTTGAATACTGTCAAACAAAGTGCATAATGCTGAATTATAGTAAATGTCTTCTAATGTTTGGTTCCTGCTTTTCATTTATCAGGGCATGTTTAGCTCACCAGGAATTTGTTGTTGTTGTGTGCCTTCATGTCATTTCCTTAAGGTGAACCTATCGCAGGATTTTCTCAGCTAGATTTGTTCAGAGGGGATTTGCTTTTGCCCTCTCTGGAATATTTGTTGGGAAAAAAAGTTTTGAAGAGTATTAGCATTTCAACATGTTTTTTCCCCCCACAAAAAGTAGAGATTCATTCGTCTAGCACTCTAAGTTGTCTAATTAAACCCTTAGCGCAATTATTTCATGAGATACAAATGTGAGCTAGTGCCAGTTTTAATGTATCGGACTATTTAAACCTCTTGTGCAGTACAAATTTCTTGACATTTTTTTCCTGTATCAGGATGAGTTCTGAATATTTCACTGCAAGTGGAAGCTTGCTTTCCTTTTATTATTACACACATTTTACTGAGGACATAGAATCAGTGGCTTAAAAAATAAGAACTAAAATTAACCCATTTGGGTTTTGCATGACTCACATGGCAGCAGTTGGATAAAAGCCATTATTTTAACACTATCCTTATTTGACTTTTCATTACACCAGTCAAACTTGAAAATGCTTTCTCTATTTTCATAAAATTTTAGACTTGTAGTATAATTGAATGCCCTACCAAAGAGAGTAGAGTGTTGCCACGCTTAATTTTTTCTCTTACTCACTCTTTCCTTCTTGCTCTTTTTTCCCAGACCTTTCCTTCCATTTTCTGGAAGCCCAGCAATTCTTTCTAGCTCTGGTCACCAAAGATAATTGGTTCATCTTCACAACTGCCAGACAACTTGCTCGGTTTTCTTTAGCATTCTTTAGGATTTATGCATAATTGGAAAGAAGTAACTAGGATCTGGCGCTTTTCAGCAACTGTATGAGGTAGTTGGATAGGAGGAGACTTTACAGATCTCAAACTTATTCATGAAGTGAAACTGTACTGGTGAGTCTTTAAATATTCAAGAGATGAACAGTTTGTGAAAGAATGGAATAAATTAAAATCACTGGTAAAATTCAGACAGGAAAGTGAACAAGTACAGATGAGTTCAAAGACATCACCATCTTAGTCTCAACTGGTATGACCTTGTAGCATCTTTGAGACTGAGAGAAAGAAGTTGGAAGCATAAGCTTTCATATACTTCTGTCTACAGAAGCTTATGCTATCAACTTCGTCCTCTCAGTTAGTCTCAAAAATACAGTATGTATCAGCACTTTGAAGAATGACTGGTAACTGCAATGGATAACAAATAGTATCAGGACACATTTTGAGTTTCTAGCTCTTCCATTTTTAGGTTATAACACTTCTAAGACTCATGTAGTTTTATGCAGCCAATCAGAAACTGAAGTACTGGGTTTAGTTCTGGGTTGTAGGGTTACCAAACGAGTGAAAAACACTCACACAAGAACTACAGTGTTCATGAAGGAAGACAAATCTCATAAGGATAGATACAAGAAGTGCATTTAATTCAGAAAACATATGAAGAGTATATTCTCAAAGTAAAAAAGAACCTCGAAGAAAATCACAGTTGTTTTTCTTTTTAAACATAACAATATCAATGCTAACTGCATGGAACTAAATTCAAACATTTGGAAGCACAGGCTAGCTATCACTGGTTTTGAAGAACATGTTGCCTTCTTGTATTCAATACCTACGAGCAACTTTTTTTAGAAAAAAAGAAAGGTTTTTTTCTACATTAAAATGACAGATAATATCTGCAAATCAACTGCATATTTATAAATGTGTTTTTCCTTTAGACCCACAGCCTCACCCACAAAGGAAATAGCCACATACTCACCTGTATGTACAAACATGTGCTTGACATAATTCTGTTTGGCGGTGAAAGTCTTGTTGCAGAGGGTACACTCATAAGGTTTTTTTTCACCCTGCCCACCTGCTGTGCTGTGGCCTGCAGAAGGAGCCAGGGGTTGTGGGGCTGGCAACTGGGCAGTAAAAGTTGACAGGCCAGGCTGGGACACTGTTACAAATTGTGTTTGCTGGCCTAAGGACTGGGGTAGGCTGAAGAGAAAAGGCTTGGGACCACTGCCAGCAGACTGTGTAGTAAAGAGTGCCGGCAGATAGGTATTGCCAGCTGTGCCGATGACTTGTGTGTTGCTGGTCAAGGTCAATGGCATCCTCAGATTGCTGGTGAGGGTTTCTGTCTGGCGTAAGTAGAGCTGTGTACTTGGCAATGGTTGGGCAACAGTTGTAGTGATTGAAGGCTGCAAAGTCCCCTTTTCAGTGCTGTTACTAACAGTGAGTAGTGTGCTGTCCCTTTCAATGTCATTGCCTCTCTCTGGTGAGGAGGAACTGGCATCTGTGTGTTGCTGCTGAACGCTTTCAACAGAGGCTTCATTTTGTTCTGCTTGAGGAGCCTCTTGTTGACCTTCTCGGTTTATACCAGTCATAAACGGTTGCTCGACAGAATCTGGTTCAGTGCCAATAGAAGAACTGACCCCAGAGTCAAAGCTCTCCCCCTTGGGCTCACTCTCAGTGCCTTCTGCTTGATCTGTATCCTCAGTGCATTCCTCAGATTCATTGCGCTCTAGGATCTGTACTCTCTGCTGACCGTAGTAGTCATAGTCATCTTCCATTTCTTGTTTGATGTGAATATTGCCCACCAATGTTTGGATCCGAACTGGGCGTGGTTGCTTCCGGCAATGTGTGGTTTCTGGAGTAGTGGAAAGATAGCGCTCCATCTGCTGCTGAGAGCGCTCATGGATCCGTGTAATCCAGCTGGGATCTTCCATATGATGATCTCTGGGAAGTCCAAGTGCTGTTTCGTGGTGGCTGACCACTGCTCCACTGTAGAATGAACGTTCTCCACTACCATTCTGCATAGAGCAGGCATACAAAGCCGAATAGATCCTGTCTACACTGTGTTGCGAGTGGCTCTGCAGATAGCCAGACTCTGTATCACTGCTCTGCCCTGAAGTGGCTGATTCAGGAGTTCCTCGGGGTGTCTCCTGGGCAGAATCCTGGATCACTGGATAAATGTCACCCACATTCTGTGAGACAATCCGTGTGCATTCATCGATCACAGTCTTGATCTGCAGGATGCTGGCTGCCGTGAGGATCTGCAAAGCCTCTGACTGAGAAACTCGCAGCACCCCACTGTACATGAAGTCAATGAGCTTTTGTACTGACTGGACTGACACCACAGAAGGAATTTCGATGTCGCTGTAGCCCAGTAACAGCTTGTCCTGGAAGAAGGGGCTGCCAGCCGCCAACACACAACGGTGGGCGCGCAGCATGCTTCCGTGGATGCGGACTGTCACATCACAGAAGTGGCCACGGTTGCGTTGCTCGTTGAGGGTTTCGAGCACAGAATTGCTGAAGTTGTGGAGATTGATGCTGTGAATGCGCTCTGTCATCCCCTTGCAACTAATGTTACCTGCAGTAACAGAAAAGGCAAAACAGAAAGGCAGATAAGTTTGAAACCCTTATGTCAGCTTTCTCTTCATCAAAGGGCATACCTTGAACATTTAGAGAAATTAGACGTAGTTTTACCTCCCTAACCTATTCAGTTAAAAAAATTCTCCAGTTTAGTGATGTTTGAACTCAAATTCTCTGTTTCAATTTGTTAAAGCATTAAGGAAAATATGATAAAGTATAAGCTTCAGTTAAAGTGGCACTTAAGGTATGTGTTGCCTATTTAATTAAAGTGAAAGTAAAGCCACTATCTCCTCTTTTGAAGCATTTTTTCTAAATAATGGAGAGTTAATCTAGTGTTTTTCCCTAGATTTACCATAAAATTCTTACTGGGTAGTAGATTTCTTCCCTCCCCACTTTAAAAAGCCAAAGAAAGCAAAGTATACACATTTAGTTGTGCACGGTCAAATTAAAATATTTACTACCTACCAGTATTGAAACAAATTTTAATGCATATGAATTAAAATTTTAATGTAAATTGCACCATCCTGAATATGTAGTTCTAAGGGGCTAACTATATGCAAATGCATGAATTAGACCTCCTATACTCTTCCAGCAAAGCAAAGCAAAGCAGAGCAGGGCGGGGCAAGGCAGGGCAGGGCAGGGCAGGGCAGGGCAGGGCAGATGTAGAGGGGCAGAGCAAAGAAATGATGTATAAGGAAGCTTACACACTTTCTTTGCTGTTTCCCCATGAAATACTGCTCCCTCAAGCAATTTACCTTCCTAGGTGGGGGTGTGGGGAAGTTCAAATCCATGTTTACAAGAGATAAGCACTGATTTTCTCCCTACATCTCAACAAATGCTTCAACAAAGCCACTACAGCTGTAATGTAGACATTTGCATATCATGTGTAATTAGACTGTAAATGGCCAGAGTTACATACTCATTAATGTGACTGTGCTCTGTAGAGAGGAAGTACAGAAAAGCTAGGCAAATTCTGGAGAGGCAAAAAAGGCTAAGAAACCCAGAATGCAAAGCAGGTATATTACCATATCAAGACCTGATATCACTTCTATTGTTTCTAATAAATCAGATAATTTCAGTTTTCTATGATTCGCCAGTATAGAAAAATACATAGATGAGATTCCTCCTGAAGAAAAGCAGATACAAGTCATGATTTATGTGAGGAACAGATTTTTGAGAGCCCACTACAGTGACAAATGGGGGTCTCCAAATGTTCGGTCTCAGATTATATCTGCCTTTGATGTTCACTAAACTCAACCACTCATATTTCATGAATTTGTGTTTTTAAAGATGTGCCAAATTAAAAATCATGTTTACAAAAGAAACTCAGAAAAAAGAAAATGTACCAGTGGTTAGCAAAAAAATCCATTAATAAGATTACACCAATATAATGGATACTTCTAGACTAAACACTCCTCACACTGCCAATCAGCTATTCTACTTTTTCCTCCTTATTTCAATTTTTAGGGTAAGTTTCAGCCTTCCTGCATCCTTGCCAAGAACACCTTGGGAACAGACTGCCAGCTTCACTATGAGTAGATATTGTGTATGATCATGTGCAGAAATTCATGGTGGGTCTTCTTGTTTACATTGAAATTGGCTGAATGCTGACTTAAAATGGTTTTTTAACTATGCAGCTTCTTACAATATACTGGATTGGTGTGTGTGTATGTCTCCATATATTTAATGCATTCAAAAGTCATATGATTATGTAGAACAAAACCTTTCCTTTTCCAAATTCCTCCCTTCCATCTTCACTCAAATCTGTCTGCTCATATGCTAGTGATTTCCCATACTCTCTGAGTGTGGGAAGGCCCACGATGGGCACTGGAGAAATCCAGAATTGAAGGATGGAGCAAAACAGATTGCTGGCTACATTTAATCCTGTCACTTTCTCAGTGCTCTAAATGAGCCTGCTGCTGGCTACCCAGCGAGAACCTTCTCTTCTAAACACATACGGAAATGGGTGGGTGCAATGGATGCAATGGGTGCAAGTTGCCCCAACATTCCAAACCTTGAGTTCCTGTCACTCCCCTTGCCCTTTTATCCTCCCTGGATCCAGTAATTGAGCCTTAAGGTAATTCCTATTATGGACAAGTGGTTCTGTTCATTAGTGGATTAAATGTGTTAAGTGTATCCAGTCTCCCTGTCAATTTTTAAATGGAACAGCCTAAGACAATTGCAGAAGATAAAGCAAATAAAGATTTATCATATAACAAATAAGTTAAACAAGAAATCTCTGAATTCTTTCTTTATTCATGGCTCTAAAACCCTAGTTGAGATCTTTCCTTTATGCCATTTTTCTCTCTGTCTGATTCTTTAGCAGACAAGCCTGAAGTTTGTACTCTATCCCCCCATAAACCCCCCTCATGGTATTCCTTAAGGCTTCCCCACCTTCTCTTCACAGGGGCAATCCTTAACATGGTAGCTGTTTGAACTAAAAGTATAGCAGAACAAATCTAACAGAAAGTGGGGCCTAAAGAAGCAGTGGGAAAACATGGGATTTACACATGAAAAATTATGGAATGCTCTGCAAAATTCTCTGAATGAGGCAAAGGATTTCATGATAAAAACTTCATCTGGAGACATTCAGTGACAAATCACTATAGAAAAAAATAAATTTTAACTGACAAGTATATTAATGAGTAGAATTCTTTTCTTTTAAACTCATCATCTCTGAGAAGTATATTAACAAACAGAAAAAAAACTTTTTAATTCAACTATTCCCCCAACTGTATTTGTACAGAAAATCGAGAAAAAATGGGGTAAAGGGACTTCCGGTTCGTCAATGGCGCCGTGGCAAGATTCTCCTAAGCTCTGTAAGGAGAATCTTCTCCAGACGACTGCAGTAAAGCAGGAGATTAAACTACCTCCAAAGTATCCCCGTGGTATCGGGGTACGAAGAAAACAGGCTCCGGAGATTGGAGATCGTCCTCGAGCTGTCACTGAAGCGGGTGTTTCCTCCGGTTGGCGGCGAAGAGGACGGATAGATCAGAGCAGCCTGAGTCAGCTGGCAAAGCCTTTAGCCTCAAGCGGCGCCGCGAACTGTCTTCCCCTCAAGAGGAGGGGAGAAGCTTCAGATCTGGAAGGAATCGTAAGGTGGATTTAAGCTTCCTTTTGAGTTGGAGGTACCATGGAAGATCGGGAGCAGAAAGAGTTTGGACAGAGCTATTTTCTTTTTCAGCTTTCAGCGTGGTTTGGCAGGGAAGAAGGATTATTTAGCAGCCGCTAGTGGAAGAAGGGAGCGTTTACCTGTGCATAATAGCTGAAGGCTAGTGGTGGACTTATCATGAAATTTTGATTAATTCATCTTTCTTAAAGTATAGACTGAATATAATTTAAAGGAAGAATTTTCTCTCCAGTGTGATTTGGGACTGTGTATTGGACTGTGTATTGGACATTTAAAAGAGGAAGATAATAAATAACCAATTAAGGGACGTGGGAAGGACGGATTGTATGGCAGCAAAGGTGAGAGGGACGGATTAAATGGCGACAGGGGGGAGAAGTCTTGAAGATAAAACATATTGAACTGGACTGGCATGGCGTTATAGAAGGAAGGAGGGAGAACTTCGAGGATAGAGAAGGAAAAAGTAAAGAACTTGGGCAAGTGCTTTTTAGCCACTTTTAAGTTTGGAAAATAACTTGAGAACTGAGAGAATTGAGAATTGAGAGAATTGAGAGAAGCGACTTATTGAGAAGGAAGAAGAAGCGGGAGAGAATGGACGAAGTAGTTTAGAGGAGAGACAATCTGTTGAAATTAAAAAAAAGGGGGGATTTTGTATTAAGCACTTGGAAGTAAAGCTAAGTGGTGAATGAAATATATAAACTAAAACGTTGTTGAAAATTTGGTATTTGTCATAATAGAATATAATAGAATATTAGATATTATTCAAGAGGTTGAAAATTTTAAGTAAGTGGGTAATTAACTATTAATAGGAGGAAATTAATTTAATTAATTTAAAAAAGAGGGATTTTTGAGCTAATTTGGCTGTGACTGGGTATTGAGGATTGTTGTTGTTATAAGAATTACTTTATAAAAATTTGGAAGTATCAGGCAGTCTTGATATAGATATCTATTGCATTATATAAACAATATATATTTAGTTATTTTAGAATACATTAATTTAAAAATTTTGATATATCTGGAGAAATAGTATATGTATTTTAGATTTATCCATAAGCTAATGAAATTTTGAAATTAAATTTGAAATTGGAATTTGAAATTGAAAGTGTAATTGAATTTAGTATATTGATATAGCAATTGAATGTATATGAATGTATATAAATTTTATATCAATGATTGTGACTGTTTGATTGTCAAAGGATTGTTTTAGGAATTTGATAATTTGAAGTCTATGAAAAAGGAGCTGACAAAACCAATCTTACTTTCAACATCACTTCTCTCTTTTTGGGACAATTTGATGGATACAAGAATGTCGAGGACAAACAAAGTGACTACATCGACCAATCAGAGAAAACAATCACTTGAACTGGTAGTAAAACCTGAACAAAGTAAGTCAGATAAATATCAGTCAACTCTGTTGGAAGAAATAAGAAACATAAAATTTGAGATTAGGCAAGAAATGAAGGAATTAAGAGGAGAGATGAAGCAAGATTTCAAGAATGAATTGAAAGACCTGAAAAGAGTATTAGGAGGACTACAGGATGATTTAAAGGATACTCAAGATCGAGTTTCGCAATTGGAAACCAAAGCTAAGGAAACAGAAGAGACACTGGAAGACTTATCTAGACAACAAGAACGATTACTTGATGAGAAAGCTTTAGTGGATTTGAAAGCTAGAGAGAATTTCATTAAGATTAGAGGCTTGATGGAACGAAGAGAAGAAAATTTATATGAAAGGTTAATTCCTCCATTGGCAGAATATCTAAATATTACCACGGAAAAAATGGAATGGGAGATAGATAAAATCTACAGGATAGATTGAGAGTGGTGAGAGAGAGAAGACTCCCGAGGGATATAATGATTCAGTTGGTCCGGAAAAACGAGAAGGAATTAATACAAAAGAATTTAGAAACGGATCTAATAATTGACAAGACAAGAGTTCATATTTATAAAGATGTTCCATCAAGAATTTTAAGGAAAAGAAGTGAATATAAATTTCTGACCAATTTTTTAAAATCACAAAACATATTATACTGATGGGGAAGATTGGATGGACTTAGCTTTTGGTTCTGGGAAAAACAAGTCAAGATTGAAACAGTCCAAGAGGCAAAAATTTTTATGAAAAAATATGCAAAAGAACAATCAAGGCAAAGACCATATCAAGAGAGGGAAAAAGGAAGATCGGTCAGTTGAAAATAAAAAAGAAGGCATTCAAGAACAAGGAAGCAATGGAGAGGATGTGGATATAGGAAACGAATCAAAAGAAGAAGAGAGCGTAGAGTTTGAGGGAGATAAAATTAATTGAATAATTGAATAATTCTTTCTGGTGCCCCTCTTATGATTTGAGAATTCTCTCTTGGAATTTTAAAAGGGGATAGCAACTCCCCCCAAAATAAAGAAAATATTTTATTATATTGAGAAAAAAAAGTTAGACATTATATGCTTGCAAGAAATCTGAGTTAAAAGGGAAAAAACATATATGATAGGAAATAAGAAATTAGGTAATGATTATGTAAGCCCCACCCAAAAAAAAAGAGGAGTTGTTTTATATGTTAAACGTAAATTACACCCTAAGGAGTTGATAAAAGATGAGGAGTGTCGGTTTATAGCAGTTGAAATTAATTGGCAGAATCAAAAATTTTTAATAATTGGTATATATGGTCCACATAAAAAACAAGAAGAATTTTATAAAGAATTAAGTAAGATAATTCTGGAGTTGGAATATAATAGGATAATATGTTTAGGTGATTGGAACGGGGTGACAGATCCGAAAATAGACAGGAAGGCAAAGAAGGAAATAAAAGAGAAGCAAGGGAAACTACCAGAATCGTTTGATAATTTGATGTTAAATTTAGATTTAGTTGATACCTGGAGATTAAAATATGGTTTAATTAAAGATTATACTTTTTATTCAGAGCCACATGCCTCCTTGTCACGAATTGATATGTTTTTGATTTCAAACTCATTGGCAGGGATGGTTGAGAAGCAGGAGATATGGCCAGGGAAAGTTTCTGATCATAATCCAACTATGTTAGTTTTGAGATATAGAACTGGAAATATGTATAATTGGAGAATGAAGGGAAAATTATTATTAGAAGCGAAATTTGTTAATAAAATTAGAAATATCATAGAGAGATATTTTGAGGAAAATTTAGATAAAGAAGTTAAATTGACAACAGTATGGGATTCAGCAAAAGCGGTAATAAGAGGTTTTTTTATCCAACGTAATGCGGAAATTAATAAAAAAAAAGAGAGAGAGTTTTCAAGTATTGGAAGAGGAGTTAAAAAGGAAAGAAGATGAACTAAATGGAAATCCATCGAATTGGACAATATCTAAAGAAGTTAAAATATTGCGAAAACAATTGGAGACGAGGATAGAAATAGATTTGAAAGAAAGGCTGATTTTTACCAAACAGCACTATTTTGAATGGGCAAATAAAGCGGGTAGATGGTTAGCGAGTAAATTAAAGGAGAAAAAGGAAAAAACATTAATTACTAAATTAAGGAGTGGAGAAACCTTGTACACAGATTTTCAGCAGATTCAAAAGATTGCAACAAATTTTTATACAACACTTTATAAAGAACAAGATCTCCAGGATGAATTTATAGATATATATATAGCAAAACAAGACTTAGTGATATTAACGGAGGAGCAACGAGAAAAGTTAAATGGCCCTATTAAGTTATCAGAGGTAATTGATGCAATTCAAAATGCAAAGGTAGGGAAATCTCCGGGTCCGATGGATTTCCCTCTCAGTTTTATAAAGTGTTTCAGAATGAATTGGCACCAATTTTACAAAGAATTATGAATGATGCTTTAGAAGGGTATATTCCTGATACTTGGAAAGAGGCTAGTACAGCCTTAATTCATAAAGAAGAAAGAGACCTGACAGAAATTAAAAATTACACCGATTTCATTATTAAATTGTGATTACAAATTATTTACGGCAATATTAGCGAAAAGATTGAAATTAAATCTTAAATGAAGTAATTTCAGAAGATCAAGCTGGATTTCTTTTGGGTAGGTATATAAAAGATAATATCAGGAATATAATTAATATTTTAGAATATTGTGAAAATCACCCTCAGAAAAAATTAATTGCATTATTTATAGATATTGAAAAAGCATTTGATACTGTTAATTGGAAGTTTATGTTTAAAGTATGCTATAAAATGCAATTAGGGGAAAATTTTATTAATTGGTTGAAAGCAATATACTCAATGCAATATGCTCAGATAATTACAAATGGACAAAAAACTGAGAAGTTTGAAATTCAAAGAGGAACTCACAGGGCTGCCCCCTTTCACCATTGTTACTTTTATTAGTAATAGAAGTTTTGATTAGAAGAATTAGAAAGCATAATAGAATTAGAGGTATTAAATTACAAGATAAAGAATATAAAATGAAAGTATTTGCTGATGATGTGGTGTTAACTTTGGAATATAGGGATGGAGATTTTTGTGAATTAAAAAATATATTAAACAATTTTGGAAAATATTCTGGTTTAAAAATTAATAAAGAAAAACAATGATTTTGACTAAAAAAATTACAGAAATGGAAAAAACTAAGGTAAGACAAAGTACAAGTTTTACATTGATTTCGAAGGTTAAGTACCTGGGAATTATATTTACAAATAAAGTTTCTGATTTACATAAGAATAATTATCTGAAAACGTGGAAGGAAATAACAGGAAACTTAAGAAATTGGAATAATTTGAATTTATCTTGGTTAGGAAAGATTAATACAGTTAAGATGGCGATCTTACCAAAGTTAATGTATCTTTTCCAGACTATCCCAATTATACAAAATGATAAGATTATTAAAGATTGGCAAAGAGAAATTAGTAGATTTATCTGGGGTGGAAGGAAACCGAGAGTTAAAATGAAAATTTTGGTAGATGTGAAAGAGAGAGGGGGGCCCGACATTACCAAATTTAACATTATATTATCATTCGTGTGCATTTAATTGGATTCAGAATTGGATTAGGTTAGATAATAAAAAATTATTGAAGATAGAGGTGGATGGGCTGTGACAAGGTTGGCATTATTATTTGTGGTACAATAAAGATAGAAATAGTAAAGAATTTAATAATCATTATTTAAGGAAAGCTGTATTTAAAGTTTGGAGAAAATACGCCTCAAGAATTTGTTTAAGTACTCCAACATGGATCTCCCCACATGAAGCTCACTATAAAGAGAAAATATCTTATTTAATAAATGGATAAGATATAAAAATCTTGTAGAAATTAAACAAAACCAAATTCAAATTAAGTCCCAACAAGATTTAAATAATGCAGGGTTAAAATGTCATTGGCTCCTTTATAGACAGTTGAGAGAGAAAGTGAAGAATGATATCAAAAATAATAATTATCAATTAAAAGAAGAAGAGTTAAATGTGATTCTTGTATCGGATAAACCTAAGGTTATCTCGAGCATTTATAGAATTTTATTAAAATGGTTTACAGAAGATGATGTAATTAAATTACCAATGGTTAAATGGGCCCAAAACTTTTCTCATTATTCGTGGAAAAACTTTGGTCTAGAACTATCAAACATATGATGTGTTTAGATTTGAGAGAAAATGTGTATAAGATGTACTTACGTTGGTATTTGACCCCACAGAAAATAGTGATGATGACGAATAAATGTTCTAATAAATGTTGGAAGTGTGGGAAGGAGGTGGGCTCCTTATACCACATGTGGTGGTCTTGTAAAGTAGTAAAAGAATATTGGAAAGAAATACATAAGCAAACTGAGCTGATATTGAGTATCAAATTTAATTTAGCTCCAGAGATATATTTATTATCAATGTGGGATGATAGCTTGGAAAGAAAGGTAGGAAAGCAACTTTTTTATATAACAACAACTGCAAGGTTGGTTTTGGCTTATAAATGGAAGGATAATAAGATGCCAACATTAGAAGATTGGGAGATGAAATTGATAGACACAGTTCAAATGGATAAATTAACTTGTATACTACAAGGGGAGAGTAAGGAAAACTTTATGAAACAATGGGGAAAATATGCTGCAACATTTTAGAAGCTCATGGTATAATAGCAGAACAGTAAGAATAGAGTTTTGATTGATACAAAGGATTTGAGAGATTCCTTGTAATGATTGGTAATACCAATGGAAAATAGAGGAAGTAATATTACTTTCAGATGGAAGCAAGAAGTTACAGAAGAATATAGATGGTTTCTAAATAATTATTGGCTTAGAGTGTTTTTAGATTGTAATTTGTGTTAGGTGTTTTTTGTTAATTGTTTTTTTATTTTGATTTTGTTAGTGTGCATGTATTATGTTGTTATTGTTTCTAGTCTTGTCTATGATTGTTGTTATTGTTTATTATTAATAAAGTTTATTATAAAAATTAAAAAAAAGGATTCTGTCTCAGCCTATTCCCAGACTTGTCACTCTTTTCTAAGTTAATAAAGTGGGAAATGTTTCTGAAGAATTGAAGTGGCCTTTGTTGAGCAACCTGCTTTTGCCCAGTGAATATCAACATAAAAATCCCAGTGGATTCTACATGACAAAATACTGTAGAAGAATTTGTTCCTTTCTGTGAAAGCAGGGTAATTCAGAAATAGTACCCAAATGAAAGGCATGAAAATGCAAAGGCTATTTTTACCCAGGCAGGCAGTGAATGGGCACAGTGGGGGTTGGAGGGGGAGGAATGTTAAATGGATTGTCCACATGTTCTATATTTTCAGAATGATGGCAGTTCAGTTGAATTTTCTCTTGTGTCTGAGGGCCTGAAAATGTGTTTGCCATCCTTGAAAGCTTACTAGTAATCAGGAAAATGCATGTCCTATTCTGCTTTGGAAAGAATCATTGGAAGATGTCAGCTCCTTTGTGTTATTCAACCATTTTAAAAGAATAGGCAGGTACTGAATTCTGAATGGTGGAACAATTAACTGTAGCATTTCAGTGTTACTCAGAGCTACACAGAACCTAGCAATTATTATTTATAAGCCTGCCTAAAGCTTTAGATTCAGAAGCCAGTTATGATAGAATACTAGATTTCAGTTAATTGGACTTATTCTTCACTTGAACTTAACTGATTTCCATAACAAACTATGCTTACTATATGTTGGTGTGCGCCTTCACACAAAGTATTTCTGACTTCTCGTGACCCTAATGTGAACCTATCACTGGGTTATCTGGGGGCTAGAGTATGTGACTTGCCCAAGGTCACCCAGCTGGTTTCCACGGCTGAGCAGGGAATCAAACCCTGGTCTCCAGGGTTGTAGTCCAGTGCTTGAATTGCTACATCACGCTGGTTTTCAAATTACTATATATATCTTTATATACAGTCACTTGTACATTAAGGAAGTATCATTTGGCTGATGTTCACTATAGCCAGAACCCTGCTGGTGACATACAGAGAATACTGTGGAAAGAGAAATCCACTACTTCCTTTGTGCAATAACTCCACAAGGACACAATGTATCTTTCTGCTGCACAGCACTCTTCCATGGGTATTCAGTGTCTGGAGTGGGTGGAGTGGCCAGGTAATGTCTAGCAGCATTTTTGCAGCTGGATGCACAAAGAAAATATTATCCTCCTAGAATTTTGGAGAAAGTCTGGAGGATGCTGCCTTTTTTATTCATTAAACTAAAAAAATCATAAAGTTATATATGACTTGGCCTCAGTCTTAAATAAATAAGTAAATATTTGAATATTTAAATCTATATTTAAATATTTATATCATGAGTTAAGTCCTGGGGATCCCTAGCAACAAATTATATTTGAAGAGGGTCCCTAGTAAAGAAAAGGTTAAGAACCACTGTGTTAGATAATAGAGATTCCCCTCTTCCAAACAGAAGCGTGTTGGGAGTAACCTCTTTGGCTGATACTTGTTCACTTGTTTATCTATACTTTTATATAAAGGTCTGATTCAACATAAAAACAGCAGTGTGAAAAATCACTGACAGTGCAGTTTTGCTGAACTGCATCCCTGCCGTATAACTGGTTCTGTGGCTTCTTGTTTAGCTGCTTGCATAACAAAAATGGCATTGGATGCCATCCTTGTGCTACTCTGAACTCATATAATTGTTAGAATGAGTGCTTATACTAGTGCACTGACATTACTGGATACAGGTCAAAATGTAATTACAACTTTTCTGTTCAAGAACACTCAAGATAATGTAAGAATACCAATATTAAAAGTAGAATCTCCATGCTTTTTACAAACCCAAGAATTTTAAAATAAATGGATCCCCACAATTATGAGAGTAAGACATGGCACTGAATTCAATATTCTTCCAATCTCACTTTTTTTTTTTATCAGTACTCTGATTCTTTTGTAAAATAGTTGAAAAAGTAATATAGAACTTCATTGTTTTCTGGGGTTTTACAGTGCTATTTTACTAAGCTCCAAAAAGGTGGAGGCCTCTACTCTTATGATCAACCTTTAAAAAGTATTTTCTATAATGTTCTGGAAGCTCTGTATGATGTCTTTATGGTCAATTTCCACTTTGTAACATTAGTGTTTGATTTTTGTCCATACATTTAAGATATACGTTTCCATTCATTCATAACTTCAAATGTTTCTTTGGTCTAAGAGAGAAAATGATCACTATTTACTCCTTCTGACCTTTTACACTCCTCCTCCATCAGCTGCCTTTGAAGAATATTTGGAAAATCCATTTTGAGCATAAAGAACAGAAAGTCTGACCGTGTAACTACTATGGCTTGACTGCCTAATTGAAAGTGCTGGCTTCAGGCTACACAGTCTTACAAGACTCCAAACCATAGTACAAATATACCTCAGTTAATGAAGCCTCTGAGACGAAAGCTTCTTTTTTATGAAGGCTTGGGTAGACACAGCTAGAAGTGAGCTTCTTTTCATGTGCTGGAAGAAAAAAGTCTCCCAGTGGCACCAGGCTTGCAACTGCAGTTGTGAATCAGCTTCCTACATGTAGCCATGAATCAGGCAGGAGACTAACTCTTGTTTACTAACAAAAGTTTACTGGAACTGAAATGTATTTATGACACAGAGTAGAGTAACTGGTGGTGGAGAAAGAGCAACACACAGGTAGGAACAGTAGTGTCATTCAACTAGTCCGCCCAAAACGGTTGTTAAAATTTTTTGGTTTGCCAAAATGCTTGTTGCGGGAACAGAAAACAAAAAGTTGCACTGTCCCTTCCTTCTCTAACCAGCACACACTTTGGTTCCTTCCCAGAAGCCCCCTCTGGCAACAGCTGCAACAGCAAGGCAAAGAAAAAGTTTTCCCAGCCAGCCGTGGCTCTGCCACAGTAGTGTTTGCTCCTGGGGAAAGCTAAGAAAGAGGACAAAGGAGAGTTGATTGCTGCCTTGTAGTCACCCCCTGTAGGGGGGTGAAAGTCAGGCAGGAAAAAAGAAAGGAGGGACAGAGAGGGAGAAAGAGAGAGAGAGAGAGAGAGAGAGAGAGGGAGAGTCATCCAGATAGCATCTGACCCTGATTCCTGTCCTCCCTTCTGCTGCATGCAAGTGCATCCACACACATTTCGCCAGTCAGTTCCTCCTCTTCAGTTTTCCAGATAACCGACAGATCTTTTAAGACAGTTGGGTCAATAAAAGGGGGAACTCCAAGTATGCAAAGCACCAACTAGCCTAGATAATTAACAACAACAACAATGGATGTCACTGTTACCACCACCACTATATGTTGTAAGGGAAATGATGGATCACACAACATTATTGAAAAATTTTGGTTAACATTATGGCAAAAAAGAAAAAAAAAAAAAAGAAGAAAGAAAGAGAAAAAAAAAAACACCAGTTGTTAATTATTGTGAATGGGCAGGGCATGTCTGTAGGGGATTCTAACAACTCTACCCACAACTCAGTAAGGCATAGGTTAACTCTTTCAGGCTTTCAGTGTTGAGCCCTTCAACAGAAGGCTCAGAGAACTGTGCTCAAACACATGGGTGGCTACAAGGTGAAGCTTTTGCAAACTTAATTATAGAGGGCCTATTAACCCATTCCTGCTCTCCTTCCCACAGCACTAGAATAACATAAGGAGGAACAGGTAAATATGTACTCAGCCACATTATCTATAAGATTAGAACATTTTCAGCGACTTCATCCAAAAGTCTTTAGTTATACCACCCACAAGAAATTCCACCACATGCGTGACTCACAGACTTTGCCTACTTCCAATTATGGCTTCTTGCTTTGGGATTGATATAATTCTCTCATGACTTTCAGTTGACAGTTATCTCCTAGATGTGCTGCACACAACGTTTTGAATTGCCTCAGAATTCTGGAAGCGGCCACATCTATCATTTGCCACTCATTTCTTCAAATATTAGAGCCACACTTCCCCAAAGTTTTTCAGCTCTCCTTGAGGCACAAAATACAGATACAGTCAGCCCTCCACATTTGCCAGTTTGACATTCACAGATTTGATTATTTGCGAGTTTCTCTAACCCCTGCCCTCCCATTAAAGTGGCAAGTCAGAGATCAGACCTCGGTTTGAAAAAAAGATTTTCTTTATTATTTCTTCTTGCTAGCAAGCAGCACCGGTCGGGATCACTCCCAAAGAAACCGGCCCCACCTCTTAGATTGTTCAAGCCTTTATACATTCCAACAGACGTGTCATACAAGCGGCATAAGTTTCGTTTTTCCATACAATGAACAATGAGCAGTTCTGCTGCGTGCCTCGAAATGTTTCAACTTACTGGTTACATTTCTACAGCAAAGGGAAAGCTAGATTACAATTCAGCGTTTACAGAGTTCTGTTGTTTTCATCAAGCACAGAGAGAGGCCGCTTTTGCAAAGACAATTTTCTGCTTTTTCTCACTCCTTGTCGTCATCAGGCCTGACCCACTTCACCACCTCAAGTGCTTCTTTTTTGGGGGAACCTTCCCTCTTGGTAACCTCAATCAGACCACTTAGCCCTTTAAAAACCCACCTCTGGTTCTCCTCTTCCTCTACCAGTCTCTGCCTGGTCAGCTAAGGATGGGTCTCTGCCCAAATGCTCAGCACCACAAGCCCTGTACTCATGCCCCACACCCCCCCAAGGAAGGAGATGGGCAAGAGAGAGGAAGTACAAGACCACCATGCTAACCATCTCCTTTTCCTGACCTGATTTAGACCCTAGATGCCCACTTTCCCCACCTGTGCCTCAGCCCCCTTCCCACAGACACACAAATTTTGTTATTTGCTAATTTTTAACTTTTGCAAGGGTCCTATGTCTCTAACCTTAGTGAATGTGGAGGGCCAAGTATACTCCACAATTCAATTTTTGCGAGTTATCTTTCACTGTTCTAATTTTTATTGTTTTGTTTGTAGTTGGTAAAGTATCTTGAAACAAATTACTAAATGAGTTGCTTATATGGATGTTCATCTTCCTGTCCCTACAACTTATAATCACCGTGGCTGCATCCATTTGGGACTGGGGAGTTCACTGTCCTTCTCTTTCAGATAAACAGAAAACTATAGCCACGTTAGTCAAAATAAAAATATCAAAATCCATATTAGGATAATACCTTTTGTTGGATTACTTCAAAGGTCATATAATACTGTGCATAATTTCAGGTTCCCTCAGCAAACTTCAGGGAATATGTTAAAGAAAAGTGTGTATGGGGGGGATGGCTCTGATATACAAATTTGAGACCACGGCTGAGCAAATATGGAAGGTGCACAGGCCAATCCTCGGGAGTCCATGGCAGCTTCCAGCTACAGCATTTCCAGTTCTAGGAATTGTTCAAAATGTCTGCCTTTCGGGATGCAGATGGGGGTCAAGGAGACCCAAACCCCAACATTTTTGTGGTGGCTTGGGCATTTTTAAAATGTTTTATGCCAGTTTTTTGGCAGGGGTAAAGATAAGTTAATTTGGGGGGGATGTTAGGGGGCTTCAAGGGTCTCTGGGGGACCATGGGAGTCACAAATTAGGCTACCAGAGTTCCTATGCATTTCCTAGAGAAATGAGTTATATTTTTTTAATACCTTCAGTTGGAGTGTTGAGAAGGCATAAAGGAAATCAAGGCAGATTTCACTTTTTAAGAAACAGAATTGATACAATCTATCAATCAGCTAAAGCTTTAAAACATGCTTAACATTTAATCAGTTGAACTCCTATTATGCTCTTGTTAAAGTAGAGACTCTCAGTCAAGGAAAAAATGGCAATTCACAGAAATGAAATTGTTCCCCAAACCACTTGAATAACTATGCCTTCATGTTTCATCCAACATGCAGATTAATTTTCTTGGGTTTTTAATAATTGGGCCCAAAAGTACAAAGAATTAAAAAAAAATTTCATATTGGAAAAGTATTATGCTGAGGCATTAAAATTTATAGGAAATATTTATTATTAAAAATATTTGAGCTCAGTTGCAAATGTAAATGTAATTATGTAAATGACAGAAGAAGATTAACTATGCAGAGTATCAAAAAAGAGATTTTAATCAAACCTCTTCATTATAATAGGATTTTAGATCTTGGTGCATTAGTAACAACCATATACATCTCTTGCATTTATGATGATTTCCTCAAAAATACATTATTTATCTGTCTTAAGGACAATTTTTTAATCTAGCAACCATACAACAAACACCTAAGTCGAACTAAAATTTTATTTATTTTTTCTGTTTTATTTTATTTTATTGACAAGTTACAAGCAATACATTAATGAAAGAAAAAAATCAAAACACTCGCTATCTCCAAAAATGCTTTTTTGTGTTTAAAACAAAATAATGGCCACACGATGGCATCATTTCTCAAGAAAAAAGCTCATGCACACAAAGTTCAGTTGCGATTAGTGCTTTGAATGCTAACTACGTGGATCTGGAAGGAACTTGTAACTGCAGGTTTATCAGCTTTTTTCAGTTTTTTACAGCCAGTGATCAGACAGAAATTTATCAAAGCTTTGCTCATCATAGCATCTTCAATCCCCTAGAAATCTAACCATTAACAAAACAGCCATCTAAGCAAAACACACAGGCAACATTACATCCTTCCTCTTATGCTTGGCTCCACACATAAGCCATGGAGCTAATGTGTGGAGTAGAGCAACATCATGCTTGTCCACAACGTTCAGGTACTCTGTTGTTGTTGTGTGCCTTTAAATCATACCCAGCTTGTGGGGACTCTAAGGCAAACCTATCACAGGGCTTTCCTGGCAAGATTTGTTTTGAGCACTTCGTCTTTGCCTTCCTCCAAGGCTGAGAGAGTGTGACTTGCCTAAAGTCACTCAGTGGGTTTTCATGGCCAAAGCAGGGATTCAAATCTTGGTCTTCAGTGCTCAAATCCAACACTTAAACCACTACACATGCTAGCCCTCATGGGATTCTACATCTGGTATATATGGAAATCTTTTCTTGGAATCAGAAAACTCAACTGTTCACAATTCCCAACAGCATGGGAAGTACATGTGTCCTACATGTGTGAAGTCTCATTCTTGCCTATAGCTGTATACAAGGGGCCAAGAAAAGACCAATGGATGTATGGACATCAGGGAGCAAAGATCCTACTTCTCCTTCATACATACTCTGCATGTGGAACAGAATGCAAGAAGAGGGCTTACATTCTTTCCTGATAAAGCACTTGCTCCGCAGGTATGAATTTCTATCCCAACTGTCCCTTTTTCGCAGAGCTAAACTTCTAACTGCAACGCTGTTACCTATCCGCTCATGTTCTTAAATGAATTAGAACTCATCTAAGACTGCAGACAGAAAGTTAACTCAATTCAACGCAACATTACTGCCTCACTTGAACTCTGGCTATCCTGGCTGCACTAAACAGGAAGTTGATAGCAGCAGAAAACTATGTAAACGAAATACTTTGGCCAGAATCCTGTGCTGTTAAAGTACTTGTCAAACGGACTGCATTATGAGTAGTTTGATACTTCTTCTGTTCATACATCCACAATTTTGTTTTATTAGTGGGAAAGTGGCAGCAGAAAACTAATGGCATCACCCTGCTGTATGTACCCCCAGCCACCTGCTGCATATACAGAACTCCCCTGCCACCACCAGGGAAGGTGGCCACATGGCACATGCCTCTAGTCAAAGTCTGGCTCTCAGTAGACCTGTCTATTTCATCAGTGCCAGGTTCTGAGGGATCATCAGACCAAGGCAATATATGAGAGGTAGCTAGAAATATTGCCTGTGCCAAACCCCTCATATCAGGCATTACAAGAAGTAACTGGCTCTCTACAGAGCTACTGGATGCTGGAGGCCGGAGCGGGGGAGCAGAGACTGCAGCATAACTATGCCACTAGGGCTTTTAACTCCACAAGGATTGAATTGTATCTGGGACTAATGGCTGTATATATTTGACTACTTCATCCCTGTATGCAAGGATAAATCATTTCTGTGGGAGAAAACAAGATGTGCAGTTCTTGCATATTTGAAAGTATTTAAGGAAATTATTCTCCACAGAAATCCACATTATGTTTTTGTGTGAAAAGGTTGTGCCACAATTTGTTCCAGATAGCAACTTTTTAATACACAAAAAAACATTACTTCCAGATAGCCATTTTTTTAAAGTGCAAAACTATTGGTCTTTGCACACACATACATGCATGCACACACAGAATAAAAATATTTTAAAACTGCAGCAACATTACACACACAGAAAAAATATGGCTATGTGGAAATGTTTTTCCCCCCATACCTTCTCCCCATGGTTTTCATGTACAGACATGCATGCATATATCTTTGTGCAGAACAACTTCCTAGAAACATTTTAGGATCTGCAAATACTGGGTGAAAATTGCACAAAATTCTTGTCGCTATGTTATTTTTCCCAACTAGGTTTTTCCAACTGCCAGGAAACTGACACTGTAGAAGTTTTGGAAACAAATTATGAGAAATATTTTTTGCATCCCTGTCATGGAATTTGATATAACCTAATACACAACTGTTTTGCCAGGAAGAAGGAGAGGGAACTTTCAAGAGGACCACAGGTTCATGATAACAAACAAAAATATTTGTTATGAATCTCTACAAAGCACTTCCAGAGTGTGCAGGGATGTTACTGCACCTCCAGTTGATGCATTATGTTTGCACATACTAATTTATTGCTTATTCCATTTACATCTTGGCTTTCCACTTAGAGGAGCACCACTTTGACTCACAGCAATAAAAACACAAGAAAAATAATATAGCCATTCAAAACATTTAACAATAAATTTATGTTAGGTGTTGCAGAGGCATTGTATGAATTGCTGTTTCAAAATAAACTTGACTACTAAGATGATGTGATTACAGCAGGTTCATAAAGGCCCATTATGATCACATGAATCACAGCTATATACTTTAAAGTTTCAGAGGCAGCCTACTTCTCAGTTAAAGTTACTGGGGAGTAGCAAAGGGACAAAGTGGGCCTCCCAGCAGCCTCTGGCTGGCTACTACAGAAAGTTGGACTTGTTCTCATGCAATAGGGTTCCTATGTTTATATCCGCTCAGGGTTGCCCAATGTCCTTCTAAGGCACTTGCATGAGAACATGCTGTCAGTTGACTTGAACTATCTCATAATGTAATTATGTGGACAGGGAGGAAATTTTTGTAATCATAATTTTAAATAAAATTAACTAAAGTTGGCAATACTTTCAGAATGACTTCTCAATAAAAGAATGCTGTAGTTTTAAAATTTTTCCATTATCTAACAATACTCATTTTTCCCATAATAAACATTCATAGGTATTGGGGGTGGTATATCCAGATGTTTTTGTACAACTGTTTGTTATTTGGTCAAACAGCTTTGTCCAAAGTAACACACTTCTGGGGAAAATAAAAAGGTCATGTTGCAAGTACTCAAACAAGGATTAACATGCTTATTGGTCTATGGCAGCCGTGGAGTGTTGAAGGTGTCAGCTGAATAAGAAAGAATGGAAGATCAGGGAGGGTGAAGAAACTGGCTGTTACACAATGCTGACGACATTTTAGCTCAAAACTTTTCTCACTAATGGAGAACACAACTGGCAATCCAAATGCTACTACAGAGCACAGTGGAGGAAGCTGTCCTCCGAGTCCAGCACAACACGGTTATTTTTCTTTCAGCAGGGCTGGAAGGCTGAACAGGAGCATTCCCATTAGGAGCTGAGGATGGTTTTCAAAATGTTAAGTAAACAAATACTGCTATTTATATTATTCTCTTGTGAGCTCTCAAGGAGAAACTGTACTACATGCCATATACACTATTGCTGTAGGTTATATGACATATTCACATCTGGTCTAGATCTTTCAAAATATAATTCTTGAGAGTAGACTTCATAGTTTTGGGTTTCCCCCCAACTTCACCATGACTTAAAAGACGTGTGACATCTACTGAAAACATATATCGCCTTTTTTTTAATCAATAAGCAACAACAATTAGGTCCCCATAGGAGCCTATATATCTACATATACATCTCTGAACAAAGAAACAACTGTATTCTAGAACAACAGTATTCAGAACACAGTAGTCTTTAATAAAGCAGCAAGCTGATGCATACTCTTCATAGCATTTTTTTAAAAAAGCACATGTTGTTAACCACTGTCAAGTTAACTTTGAGTTACAGCGGCCCTGTGAATCACAGGCTTTCAATTCATTCTATGACCAACAGCCCTGTTCAGGTCTTGCAGACTCAGGACTACAGCTTTCCTGATTGAGTCCATCCATCTGTAATGCCGTCTTCCTCTTTTCCTACTGCCTTCTACCTTTCTAAGTGTTATTGTCTTTTTTTTTAGTGAGTCATGTCTTCTTATGATATGTCCACAGTACAACAGTCACAATTTAGTCATCTTGGCTCTAGAGAGAGTTCAGGCTTGATTTCCTCTAGGACCCATTTATTCGTCTTTTTAGCAATCCATGTTATCTGTAAAACTCTTCTTCAGCAATACATTTCAAGCGAATTGATTTTCTCCCTATGAGCTTTCACAACTGTACATAGAAACCAGAATTATGATGGCATGGACAATCCTAATTGTAGTATTCAATTATATACTTCAGGATTTTGTCTAGTTCTTTCATAGCTGCCTTTCCAAAGTCTTTCATCCGATTTCTTGATTTCAGTCTCCATTCTGATAAATGACTAAGCCAAGGTATGGAAAATCTTGAACTATTTCAATATCTTCAATATCTATTTCAATATCTTCATAGCCTATTTCAATATCTTCATAGTCTATTTCACTATCTTCATAATCTACTTTAAAGTTATTTAAATAATCTGAAACCATTATTTCTGATTTTTTAATATTCAACTTTAAACCTGCCTTTGCACTTTCTTCCTTGATATTCTTCAGTAAATTATTCCAAATCCTCGATATTTTCTGCTAGTTGCATGGTGTCATCTGCATGTCATAAACTCTTGATGTTCCTTCCTTCACTTTTCATACCTCCTCTCTCCAAGTCTAATCCTGCTTTATATACAACTATCATATTTACCCAGCGTTGCCCAGGATTTTATTTTCTCATAGGTAACACTTGCTAGAAATACCTTAAGAATTACCATATCTTACTTTAGGAACTAGATGTGGTTGAAATACACTGATTTAAGATCCTGTGTCTCTAATTCCCCAAACTGTCCTGTCCAATACCTGTAACTTTTCCCCATATTCCCCAATCCAATCTGTATTCAGAGTTATTAACATACGCAAGTTGGGTTCCTGAGGGAAATACACTGCCCATATTCCCCAATCCAATCTGTATTCAGAGTTATTAACATATGCAAGTTGGGTTCCTGAGGGAAATACACTGCTGCTAGGCCTCATCTCCACAGCAACCAGCCTGAGGCCCAAGAGCTCTCCGGCTGAGAATTCTAAAGGCCCCTCCCTAAACTGCCAGCCCCAGGATTCCACAGAATCTTCACAGGCAGCCAATCATACGAGGTCTTCTCATCTGAGACAGCCTATCATATGAAGTCTTTGCCTGCCTGACACAGACAAACTCATGAACTTTGACTTTTATATATTAGGTAACTTTTGTGTACAAATAAAAAACAGATAGGGTAATAAAATGACCCCCTTTCCAACTTGCTTAAAGCTTGAAAGAGCTCTTTTGGCATTTGTTCTTGACGATTTATTTTTCCTAAGCTCCCTGACTGTAACTTCCACTACGCATATTCTAAAATGGGAGATTCAGCTTCAAATTATTCTTCCTTGAATGAATCTGTCACCATTTTATCTCTTTAATATAGGGCTTTTCTGCACTACAACGCTACAGTGCTATTATTCCACTTCCAACATTCTGTGGGATTCTGGGGTTTGTAGTTTGCTGAGGCCAAAGAGCTCTCTGGCTAAGAATTCTAAACACCCCTCTCTAAACTGCTAACCTCAGGATTCCATAGGATATTGAAAGTGGAACAATAGCACCATAACAGTGTAGTGCAGAAAGGCCCATAGTTCTTCAGTGTATTATTTCCATTACCTATTAATTTCTACATATCATGTAGAGGGTTCTCCGTCTGGCCACAGAGCATCCCCATTAATTTTTGTTCAAATTTCCCTTTGATTTCTTGGATCTTACAGAAGAACAGAAGAAGTCTCTTGTTCTTACCTCTTTGTAGTCATCTTTGTAGTCATCTTTTATTTCTCTGCATTGATTATTATAGTAGCTATCTTTGTCCCTGTGCACAAATCACTGAACAGTTGCATTCAGGGTTCTGACTCTATTTCTCTCACCTGTTACTCTTGCTTCTCATCTGTCCTTAACTGCTTGAAGAGTTTCATCTGTCATCCATTGCTACTTTTCTTTCTTTTTGGATGCAGATAGTATCTTTTTACATTCCCTGACAATGTCCCTAGAGTCAGGCCCTTGCCGCAACGCACCTTTTCACGGAGCTGGGTTGCAGGGATTGTGCTAGCAGCCTCTAGCGAGAGGCTCTCACGTCACGGTTCCTTCAGCTCTGCAGCTGCTGCCCGCTCACGCCAGAGCCCCACTTCTTCCTTCCGCAGTGCAGCCTGGGAGTTTCCCAGGCTGTGCTGGGGCATGAAGTGCAAGCACTGAGGCTCCAAAGCTCCGCATGCACGGCAACTGCGTGTGGGGCCCCAGAGCAATGCACAATTGTGCACCATTTTCGGCTCAAAGCTGAAAATGAAAAACTGCGTGAGCAGCGCTTGCCAGACCCTGGAGTGTCACACGATTGTGAGTCGTCGTGTGGACCGCTCCTCACATTTGCGCGATGCTTGAGGGGCCCTTTCGCATGGCAAATGCCACGCAAAAAGGGCCTCAGTCCAGAGTTCTTCAGGCTCCAGTGCAATTAGGCTTAATACATGTACCAAAATAAAAAAAAACCTGTCCCTAAATAAGTCCTTTTTCTATAGAGGGGTAGGAAAATGGATAGCAGGAGGTGGTCAACTTTCACTCCTATGCGAAGTTCCTGTGCATCTAGGCATAGCACAAATGAGAGTATGTCATTCCAATTGCCAATTCTGGTGAATTTTCATCCGTTTTCTGGTATGAGGAGTTGGGAATTCTGGGGGGTTAAGGGAAGTAAACAGTGGCATTTGTGGATGGTCTTCAGGCCATTTTTGGAAAAAAAATTGAGAGCTGTTGCCTTGGGAGTCTCCAGGAGGCCTTCTGAGACAACATAATTGGGTTTCTTGGGCTCCATGTGGCCATGCCTGCTCTATAGTGGTATCTTGATAATTAACAAAAATAAGTGCTTTGCTGATTGCAAAGAAAAGATTGTGTAACTGTTGCGAGCTCCTGTGACATGTATTCTCCTGGTTGGCCAATCAAAGATGAGCTGGCTGAGTCAGGGGCAGAACCTATACAGCTGGACCATGAAGAAGAAATCTTTTCTGTGGTCTACCTCATGAAGATAAAACTATTCACTTGCCATAGACTGGGCCACTTGCCCTTTGTCATTCTTTGTGAATTCCTCAAGCAGGAGGATAGACAATAACCAAAAAGTTGAGCAGAGAAGTAGAACAAAGAGGAGCAGAGGGGCATCAAGCAATGAGTGGTAAGAAAAAGAAACCACATGTCAGAATCTGTCTGGAGTGACGTAACAGAGAAGAGGATGCTGAAGCCTGGAGGAGTGGTTCCCACATTTTGAGTGTGGGACAAATCATTTTGAGTGGTGACAAATCTCAAGTGCACCACTGTTTTTAACCAACCTCTCCTGGCCAATGTCATATAACAGAATCACAATTTCTTCTTTTTACTCTCCTTTCCTTTAATCCTTCCAAATAGTCTCTATCAATCTCAAAGTAAAATGAGGCCATTCGATTTATGGGGCTCATTACGCAGAAGCTGATGCTGTCACAGCAGATACCAGCTAGGGACAGGTGATCTTCTCTTGCTTCCCTTGTTGGGCTCTTTTACTTTGCTGCTGGCTTATCTGCTATACCCCTTTCATATTTCTATGGCGTTGAATCTATGAGTATCAAAGAAGCCCCTAAAGTGTGAAATCAAAGCAAGATCAGAGTTAGGAAACATAATCACCACAAATTAGGGCAGAATGATGGTACCATCAAGATGTGAATAGTGTAGCTCCTCACAAAGACCTGGTTTTCTGCACAGAGACCTACTGTGAGAGAAACACTAGTGGCAGAATCAGATAGCAATAACATGCTGTTTGGTCCTTCCACAGAGCCTTCAACAATTGTCAGAATTCTAGAAAGCTAGTATCATTGCTGCTGTTCCTACCATATTGGTACTCCAAGAAGAGTCATGGCTGGAACAGCAGCAGAAGCTAGTGCAGGGCCATGTTTCCACAATGTGCTTCAGCAGGAGGAACAGTGCATCACCAAGGAATGGATTGAACCTACCAAGAAGCAACAAACAAGATGTGAGTCCTTTCAAGATGAGGAGTACCCCAAATCCTACTGAGCAGCAGCTGCCCATATCCCTGAGTTACCTATCCCAGCAGTGAGAAGAAGGGAAAAGGAGAATCAAACCACTTCAGGATTTTGGACGGCTCCTAAGGACACCCTTGACATCCATCTGGCTCATAAACAAGGGAATGGATCCTAGACAGTCATTAAGCTGTCTTTTTTTCATCTTAAAGCCTGAGGCTGAGAAGGAAAGATCAGGAAACAAAAGAGAAAAATAGAAGCAGGAAGACAGGGAGGTCATTTAATAATTGGTTGGTAAGTTATGTAGTCTTCATAGGGATGAAAGAGGGTGTTGCGTCTCTAATCAGCTGGGCCTGGGCTCTTACAAGAGTTCACAGACATTGCCTATCTAGGCAGTGCTGGACTATCTTGGAACCCAGCTGGAATTCATTAAGAGGATATCCTGCCTTTTGGGGCACAAGCTGGCCTCCCTACAGATGCTGATTTGTCAGTTCTTTATCCTCGACAAGTGTACTCTTAAGAACTGCAACCATACTAGGGCAGTACAAATTCACACGCAGGGTGATGTGCCATACAAAGACTTCTGTATTCACTTGGTCACAGCCACTATAGGAGCCACCTCCCCACACTACATGTTTGGATTATATGGGACATATATATGGGACATAAAAGACAAACTCAGCCTGGGAGTACCAGAATTCTCTTAGGACCTGTGGTGTTGCTTTGGTAGTCTACTTTAAGGGTAGCTGATATCCCCAGTGTTTTCCAGGTTATCAAGTGGGAAACAATCTCTTGAGACCTCACCTTTCTTGAATTTTTTCCCATTTTGATGGTAACTATCATTTAGCAGGATCAACCTGAGAACAAGAAAGTCTGGTTCTGGTGTGACAAGGTCAAGTAAGTGGCAGAATGTCTGCTCCAAACTGGTCATGTTCCTGAAAAATTTTCCTGGTTTGCTTGTCAGCCAACATCACTTTCTTAGCTAAGAGCAGTATCATGAATGTCATATTTCAGTTTCAGGCTGAGAGATTACATATGGTGGCTTTGGATGCAAACCACATAGATCCAATCCCAGAGGACCCATGGCTGCTTGGAAATAATCCATAACATAGTATTGTTCTCCCCACGTTATAGGAGCCAGTGTGATGTACTGGCTGGAGCATTGGAATACCACCCTGGAGACCAAGGTTCCATTTCCTGCTAGGCCACTGGGTGATCTTGGGTGTACCACACACTTTCAGCCACCAGAATACCCCATGATAGGTTCAGCTTAGATTGCCATAGGTTGGAAGTGACTTGAAGGCACAGAACAACAATGTTCTCTTGCATGCTGCATTCATACTACATATTGGCCATATTTACTGCCAGAATTCAGGATGGGTGACTGGCTAGTGCAAGAGACTACAGTTTTTTGTATTTCAGTACCACGTGGATTAGCTGGTTTGGATGATGGAGATGCTGTGGGATGAACTGGTTCCAACTCTATTTTGTTACGCCAATTAATTTGTCCCCTATCATAGCTGTACCTTGATCATCTAGCTGGGTGAAAATGACCTTCTGCAAGGGGGTTGGTCTTATCCTTGCTACCAGAACTAAGTAGTGACCCTATGTATATGTTTCCCTAATAATTACTGTTTTGGTTAGACCTCTTGGAGTGTTGTAAAAGAGTGGAGGAAACTGGAGACTTCATGACTACATTTGGGAATAGCTGATTCAACATCTGGGCAATTCACTTAGGCTGGAAGTGCTCCTTCAACAGCATCCATGTTTCAACTGTGAGCAAACCACCTGGCTATATGGGATCTGACATGAACCTCTGGGGCAGCTGCAGATATAGAAGCTTTGGTGTGAGCTGGATGGCCCACTGACCACTTCTTGTGGCTTAAGACTCCAGCTTTTTTTTTGGAGAGTGGGGCAGAAATACAGTAACTTGAGTGAAGGAGTCCAGTGGCATGGCCAGATCCAGGGCAGCCGGACCATCTTCACTCAAAGTAGCAGGGGGAACACAAATATGAACATGGACTAGCTTGTGCTGATGTGAGATCCCACTTCCTGATATTCCACAGTTTTTCCAGCAGATAGCCTGGGTGGGGGTTCAAAAGATGAAGGTGAGTCACACAATGCCTGGATTCACTGCCTCACATCATGCCAATGCTCTTTAACTCCAACTAATTAAGACTGTGGACTTCTTTCACTCCAGAAATGTGCAGATATATTTATATTAGGGCAGAGTTTGCCTAGCACAAGAATAACAGCACAAAGTATGACAGCACAAAGAAAAAATTATGAAGGCAGACAAGAAAAAAAATATACCCAAACTTATAAAAAGGTCACAAAGATATTCAACTAGGATAAAATCAAAGATGGTGAAGGGATTTAACAAATATTGTCTTAATGAAATACATTTCATTTTAATTGGCATTTATATAGCTTTTAAAATTTCTGAATCCAAATTTTATGAAGACATGGCAGTATAAGGATTCCTTATTATAAACAGGAGCAGAGACTACAAAACAATGTCTTGCCTAAGGCTACCTAGGGAGAAAATTTGGGAAGCCTTCTGAGACCAATTTGTGATGTATTTTGCAGATAAAACTGCTCATATGTGTGCTTATTTGTTGGGTCAGTTTTGGATGTGTCTGATTCCTCCTTGTTAGGTTTGACAGGCTTGAAGTTGCTTTACTGAGATACAAACATGGACTACCTTGACTTTGACTTGGTTCCCTTGGTGGAATCCAAACTTGAGGCTATGGCACAGTTTGCTCTCACACACAAATACATAAATGCCAACATGAAACACAATGAAAGGACACCACTCTCATCACGTCAATCTTAGCTGTCTGACTGATCAACAGCATCTTATAAAGGTCCTTCTCCAGATTCTCCCATTATAAGGGCATAACTGTTCAGTTACTTGAGAAAGAAGAGTCTCTCCAGTTGTGTATTTGACACAATCAAATACAGAACTAACGTGTGGTCTCCTGCCATACAGCACCTGGTAAAGATCTTTTTATTTTCTCCAGCCTTTCAAATCTTTGCCAGCTATAATCCTCATAGCAGAGGACCTGACCAATGTCCTCCTGTCACTCAAATTTCAACAGGTGAGCACAACTTTTTTGGTTGTGGCATTTTTACAAGTGCATTGCCTTCTTAGGAGGTCTGCCTAGCTGCTTCTTTGTTTGCATCTGATGGAGTGGACTGCAGTGCACAAATGATTATGTTAATTTGTGAGGCCCAAATCCAATTGTTAGTCCAATTATAGCTGGGACTCATTAAATTAACTGTTTAATTGTAAGTCAAAGCTTTTGCAAGTGCCAATGATTCAGTGGGACTACCTAAGTGAGATTAACTATGAACACATTACAAATAATTCTTTGTGGGACAAAGAGGCAGGCAAAGTTTTGGGGTTGCAAAGAAGGAATATTTGTTGGTGAGATATAATTTTATAATAAAGTAGAATTCATTTTATTTGTTGCTTTTACAACTGACATACTTGCCAAGTTCAAATGTAGTGTTAAACCACAGTTTACTGAGCTGTGGCAGGCCTCAAACTTGAACTTTTCTCTTTTTTCTTTCTCACACAATGGAAAGAGACTGAAACATTCCACTTCTGACATGCTATAGTTTCTCTACGCTTGAATTTGGGAATGCCTCTGATTCTGCATTGAGTTCAAATAAACCAGTATCAGAACAACATTTCAGATCCTTGTTTATTAAAGAACAACAGGTTGAATGGACCACAGTTCTCAAGTTTCGAAACTAGAAGCTTTCAATCTCCTCTCTTGCATACAAAAAGGGAGGAAAAGAAGAAGAACACTGAATCCCAATGTTCTCCATGGTTGGTTCTTGTAATGCTAAACCATGTCTGAACCAAGTCACAGTGTCAAATAACACAAGGTTGAATATTAACTCTTACACTTATTAACAGAATAGTGAAATTATATAGAAGAAGCAAGAGCAATAGAAACAACAGCAAATATCACTCCGAAAACACTGCTGTGCATCATAAATTACTCTGACCATGAGATGAGCAGCTGTAAAACAAAATCCTGTGGTTAATTCAGTCACTGTATTCTGTGTTGAGCTGCTTGCGTGTATTCCTATTAGTACGATTAAAAAATATACTTCAACCACCACACTATTTACTAATGAACCTCTCATCTTAGTTAATAGGTTTTGCAGATTCTTCATTGTAAAGTAATTACTATATTTTGCTTTATTTCCATGCTTACTCTTTATCATGATAACTGGGAATACAATTTTGCCGCCGAATTTTGGCATTTTCTGCTGTTCTGCATTGTAACTTTTCCTGAGCTGAATACCAGTTATTTTTGCTTTATTATTACCTTTATTATATTTTAATATGTTGTGAGCAACTTTGGGGCATTTAAAAGAGAAAAACAGACTATAGAAAAACTAAAAGCAATAATAACTAATTTACTTAGTACTTCTCTTAGAGAACATTAAAGATGACTACAACTACTTTCTACTTCTTACCAATATGGGAAGATTTTTGCATCTGTGATGCTTCCTAAAAGTACTGGATTTAATGAAAGAAACAAAGATGAATGGTATCTGATGTAATTTCAGTAGCAGTAACCTAATAATGTGTATTTTGTAGTTTGTTCTATTTTGCCGCTTTCAACTTTTATCTTCACAAAGATTTTTCTTAAATTAGAAATGAAATTGATATCCTTACTTTTATTGCAATGACCTGATTGCAATAGCCTCCACAAAGTCTAGTTGGATTCAAAGTTTTTGGAAGCTGTCCTCTTCCTTCTTTCCCTTGTAAATTTTCATTTTCAAACCACTTCAGAAGAAGGAAACTCTGACATTGCCAATCATCAGTGAAAGTGAGATTTTCACATGCCCAATTCATCTGAGGGTCTCTCTTCTTGTAAAGTATTAGTATTTTCAACAGCTGGCTAAAGATCTATATTCAGCAATCTAATTTCAGCTACTCTGTATTCTCATTTTTTTAAATGAAAAAGACCCATGAAAAACAAGTGAAAATGTCTACACTGCTTCATCGTTGAGTTAAAATATGTAACAGAACTATAAAACAGCAAAATATTTCTCATATCTAGTTGTGTGAATACTAGAGTACCCTTTATTTCAAAGAATCTGAAACATATGGAGACAATCCATTTTGGACAAGCCAACCAAAACTATTTTCAACCAGGAAATCATACTGAGTAAATACCCTCCAATACAATTCAGATCTTCATTTGGTGGTTTAGATTTGGCCCTGATTCACGTTGAGCTAATCTGGACCTGATCCAACCCAAATGTAATCTGATTCCAAAACAAAATATGGAAATCCAAATCCTTAATTTGCATTAGGAAACAAAACCAGCCAAAATCTATTGTTTTGTTTTTTTTGTTTTTTTTACAATGCACACAATTCTTGACCAAGTAGTTCATGAATTTCATGAATTTCCCACCCAGCCCGGAAATGAGAAGAATTTTACAACAATGGAGCAGTCAGCAGGAAGGACATTATCACTGGCTGCTCTACAGTTGTGAAAATGGCTTGTACCGGTCAGAAATAAAAGAACTCAAGTTTCAACTGGAAGGATGAAGCTGAGGAAATATACTGTTCTATATGTTTTTATTATTCAGTATATGTCTGAGTTTTCTGCAAGAAGTAGGTTATCTAATATATAAAAGTCAAATTTTGTTTGTCTGTGTCAGGCAAAGACCTCATTATGATTGGCTGCCTAAGAAGACTCTATGGAATCCTGGGGATTACAGTTTAGGGAGGGGCCTTTAGAATTCTGAGCCAGAGAGCTCTTGGGTCTCAGTCAACTGTGACTGTCTTGAATAGGCCGATTGCTATGGAGACAAGGGCTAGCAGCAAGGAGGAAGACAGTGTATTCCTTAAAGAACCCAACCTGTGAATGTTAATAACTCTGAATACAGACTGGATTGAGGAATATGGGGAAAAGTTACAGGTAATGGACAAGATAGTTTGGGGAATTAGAGACACAGTATTTCAAATCTTTCTAATAAGTATTAAAATCCCAGGCAATGCCAGGTATACATGCTAGTATAGCTATGAAATTAACAGTATATTCTGGGTGTGGAGGTATTCATTAAATGTTACTTCCTACAGATTAAGGTGTGTATGCATATATAACCATTATGTTCTGAGAAACAATAATATCTTATCCAGAACTTCTATCACATCCAGTGTTTAGATAAAGTAAGTGGATATTTGTATTTGACAGCATGGATTAACAGTGGGAAACTGCAAATAACGCATTTCAACAGACATTCGCCAGACCCCCCAAGTGCTTTACTATACTCACAATCAGATGACCCTGTGTGTGTGTGCAGGTTTGTTGGTGAATGTGATGAATGGATGAGAACTGGGCTCAGAGAGGCGTCAGTTTCAAAGTTCAGGCAGGAAAGGCCCAACTTGGTGCTGTATGCACCCGTCTGCGTAATCTCATTCTCCTCAGACTCCTTCTGTTTTTCAACTGTCTTGGGTTTCTTCCTGAAAACAAACAAAGAGATATTTGAGGAAACCAGTTGCATATGCAGGAAACAGCATTTTTAGACACTACTAAGAAGAAAATTTTAAACTTAAAAGGGAGAAACCATTGTTCATACTTTTTATTTGGAACCATGCCATTCCTTGTATCTACAGTGATGCAATGGTCTTGGGATCATGTGAAAACATATGGAAAGCAAAAACCTGCTATATTGTTTCTGGTGACTTCACAGAAAGGAACACCTGCTCTGTTATATTAGGCAATTAAATAGGCATGCCAGAAACCCGTGATAAAAAGAAAAGAAATCATATTTTAAAAAGAGAATATATTTACTCTTTCACTTACGAAAAGTCCCCAAAATGAAATCTGCATGTTGTAATATTATAAAGTTTCACATATAAATACGTTATTTCTTTGTCACAAGTTAAGGGTGACAAACCTACCCAATAATCATCATAGGATTGGAATTCAGGTCTCCATAATCGACATATAACTTTCTATCCAATTTACCACTTTGATCCTCACTCTAGATCTGAGTAAAATAGTGGTTATCTATACAGAACATGATTCAATGTGGGTACGCATTTACATATGTGAAGTATTTCTTTTTCTCCTCCCAGTCTACAAGGGTTCTTGTAGACTAATTATCAACAATTGGAAGAAAGGAGCTGAAGCTTCTCGAATTGCTTAAACTATTGCTGAAGTTACTTCTCTGTATAAGAGTACAAATGGATCACTGGAAGCTAGCTTATATCCAAAGCAATGGCTTATCTAGCTCAATACTGCCTGCAGTGATTGGCAGCTATTCTCCATGGTTTCAGGCAGGAATCTTTCCCAAACCTTACCAGTGAGTTAGCTCAGGATCTTCTGCATGCAGACTAGTGATGTGCTTTGTTAAATTATTCATTCCTGCAAAATTATTCAATTTTCTTCCCATTGCCGAGAATCTTCAAAAACTACAGTTTTCAAAGAGTTCTTGCAATGAGGAGAAAGATGGTGGTGGGAGGAGGAAGCTAAGAGAGGCTTGGGGAGACCATAGTCCTGAAGTCGGGGACAGGAAAAAGGTGAATCTGATTGGATGGGAGGAGTAATCCTGAAGTTTATTTGAGGGCTGAAAAAGAATGGCAAAGGGGCTTGAAAAAGATTCTTCTCTTTGCTGGAGTCTTTGGATTCTTGAGAAGCCCTTTCATTGTAATTTCTCCTCCCATGTTTTTAAATATTCTTTCCACCCATAATGCAAACTGAGCTCCAGCGCTGAGCCACTGCCTGTACCCTTGAAGTCTAGCTGATCTCTGAAGGAGAACTTGAAGAAATTATAGCTTGGCCAGTGGTCATGCTCATGCTGGCTATGCAATTCTGGGAGCTGCAGTTAACAAGTAGCTTTTTAAAGCTCTGAACTTATTAATGGACATTTTTACATTTTTTAAAAATTAGTTATGCTGAAGCAGAAGTTATTTGCCTGCTTCAGTCAGGAAACTGGCTACCCTGCTCTAAGTCCTTCTAACAAAGCAACTGTACTCATGGAACAGATTATGATGGAGGATACTGATCTGCTCCAGCTTTTGAAATGTCTTTCCTCCATGTTTCAGTGAGTGTCCCCTCTTATTTCAGAATCCAACCTAGCTCATTTTGGAAGAAATAAGCGATTCTCCTCTTTGGAACTAGTCAAACTAGATATGAAATGGGTCACTAAGGGTTAAGCCAAAGCCAAGGAGAACTCCAAATCAAGATGGAAAGAGGAGAATAAGTATGAACCTAGAGAAGATGGCTGATCATATGCAGAGGAAGGTAAATTTCTTCAACCTGTAATTTCTGTAGGAGATAAAGGTACCAGAAGGTTCAGCTATTCCAAGTGGTACCTGGTAAAGTTATCCCTTCTCACAATTATGAACAATACAGGATAAATATTCTTGTTGATATCTGATGTGACAGATTGTATAAGTACTGCAACCTGTTGATAGAAAAATGTTTAAAAGGTAATTCAGATTACACTGTAGTAAACAAACTGAGTCCAGTTCTCTGCTCAGGGTGGCAAAATAGCTAGGACTGCCCCTTCTTACTGTACAAGAAGCAAATATCAGAAAGCCTGAATAAGGTCCATATAGTGCATATGATGTTACCATTGAGAACTAGTATGAAGAAAATTGTTCTGGAAAAGTACAAAATAATTGTGTTCTTCAGTGGCATGCATTGGTATAACTTACTTTTTTATGCAAATATTTTATTTTCACTACAATTAATTTAAAAAAACTTCTCACCAGCATGGTCATTATTTTAAACCATAAATTTAAGAAAAAATGGTTTCATGTACTTCACAGCCATGTTACTGGACATGTGATACTATATAACTCTTTTTACCTACCTCTTTGAGAAAATTAACTTTAAAATGTAGTTTTTTTTTAAAAAAACTATTTTTCTATCAGAGCAATTAACAATGACAGAATAGTACCATATTAATAATTAGGCAATGTTGAAATAATCATAGTAATTACAACAAAAAAGATCAACCAGTTTGCAGTAGTATAATTTTTTGACAAAAATAATACCACACGGATTCTATTATAACGCCCCCCGCAAACTAATCAGTTTAAAGTAATTACTGCTACTACTTTCATTAACCAGTTGCAACACTGGACATCGGCAAAAGAGCTTCCCCTACATGAACAAGCTTGTGTGCTCCTTTCTCCCCTTTGCTCCCTTTACATTCCCATAAGGATGAGAGCAAAAACTTTAGTTTCTGATAATGGACAGTTTCCTGTTTTGTTTTGACTCAATTCAGCTTTTGATTATGCTCTAGTTCCTGAACAATTCAGGATCTGAAACTAGGGTTCTATATTGGCTTATTTTAAGAAATCAGTTAAATGAGTTCAGATATAATGGTGAACTGTCTTTTATTCACATGGTCACAAAAGCCTCCAATTTCCTCCTTGCAATTACACAAGAGAGCGAGCATATGCAGGTTCATTTGCATAGTGAGAGAGCATTGCTTCCAATTGTGTTGGAACTGGTTTTCAATTCCCAGTGGCTCTAAAGTGGGTGTGAAATCTACTTCAGCAGTGGGCAACTGCCAGTAGTTGGCTATATTGGCCTTCTATAGAAACTTGGGAGAGTTGTACTCCTCTACCTTGTATGTAGCCTTGTATGTACATCTGGAAAAGTTACTAATTTTCTAATCTAATCCCCACTGGGGCAGAATTCCTGATGTTTACAGCATTTCTGACAGATATCCACACATCCTCTACTTAACAACCTCTAACAAAAGGGGAATCCACCAAGTTCCCATAATGCTTCATTGCAGAAATAGATAATACCATTAAAAAATATTTCTAGTACTAGCACATATACCTGGTGTTCCCATGGGTTTTATTTTCTCATAGGTAACACTTGTTAGAAAGATTTGAGATCTTGTTTCTAATTCCCCAAACTGTCTTGTCCAGTACCTGTAACTTTTCCCCATATTCTCCAATCCAATCTGTATTAAGAGTTATTAACATACAGAGGTTGGGTTCCTGAGGGAATGCACTGCCCTCCTCCTTGATTCTAAGGCTCATCTCCATAGCAACTGGCCTGTTCAAGACAGACACAGTTGACTCAGGCCTAAGAGCTTTCTGGCTGAGAATTCTGAAGGCCCCTCCCTAAATCGCAAACCCAAGGATTCCATAGAACAGTGGTTCTCAACCTGTGGGTCCCCAGGTGTTTTCGGACTTCAGCTCCCAGAAGCCCTGAGCATTGACCATAGTGGCTGGGGCTTCTGGGAGCTGAAGTCCACGAACATCTGGGGACCCACAGGTTGAGAACCACTGCCATAGAATCTTCTTAGGTAGTCAATCATATGTGGTCATTGCATGATACAAACAAACTTTGACCTTTATATATTAGATTTAGTCAAAAACTCCTTCATTGTAATTTGAATCCATTGGTTTGGGTCCTAACTTGTGAAACAACAGAGAACAGGTCTTCAAACTAGGGTAGGGGATTTCTTTGTAATTGTCTGGAAACAGCTGAATAATTTTTCAGAAGAAGGAAGGAGGAAAAGTATCTTTTAAGGACAGGAACACTGGAGCAGGATGACAATGCAAACATGTGGAAGGGGTAGATTTCAAAGATAAATGTTTCCTTAAAAATTAATAGTTTCTGTTTCATGTGGAAGAACAGACAGTGAAGAAATTAAAAGCAGAATATCGAGTTAGGTGGACTGACAAACTAAGAAAATGAACTGAATAACAAAATTCAGTTTAATGATTAAGGAGGAGAAAATGGGTGAGGAAAAACAAAGTAAACAATGGAGAAGGGAATCTTAAATACATCAGCCAAGATAAAACCAGCTTCTAATGCAGAGGCTGAACTATGTTTGAGTAGCTGACACAGAATAGTTTTATCAGACCCGTTGAGGATGAAGGGAAAAAGAAATGTTAGGAATGATTCTTAAGGCACATTTTTTTAAATGAAAAAAGGTAGAAAGTTGAGTTTTGTGAAAATATGATTTGTTCCAGGCTAATGGATCTTTGAATCATCTGCATAACCTAAAATAGATCATGCATGAAGTTATTAAATTACATAAAATAAAAGATGGAAGAATTTGGAACAGAAACCTCCAAAACCAAACACTGCAAGGAAAGAATGTTATGAGCAGAATAAGCACAGACTGATTACAACAGCAAAACCATTTATCTGAGGGAAACTATGCTATTACTTGAACTCCCCCTCACCATCTCCCAAAGCTCCCCTCCCAAAAAAAAGAACTTTGGAAAAAGCAGTTCAGTATGTTAAAAGACTGAAGATATAAAGAACTATGTAGGAAAGCACCTTATCATACAATAGAATGCAAAGCCACTTTGCTATTAATCAAGAACATTGTATTTGGTTATATAAAGGAATTATATAATCCTGGTATGTTTCAGAGAGCACAGCATGTGAAAGTTCTTGTAAAACCTTGGTGCCTGTCAGTTACATAGGCAGCCTACAGAGGGCAGCAGAGGGCCATCTGGCTGCAAGCTACGTTACAAACAGGCATTTCCAGACTCTTCCTCCTGGTCATCATGTCAGAGGTTAGTCGGCTAAACTCCCTTTAAAAATAAAAAAAGATTTTAAAAAAATCATTGCCATCAGTGTTAAAATTATAGAGCCCAACGAAGCGTCTGCTCAGCTGGAAAATGAACACTCAAGTGAAACATATTGGCAGAATAAAAGGGGGAAAATACATATATTCTGACCTCCCTTTCTTTTTCATTTCTTAAAAATTCACAGTACAAGAAAAGGAAACAGACTGGGTAGATGAATGAGGTAAATAAATATGTTGTTTTACAATATCAAAAGAAAATCTAGCATCCACACAGCCATACGGAAAATGGGCCAAACACTAAGAATTCTCATGCCAAAATTACTTCTAAACCTTCAGTTTTGAAATTGTTATTTTCAGACTAACATGGAGGAAGGTAGAATAGAAATATACCAAAACAAAAATAACAATACTAATCCAAAGAGGCTTGTGGAAGCTTAAAAAAATTACTAACTTTTAAAAGAGAACAACTTACTCAATTAGATCTGATGAAGTGGAAAAAATGTACAAAATGTAGAATATAATCCACAAAAGATCCACAGTCAGCAGAGATTTTTTTCTCCCTTTCAATGTGTAGGAAGAATGAAATTCTTCACTAATCTTCTTGAAGGAAGATGAGTGTGACAGGCCCTTATGTTTTTCCAAGGGTGTGGTGGTGCCCCATCTTTATCACACAGCTCTGCCTCCCCATTTATAATGACACCTTTGTATATAAGGGTGAGGGTTTTCAATATTTGTTTAGAATTATTCAATAACTTTATGGTAGTGTATTTTCTGTTTTACTTCAAATACTGCATACAACTCAGCTGAGTCAGTATTTATGAAAATAAACTGTAACATTTATTTGGATAACAATAAGAATAAAATTATTAAAGATCAGATGCAGCTCAAAGTTAACGCAGTTCTTCAGTGCCCTTTTTAGACAGTTCACTTGTATCTTTAGACGATGATATGAGGCAAAGGTATTGTAGAACAGCCCTTTGCCTACACTCCTACCAAAAGCTCAACCACTAATCTAGGTCACATTCTCTGACTAGATTCTGCTAGGGTTCAATTACTCTTCTGCCTCTCATTAGGCTTCCACTGAGAATTAACCCTTTCCATTCAGTCACACACGCTGGTTGGCTAAGTGTCTCTACTCCACAGCTTCTTGTTAGGAATCTCACTGAAGGACTAAAAACCAACAACTGGTTCTTGCCTTTATATACAGTAACTTTTTGTCTCAGCCACCAGCCCCTCCTGCTCACTACTGGGCTGGGTTTCTCTCCGGAGGAGCTATTCTGGTTGCCAAGCAATGTGGTTCCAGGCTGCTCTGGCATTTCAGGTAGCTATACCCCCAGAAGTTCATCACAACGAACAATTTTAGCATTTTTGTTCTTGTGGCAAGAAAGTTTTGAAAACCACACAATTTTTGAAATCTATTTGCAATTTGGGAGTTATTCTGTGCCAAATTTGCATATGGTTGTTTTGCATAGAAACCAGAATTTTTTGTGTTGGAAACAGCATTTTCTGTGCAGAAAATAATATTTCTCTGCAAAATAGCCATATGCAAATTTTGCACAAAATAAGTCCCCAATTACAGCTTTTTCCATGCAGGAAATAGTATTTTTAATGCATGGGGTTCTTTGGGGATTAACTTCTGCCACTTCTACCATGCTTTTGTAAATAATGCTTGATAAATTTGTTGGTACTTCAATTTCTCTCAGCTTGTTTTTGTGCAAGTTGCTCCTTCAACTCTCTCAGCTCCACACTGCTCTTCTTTCACACACACACACACACACACACACACACACACACACACACTATGGTTCCCAATTCCTTCTTATTCCTGCTCATTTCCTTTGGTACTGCCAAGTCTGCTTCTCTCCTGATGGTACAATCTTCCTTTTTTTCAGCTGTTTTTTGTGTGAGTTGCTCCCTGTACTCCTCTGGGTTCTGCTGCTCCCCTCCTTTCTCAACTTCTCCCCCTGTTCCTGCCTACTCTGGTTTCCCAATTTCTTCTCATCTCTGCTAATTCATCAGGGCTGCTCCTCTTCTGCTGCCCAATCTCGACCATCCATTCTTGGCTGGGTTTTTTTTGTGCCACTTGCTCCCCATTTCCCTTGGCTCTGATGCCCCCCTTCTTTCTTGACTTTTCTTTCTCTGCCTACCTACTCGAGCTCCCTGATTCCCTTCTCATTCCTGTTAATTTATTCCAGTATGGCTTGGGTTGCTTCTCTCCTCTCCTGTACCTTGTGGAAATTTTTCAAGTGCTTTTTCTTCCTCTCCACATTTTCCAAGTGGTTGGGAACACCAAATTTCAAACAGATTCAGAAAATTGGCAAATACCCATTCCATCCCTAGAGAGTAGTAGAGGATCAAAGAAGCACCCGGTTATGATGCCACAGCTAGTCACATCTTCTTCAGAGGTTCTTGAGGATTTGTTTGAATTTCCCTGAACTGTTGTGTAACACAAGCAAGTGCTATACAGTGGTGATTTACTTCTGAGCAAATCTATGCAGGAATAAGCAGCCTCCTTTCATGTGATGCATTCAGTCTTTTAAAAGGTATACCCACTTTCCCTCTGTCTATCATTACTTGTTGGCTAGAGATTTCAATATCATATTTATATCAGAACTTTAGGTTTCCTCCTCAAACTGAAAAAAGTGTCAAAAAACACACTTTGAACTGATTATCTAAGCAACCTTCCCATGGAAAAGTAATCAAAGCATTTGACACTTCAGCTGAGAGACTCTGTTGATCTGTGGTAGACTGACCTGCAAGATAATAGAAATAAATTTTATACTGGCTCTTTTCAAGCTATATTTACAAGCATTCACTTTCTCCTCTCCTGTTCTTTGTTTTCTCTCTTAAACAGAGTCTAAAGATTTTTCCAAATGTGCTTATATAGTGTCACCCATCAAATGGGCAAACAACAAGATCCTTCTAGAGATGCTTAATTATATTTCTCTTTGTGTTTTAACTGAAAATGGGTACAGGTAGAGGAAAAACGTATATTTTGAAAACATGCAGCAAAACCTAGCATGTACAAAGGACAGTTTCATTTTCTGATCACAAATTGCCAAATGGTGGAATTTATTTTTTATTAGAAATAAAGAAATGCAGTTGCCAAACGCAACTGAGAGAGCACTTCTGGGAGAAAGGAAATATTCAGTTCTCAAAATAACTTCATCTCTATGGAACATCAAGTTAGGCAAGTCTTTGAAAGCTACTAGCTCTCCTTGCAGAGGTAATCATCACAAGAAAAGTCTTAAAAGAAGACAAGCATCCACTGATGCTACAGGTTCAAAAGAGATTCTACCACTTGTAAAAGGACAACAGAGAGCAATTATGGAGGCACCCTATGTGGCACAGGGGATAAAATCTGTTTAGATCTTTCACAATTTCTTCAGTGGATATGTGAATAATAGGATAATGGAAACATTCTGTGAGAAGACTATGTTGCTACTTAAGTATTTCAGGAAAAGAATGAAAAATCTGAATTTTTCAAGGGAGGAAAGGAACATCTGCTATAGTATATTGTGCACACTTGTGACAGTACCATTCACATATGCCAGAAAATTACTTCATTTAAAATAACGTGATGGTTGAACACATTTGGGGGGCCCTAACACCACTGCATTCAGCAAGGAATAATCCTTGACGCTGTCAACCTGAAGGTGCAGGGATTGAGGTGCTGAACCTTTCCACTTGCCTGAGAAAATCTGGAATTGCTGGGAGGAGAAGAAAATGATGGCTGAAGAAACTGAGAATTAAAGTTGTTCACAGAGTGATGAGAATGCAGCATGATATATTACCTCTGGTCTTGACTGTTGCCCTCTTGACTGTTAGTGGAATAGGAGGAAATATGTAGAGGAGAGGACCTGTCCATGCATTCAGAAAAGCATCTCTCAGTGAGTGAGATCCTACTCCCACTATGCTGCAGTATCTGAGACACATTTGTTTACGCTTGGAAGCAAATCCATCTGCAGTCTTCCACATCAATTCTGTAATGCTTGAAATACTACTTGTAAAACAACCACTTTTGACTGTCTATTCTGTCTCACCTAAGGAAATGTCTCACCTAAGGAAACTGTCTGACTTGCTATTGGAGTAATGTATCTTGGGATTACTCTTCACAGACAAAAAGGTTCTCTTGATGCTGAAGGGACAACTGTATCTGACGGCACCAATGTTATGGTAGCAAGTCAAACCTTGTGAGATAGAAGATGGAATAGGTCTATTTCTTGTCTTTTACTTCTTGTCTTTTTCTGAGGAACATTCTCATCTTCTTCCTTGTGGATATGGCTTTCAACGTTTTCAGTTTTTATTTATTTTTGGGGAGGGGGAACTTTCTTCCAAACTCTTTCCTAGAGTAAGTGGTAGAGTTCTAGACAGACAGACATAGGTTGCTGTATACTGGGTTGAAATAAGTGGTGCTAAGACAGAACATGGAAATGAAGCTGATCTTGAGGTAGATATCATTGATGCTGATAGCTTCACTACTGAAGCTGTAATTGCATCAATGCTGTCATTGTTGGATGTTGCAATCTTTGCAAGCCTATACTCGTTGGTAAATAGCATGCCACTCTCTAGGAGTTCAAGTTTGTTTATTTGTTCATACCCATTCTCTTCCTGCATTAAGTAGGCATTCCCTTTGTTCTCTGGGGTCCATCTTCTCCTCTTGCACCTTTCTTCTTTTTCTCTCTCTGCCTGCCTCCATTAAGCATGTGCTTCCAAGAGCTCTTTCAAGCTGAGAAGCTCCAACTTCCTGATATAATGCTACACCTTTCTTTTTCTTCCTTTCCTCAAGAAGATGAACCTGTGTTGATTATGCACATGTATTCATGAGTAAAACTACCTGCATATACCTTATGAAGAAGACTAGTTTCTTTTTCAGCTAGTTACTGAATGTGGGATGGAGCGGCTACTGCTTCTTGTCCTCTCCATGCATTGCTGAAAGCCTCACTCCTGACCAACTTCAAAGCTCCAAGCCACCTCATATAGACAATCTGTGCTTCAGTGTGGGCAGGCAGGATCAGAAAACTGTCTGGCAATCCACAAATTGGCAAGTCCACAAATTGGGCGCACAATGATTACTGAAGTACTGATACCTCACAACAGGACTCCTGCAGATCTCAGCGCTGATCTCACAGTTGTGCACCTGGCTATGAAAAGGCTAGTCAGACCTTCTCCAATCCTTCCTTATCACGTTCAAGCACAGAATGCTTGTGTGAGGCAGCTTCAGGGCTTCAAAATAAATCAGGAGGGGTGGTATGTTTGTCAGTGCAGTGTAAAGTCTTCATGTAGTTCTTTATGCTACACTGAGGTGATGACGAATTGAGGCCACAGTCTTTCCCAGAGTCAAACTAGAGGACAGAAGAACTTGGGTCACTATTTATTTGGTCTTTTACAGACTGATACTGGTATGTCAAACAGGGGTTCTTGGTGACTAAGTCAGCTGCACTGAGAGTGATTTTTCCAATTTTGCCAAATGCAGTTTAAGCTATTATTGCAGAGTCAATGTTTAGTACATCTCTTGCAGATAAAACATAAGTATACTTGATGCCACTCTCCAAGAAAGAAAAGGCACTGAATGTTTCTGTCTGGTAGAGTGATCTTCTTTCCACAGGTGGCACAGAACTGACAGTAGGCTTTAGAGCCTATGAAACTCCTCAGGCCAAAACCTTCAACAAAAGCAATGATGGCCCAACCATGTACAGATGAAAAGTGATGAATAAATACTTAACAGCCCTAGATTAATGATTATTTACAACACTAAATTAAGAACTATATGAAGCACTAAACACTCAGCAATCTCACAATGAGAGAACATTCCTATTGATTATGTTTGCACAGCAGAGGAAAAAGAAATGAGAAGAAGAACCTGAGGCATGTTGAAATCTGTACAGTATGGAGAGGGGAGAGGCTCTCACTCCAATGGCCCATTCACACTAGACAATTACAGTGCTATTATTTCATTTTAACTGCTATGGAATCCTGGGGTTTATAGTGTGGTGAGGCAACAGAATGCTCTGGTTGAGAATTCAAAATGCTCATTCCTAAACTGCAACTCTCAGGATCCCTTAAGATGGAACCATGGCAGTTAAACTGGAATAACAGCACTATAACTGTCTAATGTGAATGAGCCCTAAATCCATCTGAAATATTTTTTGTGTGAGCCACAGAGTCCAAAAAGTACAATGTCAGTTGTCTAAGAAGGAATCTATAAAATAAATAAACGAACAAAAGATTACTGCTCTACCAATTACTGGTAAAATTTCATATGGTGAACTATCTTCAGTTTGGGGAGTTATGTTTCAGTGGTAGATACTCTAACGTATCTGTGGAAAAAACTACTTTTTAAATGATACTCTAGTGGTTCTCAACCTGTGGGTCCCCAGATGTTTGTGGACTTCAGCTCCCAGAAGCCCAAGCCACTATGGTCAATGCTCAGGGCTTCTGGGAGCCGAAGTCCACAAACATCTGGGGACCCACAGGTTGAGAACCACTGCAAGGTATCTGTGGAAAAACCTACTTTTTAAACATATATATTTATAAGTTGGACTATCAGTATCACTTTTTGTTTTTATTAATATATTTTAATAACACTGTACACGTTATTAAAATATTAATACAGTAATACATTTTATCCCTGTAGATGAGCCAGTGTGGTGTAGTGGTTTGAGTGTTAAACTAGGACAGTGGGAGCCTAGGATTTAAATTCCTGCTCAGCCATGTTTTCTCACAGCACTTTTGTGTAGGAAACAGCACATGTAAATTTTGCACAAAATAAGTCCCAAACTATGAACAGTTTTTAAAAATAATAACTTTATTAAAGGTTTTTTTGTAGTGGGAAGAAGAATGGTAAAAAATTACTTGTTGCTTCTTCCTTCAAGAACAAAATTAGCAAAGAATTACATCTCTTACTCATTGCTGCATCAGCTGGGAGCTGTTAGCTTTAGTGGATTCATTCTAAACCTATAAATATACGATGGAGATATTTAAATAGTAGTTGCTACTTGTTGTCCATCTGCAAATTCTGCCTTTTTGTTTTAAGAAAAAATAAGTCTGATTTTTAGTGCTAAGGTAATCCAGTGGCATGATTTTAACCATTTCTGTCCTACAGATCTCTCACATAATTTCTTGTCCTTGACCCCAATTTATAAAGATTATGTGTGCACTTGGCTTAGACAGCATAATACAGAATAGTATTAGAATAGTGGTACTGAATAGAGAATAGTGGTACTGAAGTTACCTGAGCACACATTAGATATAATTATGTATTAATGCTGGGGAGCTTTCTAAGGTATAGGAAAGTAAATCATAATACATGAACCAATTCTCCAACGAAGCTACCAAAACTTTTTCTCCTTGTACATTTTCAAGAAAAAGCCGGACTTGTTGCACAGTGCCTCAAAAAGTATTTTAGTGGGGATTTTAGACTGAATAACTTATGAATTCCTGATTTATATTATGATTCTAGGAGAAGGACAACTGTATAGTTACTGAGGAATCCTGACTAGGCCCATCTCCAAAAGCCAATGCCAAACAACTACATATGATCAGACCCACGAAACAGAGACTTGGATTTACAAGAGACATTTCTCAAACTACAATACCCACTTAAGAAGGTGAAGAAACAAATTGACCAGGTAAGATTAATATGCAGGAACAATTTAGGACAAGCCAAGCCAAAAAACACATAATGACAGATCATCCCCATTCCCACCCCTAGTGCTCACCTACAGTCCCCAGCTGACATCACTCAAATGCATCATCAACAAGCTACAATCAGTTCTGGAGAATAACAGAGCCCTCCCTTAAGCTTTAGGAGGAAGGACTTCATTGGCCAACAGATAGCCTCCAAATCTTAAACAAATAGTCACCTACAACAGGATACATAACATGGATGGTAATACAGGGACAAGACTCTGCCACAAACTAAGATGTCATCTCTGTCCCCATATCTACTCTGGGAGCAATATTACAGGAATCAATAACATCACTCAAAACATCAGAGGTACATTCATTTGCTCTTCTTCCAATGTGATATATCACAGCCTATGCCAGCAACATGATTCTATACTGGACAAACAAGACAGTCTCTGCACAAGAGGATTAATTAACACAAATCTGACATTAGAAATGGCAACACCCAAAAACCAGTTGCAGAACATTTCAATCTTCCTAGAGACACAGTAAGTGACTTACAAGTTCTAGTCCTTGAACAAGGAAATTACAAAAGAAGACTAGAAAGCGAAACTGTTGAACTGAGTTATATACAGAAATTCCAATCCATTAACAGGGTATGAACAAAGGCAATGGCTTCATAGCTCAGTTCATATATTAATACAAGAGGCCTCATTTGTGCACATATAACAAAAGGAATATTCTCAGAGAGAGTTTTGAGCCCTGGGAAACTAACTTTTGATAGGCAGATTTATTGCTTTCACACATCAACAGTAACTGACCATGTAAAGATCTGAAAGACTGCATCACCTTACAATCTGAAAATTTATAGCAAGAGTCATGATTTGCATCTTTCTAGATCCTATTACATTCTGTCCCACTCCCACAACTGTATACATATGTTTATGCCTGAGGCCTTAATACCACACACTACCACAGTACTTCATCCGAAGAAATGGGTTTATATACATGAAATCTAACGCAAAAATAAAACGAGCTAGTCTTAAAAGTGCTGCCACATTTCTTTTCCCCCTCCCACTTCCTCCATCTTTTTTGCACAAGAGAGCAAGAATCATGAGTTGTTATAGTGACAAACTTCATAGACATAGTATGTTAAGCCATAAATCATGACACTGATTGTTCCTTAACTGTAACATTCTTACATGATTCAAAGCATGATAGGAGAATCTAACTGTTGGGGCCAAAATAATTCCAAAAGGCAAATTAGTACACTTCGGATTCTTTTTTATCCTCTACACTCCTTTCAGGTAAAAACTGGGCTGAGTTTGGAAGACATGACAAATATTTAAAATTTTTGGATAGCACAGAAATGGGTGAATTTTTGTGCCCATATTCTGGTTTTTCACTTCTCACTGCCATTCCAACAGGGGTAGAGTCAGTTTTCAAAGTTGTAAAAGTATTTTTTTTCCTGCTAAGTTTGGGAGTGCGTGAAACACCTCATGTGTATTCACAGCTTGTCACAATTGAGGACACTTTGTCACAGTTGAGGCTGCAGAAGACTGACACAAAAGTTTTATGATTTCTCCCACTAAAGTCAGCATGGGTTGGCCTATACCTGTCAAGACAGCATTAAAAATCCTTCTATACCCACTAGTAAATATGATGCAAAATGATAAAATTAAAAATATGTGACTTTAAGTAAGTACTACTACTTGGAAAAAGGCTGAAGTGAACAAAAGGAAACAAACTCATCAATGCCATTTTCCTAATTCTACCTCATAAACTTACATTAAAATGAATAAGTTAGAGGTGAACACCTATCTTCTACCCAACTGCGGGTGGCTCTTCCCTGCACTCCATTCTGTTTGCTTTGGAGAATTTTTAAAAACTGATTTCAGAACTGGCCAATGTATCATTTGTCTTGATCTTATATGTCTTCTTCATCCTTCTTCTCATCCTTAGTGACTAGTTCAGACAAACTGTACTTTGACTTTATGTTCGTCTTCTAAAATAAGACTTTTTTGTTCGAAGGACCTAGGCAAATGCAAACCATAGTTTAGTGGTTTGACTTTATAATAAATTATGGTTTGCCTGAATTACCAATTTTTTTTTCTGAGCATATAAAGGGAGGACATGATCACACCTATCATTTTTGATTCTGGAGAACTGGAAACATTATGCACAAACAATCCTTTCACATTTTGAATCAAAGCACATATTAATCAAGTTGACTGCTTTAACTATTTAACTGTTTATGTATTGACAGCTGTCCTATAAATCCTGATATTGCCTCTCCTAAACTGCTCCCTGAATTTCAGGTGATGAGATCTGAAAATACAACTGAAGCACTATTACAACCTTTCATTTTTCTAGCAAGTAGATGAATGTGTGAAAGCCTTCCAAGATTCCGATTATTTTTGTTCTTTTCCAAACAGTAATATTCTGCGTAGGATACCCAATTAACTCACAGTGGCTTCTGAATGTTGTCACTCTTCAGGTAAGTCACTCCAAGCTTTGGACCTAGCGCAGACATTCATTGGGGCAGAAAATGGAGAAAAGCTGTGCCTGTACTGGAAAGAAACAAAATGAAGAATGAGGGACTTTTTCATAACAGTTTGTAAATGACACCAAATGGCACACATGACACCAAACAAGTGCCACTGTTTTGTAACTGGAGGAAATGTGATTATTTGCTTTCCAAAGTGGGGGTCCATGTAACACTAATTATGTTAGCTTTCTGAAAATGTATCACTGGTTGAGAAGATGCTTTGTTGTGAAGGCAAACTTCTTACAGACAGAAGAGGTAACAGACAGTGGGATTATAGACAGTAAAGTACTGCAACATTTATATCTAAGAGAGCAATATTATCTGTAAATTACACCAAATTGACAAGTGGAATTTGATACATTTGGATTACCTGGACAGTAGCCCAGTAAACACTATGACTTTTTTTTAAATTCAAATATGGATCAGTTCAATTGGGCTAGTAAATAGGATCTAACTGTCCACAGGACTATGTGCAAATCTGAAAACTGGACACTATCAAAACTTGTGTTTTATTTCATTTTCTACCAAAGATGGACTCAAGTTGAAAGAAGGTACAACACAGTAAACTTAAGCTAAACATAAAACAAGATCAATTATTACAATGTAATCAAATATAATGCTCAGACTTAAAATAATTAAAAATACAATTTAGTTTAGGCTAAAATTTGTCTGACTTTATGAATGTCAGACATTTTGAGACATCAAACATCAAGCTGATTTTTCCAATTTGAAGGCTTAGAAACATGTGAGTGAAAATAAAAGACAACAACACCTAGAATTCTCAGGATGCTAAAATTTTCTGCTAGTATAATAGGGAAATATACATAATTATAGTCACCTCGCATACAGTGAATGAGAGATGCCTCTAATACAAAAGCACCCTATCTCTTTACAATACAAAGACATGTGCAAACCCCATTGTATATATTCTATATTCCCGGTCAATAAAATATAAATCACTCATGTGGCTCCAACAAAGATAACTATTAGTTTTCTACCTTTCAGTAAAGAATGTTCTTTTTTCAAAGTAAGGTAGTGGGGTCCTAGAAAATATTTTAAGATGTTTATTTTCCAATTATATACAGTGTTGATTTGCCAACGGAATAAAGTCAGTAAAAATATTTCCGTCTTTTATAAAGGCAATGCTGATTAACATCCTTTCCACATAACTCCTCATACTAATGCTTTGATACTCCTCTTTCCCCCTTTCATAAATTGGATTCTGACCCTTCATCACTTGTTGGCCTCCTTTCCTGAGCTGCTCATTAATCAGTACCACTTCTCTGATATGGTCTGTCATATCCTATTACTTACCATGCACATAAGCAGAAGGTGCATTTACCCTGAAACTAAAACAGTAAATGCATGGTAGAAAGTGTTTAAGTTTACTGACTTTCATAGTTTCTTCTCATACAGAGGTAAATTATAACAAAATCAGCATTTAGTCACTCGATCCTCCCCAGTCCCTACTGTTTCTTAACAACTATCCACAGACATTCAATTTTTCCAACTCCTTGAAGATATCCAAATGACAGAAGAGTCAAAGGAAAGAAAATCCGAAATGTCCTTTTCTCAGAGATTATGGTATGATTCAGTCTTGAGAACCTGAAGCTGTGGTAAACAGCTAAGTAGCTTCTTTGCAAGTGTTTGCTGGGAAAAAAGCAACTTCTATGTTAGTGTTAATCAGGTAAAGAATTTAAACAGGACTGTTAATATATAATGCCTTTATAAAAATCTATCTATCTTGTCACCTCATTTGGGATGTGGTCCAAGATTCTGATAGCTGCGCCTCAAAAAGTATTATCAGACAGTTAGGAAAGATAAAGAAAAATGATACAAATATAATAAAGAGGGTGGAACAGAATAAATTTACACTATCCCAAAGGTGTAACTCTTTAGCTTAGAAAAAAGCAAATAAAGAGAATATGATAAAGATACATAACATTAAAAAGGCCATTTTTCTCTCGTAAAACTAGAACCTGGAGTCACGCAGTGAAGCTGAATGGGAAATCCCAGAGAGATAGAATGAACTAAACTAGGGAATGTTCTACCACAAGGTATAATGATGACTCTCAACTTAGACAGCTTTAAAAGGGGGTTTAGATAAATTCATAAGAAGATAAGTCTATCAATGGTTATCACTCACAATAGCTATATATTTGGTATTAGAGGTAATACGCATCTGATACTGGGAAACACAAGCAAGGGTGTACTACTGCACTCCCATTTGGTTGGTGGGCTTCCTATAGATATATGGTTCAGCTCTATGGAAACAAAAAATAGGTATGTATAGGCTTCTTTTTTTATTGCTTCTCTTATGTTCTTTTTCTTGGCTGTTGAAAAAAAAATGCCTTGTCAGGTGGCATCAAGCAAGTGTTCCTCTTAACTTTCAAAATGGAAAAGTCTTGGAAAAGTTTTTATATCTTACAGAAATGAAACTCCTAATTTACAAAAGAAGAAGAAGAAGAAGAAGAAAATGACAGGGAATACAGCCTGAAACTAAGAGTACAAGGAAAGATCTAAAAGAAAATGGACATTACACCAAGGGGTGAAATGCCCAAAGCCTGAAGCCCATGGTCAGGATATTCTAGAAGAAGCAGCCCATGTTACCTAGAACCAACCAGATCCTGAATGCTACAAAAATCCACTTCTATTTTCAGCACAACAAAACAATGGGTAGAGTACTCCGCTCTGGTGTCAGTGGGAAGAGAAAATCACATTAGAATTCTCTAATTCTCCAGTAGTTTTGGAGTAATTCAGTTTGTACTGTTAGAAAATATGTAAAAGGGATGAATCCAAGGGACTGAAGAAATCATATTGATGATCCAGAAGTTACCTTCTATAGAAATATTCTGCCAAATATTTCACTTACAGAACGGAACATATTAGTGTGGTCATGGCTTGTAAATTAGCAATGACAGTTTTGGAAAATGATTCTAATGATAGAAAACTGATAGAGGAATCTGCAATGGGCTTACTAGAGAAGGATAAGTTCTAGATATGCAACTCTGAGAAGATCACATCCTAACTTACAGGCTCACCTGGGAATAAGTTTATTGAACTCACTAGGATGGAACTTATTCCCGAAGAGACATACCCAGGACTGCACTGTGAATTGCACATTTGGCTCAGAAAAACTAGTTAGAACACACATTTACTCAGGAAATACATTGATTTCAAATTTAAAGCAATTCACCTTGAAGTAAACCTTCTTGTTGGATGTGTAATTTTAAATTATAGCTACAGATAAGAGGAGTAGGATCAAGTGTTAGCCAAAACAGAAGAAAGGTACTGTCCTAAACAGATTTTTCCAAATTATTGAAACAGAACTTATATTTTACATAAACAGAAAAAGATCAAGGTACAAATCTACTCTTCTATAAATATTAATTATTGGCAATAATGATAATGGCCTTAAAAAGGACTTGGAGTACATACAACCATGATTGCTTTGTGACTGCTTCGAAATGATTTAATTCATTAAAATTTGGGAGCCTTGGATTGTTTTCCATTTATTTTAAGAGCAGCTGTTGTGGGACAGAATAGTAAATTTAAGCCCTGCTTTAGACAATAACAAAATTCATGATCAAACTGAGACATTGCACAAAAAAGGTGGGGGTTTTTTTGGAGGGGGAAGGGTTTTCTCAATCACTGGTGGAATAATTCCCTGTATCTGCTCTAGTAGTTTTGCAAGCTATGTGCTATGCCATAGTCAACAGATTGTGCTTACTGGGATGGAAGCCAGCCTTTGCACCTAGAAAAAGCTTTCTTCCCAGTTATGCTGTTTATGCTGGGGTAGACTTTTACGTGCTTGTGGAGGCACTGTAACACACATTGAAGTTTTAACAGTGAATGCATTATTTTCCATTTGGAAATCATTGTACTACAAAGACACAATGTAAAGAGTTTTTTTCTCATAAGAAATCTCTGCTTTACTGGGACAAAGTAACTCAAAATACGTAGTACAAGATAATTTCCCAAGATTCATTCATGTTTGTGCAGATCAATCCTCTTTAATTGGTTCATTCCAATAAGGATTGGATGCTGCTACAGTTTGCCAAAGGCAGGCCAGCTTCTTGGAAGCATCTGGAAACAGTAAAGAAAAACACCTTCCTTCTATTCCCAAGGGCCCCCTCCTACTGAAATCTGGAAATGCAATGCATGTTTATACAGTAAAAGTCCACATCATGTTCCCAGTGTTTGTCACACAGTCTTTTTCAAAAAACTTATCTGTAACTAGTTCTCTGTTGTATTTTCATCCAACACCCTATAAAATTTCACTTTGCTCAAGCTGTAATTCTTGCTGAACCAAATGCAACTCAGATTTGGCAATGGGAAACATAACCTTTCAGCTCAGTCAAGATCAAATGAATTTTCAGTTTTTAAAGTTCAGTCAAGGACATGAGAAGTTCCTGAAAAATTACTTTCTGCATTACCTCCTAATACCTTTGTTTCTGAAGTATTATACTATCTAGCTTAGAGACATATAGATTACACAGAATATTTTCAATTCCAAATGCTTTGATAGCAACAGTATTATCAGTATTGCTGAACCACCAAGGCACTGGAAGATTAGTATCAGGTATTACCTCAACCGGTGTAGATTTGCTGTTGTCTGAGCAGAAGCCAAGTACCATGACCCAGGAGCGCCCACACTAGAGAGCTGCTTGCACCCTGCATCATTAGTATGAACTGTAGTCACAGAAAGTCTGTTCTAGGGGACCGCTATAGGGACAGCAGAAACATTGCATATGATTCCTAGACCTTAAAGTCACAAGACAGAAAGGAGGTACATTGTTTCCTTTAGGATGCACACAGCACAACATAAACCACAATCTGTCTCTCAACTGATACATCTCACTTAACCATGAATTAGCATTCTTTAAATCCAAATTTAACATCAAGCTAAAGAGGCATTGTGGGTTATTTGATCTAAAACAAAGCCTTCTCAGAGTCTCTTCAACTATTGCCCACATCTCATCCCAAGCATATTCTAACCACAATACTGTGACAATCCCAGCAACTGCAACAACTGAATCAGCTGGACTCTAGTTGCATGATTCTAGTTGCATGTGGGACATCTTGTGTCCCACAAACCCTGCCCAAACCTTGGATCTCCATTTTATAGCTAAGCTGCTCAAAACTATAAAACTAGGAGTCTAATTATATTTTGTCAAGTCTGAAATTGTTCGCAGCTGCAATTAATAAATCAACAACAAACAAACTGAATGGAAATGTGAGTAGATTTACCCCAAACTTAGGAAAGACCAACAAATGGTAAACTAAAAAAACTTGTAAGTACCTGTGATTGGAAAGGATATGAAAATTGAGAAGGTGAACTCTCAAGATCAGATTATGCAAGAGGATAAAGAGGGAGAGCTGCTATCCCGTTAAGTGAAGCACACAAGATTTTTAAAAAATCTGATAATTAAGGCCTTCAGAAAGATCCATTAATATTTCATATGGAATATTCAGCGTTTTTACAAAAGTGCCTCAGAATGTTTAGTTTCAATTTATTAATTTATTTCCAATTGCTGAATAAATATTATCTTCTAGGGTAAAGAGCCAGACAACGCATGAAGGAGGCATGTCAATATATCAAGGAGGAAAACAGCTGGAATCATGAAACAAATCCAACAATAAAGCTGATAGGCAAGATCAGAGGTCACATCCAAAGATTAAGCAGAAAACAACCTGAGATACTTGAACCAAGCTTGTTCCTGACTGCTAGAGGAAAGAGCCAGTTAGCCTAATTACTGGACCAATTGATAGACTTAGAAGGAAGAATTCACATAAGTGTGAGATGTTCTGTACCTGAAACCAGGCATTTAATCATCCAGAGAGTTCCTAATTCAGAGAGTTTAGTTTACTTCTTTTCTTTACATGTATGATCAGACGATTGCAACTTAATAAAAATAATGTGTACTAATATCCCAAAGCAACTGAGAAGCATTTCTGTTGCACCTCTGGCTTGAACAGACAGACAATAGATTATAATCACTGTTTACTTCAGGACTATAGTGCAAATGCAGCCGTTTTATTACTGAGGAGACTGAGGAAGAACCTGATGCTAAAGGGCTGCTCTTATGAGAAAGAGATGCTACCATCTAAAATCACCATAGACCGTGCAAGTAGAAATTGGCTGTGTCACAACAATGTATCCATAAAATCTACTGCTTTGGCTAGTTATGACAAATGAGTTTTAGGAACATTTCATTGCCAAGGAACCCTGTCAAAATATTGGTGATTTTTCCAAATCTGTTCAAAATCACAGAGATGTCAAGTCTAAGAGGAGGAGATTATTTCTCACAAGGCACAAAACAACAACAACAAAAAACATTAAACGAGAATGACTGGTATTTTTTCTTAAAACTTGTTTGATTTACCATTACTTTAATGCTGTCTTAACCAGTAACATCTTAGGGCCAAATCAGACATTATGCTATTTGTATATATTTCTTTGAGGAATGGCTTGAAGAAACTAGCTTAGATTTTTTTTTTTAAAGCATGATCATGTAATGTGACTGAATTTAATGTATGAGCTGGAAATCTCCCTTTCTCTCTACCGCTGCTGGACAATCCCCTCCCTTCTTCCCTCTCTCATAATCCTGCTACTTATGTGGTACTAATTAAATATAGAATGTCTCAGAGACACTGCCTCTTTTCTTTGCAAATGACTGAAGGACTGTCTGATATCCTGTTGGAAATATATCTAACCTCTCAGTGCTAAAAAAATGGACAATTTAGTTCCATGTTTTTAAAAAAACTCTATAATGATAACACATTTTTATAGGCTGGTATTGTTCTTGCCCCTAAAAGCCTGTGGCCCACAGAGACTGATACACAACTAAAGTGAGCTGGCCTCTCCTCCTTCAGGTAAGTCTGTTTCATCCACCATTTTAATGCACTCTCTCCAAATTGGCCAACATACTGACAACTGCAGGATATCACTTCTTTGTAGCTTCACTGTGATTTGCTCAGGACTATGCATTTTTGGCCCAATATGAAATACTGTTTGGGATCTCCCAATGGCAAAACAAAAACAAAATAAAAAAGACCTCACCACACATTTGTTTGGGCATTTTTATCCCCAATGTTTTTGTTGGTTAAAAAATACCATATGAGGAAGGGGCTGAAATTCAGAGAAATTCTCTTCAACTGTCAGGTGACAGTGCAAGAGAATACCTATATGCAATTCTCTGTTGATCGTGTAAAAAAACAGAATACTGGGGCATTAAAATGTTTCATCCTGGTTCATGAAGTTTAACTGCAATTTTTCAAGGAGAAATTATTGTACTTAAGCAAAGAAGACCTCTTCTTAATCTAGAGCAGCCTTTCTCAACCATTTTTTTTTCACCCTGAAGGAATCCTTGAAATAACGTTCAGGTCACAGGGAACTCCTGCATAAAACTTATTATACCTACAGCTAAAAAAAAAAGTTGTTTTTTTTCCACCACGATCTCTGACAAAGTCCCTAGTGACGTCTCACAGTACCCTAGGATTCCAGGGAACTCTGGCTTAGAAAACGGCCTAGAGTGTCAAAGCAATTGTACCACAGTCAAAACCAAAATACTGGGTTTATTTATATTTATTGCAATCAAAGGCTTAGAACTAGCCCAAATAAACAAGTACATGGGTGAGACATTTGTCACCTCTTTTCTTTCTTTGTATTTATTCTCACTCTCTTAACCTCAAACTTCCTCAACCAATCATTATCAATTTGGTGATAACAACTATCAAAATCACCATTTAAATGTAGCCTGCACTTGTCATTTAAACTTCACCTATATCACTAGCCCTACTTACCACTGGGATATTGCAGCTAATACCCCAAAAAGGATTCGTGGGGCCTCCAGTTTTCATGCTCCCATCTCAGAGAGCTCTCCTGTTTTTTATGCTCTTTTTAAACTTTAGGAATTTTAGCCTCAGTATTTTAGCAGAAGCACTTCAGTGCTACCTGGGCTTATGGGACATATTATCCCACTTTACTCCTTTTTTAAGGCACCTGAAGAAGACTCCTGACAATTAGTAAGCTAATGAGTATATGTGACGATCTAGTGACAGATGCAGATTGTGCAGAGGAGAGTGAATTTGCATCTGGGTAATGACTGACCAAGCAAATGAGAGGATGCTGTAGGAATGATGTAAGAGTAAGGGTGAAAGGGGCTGGCACCCCTCTTTTGCTTCTACAGACACCTTCCCTCTCTAGTTGGGAGCCCATATAGATAGGTTCATCAACTGCCAGCCTCCCATACCTGCTAAGTTACCGAAAGATATAACCTATCTCAAAACAGGAAAAAAAATATCTTCTGCTTTATTGGGATACACTTTGCACCTTATTGGCATGTATAGGTGTTTTCAAAAGCTGTATTAAATATTTAAGATACATGCAACTTCTACAAAGTTTTGGAAGGTTACGTACCCGCCTTGAACCTTATTCTCCACAGGGGCCAATGTGAATAGCTTGGGTTGAGCACAAAGGAGAAGCAGATGCAAACCCACATGTGACTAGGAATGAATGTGGCTTAATCATCTTTTTTATGGCAGGGAGAGTAAGTTCTCTTATCATCTTTATTTAGTCAATAGAATATCAAAATACTATATTTAAACATTTTATTAAAAAAGTAACAGACATAAATACATTTAAAAGTAACTCAATGTTCATAATAACATAAAATAAGTATTATTATGACTGCACCATGATAAAAACAGCCAAAGTTCTATAAGTTTTCTATTTTCCTTTGCTCACATCTTTTTTAGCTTCTTTTATTTTTCTAGACTAGAAAATTTTGAGTAAAAGAAATATTTTAAGTAAAAATTTTGTCAGTGATATGGAGTCCTTGGGGAGGGGGACTATCATCTGAAATATTAATAGTAAAAATGAGTTTACAGGTCAGTATGAATAAAGTGTTATAAAATGTCACAACTGCAGTGATTGATCTCAAGTATCAGCTGTTTGCTTGTGAATATATTAAGAGATTACTAGACTTTTCAAAAACCAGAAGAGTTGCTCAAGCAAGCATTATCCCTTGGTATTTGAAAAAGTTAAGGTAATATACAAGAGGGATTTTGTCCTTTAAGTACCTGGGACTAGAAAAAGAACTTTTGAGGCATTACATTTAAAAAACAGTCTGCACAATAAACATTCACAAAATTGTCATAAAAAAGTTCCAAAGTGCAAATGAATTAAAATAAAATGTGCAATGACTCCCATGATGTTGCCCAATGGACAAAAAATTTTCATTTTTAATCCTTACATGAAACAATGAAATTTACACCCCAAGCACGGATCTTATAGGTCATTTTAGTATCCATGTTTCAACCAGATGGGTACACACATATTTCACAATTTGTGTGAAGGAGAAGAGGTTCAAAGTTATTCTGATATCTTTGCTAGTTGCTAACAAACGTATTCAGGCTATCTTAACTATAGAAGAATTGCTAGTTGTTCTAGTTGCCTACTCTCACAGAAACAGTAACTGAGGAAATTAGAGTGGCGCTCCTTCTGTCTGTAGCTACCTCATTCTTATTCTACTAAACAAAGTGTTGGGAAAAGTGTAAAAACATCTGACTTCTGTCCCTAGCTTCAGCTCTTGTGTACACAATGTCTCCAACAGAAAACCTGACAGATACCTCAGTTTAGTGAGTTTGAAAAACTTCAAGAGATTCACAAGTAGAAGTAATCTCTAGTCTGAATAACCTGACTGCAGCACATGAGAGGCAGAAAGTATCAGGAGAATGGATGTACTCAGCCGACATTGATTTCTCCAGACTTTTGTCTGTGTTTCATTTGGAGGAGGTTACTGTTACAAGTAGCATGAATAATGTCTCTGTTAAAAACAGAGCTTCAGTTGTCTTACATACCCCCTGGTAGCTGAACATCTAATAATAGCAAGACATATTCAGGTAGAGAATCTGTCTGCCTCCAAGACATACATATATGCTTTCTCATATGACTTCCAATGCTTCACTGAAGGGAGCAATGGTGATCTTTTTACACTACTTAGAAACAGGAAAGAATGAGAACTGACCATTATATTTTGATCTGTGAAGAATTTAAAGAATAGTCTTTTCCGTTTTTAAATTGGTTTCGAATTTACATTTTTAAATTGTTCCCCTGCCCCTGAGAGTTTAGAATGCCCTTAAAAACATTCAGCTCATGTTATCATTAGCTTAGAATCAAAATAGGACTATGATGCTAAAATTATGAACCAAAAGCCTCGATAACTCTGTAGTTTTTGGGCATACTTTTGACTCCTTTCAAAGAAGCAAATGCAAAGAAAATCAGATATAGATTTGAAACCAACTTGGTAATAACCTCCACTTTACTCAGCAGGATTTACCTCTGAGTAAACCACTTTACTCAGCAGGATTTACCTCTGAGTAAACATTTATAGGATTGCGCTGTTAATCTCTAAAACAAGTATAGAGCACCAGAGAACATGACTATTTTGTCCAAATTCTTACTTCTGTACACTCATGTAGACATTCTTTTTCATATTGCTGTTGAATAACATGGGAACACAAAGCTTATCTATCACTGAAGTCTTTCCTTGGACCATGTATTTCACAACTGGAAAGCAGCAACATGCAGACAGAAACATAACCATTGTTTCTTCTTCACTGCAAGCCCTGTGGCATACAGTTATTCTATTCTAACTACTAGATCAAATTTTCTCTAAACCTATGAAGATGAGATTTTCGGCCACATAATAAAGGAAATGCCATCGGGTGCCAAGCATATGTTTTTGATCTCAAGAAATTTTAATCAAGCCCATAGCTTTCTCCACAGCAGCAGCAATTACACTAGATAGCTATATAACAGGAGGTACCCTGGTTTGATCTTAGTTCACCACACATTTTACTCTAATCTGTCCCAAGCTAGGGTCTTCAACAGTTGTAATTTCTGCAAACAGTCACAACAATAAGTAAAGATGAAAATTAGAAATTAAGTCTGGAAACTTCAAGTAGAAAGAAAAAATCAATGCATCTGGAAAACAGAACTTGCAACTTACTGTGTTTTACCATCTGTTGTTACAAACGTATTCTATTTGGGAGTTGTGTAAGGCCCTTTCCACACAGGGTAAAAAAAACGGCTTAGGGCGACCTCATCCGGAGGTCGTCCACACCGTGGAGCGCGCTAGAGCGGTTTGAATAGTGGAGGTTCCACACCTCAAACCGTGCTAGCGCGGCCGCAAAGGGTGGTGCGGCGCGTTTTTAAAAACCACATTTTATGTGGTTTTTACGAAACGCGAGCACGCTAACCCGTTGCAGCGCCCCGTGTGAAACTGCAGGGACGCGCTAGCGCGTCCCTGCAGAGCTGCCCGGGGGCGGGCTTCCGGCTGGTGCGCTGCCCTGATTGGCGGAGCGCCGCCAGCCGCCATTTTGGGCACCGCCGAACGCCGCCGAAACTCGCCAGCGTGTGGAGCGGCGAAAGCACGCTCCCCGCAGGGACAGAGCAACCCGTTTTCAGGTAAGATCCGTCCCTGCGTGCGCTGCCCCGTTCCCCCATCCCCCGTGTGGAAAGGGCCTCGTTACGCAAGTAAGGGCAAACTTCCTCAACTAGTTTTTGACTACTTTAAATGATGTGTGGCAAAATAAACCATCTAAATATGCACAACTGTGCCTTACTCCACATGTATTATACTTCCTAAGAAAAACTTAAAAGATCATGACACAATATTTACCAGAAGTAAACGCTCTCTGTGTTAGCAGCAATATCTTTGAAATGTTTCATTCAGTTCAAAATCAGTGAAGTCCACTTGCAAGCCAGTAATAATTTTTCATTAGACCAGTGCCACTCCAAATGAAAGTCTATTGATCAATGGTCCTTGGAGATTTTCCAGGAAACAAAGACACAGTTACAGCAAAAAGCAACAAATGGAACACTGGTCCTTACCACACTGGCGGGGAGAAACTGGACCCTCAGATCAGATAGCTTACAAAATACTGCATTAGACTATCTAACCACCTTCTTGTAAATAATGTTGAACTAGATCATAAGATATTTATTAATAGTGCAATCATTCATATATCACCAAAAACACAAAACAGGAATCTCCAAAAAGAGGGGACTAAACTTGCATAGTTTTTCATATATTAATTTAAATTAATTTATCCAAAATTGATATAATTAAAATTACTTAAATAATACAATACAATACAGTAAACATAATTTCCCATTCTTGACCAAGTCTACTCATTCTGCTGTAAAGGTGCTCTTGATGGGAGACTACCCAATGCCCTGCTCTCCCTCTCAATGACTCTTTAGCTTGAATCCTATTGATTAGCCCTAAATAAACTGTTAGTCACCACAAAGGTAAATACTATTAATTCACTGAGCTTACTCTAGTTGAAACTAACAATAGAATTTAGGCCACTGTATATAATTTATCCCAAATAGCCTTCACTTTGTCTTCTATTGTTCCTCGATAACAATAAAATAATGTATACAATCTCATTCTGATTGTAAAACTTCACTGCACAAACAGTATCTTGAACAAAGACAGAGCAATCCTTGAAAAAGAGGTATGTCCAGAAAAATTGCTGCACAATCGGCCACCTTAGTTTTTAAGTAATAGCCTATCTCAGGATTGTGACTGTATATTTTTATGATTTAACTGTGAAAAAATCCTGTATATACAATAGTGTATTACATGCTTCGAAAGCATGGTTGATCCCTGGAAATTCTAGTAAAAAGGAAATGAGTATAATGCACACTAATGAAGTACAGCCACCATCACCCCATTCCTAGCATATATTATGCTGTAACCTCACAGAATAAAAAGCAAATTCTTTTTCTTTTCCAAGCAAGACTAATGATCGAATAGTTTTCTCACATCTTTGTTTGCACTTTGCAGCCCGGTTACATTGATTTGTGTCTCATAAGTTGACATTTCCTTTGTTGGTTACAAATCAATGTTAGAGACTGTATGTTCTCCCCCACTTTCATATTGTGAGGAACATTTAGTGCGCTATATGTTTGTTTTCTTGTTTTTTGGAAATGAAAACTTTCCCAGCATCCTTGCATAAAAGATGTTTAAATTCCATCCATTGTTTGGCAAACAAGACACAGACTTACATTTTCAATTAATGTGATTATTTATGGGAAGATAAGCACTTTTCATAAACATCAAATCCTGAACTTGTTAGTTAATATATAATCTTTTCTTCAAGACATGGAAAGTCTTCTTACAGCAGCTACTGTGATTTCAGTCAAATATGCTTCTAAGTGTAGTTCAGAAAATCATAGAGAGAGATGTCTTGAAATCACAATAAAATTGAACAGTATTAAGTATCCTGCCACAGGAAAAATGTCTATAGGGGAGATCTTCTTCATCTGGGTATGAATCTTTAACATCTAATACTCTACTAGAAAACAATGTACATTAAAAATAAAAAATAAAATAATCAGTTAATATGATCCCTCTCATTTTTATCCATTTATATTTTCATTTTATAAAAGGATTGGGGAAGTGCAGCCCAAAATCCAAGACCCTTAATTTTTTTTAAAAAATGGGGAAAAATCTAACCACAAAATGTCCCAATATGCCAGAACAGCACTAACATACATTAAAATGTTCCCCCAAATTTGTTGAATCCTTTTCATGCTGAAATAGCAAAAGAGAAGAACAAAAAAACAGGAAGTGAAAACCAGAAGCATTTCCAGCTGATCTGGAGCCATAAATGTGATGGGGAGGGGAACTTTGCACCTTGTTTAAAAGAGGCAGTGGTCAGACCACTCCTGAAAAAGCCCTCTCCGGATCCCTTGGACCTTAACAATTAGAAACCAGTCTTCCTCTTTTTGGCAAGGTGATCCAGAAGGCAGTTGCCTTCTAATTCTAGGTGGTCTGGATGACACATAGTTCCTTGACCCATTTCAATCCAGAGCAGGATACAGAGTTGAGACTGCTATGGTTGCCATAGTAGACAAACTCCATCTTAGCATCAACAAAGGGAATGCATCCCCATCGGTGCTTTTAGACCTCTCAGCAGCGTTCAGCAGCATTCAATACCATCAACCATGGTATCCTTCTGACGGGGTTGGGATTTGGAAGCACTGTGTTACGGTTGTTCTGGTCTTATGTCTCAGGCAGCTTCCAGATGGTGGTGCTTGGGGATAGCTGCTCCTCAAAAAAGGAGCTGTTATATGGCATTACTGCGAGGTGCCATTCTATCCCCAAAGCTTTTTAGCATCTACATGAAACTGCTGGGAGAGATCATCCAGAGGCATGGTGTGGGGGGCTATCAGTACGCTGATGACACCCAGACATTTTTCTCCATGCCTTCAAAAACAGCAAAGGATAGTATGTTTCCTCTGAGCAAATAATTGGAGGAGGTAATGGGAAAGATGAAAAAAACAAACAAATTGAAACTAAATTCAGACAAAACAGAGGTGCTTACTATTAAGGGTTCTTATCTGGGAGTGGAGGTGTGTCAAGCAGCTCTGGACAAGGTCACACTCCCCTTGAAAGATTGTATTTGCAACTTAGGAGTGCTCCTGGAACTGTCCCTTCAAATGTCAGCGCAGACAGATACGGCAATCAGGAGTGCTTATTACCAATTTTGGCCGATATGCCAACTGTGCCCCTTCCTAGAACTGAACAATTTAAATATGGTAGTACATATGCTGGTAACCTCAAGGTTAGACTTCTGCAATGTGCTGTACATTGGGCTACCTTTTTATTGAGTTCGGAAACTCCAACTGGTTCAAAATATGGTAGCCAGATTGACTTCAGGTACAAGCAAGGAGTGAGCATATCACACCAAAATTAAAATTACTCTTCTGGCTACCACTTAGTTTCCAGGCAAAGTACAAAGTGTTGGTTATTACCTTTAAAACCCTACAGGGTTTGGGTTCAAGTTATCTGCAGGACTCCCTCCTCCCATACTGTTGTGTTTACAGCAGAGCAGGCAGTAATTCACAAGCAGCACAGCTCCTACTTACGAGATAAGAGTCAAAAAATGTCTAAACAGAAAGGAAGCCTATAGCAAACAAATCCAAACCACAGTCCAAACAGGCAGAGTTCCAAGATAACCAGATCCAAGAGCACAGCATTTCAAAACCAAAGAAACCAGTTACTGACCCTGGAAGGAAAGGCCAGCTGGAGCCCTCTTTTATCTATGGCTGCTGTCGCCACAGGTGTTCCCTCATTAGGGCTCGCTTACTACTTAAATGGAACGAGCGACACAAACCCTCCCTTTCACGGTGTCTTTGCTGCAAGGTAGGTGTATCAGCTATGTCTTCCTCTATGTGTTCCCCTGGCTCAGGCCCTTGTTGTTGTTGTGTATTATCTCCCTCTGGACCAGCTTCTGGGGACACTTCAGCTTTTGGGGAAGCCTCTGCCTCAGAGTCAGAATCCTCCTCCTCACTGCCACAGTCTCCAAGGCAGGGCATGACACATACAATCCACCTTGTACACTCAGGTCTTCTGGGGGCCCTTTATTTAAACTGGCCAGGACTAGACTGGCAACAGTCACCCAGAGGACCCTCTTGTTGGCCACCCCTAGACTATGGAATGACCTGCTGGAAGAGATTCAACAGCAAACTATGCTGTCCAAATTAAAAAAAAGTACTAAAGAGCTATATCTTCTGACCAGGTCTACCCAGACTATTGTTAATTATGATGTATTTTAATTATGACACATTTGTATTTTAAATGGCTTTATGTGTTCTCAGTGTATTTTAACCTATGATGTGTTTTGGATTGTATTTTAGTTTATGTTGCACCCCGCCTTATGTCTTGGGGAGAGGCTGGTAAGAAATAAAAATTTATTATAATAATATTATTATTATGGGGAGGTTGAGATTGGCTCATCCCAAAAGGAATCCTAGGGTTTGCAGTTTAGGAAGGGGCCTTTAGAATTCTCAGCCACAGAGCTTTTGGGCCTCAGTCAACAGTGTCTGACCTGAATAGGCTGGCTGCTATGGAGACAAGGCCTAGCAGCAACGAGGAGAGCAGTGTATTTCCTCAGAAACCCAACCTCTGCATGTTAATAACTCTGAATACAGACTGAATTGGGGAATATGGGGAAAAGTTACAGGTGCTAGACAAGACAGTTTGGGGAATTAGAGACACAGGATCTCAAATCTTTCTAACAAGTATTACCTATGAGAAAATAAAATCCTGGGCAATGCGGAGTATATATACTAGTACTAAATACTTCCAGAACATGTCCCTTCCTGCAAATTCCATTTGAGTATTCTCAGTTTTAGTGTATCATGCTACACATAATGAACTAACAACTTGAGAAATAAATTAGAGAAATGAGTCAGCAATAATACCACAGATGTCAGTATAAATGAGCCCTCCCCCAAGAGAAACATACTTGGAAGCAAAAACAAAATTAATAAGGAAAACTAACACTGAAATAAAATACTGTGCCCCCAAAGTTCTAATCCTACAAAGATTCTAACGTCACACTCTCCTCAACCTGGCTAGAGGTGTTTGGCAACAAATGGTATCTGAAACAAACTATGAAAAGAAACTCTCAAATAAGTATTCACTTAGTCTTCTTCCAGAAGCCTCAGGTGAACCGCTCACTCACCTGCAAGCTAGGAGGTATACTCCTCCACTAAAATTTGTTGTTGTGGGCCTTCAATCATTTCTGACTTAAGGTGACCTAACGTGAAACCTACCATGCATTTTCTAGGGTGAAGGTGCCCAAGGTCACCCAGAGGACTTCTATGGCCTAGTGGGGAATTGAACCCTGGTCTCCAGGGTCATAGTTCAACACTCAAACTACTATACTATGTTGGCAGGTGTATGAAACCTTTTCTCTATTTCCATCTTCCCACATGGCAACGTTATAAATCTATGATACTTGTGTGCCAAAAATGGACATACTTTTTTAACACTGTAATGCCTGTTTTTTTTAAATACTGATTTCATTCATCAAATCAAAAAAATCTGACAAAATGATCATTTGGGTGAATATATTCATCTGCTGCAAAACATTACGTAGCAACCTGAAGTATCTATGGAATAACGGCAGCTAGCAGCGGATTGATTCAGATGCACACACTAGTCCTGCACAGAGTACTTGCACTTCCAAAGGGCAAGAAATAACAGTGATGTGTGTCATGTGTGTATTTTCAGACTTTGAATCTAGCATTTTAATGCAGAAATTTGAATGTTTCCTCTCTATAAAAAGAAAGCCATTTAAAAAAAATAACACTTAGTTTATCATCAAAATGTCTCAATTGGTCTGGCATATTCTAAACTGCACCTGTATGTAACAGCACTAAAAATACCCAGAAAAACATCCAGTTTTACAGATCCATATGTCAAATTAATGTTTCATTAAATTGAATAGATTTTACTCATGGTTTTGTACTGACTCCATTCATAATTCTTTTGAAACACTTTTGATGCATTTTCCTCACCTAGAGTGTTTTTCATAGACCAAAGATATTTTCTGCCCAACTAGAGAATAATTTCACCTCCTTCTCACCTTTCAGAATAGTACTCTAGACCAGGCCAAATTACAAATAAGTCTCCTGCTGCACTGCTGTTCCCCATATGTCAAGGTTCACATCTTCTGTTCAGGACTCAAGAGCAGGTAGACACAGATTTTAATTTAGCAGCTGAATTCCTAAGTTAGCCTAGTAAACCACATGTGGGATGGTGGTGGTTATTCCATATAGTCAAATTGTAGTCTAGTTTGAAATCTAGGACATCATAGCTGTAAAATACAGAAATAAATAGAGTTTCAACTATCATATATATATTTGCAGTTATTTGTATAAAGAAAAAGTGAAAGAATTCAAGGTGTGGGGCTGCAGATGATGATGATGAATCACTGTGAGCAATCTGGGTTTGATCCACCTATCAATGATATCATCTAGGAACACTATCTGCTTTTTTGGAAGAAAATAATGAGAGATCTTGTCAAACATCTCACTGAAATCAGGATATACAACATCCACAGCATTCCCCTCAAAGAGTAAGCTTCTGACTCTATAAAAAGAGTGCTTGCAGATCAACTGTTTCCTTATTTTTTATAGAACCTTTCTAGGAATTAACTGCTGCCCTCCCCTTTTGAGGTTGGGGTAAAAACAAAACTTGCCCACTTACATTCTGCCAAGTCCTCACTTTTTCTCTAAGAATTTTCAGTATTATAGACAGAAGCTCTCCAATTACATGTGCAAGTTCCTTTAATACCCCTGTGAGCACTTCATCTGGTCTTGAAGATCTGAATTCATTTTAAATAGTTGTAAATTCCTGTACTTCCTCTTAATCTGTTTTGAACTGTGTCCTTCTCACTGCATCGTTTATTCTATTTTCACTCATTTCTCCTTTTGGGATTAGACAAAATCAATGGCTTATTTTTGTAGAAGATGATAGAGACAAAGTAGGTGTTGAGCAATTCTGCCTTCTGTCAACTATTAGTCCACACAGCTGACCCTCCTCTTGCCTCAAACACAGTCCCACACTCTTTATGTATTTTAAACCTCTCTTGCAAGCTTACGCTCGTTCTGTGCTTCAGCCCTCTTGACCTTCTCCTTATAAATCCTGGCTACTTGTTTGTACTCTTCCATGATAATTTCCTCCTCCTTCCATTTATTATCATGCCCCTTTACATCTCATCTCACCTTAAGCCACTCTAGATTTATTTAGAAGCCTCTTATTTTTCTTTCCTGTTTGAATTGATCATGATTGTACCTTCAACACACCACCTTGAAGAAGCTCTCATCCATTATGAACTTGTTTCTATCTAGATCAGTGGTTCTCAACCTGTGGGTCTCCAGATGTTTTTGGACTTCAGCTCCCAGAAGCCCCAGCCACTATGGTCAATGCTCAGGGCTTCTGGGAGCTGAAGTCCAAAAACATCTGGGGACCCACAGGTTGAGAACCACTGACTAGATCTTCCTGACTGTGGGATCTCATACAGTATTTTTCTAGCTTATTGTAAACTGTTTTCTTAAAGCTCAGAGTGTGCATCGAACTATGTTCACATCTGTCTGTCTTATGTATAATGGAAGTTTGAGTCATATCTATTCAAAGTTTCTATTACTTGCATCTTATTGACTAGTTCTTCCCTGTTGGTCCAAGATAGTTCTTATCCCATTTGGGACAAATGAGATTGTCACCTAGGCTACAACAAATATGTTGGACCTTGTACTCTTGGTAGAATCTGACTACCAACTGTGGACCATGTGACACTGAAGGTTTATTTCCAGTCTCTTAAGTGGACTCCCACGCTTGCAGGACTGGAAATTCCCTCCCAGCGTTCTATTGGGGTTCTTGCCAGCCTTCCAAAGCTGACTTCCACGCATGGAACGACTGGCAATCTCCCAGCTGTATCAGGTATGCTGCCCCCCCGAATTATGAATATTTGGACAGAACAGGAGGGACTCTGCCCAATCTCTAAGCATAAGGAACTTCAACCTCCCTCCTCCCCCGAGTGAGAGAGGTCCTATGTAGCGTGTGCCAACCCTGGCGTGGAAATGGAGAGAAACGGAGGTTTATAGAAGTGTTTTAATCAAGGCATGCAAATAAACAATATACACTTGGGAGACTCCCCTCTCCCAGGTACGCTTAGTTACAAGAATTTACAAAACAGATATAACAGCACAGATACATTCTTAAGATCAGCCAATTCCCAAAATAACAACATCCCTAACGCGACTAACTACTTATTTCTAGTTACTCACAATTAGGTTATAGGCGTAGATGGTCTAAAGGAGAAGAGAGGGGGGTTCAGGAGACACAGCATGCGTGCCAGCTCGACTGGCCCAGCTCTCCTCTTTTTCTCTCTGTCTCCGTCTCTCTCTCTCTGTCTCCGGCCATATGGCCTCTCAGAAGTTTTATATTTTCCTCCTTGGAAGGATCTGGAAGCCTCTCCAAGATGCCCACCTCTTTCCTTTTGGTTGGTCAATTCTCACCTTCTGACCTGTGATGCTGACCCTTTCCTTTTGGTTGGTCAACTCTCACCCTGTGACCCTTGATGTAATCCCAACATCTCATTAACCCTTGGTTTATCTGAAGAGGGAAGTATCTCCCTTTGATAAGCCTAGATAATGGGAAGCCCCATTATCACACCAACTGATATCAGAGGAGCTGAAATTTCTGTTCTCATCCAAAAAGTCATTCTTGCTTGGTAGTTCTACAGCAGATTTGTGGAGTGATGGCACTGTTTTTTTTCCTCTCCTATCAATTCTATCAAGATTCTCTCAACCTCATCTTCATGCTCCAAGTTATGGATCTGTCAGAAGATCTAGACCTCTTTACATATAATGCTAATCTACCTCCTTTCCCATTTGGTCTATTTCTTTTGAAAAGTTATATCTCTATCACACTCTAGTCACAGGTCTCATACCACCAGGTTTCAGAAAGGCCTGTCAAATTTGCATTCCTTCTCTTTTCTGGTGCCTCAGCAAGGTGGGAAGAGTGAGGATCTGTCAATACACTCCCTTATTTTGCGCACCCTGGGGAACAGCACATCCACTGCCCCCTTTTTGGTCCAGCACTGGTAGTATGGTTCCTCTATTATGTAGCTGACTACTGTAATGTATCGTGACTTTGGAGTTAGTGTCCATTTTTCAAAGAGGGGAATTGTGCAGAAACGGAACCTGATACCAGAGAGGTTCAAACTTTTCTTTGAAAAGTTAACTGGATTCTGCCGACATGCAACAAACAAGGGTTGGGGGTTGGAGACTTTGGCTTTAGAACTATCATATAGAGACTGATTGGAGGAAGCCAACAAATACTAGGTACTATAGGCTATATTTCAGAGGAAGGAACTGGCAAAAACATCTTTGAGTATTCCTGTAAAGTGGTCCAAATAAGCTAATACTCTCTAAATACTTGAAAACATGTAGTAAGAAAGAAAGAAAAGACAGAAAGATGGTTTGCATCAATGCAACCCCCACAGAGTCATCATTAAAAAAAAAAAGCAGACTTTCCAGTTTATACTGTCAGTTCATTTCTTGTGCCAGATCCAAGCACCTTTGCCCAAGAACATTGCAACATATCACATTTTCCTAGAGCTCAAAATACAATTTAATGTTATGAAAATAGTATACTTTGTGCAGTCTGATTTGGCAAGCTGTATATAATGTGCCAGCATCTGTGTCAACTACTGAACAGTCTCCACTGATATCAAGAGACCAGTCCCACTCCACCCCATCAATATTTATGCCACATTATGTCTAATCGTCAGTGCTCCTTTTTTCTTTAAAGCAAAGGTTAGAATAACTGAAAACCGCTGAAGCATGGTTTCATGACTGCAGTCTTCAAAGTTCATGTTTAGACTTTAGCTAGAACCTTCTAGGGTGGAAAGTTGACAATGAGCTTTTAAACACTTTTTCCTTGAAACTATTTAGCTATATCTCTCACGTGATTTACTCTCTTGTGATAAAATGAACTTTTGTTAAAAAAAAATGTGAGGAAGTTGCCATGGGCTATCCCTTGCCCAGATCAACAAAACTGCCAACCATGCAGTAAATCTCTATCCCCACTTACCATCAATAACCAAGGACTCAATCTCCTCTTACTGTCTTTCAAGAGAACAATCTGTGAAACCATAACAACCTTTGGATAAGGACAGGTGCAAGAAAACAGCCCGTTCCCTAACCAGAAGCACAGTTTCTGTGCGAGAAAAGACATAAAGGAGAATGATGACATAGCAGTCCCACCTGTTGCAGAGGTAGCAACTTATAAAAACAAATTCAGTGACAAGGAATCCAGTACAAAATTTAATTCTGACTCTTATTTTCCACAGTAGTCCACATATAATTCCAAAAAATGAGCGCAACACATGTCCACATCCACACCCATGATTCCAGATGATATCCTTAAAACTCAGTTTGTATTTTTCTTTGCCCACAGATCAACACTCAGCATTCTTGGTAGATTAAAAAACTTATAATATTTGAATTTATAATATCTCTATCATTTGATTCTATCATTTGAGGACACTGTGTGTCCTCTGAAGAGAATTTAAATTGGGAGACTCTCTCAATCCCCACCATTCCTTGCCATTACACAAAATGTTGTGCTTCAGAGATATAGCACTTTGGGATAGTTTTATGAACAGGAAGGATCAAAATACCGTATTTGCCAGCATATTAGGTGCACCTCATTTTTCAAAGACCATTTTTCAGGAATTTTTTTTCAGTATCCTGATGAGGCAAAACACACAGGAAAGGAGGGGAAGGTAAAGAGTGCTACACCAGGCTTCCCCCACTCTCTCCTTTCCTGTTTTGCCTGGGCAGGGAGAACTCCTTTTGCTCCCCCTCCCTTCCCTATGTATTTTGTTACCCATATTTGCCAGTGTATAAGACAAACTTGATTTTCAGAAGGTATTTTTAGGAAAAAAGTGCATCTTATACACCAGCAAATATGGTAATTTGGGTCAATGACCACAGGGGTTTACACTAAGTCTGGCTTTCCCTTTCTTTTAAAGCTGTACCATCAACTTTCTTTTCTGTACATGAGCATCACCAGGTGCCTTAATCCGTTCTTGCTTACTCTTCTCTTGTTTCAAAACTTAATTCTATTCTATTCTTATACACCAGCAAATATGGTAATTTGGGTCAATGACCACAGGGGTTTACACCAAGTCTGGCTTTCACTTTCTTTTAAAGCTGTACCATCAACTTTCTTTTCTGTAACATGAGCATCACCAGGTGCCTTAATCCGTTCTTGCTTACTCTTCTCTTGTTTCAAAACTTAATTCTATTCTAGTTTCCAGGGATGGATTTGTTTTTCTGACAAAAACAACTCACTGTAATTTTTCACAATGTCATTTTACTTATGTCAGTCTTTAAGTCAATCACAGTCTCTTCCATGTCACATATCACTGCCGCATCTAAATATTTGACCAGAGTGTTTATGTTTACATCTAGCTTTTCATTTATTATGATAAATTCTCTCACCCCTGCTTTCTCACCTTTACTTGACACTGATTTTCTGCACTGTTCAGTTCACACTATCTATGGAGGAAATTAGGTACTCATAGAGCCAAGTGTTATCTGTCACAGACTGATTGACAGAAAACATGATGCCTGTAAGAATCAAGAAGCCACAATTTGCAGAGCAAAGTGAGACCTCTGAGCTTGTTATGCTCTTCTTGACTGAATAGACATTTATGGTGTGACTACTGATCATGGTTAGCACGACAACCCACTCCATCACCTTCCGTTCCTCTGTTCAGGCTGTCAGACTAGCATGAAGAATAACCAATTTTTAGTTGGGACCCAAGCACCTTAAACACTGATTTGTCTTGTATACTTCTCACTATGATTTGCATGCAAACTTATTTTCAACAAGCTCAACTTCATGCTATTCCTCAAGAGCCATTTTGGAATATGTTTAAAGTGCTTGACTTCAACGTTTATTTCTGCAGTCAATGGCCAGCAATCTAGAAAGCACAATGTATTGTCAAGATATATGATATGAAGTCATCTAATGAGTAACAATGTTAAGGCTACTAAAAAGGAATATAAAATAGCTAAAATTAAGAAGATAGTCATTTTGAAAGAAGTGGCTAAATACTCGTCTAAAAGAAATAAAAAGACATAAAATGCATCAACATGTCCAAGCAGTTTTAATAAAAGGGGTTAATTTTTTTAAATAATGTAGTACAGTAAAAAGGCAATTTATACAAACATGAGTTACTGATTCAATTCCTGCAAAATTAGAGATTCTTGTGTTGTCTTAGTAAGGAATCTTTGTCCTTCCAAAAATGCTGAAGAGACAATACTCAAACATGCCAAAGTGATTGATTTGAACATAAGATCTGCTGCTGCTTCTGATTTGAATAGAAGATTTGCTGCTCTAAAGGGATGGAATACATTGACAATAAAGGTATGATTGGGAACTAAGTCTAAATCTTTGTGGCTTTTAGCATCTGCAACGTACTGCCTGAGAATCAAGCTCCTCCTTTTCAATTTCAAAAAGGTAGGGTAGCTCATAGAGCATCTATATAGTTACAACTTCAGAGGCAAAATTTGCTTCCAAGCTGATTGGAAGTTATCTTGTAGACTTAGTGGAGCTACACTAATTAGAAAGAAGGTTAACTTCAACTATAGATGGCAGATCGAACTATTCAGCCTTCTGCAATCAGGTCTCCAGTAGCAGGACGGCATTAGAAACAGTAAGGTATTTTGTAGGATAGCTCTCAAGAAGTTTGACTGAACTTCACCCAGACAAGTAAAGCTGGCATAAGGATCAAGTTGTGTTCCTTATAAAAGCTAAGTGATTTAGCCTCAAATACCTTCAGGGCAGCTCGTACACAGTGACTTCTTCTAGGCATTCAGCTAGGACTGGGTAATGCGGTGTCCATACATCCATGAAGCTCACTAGGTAACCAACCTGCCACAAGTTACTATCTTTGAGCCTAACCTACCATGCAGGATAGTTGTGAGAATAAAATAAGAGGAAGAATAACATTGTTCTGTGCTTTTTGGAGGAAAAGTAGAATAAAAATTTAAAAAATACCTTTTGTTTATTTATTGGTAGCTTTTATTTCTCAGTAATATCATATCTTTAATGTGTCATGTATCTTGTCCATTAATCTTATAAAGGATCTAAAGTCACACAATCACAGAATCATAGAGTTGGAAGCGACCACAGGGGCCATCCAGTCCAACGTCCTGCCATGCAGGAACACATATCAAAGTACTCCTGTACACATATCAAAGCCACCCAGCCTCTGCTTAAAAACCTCCAAAGAAGGAGACTCCACTACACTCTGAGGTAGCATATTCCATTGCCGGACAGCTTTGATCCCCAGGAAGTTCTTCCTGAGGTTCAGATGGAATCTTCCTTCCTGAAGCTTGTATCCATTGCTTCTTGTCCTAGTCTCTGGAGCAGCGGAAAACAAGCCCGCTCCCTTCTCGACAGGTGGAAAAATAATGAGAGGACTGGTTCATTGGAGAAAAGGTAAGAAAAATATTAAGTATAGCATGGTTAGGTAGTTGGAAGCAACAAATCCCCCCATTTTTTTCCCTTGCTGTTGGGTGTACTGGTCCTTGGGGGCCTTGTGATTATATTTTGTGCTCCCCTTCTTCTGAACAATGTCTCAGTTTTCTAGAACTGGAAAATTAAACAGTCTGGTAAATCTAAGTGAAATGCTTATTGTGAACAACACTTGCCAGTTCTGTGGATCTATAAAGCAGAATCTATACTCTGTAGACCTTTCAGAAACTGTGATGTCTAACAGTCTGCTAAAAGGTAGACAACAGAGGCAAAGACTCTGGAATTTGTGGGAAGTCTTAGTTTACATAGCTCAGTAACGCACAATTACTGCTCTTAGACTTGCTTTTTCTCCTTTCTTTTTGCAGTGTCTCCTGGGAAAAGATATTTTGCATACAGAGACAGCATTGCCTGATAAACTGCACGTACTGTATATCTATCTGAGGAAAACCAGAGCAATTTGTCCTGATGTTCACAATAGTTCATTTATAGTGAAGTTTCAGTCTTGGCTCATGAACACACAAGCTTTCCCTCCCTCTGAAATTGTGACAAGGCTTTTATATCATTCATAAAAACAGTGAAACTATCCTTCCCCTTATCTCATGCTTCTGTGGAGCCATGCTCCTTGCATTTGGAAGGATCACAGCTGTTTGAACACACTGATAAAGCATCTTATAGCTGTATTCCAGAACTGGATCAAACTAACTTTAATCATAAGTGAGTATAGCATTCTAGCGTAAGGACACTGTCTAGGAGAATTCACTTGCAAATACTGAGTTCAGAAAATATTGGATAAGAAAATAGTTTTTTGTTTTGTTTTTAAGTAAAGCCTCAAATAACCATAGCAAAATACCAACTGCCAATTTTAACTTTTTATAACCTAAATGGCTTGGGCTGTACTTCCTAAGGGAACCCCTCTTCTTTCAATAATCATCTTACACAATCTCTAAAAGAGACCCTGCTCCAAGTCTGTAATTTTTTGAGGTCACCTGACTGATTAATCGAAACATTTATATTCCACTCTATACCATAAGATCTGAGGGCAGCATACACTAAAATCACTGCAAGGGAATTTAAGACAGGAAGAAGTCAGTACAATTAACAGTCTAAAACAGATTAAAACTATATAGAACTATTATGGTTTGAACACTAGTGGAGGCAAATAGCGTGGTTTTCCTAATAGTAACACTATTCTTTGTAATTTCTTCCTTGGTAAGGTCCACGAATCAATCAATAAGGCACTTTATTTACATCTCACCTTTTCCCCAAGTTTGAGACTCAAGGCAGCTGGCTGTATTCTCATCTTAAAAAACAGGAAAACAAAACAAAACAAACCTGAAAAGATTATGACTACATAGTGTACATACTACTGAATTCAGGAAACTTTCAGTTTCCTCATCTATTTCTCCAGAATACAAATAAAGGCCAGAATCCAAAGGGCATCACAGGGAGCTTCTGTGCACACACTGAGGCTTTTGTCCTACTTTAGCCTTCCAAGTTTAGGAACAGCCATGTCCAAAACTAAGAGGGATTCCCCACCCCCAACACACCCCTGGACTGCCCTTTAATACAGTATGAGAAGCTGATACAAGTGATATTTGCTGAAGGCTGGCATAAATTGGAGATATTTAGGCATGCACAGAAAAATCCTTCGACTGCAATCTCTAGGGCACTCCTCTGAAATCACACACACGTAAGTCTCTCAGAGAGTCAACTGCAGCTTTGTGCTCACAAGCAAACTCTCACTGGCTAGTATCCAGAGAAGCTAATGCCACAAGTCACCAATTGGCTTCTATGTCACCACAGAATGTTTAGCTTTCCTTCCCTTTAGGAACCTTTGTGGTTTATAGATATAACCAGATAGCCATAAAAAGTATCCTCTATAATGTTAATACAGATACCTGGATAAAGATTTATACCTGGAATTCCAGATGTATACTTCGAATCTGAGCTGTTTATTTTCAAATTTGCACATACGCATGTCAACAAACCAGACTTGGATTCTTCTTTGTATTTGCCTAGTAAGTGGTGGAATACTTTTAATTCACAGAGCACATTGCCTATATTCTAAGGGATATGAGAGGGCCAGAATGGCATAGTGGTCTGAGTGGTAAGACTATGACTCTGGGGATCAGCCATGGAAACCCACTGGGTGATCTTGGTCAAGTCACACACTCTCAGACTCACAAGGCAAAAGCAAACGCTTCTGAACAAATCCTGCCAAGAAAACTCTGATATATTTGCCTTGGGATTGCCATAAGTGTGCATATGTGTGTGCATTTACATCTTCAGTTCATAGAACATAGATCTTTTGCTTTAGTAGCTCCACCATGAATTTATAAAATAACATAAAATTAAATCTTAATATCTTGTCATATCTACTGCTTTCTATTTAACAACACTGCCAAAATTGACATTAAAGTCTGTTATTCAATATCAACACTAAGAGAAAATTTCTTACTTAACTTAGATCTGAAAATTTTCCCAAACTCTTCTCAGCACACTAAAGCTGCAATATTAAGTCTGTTTATTGGAGAGTTATGTGACTGGCTGTGTTGAGAAAGATAAAGATCTGACTGCATAGAAAATGACTGAATTCATAGAATAGTTTTTAAAGTGTTGCAATCCATAGTATATATTCAACAGGATATTCATAAGCTTTCACTTTTTGTCTAATATTTTGGAAGACTTGACTTCAGCCACAACCACAGTTAATTCAATTGATAAGCAGTCAGGACTGCCCCTCCCCGCAATTTCCTTGAAATATAGTTGTTTTGTTTTGTTTCACAACCTAAGTTTATGATTTTCTATATTTTCAATTTTGTATTTTCTATTATGTTCACAATTATTTACAATACTTTACAATCACCATCAATATTAACAACCAAGTGAGCGAATTATATGAATCTGCAGTCAATAATGCTCAATGGGCACATATAGCAAGATCTTAACTATATGACAAACTAAGACCACTCCCAGTGCCAGCCTAACCTCAAGGACATTCACTAACAGATGTTGTAACCTCTTTTGAAATTCTGCATAATGCACACCTCCCAAAGGTGCAACGCCAAGAAGAGCCCCTGAGCAGATTTAATATTTAGGCATATTGATACAGAGCAGATACATATGTGTGTGTGTGTGTGTGTGATTTTCCAACTTTTTTTTATTAACTATTATATAGTGAGGATTATAAAAATCTCTTTGGAGATAGTAGAGGTAATGGATTAGAGTAACTATAAATGCACGAAAGGCATTTTCTTTTCCAGGATGGGTCATTGTACATTTCACCATAATAGTAACTCTGTTTCAGTAGTCAGGGTAGTTTGGTAGTTCAGACATACCAGATCTTTTTCGTGCAGATATGGTTTTGACCACAGTGGATCTTGCAGATTTGTAATCATAGTAATCACACAGTGTTCAGGTTTGTCCACACAACAGTACAATGCTGATTTCTGACAGATTACTAGTTGAGCCTCTGAGTCACAATTTACAGACATTTACAGACAGGCTTGTGAATTGTGAATTCTTTTTACTTTCTGACAGAGATGGGCAATTTGCATGATTCTGCCTAAAATTTACTATTTAATTGAGCAGAAGCAATTTTCACCAGGTGGGCCCATGTTAATTTTACTTCAAGTTGTGTATGTATGTGTGTATTCTATGCTTGCATTTTCTCCTTTCTTCTAGCCTCCAGAACTGTATAGCAAGTTCAGTTTATCATAATGGTAAGAAATGGGAATGAAGGACAAGAAAGAAAGGTACTAATAAGACCTTGTACAGTTGGCCTTCAGATGGGACTCTGTATGCTCACGTTATCAGTAAACAGGATAAAACGTTAAGATAGACAATAGAAAAGGAATTGAGAAGTTTGTCATCTCTTGGGGAAAAAGTCTATGAATATTTATTTATTTCTCCTAAGATATTTAAAGGGATAACAGAAATTCATTTGGTACACAGTTCTTTAATTTATCATTGTTTAACTGTTAAAAACCTTTCCCCTTCACTTGTAGCTCACCTGAATCCAAAGGCAGGTTAACTGAGAACAAAATAATTTACAGTAAAAAGAGATTCTCACTTCCTGGAAGTTTATATGCTGAAATATAAGGCAAGCTAGCCCTCTTGTTAGCACCATGGACAGAGTTAACACAATGTGTGTGTGTGTCTGCGGGAAGAAGGCTGAGGCATGATGGGGAAAACTAGAACCCGGTGTCCAAAGCAGGTGAGGGAGAGGAAAGGGAAAGGAAGTGGGTCGGCATGGTGGCCCTATATTTCCTCTCTCTTGCCCATCTCTTTTCTTGCATGTGGGAGTGCAGTGGGAGAGGTTTTGTGGTGCTGAAAAACTGGGTTGTGAGCAGTCCTTAGCTGGCCAGGTAATGGCTGGTAGAAGAGGAGAAGGCAGACCAGAGGCAAGTTTTTACAGGGTTGCACAGCCTGATTGGAGCCACCAAGAGGAAAGTTCCCCCCCTTGCAATAGAAGTTCTTGAGGTAGGGGACAAAGGGTTGGAGAAACATGCATTTACTCAAATCCATGAAAGTGAAACCCATGAAAGTGGAGGACTCACTGTATTTCTTCCAAGGTGTCTTACAACAACAACCTTTGATTAAACATAAAATTCACAAAATTCAAAATTTTGAAATAAAAATTAACACTTAAACATTAAAATTAATCTTGAAGAAACAATAATATTTAAATATTAATAAGTATATCATTATTTTTCAAGTTTACTTTACACACTATTCTAGCATATATACTCATCATTCCAGTATTTCTGTAAATGCTGTTTCTGTCCTAAATTTTCAGTGTTAAATTTGACCATGGACATGGATGTGAGCCATGGACATATATGTACTGTATTTGCTGGCGTATAAGATGCACCCCATTTATACACTGGTAAATACTATTTCAAAGAGTATTTTTCGGGGGGAAAGTGAGTCTTATACGCCAGCAAATAAAGTATATACTCACTAATACCACTGTCCCTCAAATTTTTCTAGTAGTCAGTGCTTTGCTTAGTGTTGTAAAATTTTCCACAGGAAATCAGTATTTCTTCTTCATCACTTGTTAAATACATTTTAAACACTTTTATTATTTATTAATGCATTTCTTTGATACAGCTCAATCAATCATAAAAGTTTCCAATAGTTAAAATAAAGATAAGCCATATCTTTCCATTTTTTTTTGGAAACTTTTCATCACATACAGTTCTTGTCTGGCAAGTAGATGGACTAAATGTAGCCTCTTGAACTGATCACTTAATTTTTTTTAACTTTGGAAGAGACAGGTGCATTAGTATGTTTCAGCATAAAATGGAAAAGTGTGAGAATGAAGAGATCTAACCACATCTTTGAGATTAACTGGTTCATTTCAACAGCAGCTTTTGTGGATACCAATCCACTTCTTAAGATGTACTGGTGAGGCTGCAAGCACAGGTACAGTAGAAGGTAGTAGGGTGGAGTCAAAGTTTAATTGGAGCACAAAGATGTAAATTGTGACCCAGTTCATAAACTTTCAAGGAGCTGTATAAGATGAAACAGTCTGACAATCAACTGTTCTGCAGCCCAGAGTTCTGAAAGTAATACTTCAAACAATGCTTAAGAAAGAAAATCCTTATTGATAAATAACAATAAACACACTTTACTCCAGGAACAATTTTTATTGGAATAAAAGCAAATGAGTTTTCTACTTTCTCTTTTCCTGTAGCTGACCTCCTGCTGCTCAATTATTTCATTATACTCAGAATAAAGAAAAGAATTGGATAAACCCTTGCATTTCTTCCTTTGTTTAGAGTCAGTTGCTGCCTGAATTCCTTTCAGAATTTGGCAAAGAAGCACTTGCATACTCAAGAATTACTGCCTGAGTTACTGAAACAACTGCTCAAAAGCAGTTATACAGTTTTGAAAGAGGAAGAATCCACTACAGAACTGTACAAGATCAATGTATTCATAATCACTAATTATTAGAGTTGGAAGAGACCACAAGGGCATCCAGTGCAACCCCTTTGCTATGCAGGAACACACACCAAAGCATTCCCAACAGATGGCCACCCAGCCTCTGCTTAAAAACCTCCAAAGAAGGAGACTTCACCACACTCTGAGGCAGCATATTCCATGGCCAGACAGCTCTGACTGTCAGGAAGTTCTTCCCGAGGTTCAGGTGGAATTTCCTTTCTTGCAGCCTGAATCCATTGCTCCTTGTCCTAGTCTCTGGAGCAGAGGAAAACAAGCCCACTCCGTCCTTGACATGACATCCTTTCAAATATTACTATACATAGATCTAGATGAAGAGTAGCTATCATGTGGCCCAGATGTTCTTGGATTAAAATTTCTTGCAGTCCTAGGCAACATGGCCAATGGTGAGGAATGCTGGGAACTATACTCCTACGAGGGCTAGAGGGCTTCTGATTCCCAACCCTCATCTAGATTTTAAAAAACCAAATAGTGCAGTGTGAAATACGGTCTTCCTGGTTTTGTCCTTGTTATATAGTCTTCCCCCAGCAGATACAAAGAGAGCTATGGAGTGAAAAATTGTATGTGACTATCAAAATAAAATCAATCTAAGATTATGAGGTAAAGAATACTACAGTCAGCCCCCCACATTTGTAGGTTGACTCTCACAGCTCTGATTATTTGGGAGTTTCTCCAACCCCTGCCCCCCTCATGCTTCTTTTCTGGTGGAACCTTTCCCCTTGGCAGCTCCAATAAGGCCATGCAGCCCTTAAAAAACCTGCCTCTGGACCAACTTCTCCTTCTCTTCCTTCACCAGCTGCTGCTGCCTGACCAGATAAGCACGGCTCATAGTCCAATTTTTCAGCACCATTGACCCTCTCCCAATGTTCCCAACACCCAAGGAACAAAATGAGGAAGAGGAAGTACAGCGTCATCAACCTCCATTTCTCCTTCCCTCTCCTTGCCCTGACCTGATTTAGACCCTGGGTAACTGCTCTCCCCATCATGCCTTGCCCCTCTTCCCACAGATCCACACACACATTTGATACATGTGATTTTCCCACTTTTGCAAGAGTTTTGTGCCCCTAACTCTAGTGAATGTGGAGGGTTGACTGTATTTTTAAAACATTAAAATTTTTAGTAATGCTGTGATGAAAGTAATGATCACTTGGGGAAGAAATTATTGTTCTATATGTTTGTACAAGTTGAATAACAATAAGATTTGAGAAAATAAGATTTGAACGTTGGTCGAAGAACATCTTTGATGCTGTAACACATTGAAAATTAGCTACTACATCTGTATTCCATTTGCAATACAATTCTGTGTGTCTGTGTGGCTGGGTGGGTGTGTGTGGGTGTGAATTTTTCAACATTCATATATATATTACACAAACCTACTAATATGAAAAACTCTCTTATACAGAGAATTAAGTTGGGGTCTGTATTTTTTTTTAAATTTGAATCTATTGTCAGTTGTTAAGTGGTACTTTTCCATCTTTTACCATTTACCCCATCTGGGAGCAAGTCTGAAATACATGTATACTTGGAGCTTTTCTGGATTTCCATTGCCCAGACTACCAAACTGACCTCTCATAAATCCCAGAGAGACGACATAAGCTTTTTCTGCCTGGCAGCACTTCAGAGGCATTAAGTGTAAAAGAGAAGGTAAGTAATTCACCATACCTTCCCATTTATATAATGGGGGAAGACGTCTTGATACATTTACAGTGTTCCTTTGGGGATATTCCATCAGTTATACCTAACTCTAATGGACAATAATTGATTTGAACTTTCTGCTTAGCACGAAGCTGTAAACAACTTCAATCCAGGCTGCAGCAGTGAACTAGTGGTTTGTAAAATGGAAAGACATTTGGGAAATTTGTCCAGTGGGTCATGAAGTGGCCTAAGAATTGTGAAAATAAACATTATTGACTTGGTATCTGGGGTTTCTTTTTTTGGAGGGAGGGTAACTGTAACATATAGTTTAGGAATACATGTCATAGGAAGATTGCCACAAATAGAAAGTACTGTGGACCAGAAATAACAGCACTGTTCAAAGTACAAAGCTTTAAGCATGGTCCCAATATGACTAGGTATGTGAGGCAACAAGTTATTTATTGTTGATTCTTGCACTCAAGTGTGATTATACCACCATTCTAAAGATCCCTTTATCCAAAACCACTAGAAATAGCCACAAGACACAGTGCGTTCAAGAAGTATTCACCCTCCTCTTTAATGTATCACATTTTGTGGTGTTATAAATTGAGACTGAAATGGATTTAGCTGGCATTCTTGCCATTTGATGTACACAAAATATTGTATGCTGTGAAAGTGCAAAATAGTCCCAGTACGGCAATGAATTGCTCCTGGTCCAGGATGTGTGCTATCACACAATGTCGTTGCTTACCAGGTGCTTTTGCATCTAAACATGCCATATACCATTACTGGAAAAAAATCCGGTAATGGTCCCCTTTCCCATGACAATCCCATTAGCGGCAGGCATGCGGTAAGGGTGGAAGTGCTTGATAGCATTTCCTTCCATGGTATAGTGCAGGATGAAGCAGAGAAAGGGAATCATGCTATACTGAGGAAGGAACAAGAGTGTCCCAAATGCTACCCATCTGCCGGCACCTGACTGGGCGCAGTGGGACCCAATCCCATCCCACCAATGGCACTGCTGGGATCCCACTGAGACTAAACACTAAGGGCTGTACTCTTTCTGTTCTGTAATAACTGATTTAATGATGCTTTAGGGCAGTGGTTCTCAACCTTCCTAGTGCCGCGACCCTTTTATACAGTTCCTCATGTTGTGGTGACCCCCAACCATAAAATTATTTTCGTTGCTACTTCATAACTGTAATTTTGCCACTGTTATGAATCGTAATGTAAATATCTGATATTTAGTCCACCATAAATGATATAAAGTTTGAAGATTTGGTTTCACTGCATTCAGACTGAATTAAATCCAAAAATAAACCTGGCATGGGAATGACACTGGATTTTTTAGGCTTATTCCTTACAATTGATGCAACATTCTTGTTTTTATCAATATCTGAAGTGGCACTCTCCAGACTGTCCAGTCCCAGAGTTACCAACACCTTTTTCAGCAAATTTTTAAAGGAATCTGAGGAAAATAATCTCACTTTATTATCATCTTCTGCATTCTCCTCCTCCTTGGAAATAGAACCATCTGCTTTACAGTCCTTATCCCCATGAGTACCTGCCAAATCTGGTTCCTCATCCCTTTCAGATTCAGTGTGGATTTGTTCAGAGTGTGAGGACAAAGCAGATCCCTCTACCCTGGTCACTTTGGACCTACAGATAGACTTTTTTTGGTAAACACACACCAGCATCACTTGATTCAGCTTGAGTAACTTTTGTATCGTCAGGAAAATCACGTGAAAATGGAGGATTCATGGAAGTGGTTTGTTGACTGCTTGCATTCAAATTCAATGGATTGTCCAACTTGCAATACATTTTTTAAACTTGTTATGTATTTTGTGAAATCATTTCACTCATATTGTTTGCGTATTAACATGCACCCCCATTTCTTCAGCAATCCTTTGTCTTATCACCTCCCTACTACACTCAGACGCATTCCCCTGGGAAGACACTAAGGACACTGGAGGTCCAAATCTTCCCTCTTTACCTTCCATAGGCACTGCAGTTTGACTCCTAGTGAATAAGGACACCAGACACCATGCTAAGTGGCCCTGCCCTGCTGCATTGGCTAATACAGAAGGGCCAGGACCTGGGGACTGAGAGGCGGCCATTCCTCCCGGCAGAGGCTGCTTGCATGCTGGAGTGGGATTGGCTGTGTTGCTGGCGAGCTGGGATTGATCAGGAGAGCTCATTCCTCTCCTAGCCCCCTCCCTTGCTTTGTGTTGCTGGTGAGCTGGGATTGGTCAGGAGAGCTCCTTCCTCTCAGGGCCCCCTCCTTTGCTTTGTGTTGCTGGTGAGCTGGGATTGGTCAGGAGAGCTCCTTCCTCCCCTAGCCCCCTCCCTTGCTTTGTGTTGCTGGCGAGCTCAGATTGGTCAGGAGAGCTCCTTCCTCTCAGGGCCCCCTCCTCCCTTGCTTTCTGAACGCCTCTTTCCAACATGGCCGCCGGCAGTTAAGGGAGTGGTTGGGAGCCCTTCCCCGCCCTTAACAGACTTCAGTGCGTTACCAGGTAATTTTCCTTTCACCTTCTTTTTATTTTATAATACGTATTTTCCGATGGTCTTAGGCGACCCCCTGTGAAAAGGGGTCGCAATCCACAGGTTGAGAACCGTTGCTTTAGGGGATGTTCACAGTTTCAGATAAATTTTTTAGAGATGAATTCTGACTGGTGCTTTTGTACCGCTTTACCCTGGATATGTTTTTTTTATTTGCCCTCCAACAAACTCTGGGGCTGGCCTGAAACTGGCATATTAAGATAATGTAGCATTGTAATTTCACACAGGTGGACACCAGTCAACTACTTATGTGACTTCTGGATGTTTCAGCAGGGCTTATTTACATACATCATAGCAAAGAGGAAGAATATTTACACAACCAAAAAGTGCCAGTTTTAGTTTACTTAACTTTCCTTAACTTTCTCTCCAATAAAATTATTTTGCACTTTCAAGTTGCTTGCTATCTTATCAATTGATAACAATGCCTATTAAAGGTATTTCAATTCCAGGTTAACACAATAAAATACAAAAAAGTCAAAGGGTATGTATATGAATATTTCTGCAAGGCTTTGTAAGTGCTTTTTGCTCACCTTTATGAACTCATTATAATCCTGCTGATGACTTCTGGAAAACTGCCTGCTTTACTTTCACACTTTATTCTTCTGAGCTTTCCAAAACAATTATAAAAAATATCAAGGGTTACTGGCAAGCATAGGTCCACAGCAGCATACCACAAACTTCAGTTAAATACTAAACATTGGTCTGACGAATGTTCATTCTGAGATACAGTATCTATAGACACACACACATATGCTCAAAATAGTGTTGAGTAATAATTTAGGAAGAAATTTCATGGCATTAAATGGAGACTCAGAGGCTCCTCTACACTGGGTGACCTTGGGCAAGTAACATTGCTCTCAGCCTCGGAGAAAGGCAAAAGCAACCCTCCTCTGAACAAATCTTGCCAAGAAAACCTCATGATAGGTTCACCTTAGGGTTGTCATAAGGTGGAAATGAAGGCACCCAACAACAACATAGCCTCATGACAGTCTTGGAAAAACCAACATGTGCCACAATATCGATAGTAATAGGTAGATTCCCTCAAGTTTGATTTGTGCATCAGCTGGCTAGATAGACTAATTTCTTTACAGGTTCACAATGTGGAAGGCCATGTGTTAATGTTACATAAGCATCATCACATAAATCTTTAGTATCTGAAGTCTGGCTCCTATAGCACATATACTGTAGTACAATGTATAATGACAATGAGTTTTTAAAGACATTATGCTAGTTTTGCAAACAGCTGCAGTATGTGCCCTGTGCTTGGTGATAGAAGCAAAGTTAAATGATGAAACAATAAACTAAGGGTGAGAGAAGAGATTCTTAATTTGGAACAAAACTGTCTTTGTAACTGAGTGAAATGCTCTAATCCTCCTCCCACTGTTTTTAAACTAGCAAATATGACACAGAATACAGGGATATAAACCACTCAGCATACAAGATGCTTAAATTGTCAGCATATGCAATTTGCAGCCCTTTCCACCTTAAGTGAATTTGTTTTCATTGCTTTACCTGCATTCCTTATTTGAAATTGATTGTTTCAAACAGTAGCTCCTTGTTCTCCACAAGGTGGCACGATGCCCCTAAAACCTTGCACTATGCTTGTGTAGCAGTCTTAGCCAACGTATAATGTACAAAGGTATATCATAACACATACATATAACTATTTTGCTTCACTACCTATACCTTCTATACTTTATCTTCCTATGTCGCCCTCGCCTAACATGACACTTCTTGCAGTTGATGAAGTGGACCCTAGCACACAACAGTTTATGTCAGGATAATTTTTTTTAATCCCTAAATTTCTACTAGTTCCTTTGTTGTTCTGATTTGATTCTCATGACAAGGACAATAACACAGAAAGTGTTTAGAGACACAAAATGATAAAATGTGCCTGTGAACATATATGCTATGCGGTTGTGAGTATTTCTATTCTATTTGATGACAACTGATGGTTTCATAAAAAAAAAGCTAAAAACATGCAACAACCAACAAAGGCATGGACACATGAATGCAAAGAACCTTGTTACACTTCTTGGAGGTAACATAAGAATTACAATTAGGGATAATGTAAGATTGTCAGAAAAAACAAAACTCAAAACAAACCTAGAGATAGTTGTAACATGGCAGAGGCTGCTCAGGGAAGATTCTCAGAGCCTATGATAGAAATGAGGGCTGGGGACATAACAGACATGCATTCAAAATCAAGACCTAGAAACAGCCAAAATAAAGAACATCCAGGTACTTCAGAAGTATTAAGGTGCAAGGTGCTGACATATGCTTGGTGCAAAGCTTTACTAATGAGGCCAAGTATAAGCTGCATGTTTGTTCCTCCTGAGCCTAACTACAGAATAGTGTTAACCCAAATGCCACAGGATTTGCAGAATATGAAATGGTTTTAAAACTTCATATTACATTTATGGATATGAGATAACAAATGGGCCATGGTGGTGTTCAAATTATTGTTTTATTAATCAGGCTAAACTGATAGAATACAATATTGTTTTGTAAATTATGGTAATAACAGTGTGAAACACATAGTCTGCAAAATTGTGGGGAGTATCTGTCTATGCTGTGCTTTAAATAGTGCTAACTAAAATACATTGGAAGCAATTTTTTAAGATACAGTAATTGACAGTTATCATGCTCACTGAAGACTTTGTGGAAATCTATTGGGCAACTCCAACTTTGTTCTGGATCTGTAATACAGTACTTCTTATTTTGTTTGTATGCTTGTTTTGCTTTGCTTTAACCCACTCCCATACCATTTAGTGGCATCCTTATATGAGCATTTTAACAAGTCATATGATTCTGATCTGTGTCACTCCATCACAAGTTCACTCTTAAATCTGTCCTGCTTACTTTCTACATTAATCTTCTAAGTTCCTCTTTAAAAGCTATACAGACTCTTTTATTACATATATAACATTTCTTTCAAAATATGCGATTTAAATGCACACTGTTATGTTTTTTAAGATGTGAACTCTGGCACGATATTGGAGAACTTCAAAATCTGATGAAAGCTGGAAGATCAGCTTGTGACAGAATGTGCATCAAGCATGTCCTAATTTTTTATCAGATAAGTATATTGTTACTGTTAAGTAGTAGTTTAGGAAGAAATTCCATGGCATAGTTTCTTGGATTCAAAGAAGCGATAGTGTTTCTAAAGATACTAATATCTCATTTAAAAAAGAAAATCTAGTGCCTGAAGCACTAGTGGCAGTGCAGCCAAACTCTAAAATCCCAAATGAATTATTTTTTATTCAGTTGTTCTCTAGAAACAACTTTTTTTGGCCTTTTTCTTTTTCTAGCCTTGATTTTGCTTCATTATTATATTTTGGCAAAAATGGACAGGAGTTCATAAGTCCACACTTTATAAATTTGGCAAATAGTATATTCTGTACTTGCCAATCTTTATAAAATAAAAATAAAGAATTTCTCCTGGCCCCTGCAAAGAACAACCAAACAGACTTTCTTTTCAGATGCTGCATATTTAAAGCCTAGTGCATTACAGATTTACAAAAAAAACTTCAATTCTTATTTGCCCAACAGTTTTTTTTTATCAAAATCAATACCAGAAAGTATTGGTTTATGATTTTTGCCAATTTCCAAAGAAGAAACAAATATTTTAAAATCTACACCTTAATTTATTATCTAAGTGCAAAAACAAGAGGATTCTTGTTCAGATCTTTTGGCCTTTTTTTTTTTTTTTTTGAGATTATAAGTATCATACCCAAAACAGTATTCTCAAACTTTTTCTTCTTACTATACTGGCTTTAAAAAAAGAAATAACTATTTTTCTTCTAACAGTTTAGTCTGATGTCAAACTAGTATGTTTCTTTCAGATAAGGACTGTCAATATGCAAAATGAGCCTCCATTATGTTATACTACTATACAGCTATAAACATATACTAGCATACAAGATGGAACTATGTTCACTGGTGTCATGCCAGATTTCTTCCCCAACAGACAACAGTTGCAATGTAAGGACAAGATCAGAAGCGGCAGTTGTATAGACATAGCTACTGTGTCGCACATTTTCTTTTCTGACTTGCTCTCAACCATTGTCTTGTGAAAACCACTTAGTCCATTTCTCTATTCTATACCACATGACTTAACTCAAGAACACTTGAAGGCCTGCTGCAACATGTTTGCAAAACATTTTGAAGCTCAAGTCACTCACATCCACTATGACTTAGATGCGATATAGCTGGAAAAGTTCAATCTGTGAATGTGTCCAGAGCATCACCTAGTCTTGTTTTGTAAGATGAATTCAGTTCTTATGTCTTGAGGATGTGGATAACATTTGTTCTTAGAGGAGTGAAGAAAAGAAAAGGATGGGACAAACTCCAAAAACGGTGTCAGAAAACATAGATTTTAAAAAATTCATGACATGCCTTCCTAAAATGCTAGATATATTTTAGTATAAACTTTAGGGTACAAGAATACTGTTTCACTATTAAGACAATCTCGCTCCAATTTTAAAGGTACTGCATTGATAGGAAAAGTACATTCTTTTGCCCCGAAAGGTTTTTTTTTTAAAAAATTAAGAATGACTAGGCATTTTCAATAAAGATATTTCATGCTACTATAAGAATCAATTTTTGAATATTGTTGTTTGCTTTCTTGGATGGGTTTGGAACTTGTTTGGTTGACCACTGTCCCTGCTGGCCAATAACATCCAACAAGGCTGGGGTGCAGAGTGATTAAAATCACCCTACGAAGGATTGGTCACAGCAGCTTTGCAGCTACTTTTTAAAAAGACCTCTTTGGAATGGGAGAATTACAGTAACTATCAGTCCACTGAAGAAAAATAAACTCTTTTGGACATGATACTTGAGTGTCATTTTATTGAAAGATATTACCTAGATATATTTCAACTGGATTTCAGGTACATGCAAACTGATTCTCCTGGACTTCTCACAGGCTTCTACTATCACAACCATGGTATCCTCCTGGACTGGTTATGTGAACTGGGACTCAAGAACATGTCGATACAGAGGTCCCACTCCTATTCATATGGCCAGTAGTAGAAGACAGTTCTCTCAGTTGCACTGTTTAAGCCAACTTTGACCTCTCTGCGATAGGGATATTTTGGCAAGAGTGATCTTTGCTGTGGAAACACCTCCATTAGACGACTACAATGAAGGCAATTTGGAAGTTAAAGTTAATTCAGTTTTGTCACTGATCTGCATCTCTTTCCTCTTCTTTCTCTACCTTCCCATCTTTGTCAACATACACATTGTTCACTTATCTTTCAAATGCTTGATTGTTAAAATAAATAAGGAATTATGTTGAAGGGTAATACGGGCTGATGTGTTTACCTCAGCTAGAAAACACTGATCCACTGCGATAAGTAGTTGGCTACAAAGATCAGCCAGTGAATTAAAAGTGGAAAATTATGAGAAATGTTAGGAGTACTTTTGACCATATGAAAAACATATTTTTGCACAATTGAATCACTGAGTCCTCTCTGGCCTCCCTCACAATCAAGAAGCATGATCTGCATAGAACAGCACATGTTTTGTTTACTTAATTTGAAGAGACTTATTTCTAAAGGACACAGGAAGGTAAGGCCTTATTTTAAACACCACTGTATAAAATCCACTGAAGATAGGGGTGACAAAGTGACAAACAGAACTGGAGAAGCAAGTAGACTGAGGGAAAAATCAAGAGAAGGAAAACTGGGACAGGGATTCAGGAAAAGTTTTCAATTGATTATTCAAGAGACAAAGCTTTTGTGAGCAGTTATACACACAATAAGGGAGTGCAAAGGGTTTAACTGGAGCTCACACAAATACATCATAGCATATATTATACAATTATACGCAATAGAAACCATAATAAAATCAGTACAGGAGATCTTAAAAGAGTCACAACACCCTATGACCACCACCACCACGAGAAAGATCCTAATACCTTTCAGGCCTAAAGATCCTGATATTCTGAAAGGGCCATGATTGTTTGAGGTCTAAGCAAACAAATCACTTTCCCACCCCATTCCAGGACTCTTCCTCTTATCTCCAATTTTCTCCCTATTTCCATCTCTTCAGTTTGCTTCCTACTTCTTCTTTTGCTCCTGCTTTCCTCATTCTGAAAGACAGTCATGATACAGTAAGCAGACTATTCTGCCTTGTAATAGAGCCATGTGATTCATTTCATCTAATCCCAATCCTTCTTTAAGGCCTTCTTGCCTTAAACTGCAAAGGAGAGCCACCACCTTAATAAATTCTAACAAACTAAATTATTATTATTAACTTGGTAAAGTGTGACATCTTGGTGAAAAATCTAATAAATTAATAACTTAAGAAATCAATTAACTAGTAATTCCAGATTTTCAGAAACATTGGCTGAAAATGTTTTACCAGAATATTGCTACAACAAATGTAGCCTAGTATGTAAAAATCTGTGCAATAAATTAATATTCTATCTAGAGAGGACACAATCAAACAAAAACAGATCTGCCTAAATTGTGAAACTTTTTTTCAAGCACACCCCTCAGTCAATAGTTGTAATATCAGATTCAGCAAAAGAAAAATCAGTTGTAACTGAAACATCAAATGTTAGATTGCAAATCAGAACGAGGAGGCAGAAGGCAATATGTGTCTTTAATTTTACCCATGCAAATAATTGTGCCAACAACATATTATTGAGATGAATACTATATGAAAAATCACAAACAACAAACATAACATTAAGGAATAAGTGCATTTTGTATCTGCTTTAGAATACTACTAGCAGGTGCATAATTGCACAGGCAACCCTTATAATGTTCCGTTAACAATATCATTAATTAAAATTCTTACTCTTTTGACAAAAAAGTGACCCTAGTAATCTTATGTGTCTCCAGAAAACATATACCAGACAGAGAAACCTTATGAACAGCTGTTTGCTAGTTGAAGCCAGGAAAAGGTCTTTTAGCTCTAGTCAAAACCAAGTTTTGATACTGCATGGAGAACAGTAATTCTTGTCATTAACTGGTACGAGTTAAACAAGCAAATAAACCAGCTCTTTTTTTTAATTTGCTGCTTACAAATCTACATCAAAAGTGATGTTAAAATTATATTATTATCTTTCATAAATCATTTCTAAGCAGAGGCTGGCTGGCCACACTGAGTCATAGACTCTATGCTGCAGCAATGGACTCTCTGCATCAGCAGTGGGTTGGACTTGATGATTCAAGTCATCTTCCAGCACAGTAATGTTGCTGTTTTTGTTATTAGCAATTTTGCTAATATTATGACAAATGTAAATACAAAGAAATCCTGTATTTACTTAGTAGTAAGTAAAATGATTTTCAGTGGCACATACTCTCTGGTTAATTTGAATAGGACTGACACCTTTAAAAAGTACTAATTAAGCACCAGTTAAGTGGGTTTACTTGTCTATGGTTTGACTGATAAAGCAACGTAACTTCTACAAATACTGACATTTAAAGACAAAAAGTTAATTTCTTCAGACTGTTGTATTACTTTCAAGGAAATAGGCTGTGCGAGTAAGAAGAAATGAAGTTATTAGTGGTGGAATGAGATTCTTTAAAATTAATGAAAAAAGACAGTCTTTTCTAGACAAAATATTCCAGCATAGGATGCAATCCAGCTCCACTGAGGTCTACAGTTTTGCCCCTGATTTCAGTGACTGCTGGACTGCAGTGACAGACAACAACAGAAGGCGCTTGTTATCTAACTGTCAAAAAAGTTGAATGTTAAAACCTTTCCTCTTTGTTTCACTTAATGGTCCTCACCTAATGGTTATTCCATATCTGGTGAAAAATCTTCTATTTTCAAACTATAAAATTGTTGGACTTTTATAAAACAGCTGGTTTGAAAGAGCTAAAAATGCACATCCTGGTCTCAGGTAAAATATTTTATTAAAAAAAGTAGTTCTCACATGGGCTTTACCTGGGTTCACATTTCATAAGCTTCAACAGAATTACTTTAGGCTCACAGCAATACAAATTAAAGGAGAACTGGACACTTTCTCTCTCCGGCCTTGTCACTCCAATTATCTTATCTTCTAGAGAAAACGTCTGGTATTTGAGTCACAACATTAATGTATTAGTGTTCATGGATACCCAAAGAAAGTAAAAGAGTAAGCTTACAGAATGTACCGCTGGTCAAGAATGTAAATGAAGCCTGACTGAAATAACTGAAAAAGTGCAACCTGCTGAAAAAAGGAAAGGCACTTTTGTACAAGCTTGTAAAACTCTATAAAGTTTATTGGGAATGTCAGTACTATGGATTTGATATATACCTTAAAGAAAGCAATAGTTTTTTTTAAAAAAAAACCTTCTCGTTTCCAAAAGATATGAGTTCATTTTTGTGTATTTTGAAGAGGTTAAAATACACTTCTGCTGTTTTCTCATGCCCATTACACTTGTATTAAAAAAAAAAACAACTTGTGTGCTTTCTGTAAGTATCAACAAAAATCTTGTATATATAAAAAAGTAATCTGACAGCATTCCCTGAAATTTCAGGCTTCTGAGATGAGCAAATGGACACAGTTCTATTTCAACTGTTTTGAACACCATGTGTTGAGAGAAAACAACAGAATGGAAACTGCTGATCCAAAATGCTAACTTGTGGCATGGCACAGCCAGAAAGCAGGTGTGTGGCATGCAATTTACTTCAATAACGTGCTTACCACATGTCACTCAATTCTGTTTCCCCATATACTTTATTTGCGAACTTATTCTGATATTGGCAACAAAATATGGCTCATTGGAAGATGTATAAAGTGGCATGACCTTTTACTTGAGTACACAGTTTGAGAAAACACTGGCAAAAATAATCACGTCACATCACAAAATATTCCTTTGAATTGTCTAGTGTGACCCTAGCTTTGAGCACAAATCATAAATGTGTTTCAGATAATGTTATTCTCATTAGAATAATATTTTGCACAAAATCCAGACAGATAACACAATCTTGCTAATTCATATTAGTGAATGAGGCTGATCCACCAGACTACATTAATTTTACAACATAACAACAATAAAAAAAACAGTAAATATTCTGAGAACATATACTGTTGTTTTACTTAAAAAAATACCTATATATAATTTTTGAAATGTTAAGGGAATGAGGAACATCAGCAAGATTCCTAAAGGAAGGGTTGGATGCAAATACAACAAATAAATCTTCACAACATCACAATGTATGTTTAAGACATTGCTTCAGTGAAATCTCAGGAAAAGATATGGAGAAATGGCTTCTTTTTTCTTTTTCTTTTTTGCTATGTACAGATTCATTCAGTTACTATAGTGTTTTGTTCACAATATATTTCCAGGTTTAAAATATCCAGAGACCAAATGGCAAAGAAACTCTTACTGTTTCATTCATTTGCTAACAGGTGGATGGAAATGAGAAAATTGGGTCATAGCTCAACAGTAGCTCACTTGATACACTGGCAGATTTTTTCTACTTCCTCCTCCTCCTTCACTCTTCAGGATGAAATTTATTACAGTAGCTCTGAGCTATGACTTCATAATACTTGTTATAACTACACATATGTTTCTGTTCCTCAGCCAGTGTATAAGAGGTGAGGTGGGGCATAGAGTGTGCATAGAGTGTGCATCTATGACGTTTTATGTTGACTGCAGGGAAAAAAATAGGGGGAAAGCCTAAAGAACAAGCACTTTATGTGTGTTATCATGGCTCCAGATAGCACTTAAAACATTGCAAGTAAAGAAACGGATGCATAATTTCTTGCATACCAGAATTATATGGATAACAAAAAATCCAGATACTTCATTAGAATCTTCTAGATATTAATCTCTAAACCTCCAGACTGATATAATTGTCAAGGTTGTTGCTCGGCAGGCAAAGATTTCCTATGAGTGGACAACAGAAAGAAGAGACGGTGTAGCCAGACAGCCAGGTGCAAGGCCAGCAGGATTGTTATGGCTATGTCTTGAGAAGGCCACACCCCAGAGCACTGATTGGGTCACCCCATTTGTCCCAGGGTGACAAGGTAGCATAAAAAGGCTGGTGTTTGCTTTGACCAGCTGCCAGTTAAGACTCCCTAGCTAGACCTGCCACGCCATTGGCAGTATACTCTTTGTAAGGGGAGATGCTGCCCAATTTTTCTCCGTTATCTTCTGTTTTTCCTCTTTGTCTAATTGCTGGAAAGCTAGCATGTTTTTGCTAAGCCTTATCTTATCTTAGAGTGCAGCAATAAATCGGTACTCTAAGTCTTACTTAATGAGCCTCTGGAATTTTTTCTGCTTCACTGGGACTTTCTGCTGCGGCGAAGCCTTGCTTCACAGATTGTACTCTGCTCATGCTCAGCGGAGCCAAATCCTGCCAACCCTGACAATAATATTTGAGGCACCAACACATTATCTGCAACAACGAACTATTTCCATAGTATAACATTTCGCCTTTAGCACCACACCAGAATTGCAAGGAAATGTTTCCCTCTGAATAAGTAGGTACATGACGATCATACAGGATATGCTGTTCATACAGATAGTGCCTGTTATACTGGGACTGGTAATTGGCTTTATGATGGTGTGTGTGTGTGTGCATGCCTGTGTTCATAGCTTCCCCTCAGCTCCACGTGCTGAGAATCTCCACTTATACGGACTTTTCTTTGGACTATCCGGACTTCAGGGTAGGTGTAGTATTTCCCATGCAAAACCTCCTCTTAAAACCCTCTATCCAACTCTTACCTTTCTTTCTTAGGTCTGTGCGAGTGTGTTTGCATACATACGTTGTGATCGTGTTATCAAAATAAAGGAAAACAATTTAATTTTACTTCTGTTTGCACATTGACTCAGCCTGACCCTGTAGACATTCGGTTCAAGATCTTGCTAGGTTGCCCTGCCTCTTGTATTGCTTAGCTGGTGCTCTGCTAATTCCCATTCCCCGTTGTGAGCACACTGAGGTGTCCCTCCTGGGACCCCAGAAATCAGGGTAACATTCCCCTTTTTTTACAACTGCAGGGAGTGTGAGAGCATTTTTACTAGTCTTTTCTAAAGTTCAAAAACAACTAGAGCAGTGGTTCTCAACCTGTGGGTCCCCAGATGTTCGTGGACTTCAGCTCCCAGAAGCCCCTGCCACTATGGTCAATGCTCAGGGCTTCTGGGAACTGAAGTCCATGAACATCTGGGGACCCACAGGTTGAGAACCACTGAACTAGAGGGTTGGAAGGTGCAGCCTGCCATGGTTCCTCAAAGGGGCAACAAAGCCCCCAGTTTCTAGCATTCCAGCACCCTAACTAAACATATTCACATCTTTCTCTGAATAATATTCTCTTTCCTAGAAATATTACCAATTTGAAATCAACATACTTGTTTCAAACCACAAGGAACCACCAAAAAATGTTTAGAATTTTTTTGGAGTGGGTTAAACTAGGTGTGTTTGTGTGAGTGAATGAGTGTGAAAGAGAATGATCTGAAAGAATCAGTGTCTTAGGTGAACACAGATTTAATAAAGAAATCTTAGAGCCTGCCCCACCCAAATATTTCCAGGCTTATAACATAATTCCTGACAGTTCTTTATAAAGACAGACAAGAATCAAGAATGACATTAAAGTCACTGCTGGTTAGAACCAAAATGTTTTACAACAGCTTTCTCCAGTCTGTCACATCTTGAGAGAGGCTATCAATAAACTTTGTAAAGAAAGGATTGCAGCTCTGTCTTTGTATATATATTGTATATATTGTATGTATGTCTTTTTATAAATTCAAAACTCAGACTAGTTGACATTCTATCAGGCGCTACACCTGTAGAGTACAAAGCCTATGAATAACCCAGGGTAGAAACAAAGACGGATAAATGAGATCTCCCCAAATTGTGCAATTTAAATGGCAGCAACTTAGTTTTGAAGGTTTATACAAAACAGGTATCTCCTCCTCTGCATAAAAAATTGGGATGTTCTCCAGATATAATGATGTATATAACTGATGAAAAACAGCATAAGAGGTGGATTAATGTCAGTGCACACTTTAAAAAACCTAAGGGGTTTATTTACATTTTTAATTTACTATATTACATTAGTGAATTGAAAAATGAAATGTAACCTTCTGCTGACCTCTGCATTAATGTTGTAACAATAGATAAAATCATCTTCAGATTTGATACTGATACAGATTAATAAAAATAAGGTTTCACATTGGAGGGTTTTTTTCTTTGTAAAACAGTGATGTGCATTTTTTGTGTTTTTTTGTGAAACAGTGATATGCATTCATTACTCACAGGTTTAAACCCCACATCTATAAGTGAGTTAATTAAATCAAAATAATGACTAAAAACATTAACCTTCTGTGTCAAATTCTATCTTCGCCAAATCAAGCCCTTCCAAATATGAGGACCAGCAGTACAACACCTATATCTGTAGAAATACTTGTAGGTCAAGACACCTCACCAAGGAAAAAGATATGAATCACCAGACTCTTCACACTTTACAACCTCATTGGGGAAAATTTGTTTGCTCAGATACATATGGATTTGCTGTTCAGAAAACATGGCCTGGAGGGGGAAAATGTGCATTTTGCATCAAATACACTGATTACTGTCCTAAATACTGTGAGTTTTCTTTTCTTATAAAACCTATGTGGTTTTACCATACAGGAATTCAGCGTTTCTACATAGATAGGCAGTTTCTACATAGATACACAGATTCCTGCACAGAAAAACAACAGGTAGTGTTCTTGCTACATTTTTTTTTTTGGCAAAGGTATCAATGTATTTCATATAAAATACATGCTTTCTTCTAAATACATCTCTTCCGTGCAGGAAAAAAATGCATTTTTGTGTGAATTTTCCCTAGAGAAGTCTTAGCATGACCAGCACCTGAACACTGCACACAAATCCTTACACTCTCAGAGATAAGGGAGAAATTTGCTAAAATTATTCATTCTTTTATGTGGGAATGGAAAAAGTGAAGATTTATTTCTCTATCCAGCAGAAATGTGGGTCTTCTGCAGCAGAGGACCTGATAAAGTATGCTGAACTGATTATTCAAAATCAATTAAGTTATCATTTAAGTCAGTACAAAAAAGTCAACACAAACTTTATATAACCTAGGAGTTCTTCTACTCGAATGCTACTTCTCTTGGATATTTGCAAAAACTACTTGCTCATATTAGAGTTGAAGACCTACATTATTTAGGTTACAAGATCCAAAATGTCTTCCTCAGGTGGTCTCCCTTTTGTTCTGTACTGGACACTTTAAAGAAGGAAACTGAAGTTTATAGTTTGGGACTTTTACTTGGTAATAACCAATAAGATAAACAAGGGATATTCATATGGAGACAAAAGTATATATGAAAGATATAGGGAAAAGCAAGAAGAGGGATTTTGGTGGAGTGAGCAATAAAACCCCTCCCCAATCATCAAAGCCACGTAGCTGTATCTTTTTCACTCAAACCTGAAGCAGCAAGTGGATATACGTGTACGTAAAATCATGTACACTATTTGTTAACTTCATTCAGATAAGGCTTTTAGTGAATGCATTTAACTTAAACTTTGGCAAGCTTCCCCATGATATTTTTGCAAATAAGCTAGTAAAATATTACTTCCTTTGTGTCACCCCAGTTCCTGGCCCAGGCTTGGGGATGTTAGATATCATTTTGATATCAATAATTCGGCTCTCTTCTACCATACCTCTCCATGTGCTTGCGAGGCCCCCGGACAAGCACGCAAACAGGCTCGGTCGCTAATCGCTGTAATACTTCAAAACAAATACAGGCTAGCCAGAAATACTCACACTGCCGCTTCAGGAGACCTCAAGGCAAGTAGCCTCATTACATATGCACACCATGTACAAAGAACTCCCTGCCCCGACCAGGCAGCTTGATTAGGAGAATCCTCACCTGTCAAGCACTCTTCGTTTGCATACTGTCTATTCCACTGTCAATTCGGAACTAACTCAATCATGCTAAATTCTGACCTTTCAGAGGCTTTGTTTCCAGCCCAAAACTCATTGTTTTCCCCAAGCATGGACTAGCCTGTGGCTACATTTTCCTTTATAAACCCCGCTGATTTTGTGAGCTTCCTTGGATCGCTCCAAACTTCCATCCTGCCTTGCTGCCACTGTGTTTGGTGAGCCTTCCCCTCAGTTCCACATATTGAGACTACGCACCTTCGAACTTTCGCAGTGATATACCCGGGCTTCAGGACAGGTGTAGTATCACCCAAATCAACTATCCCTCTTGAAATTCCCTCTGTCCCACTCCAACCTTTATTTCGATAGTTATCTGTGTGAGTGTGTTGCACACATTGTTTGTTTGTATTTTTAATAAAGATCACCATTGTTAATTCCACATCTGTTTGCTCCTTGACTCAGCCTGACCCCGTAGACCTTGGGTGAAAGATCTCGCCCTGTTGTCCTGCCTCTCGTATTGATAGCTTGTTCTCTTCGCTAATTTCGCCCAACTTGTATAATTGAGAGCGCATTTAGGTGTCCCTCCCGGGGCCCCCAGAAAATAGGGTAACACTTGTCCTAAACACTATACTCCTATTGATGCAGCCTACAATCTCATCACCTAGAATACTGTGTCCAGTTCTGAGCACCACAATTCAAGAAGGATACTGACACACTGGAATGTATCCAGAGAAGTCTGAGCAAAATGGCAAAAGGCCTGGAAATCCTGCTGTATGAGGAGCAATTTAGTAGCTGGGCATGTTTAACCTAGAGAAGTGAAGGTTAAGAGGTGACATAATAGCCATGTTTAAATATTTGAAAGGATGTCGTATGGAGGACTTCCGGTGAGGAGACACGCCGAACGGGTGGAATCCCTGGAGCTCCGGGGATTCCATGATCCGACGCGAGCGGAATTTCCTCTGAAAATTAATCTAACATAGAGGAAAATGATCCCTGGATAAGAGGGGATCACGGAGGAGGCTCGTCGGGGATCCGTTAATCCAAACGTGCT